>OY757025.1:1607200-2837200 GCA_963580285.1 Lucinisca nassula
GGCACAAGACGAAATTGTGACGTCACATCAACGTTGCCATAGCGACGTGTGCCTGGTGGGATGAATACTTTTCTATATAAAGATTACCCGGACGTCTTGGAATGATGTTTGTGTGCTTTACGGACCTGCCAATATCAAGATGGCTACATCATGTTCATCGAGTAAACCTCCCTACCACACGTCAATGGTTAACTGGTATACGAAAAGTCTGAATACTTTGACTAGCAACTTTTGACGCTTTTGTTTGTCCGTTTGTGTAGGAGTTTAACGGCCCAGTCAACATTATTTAGGTCATTTTGAGCCGGTCAGTTTACCTATCCACACTTTCCTGGGCAGGCTTATACGTAAGTGGTTAACCAGGACAATGCACATTCTTTCGCCAGAAAACTTTTAAAGCTAGCAAGTTCGTTAATTAATCAAGGTTGCATACCCCCACTCGATATTGCTTAAACGAATTTTAATAGTTCTGCACTAAAACAAAGATAGCAGGTATTTTGTAGTACTTGTTTAAACAATTACCTTCCATAGAACATTTAGTAAAACTCGATTCAATGAGGCAGTTCTTGACTATCCTAGACAGTCAATGTTTCCTACCAGACATAAGAAATACATATTTTCGATACAAATATATCATTTTCTTGCCCAGGGTCCAGTTCTTCATAGCATCTTCAGCCTAACGAGCTCGTCACTGGTCACTATGTTTTTTGTTTGTTAGATTCGAAGGTTCACGCCCCCCTCCCCCAACCCCCACCGCGCCCGTCAATACTATATAGATCTGACTGTTTGGAGACGTTGTTTCCAATTTTGTGGGACATTTACCCGACAATGATTTTTAGTTGAAACGGCATATCAAGCCTTGTCGCCAAATGAAACCAATAGGGTTTATATGCATGGATGCATCGCACCACTCTACCTGGAAGGCCCAGAACCTCTAAGCAGGTTATCATCTCTGCGTGGACGCACCATGCAGCCTAAACGCATTCTCCAAACCCCGATTGGATGGGGACAAGGTCATAATGTTAACAGTCCTATCGAGTACAATATTTAATATTCTAATATGTTTCATGGAAAAGGGTGGTACGTTTTGCAAAGCTATTCCCATTTTTTCAGCAAACAAAGTCGAATATTGCTACATGTCATAAGCATACTTCTTACGATACGTTAACTCGACCCCCGCCCATAGGGGCTTGAAGAAATATATGAGCTGCATGATGCTTCCACGCAGAGCTGAATCCGGCCCGCACACTAGTACTGGTAAACCGCTTAGAGGATCTAAGCCTGTCCAGGAACCGCGGTGCGAGGCGGACCGTCCATGCTAATAAACCCTTTTGGTTTCATTGGTCAACAGGGTTTGAGATGACATTTCATCTCAATGTCGGGTAAAGGACCCACAAAATTGGAAGCAACGTCTCCAAAATGACCTTTACAGTGTTGACGGGGACGTTAAACATCAAATCAAACAAACGATACGTTAACTATCGCCATGAGTTTTGAACTAGTGATCCTGGAAGACAACCTTTGCACACAGCCTCGACAGCTCAGTAGTAAGCGCGTTCGACTCATGATCAAGAGGTTGTGGGTTCGAATCCGGCAACGGGAAGCGAGGTGTGTCCTTGGGCAAGACATGTAACGCCACTGCTTACTCCATCCAGGTGTACATGGGGTTTGTTTGTTTGTTTGATTTGAGGTTTAATGTCCCCGTCAACACTGTAAAGGTCATTTTGGAGACGTTGCTTCCAATTTTGTGGGACTTTTACCCGACATTGAGATGACATGACATCTCAAGCCCTGCCGCCCAATGAACCAATAGGGTTTATAAGCATGGACAGGGCGACTCGTACCGCATTGCCTGGGCAGGTTTAGATCCTCTAAGCGGTTTACCAGTACTCGTGTGCTGGTCGGTTTCAGCTCTGCGTGGAAGCATCATGCAGCCCATATATTTCTTCAAGCCCCAATGGGCGGGGCCGGTGTACATGGGTAGCAGTGGTGTAAAAGTCACTGCCTCTCTCTCGCGCGCGTAATAACATTTGGAATGAGTGTTCGAGAGCGATTCAAATAAGCTTGTAGCCTTCAACGCAATCGAACTAAAATAAATTAGTTTATCATATGACGTCGCGATTGAGAGTTTAATAACGCCGTGTAATATTTTCGATAATCCACTAGTGGATTAAATATGCAAATTAGCTAGATACGTCTCGTAACGTTACATGTACGACGTCCTTAACGACGTCGCGTTTACTAATGGCGGAATATTGATATTTTTGTAAACAATCGTGAATAAAATGCGTTTTAAATGTCATATGATAAATTAATTCTTGCATTCGTGCTCATGTATTATTGAATTTATTAAACTCGTTGAGAAAAAAGGATAAAATGCTCGGCAAAGCCTCGCATTTTATCCCTTTTCCTCAACTCGTTTAATAAATTCAATAATACATGAGCACTCATGTAAGATCCTCTATATAAACTACAGCGTATGTATGGGTAAGCCTATTGTGAGAACTGTAAGTGAACCAGAGGGAAATGTAGTACGTCTGCCACGAGTTTATAAACTTGATTTTGTTTTTCATTCTTAGCTAACTTGTATACAGTCGAACTTCAATGGCTCGAACACCTTTGGGACCTCGAAAATCTGTTCGAGACAGGGGTAGTTCGAGCCACTGAGGGTTACTGTCAGGAGGAATAACAGGATACTTGAGACACATTTTCGGTGTTCTGTAATGAAAATGTATGCTGTGTGTACTCATTAGAATCGCCTCATCCAGGCGATTCTAATGAGTACACACAGCATACATTTGCAAGATAAAAGACTAAAATCTCCTTAATTATCCCCCACTAATTCTTATGTAGAGGATTTCGCAGGGGCTCAAGAATGGGTTCGACACATCCATGGTGAACGAGCCATCAGTGTTCGAGCCATCGAAGTTCTACTGTAGTTGTTTGGCTAACGCACTTTAGAATGCCGCCACAATTATCGACTGATCTGAATAGGATTTGGCTTCATTTGCTATTTTTTTAATTTTGTGCTCAATGGCATTTGAGTATGAAGAGCGTTTTCGCGGACCCAGAGTACTACGCACATCACGAAAATACGCTATATAATTCTGACCCCCTTGAACCCTATTTTTATATAGTAAAACTTGGGTTTTCTGAGGTTAATCTCATTATTCTTATCGATGAGCTGGTTCAAGGTGTACCCACACAACATACTTTGATACAACACGATACAACATCAATACTTACACAAATGGAAAGCATTACCGGTCCTTTCATTATCCATGTAAGTCCAGCACTGTTTGTTGACGTGTTCCAGCAGCTGCATAATACAAAAATAGTAAGATACATTGAGCATAAATTACTCAAAATAAGTAATTGTTGTTTTATAGGAATCTACATTGGAATTAAGGGGAATGGGAACATCTAAGGGGAGGAAACTCTTGCTAAATTATTTTTGTCTCCCATGTCAATATGAGTCAACTCTTAAAGGAAAGAATTTGCTCCTGAGGAGCAAATTCTTTCCTTTAAGAGTAGACCCCTTTTTCAGTAGGACAGGGCTTTTAGAACAACGAACAGGAAGTTCCGAAAGATGTCTCCCTTTGAAAAATGACCGAAAAAACTGCCAGGTGTTTCCATTCTCCTTAAGGGCAAGAGTTGAATATTCATACAAATTCTGAGTTGAACCCCCGCCTTCAGTATTTGGTCTTGCTGACCGTCCAAAGCGGTCGTTCGTTGCATATTCTACAAGCTAACTGGATATTGTGCGGTGATCACGTGACGTCTGAAAATCCCGAACATCATATATAAAGTGGGGTTTAGTTAAGCGTTCCATCACGAAAACACGCCTATATAATTTTGACCCCTTGAACCCCACTTTTATATAATAAACCTGGGGTTTACAGTGGTAAACCTTATTTTTCGTATTTCTGCTCTAAAATTTAGACTGCGTACTCGTTGGAACCGCCTCATCGTGTGGGTACTCGTTATAACCGACTCTATGAGGGGGTTCTAACGAATACACATAATCTATATTTTGAGCAGAAATAAGAAAAATATCATAAGTTTTCATCTCAAAATGTCATTTTTTCGACGATAAAGGTTACAATGTATTTGTATAGGCGTGTTTTTCGTAATGATTATACGGACGTGTTAACACTATATCTTCGTTCGTCTTCTTTATCGCCTATGCGAGCAGCGAAGGTTCAGGCGAGCCTGCGCATCCGCGCAGTCTCGCCAGAACCTTCGCTGCTCGCTCATACAAGCAGTGAATCAAGAGAAACCTTCAGACAGAAAGCCAAATCCCTGGCCCCTCTGAATGGCTGGGCATGCGCAGTTAAAATTTGTCATGGCGATCTGAGATTATAAGAATCATACATGGGTGTGAGGATTGGATAGAGATATCCGTTCCGAGGGTCACAGTCCGGCATCACGAGGCTTGCCGAGTGATGCCGAACTGTGATCCCGAGGGATGGATATAATTTCCACTCCTCAAACCCATGTTAGAATGTAAGATTTTTTTTTTTGGAGGGTGGGGGGGGGGGGGGTTGCATAACGTTAATTTCTGAAGGTGGGTTTTTTAATAATGCAGTCACTTCGGTTGCCCCCGTCCGTATTGTTATGAATTGAAATTAAGGCTTAACTATACCAAATTTAGTGACACAGAGGCCTTTCTGATATTTAATCTTCATCAGTGTGTCTAAATGAAAATGGTGTGATTTTAGTTACGTCATGTAACGTGCTGAGAGGTCAACCTTAACGACGGCGCATATGTGGTCGTATTCAACCAGTACATATCAAACACGTGAGGATATTTGATTTTTACCCTGTACCTGGGTTTAAAGAACACCCGGGTAAGAACAGAATTTCTCTTCCAGGCTAAAAGCAAGCAGGTTCTGTTCTGTGTTCGCGGCCTTTCCCGAGTACATCTTTATCAAGCCTTTTATGAGAAAGTAACTTTCCGTCTGTGACGTTTCCATTATAGTGATGTTAATTTATACTCGTGTTTCTTTCCCTTTGAAGTTCCCTCCTCTGATGTTCTGTCTCTGGTCGGGCCCATCGGAGTCTAACTGTTGGTTTTCTTTTGCTCCAGCATTTCAGTGGTTTCTTGCTGTCGAGTCCTCACCGTTGTCTCACCTCTGTGGTTCTTTGATTTTTTGTGTTCACGGAGATGTTGCACTGATGAGTTAGGAGGCCTTCATGCGGACTGAACATATTATTTGTCTAAATCGCGACGGAAGTAAGGGCGAGGATTGTGGCCACGTAAAACCGATTTAAGCCCCCCAGTGGAAATCATTCCACTGACCGTTCCAAGGCGGTTCTTCTGTGGCGATTTATTTATGGTGTTGTTTGTTACTTACTGTGTGTATCACTTGTGTCTTTTAATTTTGGATGGCCATATGGCCATTTTGTGGGAAAGTAACTGTCCTTATGGCCTTCCTTTGTTTGGGTTTCCATTATGGTCTGGTCGCTTAATGTTTGTGTTTCTTTCCCTTTGGTGTCTTTGATGGATGGAGTAAGTTAATTGTATCGATTCCTGATCTTTGTTTTACTTCTACTTTGGATTGGTGTGAGGTACTTTTATCGATTCCTTCACTCCTATTTTAGCCCTTCTAAGCGTTTTCACAGCACTCAGGTTTGGTCGGTCGAACTGCTCGGAAGCACAATGCAGCTCGATCACTTTCTCCATGCCCATATGCGCAGCAAGCTGATGTGGATAGACGGATTACTTCTGCTGACATTTGCATAACTACGTCAAATTCTTTATGCACCAAAGATAAAACGGATATTTATTCACTTGACCTATGCTTGATCTAAAATCTTTCTATATTGGCTTAACCCTTTTTGTACCAAATGGAATCTTCCTCCTTATATATAGGAGTCCATTTCAAAATTTAGCGGTGTCAGCTTGTGTTTTCGTCAAAATTGATTTTGAAAATGGCTGAACGTTTAGCAAACAGTGGAGGCCCTGATCAGACGCTGCGTTCTGCGGCGTCTGATCTGGGCCTGCACTGTTTGCCAAGTACCCCTTTAAGGGTTTCCGGTGCTAAATGGGTTAATACCGGATGTCTAATCCGATAATGACAAATTAAGTGTTATCAAATGCATAACGTGTTCCAATCTACTCCAAATCGATTTTAATTACTCGTGAAGAAAAATTTCTAAATTCGTCTTATCGTCAGGCCTATCAACTAATATTGATGATACAATTAACTAATTTATGTAAATAAAGGTTCTGAATTCGTCTTGAGTTAAATCGTCAACTTTCATAAATTTCTTCTGCTCTGGTGTTATATAGTTGTGGAGTCCTTCATTATGGTTCGTGGCCCCCGCCCATTGGGGCTTGAAGAAATAAATGGGCTGCATGATGCTTCCACGCAGACCTGAAACCTACCGCACACGAGTACTGGTAAACCTCTTAGAGGATCTATGCCTTCCCAGGTAAAGCGGTGCGAGTTGGACCGTCCATGCTTATAAACCCTATTAGTTTCATTGGACGACAGGGCTTGAGATGTCATTTCATCTCAATGTTGGGTAAGAGTCCCACACAATTGGAAGCAACGTCTTCAAAATGACCTATACAGTGTTGACGGGGACGTTAAACCTCAAATCAAACAAACAAATCATTATGGTTCGTGAATAGTCTTAACGTCTGTAGCTGGCATCCTTCGTTGTTGAGCTAGGATCTTCCATGCGGATCAATTACTCTTATACACCTACAAATGTAGCGCGACGTCTCACTGGATAACGTCTACAATTTGCGACTGTATATCCTGCTTTATCATATGACGTCGCGTCTGAGAGTGTAATAACGTCATGTATTATTTTCGATAATCCACTAGTGGATTAAATATGCAAATTAGCTAGATACGTCCCGTAACGTTACATGTACGACGTCCTTAATGACGTCACGTTTACTAACGGTGGAATGTTGACATTTTTGTAAACAATCGTGAATAAAATACGCTTTTAATGTCATATGATAAATAGAATCTTGCATTCGTGCTCATGTATTATTAAATTTATTAAACTCGTTGAGAAAAAGGGATAAAATGCTCGGCAAAGCCTCGCATTTTATCCCTTTTCCTCAACTCGTTTAATAAATTCAATAATACATGAACACTCATGTAAGATCCTCTATATCGATACACTGACATGATGTAACGTCACGTTTCTTTGGCTGACATTCGGCTCTACGCAGTTTACAATGCTTTCCTTTTTGATAAATTAGTACACTTTTTATACAAACAAAACAAGTATTCCGCCGAAAGCTATGTCGCGTGTGTGGGTGCGCAGAGTCACCAAACTATGAAATTCAGATCAACGTCAAACATGAGTGCTTGCATAAAAGCTGCCATTCCTAGCTGCGACCTTGTACCTAGTAGCATTATTGAAGTGTTTGTAGTTCTTAAGAAATAAACTTAAACATTGGGATGGAAGCTGGGGCTAATAGTTCATTAAGTCAGTGAACCGTTAGATATAGGACATTTTCAAATATGGATATATGCTTTATAGCTGAACTTCCTAGATGCAAGTGTGAACCAATTATCATTAATCGATACAATTAACCTAACGTTCCCATCAGAGACATCAAAGGGAAACAAACACAAACATGAAATAACTAGACCCTAATGGGAAAACCAATATCGGAGAGCCAAAAGGACAGTTACTTTCCAACAAAATGGCCAATTTTTTAACCAAAACAAAAAAATAAGCAATACACACACTCAAAGACAAACCATAACAAAATTAAACCGCGACAGAAGAGCAGCCTTAACGGTCAGTGAAACGAATTCCAGCTGGGGGTTTAAATCGATATTTCGTGGCCACAATCCTCGCCTTTACTTCCTTCGCGATTTTGCCATTCCTAGCTGCAACCTTGTACCAAGTATCATTATTGAAGTTTTTTAGTTCTTAAGAAATGAACTTAAACACTGGTATTAAAGCTGGGGGGCTATGATTGTGATAGTTCGCTTAGTCAGTGAACCGTGAAATATAGATATATGCTTTATAGCTGAACTTCCTAGATCCAAGTGTGAACCAATTATCAGTTATAGATCTCTTATACTTCTTGAGAAATGAACTTGTCCATTTGGGTGAACACTGGGTTTAACGCAATAGTTCACAACCTCAGGGAACAATGAAATATAGGTCAAGGTGAAATATTGCAGCTTGCTTTAATGCTGCTCTTCCTAAATGTAACTTTGTACCAAGTATCTTTAATGAAGCTATTATACTACTTTAGAAATAAAATAAAAAACAAATGCAGTGATCAGGAATCGATACAATTAACCCATAGCTCCTATCAGAGACATCAAAGAGAAAGAAACTCATTAAGTAAGTTAATTGTATCGATTCCTGATCTTTGTTTTACTTCTACTTTCCAGATTTAAGCCCCCCCCCCCTCCCCAAAGTGGAAATCATTCCACTGACCGTTCCAAGGCGGTTCTTCTGTGGCGGTTTATTTATGTTGTTGTTTGTTTCTTACTGTGTGTATAACTTGTGTCTTTTTATTTTGGATGGCCATATGGCCATTTTGTTGGAAAGTAACTGTCCTTATTGCCTTCCTTTGTTTAGGTTTCCATTATGGTTTGGTCGCTTCATGTTTGTGTTTCTTTCCCTTTGGTGCTTTGATGGGTGGAGTAAGTTAATTGTATCGATTCCTGATCTTTGTTTTACTTCTACTTTACTTATCAAACATGATATAACTAGACCCTAATAGAAAAACCAATATCGGAGAGCCACAAGGACAGTTACTTTCAAACAAAATGTCCAATTGGCTAACCGAAACAAAAAATAAAAGCGATACACACACTCAGAGGCAAACCATAACAAAACAATAGCAACAGAAGAACCGCATTGGAATGGTCAGTGAAACGAATTCCACTGGGGTCCGCAATCCTCGCCTTTACGTCCGTCGCGTTTTAAACAAACAATTTGTTCAGTCCGCATGAAGGCCTCCTAACTCATCAGTGCAACGATTCCGAGAACACAAAAATCAAACAACCAAAGAGATAAAACAACGATGAGGACTCGGCAAGAAACCTCTGAAATGCTAAGGAAAAAAAACAACAGTTAGACTCCGATGGGCCCGACCAGGAACAACCTGGACCATTTTGGGTGAACGCTAGGGTGGTTGCAAAGGTTCTACAAGTTAGTGAACCACGAAATGTGGATCGTTGTCAAATATGGATGCTTGCATTCATATTACCACCCCTAAATTCAAGTAACCAGTAGAATTTATACCCCCAGAACTTCAGTTAAATAAAGCAAATTCTTCTGATATCGAGGTCCAGTTTTTGGATTTACATCTTTCTATTGTAGATGGGTTTGTTTATTGCAAAATTTATGATAAACACGATGATTTTGATTTTGAGATTGTAAATTTTCCTTTTTTGATGGTGATGTTCCTCGTGCGCCAGCCTCGGGCGTTTATATTTCGCAATTAATTCGATTTGCCAGAGTGTGTAGTCATGTAAATGACTTCAACACTCGTAATAAATTGTTAACTGCTAAACTTCTTAATCAGGGTTATCGGTACCATAAACTACGCAAAGCCTTTTTCCAGATTTTATGGACGTCATTCTGATTTAAATTCAATATTTGACTTAAATCTCTTCTGCAACAAGGTCTCTCGGAACCCGATTCACCCCGCCCATAGGGGCTTGAAGAAATATATGGGCTGCATGACGCTTCCACGCAGAGCTGAATCCGGCCCGCACACTAGTACTGGTAAACCGCTTAGCGGATCTAAGCCTATCCAGGAACCGCGGTGCAAGGCGAACCGTCCATGCTAATAAACCCTATTGGTTTCATTGGGCGATAGGGCTCGAGATGTCATTTTATCTCAATGTTGGGTAAAAGTCCCACAAAATTGGAAGCAACGTCCACAAAAATGACCTTTACAGTTTTGACGGGGACGTTAAACCTCAAATCAAACAAACAAACTCTCGGAACCCGAATTTTATGGTGACTTAGTATATAAATTCAGAAAAATATATAACCGCAATGACTTCAGCACCCGGTTTCGTAAAACCATTCTTCGATATAAAAATATTGGGTACACCATAAATGTTATTCGACAGACTGCATGCATGGCAGTTAACCCAATCACGGTTGATAACTTTGCTTCCCTCTTTAATTGCACGCCGGTTGGTAAGGCCTCAGATTTTATGACGGTCCCAGCGTAAAGGCTTACTGTGAATTAGAGCTTCTAATTCAATGTAATGTTGGTTAGTGCCTGTTGCTCTGTCTCTGGTCGAGCACATCGGAGTCTAACGGATGTGGACTGAACAAATTATTTATCTAAATCGCGACGGAAGTAAGGGCGAGGATTGTGGCCATGTTAAATCGATTTAAGCCCCCCCCCCCCTGGCGAATTCGTTCACTGACCGTACCAATGCGGTTCTTCTGTCGCGGATTATTTTTGTTATGGTTTGTTTTGGGGTGTTTTGTGTTGCTTATATTATTTTATTTTGGATAGCCAATTGACCATTTTGTGGGAAAGTAACTCTCCTTTTGGCTTTCCGCTATTGGTGTTTCCATTAGGGCCTTTTGTTTCATGTTTGTGTTTCTTTCCCTTTGGTGTCTCTGATTGGAGTTGTGGGTTTATTGTATCGGTTCCTGATCATTGCCGCTACTTCCATTTTTACTGACTGTTCCAGTTCGGTGCTTCTGCTGTGGTTCCTTCATGTTTTGTGTTGGTGGTTCTGATTCCTTTACTTATTCATATATGTTGTTACGATGACTCTTCTGATTCTTCCCCTTTTTGGTTGTTTATTTTTAATTACGTTTGTCCTTCCATTTCAATGTTTGTCATGTTGGTGATTCTTTCTTCCATTATGTATATTGCTCCTTTTTAGTTAGGTTTGGATATTCTGAGTCACAACCTGTTTGGGAAAGAGCTGCTGGATCGGTTTATCCGTTGTCCATTTTCTTTACTATCGTCACTCCATGTTTCGACTTCTTTCCCTGGCGATATTGTGGGTAGATTCTGGGATCTGACTGTATCAGTTCGTGATCGTTTTGTATCAAGTACATGTATCATTAATGAAGCTGTTATGGTTCTTGAGAAATAAACATGACCACCTTGGTGAACGCCAGGGTTGTTGCAAATGTTGTCGGTTTGACAAACGGACGAACGAACAGAAGAACGGGCGGAATATTGGGATCCTGTGTCGCGCCATGCTAATAGCAGGTGCGACAAAAAGTGCATTAGAATGGTGATAACTGTATTTAAAATTGTTATGTTGGGTGATAAATCGTCGGTTGTACAGATTTGTGTATTAGGACACGTGCGGTTTAGGGATTTTATGGGGTGAAAACTCTTGCTGGGCCAAAACGCTTTTTCAATTGCACTTAGCCGGCCTCGGTAGCTCAGTCGGATGCGCGTCTGACTGGTGATCAGGAGGACGCGGGTTCGATACCTGCCGGGGCCGGCAACATTCTTTCGTGGAGACTGATCATAAAATCTTTTCTACGGTCATTCTCTCCCGCTGATCCAAGAAAGACAGTTGTCAGTTTCTGGCGAAAGAATGTCCACTGTACTGGTTAACCGCTTTCGAATAAGCCTGCCAAGGAAAAGTGTGGATAGGTAAACTGACCGGCTCAAAAGTGTCCTAAAATAGTGTTGACTGGGCCGTGAAACTCCAATATAAACAAACAAATCAATTGCATTGAAGCGCTGTCATCGTTAATTACGATAGCATATCGGCTAGACTGTGCATTCTTTCATATCTCCGTCACTCAGAGAATACAAAAATCAAACAACCACAGAGATTTAACACCGGTTAGGACTCGACAGCAAGAAACCACTGAAATGCTGGAGCAACAGAAAACCAACAGTTAAGACTCCGATGGGCCCGATCAGAGACAGATTACAAAATAGAAAGGAAGACAATGATCAGGAATCAATACAATTAACCCCCAGCTCCCAGCACGGACACCAAGGGGAAAGACGCACAAACATGAAATAACTAGACCCTAATGGAAACATCAATAGCGGAAAGTCAAAAGGACAGTTACCTTCCCACAAAAATATATATAACCTGGTGGTGCATCCAAGATAGCCCAGGCTGACGAGTTTACATAAACAAAAACAGCATGGGCTTTTGCATTGTGTATTTTTCATTTGTAGTAATTATGGTAAGAGAAGCTATTTTATGTAAAGGAATTTTTTGTCCGAGTATATATTTATATAACCTGATGGTGAATTCAAGATGACGCTTCAATGTACAACTGGGGTTCTGCGTTTCGCCAGGACAATTAGTAATGATCAGAATCATCAAAGCACAGGGTGGCCTGTGTCATCTCTGTTTGGCATATTCTTTTTTAAAAAAGGAACCACAACTCTTGTTTTGCCAAACAAACATTTATTATCTGCAGATAATGGAACAGTTCATGTTTACGGTAACTTTCTTTGCATTAGGTTAACAAATCCGTAAGGCAAAGCGAATTCTTTTACAAATGATCAAATGGTGTTTTTTGCGAAAATATGTGTTTTTTTATTTCTGCAACAAACCTAGAGCGTGGGTGTTCATGACAGCCGCATAGATTAGACGAGTACCCACTTGGTACGTTTGAGAGCAAGATATGAACTATACTATATACCTTTGAAATTCCAAATAAAGTGGAATAAAGGTTATTCATAACATGATGGTAATATACTTACACTGTGTTGTCCATGAAATATCTTGATAAAGCCCATGCTACTACAAATGGTACTGGGAATGCTGAAGACAGGAAAGAAAAATGCAGTTAGCAAAATATCTCGCCCAGCATTTTCAATAACAGGAAAACACGTGTGGCGCGACAAGCGAGACGCGACGTTCGGGCATGCGCAGTCAGCGAAGTCTGAAGTAATCCTAAGTTCCATGTACACTGCCTTCTCAGTTAATTTGAAGAAACTTTAGATCACGGTCCTTCTATATTGGACAGCGAAGACTCTTATCGGAATGCTTTGCGTGGCTCAAGTACAATGTAATGAACAACGACGCCATCAGGCGTAATTACACTCGAACTATAACGACTCAAATACCGTGGGACTCAGAAGACTTGTTCTAGACGTATACGAGTCACTGAGGGTTAATTTCAAAGACAGGTAAAACAGGAATAATTTTGGACAATATGTTCAAAAGAAGGCCCTGTCATCGAAGCAATTCTAATGAGTATACACAACATTAGTGTAATCATTTGTTCCATTAATATGATGTATGATTAACCATTAAACTTAATGGGATATGTTGAAAGTTCATGCATACTCCCCACCAAGTAGTTTTGTTGCTCACCGTCTCAAGGACGACATTCCTATGCAGTTTGTAATCGGGCTTTGTTTTGGGAATGTGTGGCGGCCCTAAAAAGTCTCCCTGCCCTTCATCATAGTGTGGGTTATATTTAAGAAATAGATCAGCTCTAGCTGTGATTTGTTGAGTAATAAATCACAGTTTGAAGGTCAGTTGTAAAGTAGATCAAATCACGAGCGCGTAGCGCGCGTGATTTGTCTACTTACAACTGACCGACAAACTGTGATTTATTACTCAACAAATCACAAACTAGAGCTGATCTATTTCGATTCTAACAAGCTGAAAATTGGCAATAATGCTGTTGTTTCCTTCAAATCTCACAACTTTTTGCCATTGTTAGAAGACATCCCGCTAAAATTATCGACTGAAACACATGCATTTACATCATTTTTTAACGTGTTCGATGCGAGAATATGACGTTTCACCGCCCGACGTCAAGGAAATCGACTAGTGACGTCATCAGTTGGCAGTTTTTAATGACGTCACTCGTCACGCTCTTCCTTGTCGTGATTTGTTGTAGAATAAAACACAGTTATTTTCCATTGCCTATATAGGCGCGCTGTGTTAGAATTTCTAATTCTTTGATATCATTCGTTCCACCGCGGAATATTAAAAACATATCTGAGGGTCACTAATGAGGCCTAATTGGCCGAAACTAGCTAGTCTGGCCAAACAAACCCCCCCCCCCAGTGGAATTCTTTCCACTGACCGTTCCAAGGCGGTTCTTCTGTGGCGGTTTATTTATGTCATTGTTTGTTACTTACTGTGTGTATCACGTGTGTCTTTTTTTTTGGATGACCATATGGCCATTTTGTGGGAAAGTAACTGTCCTTATGGCCTTCCTTTGTTTAGGTTTCCATTATGGTCTGGTCGCTTCATGTTTGTGTTTCTTTCCCTTTTGTGTCTTTGATGGGTGGAGTAAGTTAATTGTATCGATTCCTGATCTTTGTTTTACTTCTACTTTTCACACTGCCCTTCATCATAGTTTGGGTTATATTTTCTAGTCCTTTGATATCATTTGTTCCACTGCGGAATCTTGAAAATATCTGAGGGTCACCGATGAGGCCGACGATTCCTGAACATTGCCTCCACTTCTGCTTTGTATACTTTACTGTTTTCAGTTCTGTGCTGTAGTCCTTGCTTCCAGTGGACCCTTTGATGTCTCTGATGGGAGCTGTGGGTTTATTGTATCGATTCCTGATCATTGCCTCCACTTCTATTTTGTTTACTTTACTGTTTTCAGTTCTGTGCTGTAGTCCTTGCTTCCAGTGGACCCTTTGATGTCTCTGATGGGAGCTGTGGGTTTATTGTATCGATTCCTGATCATTGCCTCCACTTCTACTTTGTATACTTTACAGTTTTCAGTTCTGTGCTGTAGTCCTTGCTTCCAGTGGACCCTTTGATGTTTCTGATCGGAGCTGTGGGTTTATTGTATCGATTCCTGATCATTGCCTCCATTTCTACTATGTATACTTTACTGCTTTCAGTTCTGTGCTGTAGTCCTTGCTTCCAGTGGACCCTTTGATGTCTCTGATGGGCGCTGTTGGTTTACTGTATCGATTCCTGATCATTGCCTCCACTTCTAATTTGTATACTTTACAGTTTTCAGTTCTGTGCTGCAGTCGTTGCTTCCAGTGGATTAGCCTCTTATAAAACATATTTATGGTTTTGCTTCACATATTCTTTTCTGTTTTGATTGTATCTGTACGTCACTACCATTAGGAAAACATGTCCGTAAGAAATAATGGCGTCCAATATGGTGTCAGAAGAGGATAAATATTAGGCAAAAATGATAACATCTTTATTATTTCTGCTTTCAACATAGATTGTGGGTGCTCGTTAGAACCGCCTCATTGAGGCGGTTCTAACGAGTACCCACAACCTATGTCTTCGAGCAGAAATAAGGAAAATAATATTTACCCCCGTAAACCCCAGGTTTCTCTATATAAAGTGGTGTTTAGGGGGGTCTTTATTTCACGGACTTGTTCACGTGATGCAACCACAAGAACAAGTTCAAAGCTGACGACATCTTTTGTGGACAACTCATTAAAACTTTGATCATTTAATAGGACAAGTATACTAATATTTTTGCTGCAAAAATGTACAACATTATGCAGTATGTATGTTTGTTTCTTTGGAATAATTATGTACATTCCAGTATTTTGAGAACAGACCACTGTTGGGCTTGCTTGAGAAATCTTCACATCTAAAATTCTGATTATGAGGACGCTCAACAAAACCGAGGTTCATATTTTCTATCTGTAATGTGTTAAATATCTTCAAAGCCAACCTTTAAAACTTCACGTTTGTTTTTGCCTTTTAATATAAACAAACATCACGTGTACCGATCTTAACAACTAAGATCCATCTAACCATTCTTGCACAACAGATAACGAAATCCTTGGTTTAATATGTTCTACAAAGGGCCATTCTTTGAAAGCAAGGAATACACCACAGAACTTGAAAATATGAAGTGTACATGCTATCTGGGCCAGACTAGCTAGTTTCGGCCAATTAGGCCTCATCAGCGACCCTCAAATATTTTCAAAATCCAACAATGGAATCAATGATCCCAAAGGACAAGAAAATATAAGCTACACTATGATATAGGGCAGGGAGACTTTTTACGGCCGCCACACATTCCCAGATACCAGCTTTAGTGACATTAAATGTGTTCTAGAAAGGGCCATCCTTTGAAAGCAAGGAATACACCACAGAACTTGAACATATGAAGTGTACATGTTTTCTGGGCCAGACTAGCTAGTTTCCGCCAATTAGGACTTATCAGCGACCCTCAAATATTTTCAAAATCCAACAATGGAATCAATGATCCCAAAGGACAAGATAATATAAACTACACTATGATATAAGCCTCGGATAGAAATTCTGTTCTTACCCTGGTGAACTTACTCAGGCAAACTACCTATGTGTAATGCGCGAAAACTAAACCATTAAACAAATGAAGTAAAATGATTTTAGTGGTGTGCAAAAAATGAATGTAATATGGTGCTATGTTGTAGATGGGCGTTTCTAGCACTCGGGATGACCTGCTGAGGGGACCCTCGGCATAGCCTCGGTTCCGCACAGCACGGCATCACTCGCGTTGGAATCCCCGGTTCCGCCCAGCACGGTCATCCGTCGGGTTGGAACCGCCCATCTACAACAGAACCTCATATCAGTTTCTTATTTTCTACTATGCGATTTACACCAGATGAATATGCTTTGGCAGCCGTAGAAAAACGAAAAGATGTGAGTTTATTTCCAAATTAGTGGTATTTTTGCTGATTGCACCTTCAGACTGACACTCAACCTCTGTCTGAACACTCGGTCCGTAGTAAAATAGAAGTGAAGGCAATGATCAGAAATGGATACAATTAACCCACAACTCACATCAGTGACACCAAAGGGAAAGAAATACAAACGTGAAACAACAAGGTCTTAATGGAAACATCAATAGCGGAAAGCCAAAAGGACATTAACTTTCCCACAAAATGGCCAATTGGCTATCCAAAACAAAAAAATATAAGCGATACACAAACTCAAAGACAAAGCATAACAAAAATAATCCGCTACAGAAGAACCACCTTGGAACGGTCAGTGAAACGAATTTCTCTGGGGATGGGGGTGGGGGCTTAAATCGATACTGAAACAACGAAACGCCAAACAATATAAATACTTACACCAACCAAACACCATGTACCATACAATTCTTGTTTTCTCGGTAAATACGGAGACAAATATTAGCATGTGAAGGTATAGTCCCTCAACAAAGATCCAGATATAGCTGGCAGTGAGGACATACTGGAACAGTGAGAAGAACAAACGGCATTCCCAATGCTGAAATAGAAGATAACACTACGATAAACAACCGTGCGACATAGTGCATTTTTATATCTCCAAAATGGCTACTTTTCTGATGAAAATCACTGATATTTTTCTCGTAAATGGTCAAAACATAGGTTGAGGGTGCTCGTTAGAACCGCCTCAATGAGGCGGTTCTAACGAGTACCCACAACCTATGTCCAGATATAGCTAGCAGTGAGGACATAGTGGAACAGTGAGAAAAACAAACGGCATTCCCAATGCTAAAATAGTAGATACCAAGCATTAACCCATATATGACATAGAGAATAACAGGTTCGTGTCTATTGATATCAAGTTGATCAGGCAAGGCTTCGAGAACGCTTGTATAATCGCGAGGCTTACTGAGTAATTTTATATGCGTTGTCGAAGCCGAGCCTGATAAACATGTTATCAAATGACACAAATCCGGTATTCTATTTATCAGTTTATCCCTTTGTTCACTCTTTAAATATGGAATCGATTGTCCTCAGTGCGTGCTTGTAAACATTCAGGCGTGCAATAATCGGTCCTTATATTTAGTATCATCTGACAGTAATATTCCCGTAATATTTGTTCATGTAATATTTTCCAGTTTCCAGTAATAATATAATGTTTTGCCAATTTTCCAGTAGTCTGGTTCCTTCATAAAAGTGCAATGTCATGATGACCTGATACATTGCATATCTTTATCAGGTCAATGTGCTACAATGTAATTAATATAGGGGCTAACTGATAAAATGGAATATTACACCTACTGAGTCTAGAGTGATCCATCTCCAGTAACAGGGGTGTCAGGTTTGTTTTTGTTTGTGGCAAATTTTACAAAAATCAATGTTACTTAAGCCAACAGTGTAGACGCAGATCAGACGCCGCAATATGCGGTGTCTGATCATGGTCTGCACTGTTTGTCAACGTTCCAAATAAGGATCGCTAGGCATATATGGGTCAACGTAACACACCCCTATGACATAGTGCATTCTTCATGGATCGTTTTCTGACCATTACGAAAACACGCAGATATAATATTGACCCCCATACCGAACTTTTTCCTTCATAGGCGGCGATCGGAATAAGTCGTGAATTTCCGTTAAAACCTGTCTGGGCGATTATTCGAGTTATCTCCCTGTACACCACTGGGATCAAGGTACAGAATATCCAATATTTTTTCTCGAGTCGCTGACCTCAGGGAATCATTAATCATACATCTGCAGATATGACACTTTGCTTAATAGATCTACCTGTAGGTATTCAAAGGAGCTCAAATTAAGGCTATCTAAATGTGAAAAAGAACTTGAAGTAACAACCATGCCTTTTCATTTCGAGGCATCTAGTATGAACGAACATATTTAACATATTGAAGAGCTACATTATTTAGAATTGCTTAATAATAATAATAATAATAATAATAATAATAACAATAATAATAATAATTACAATTATCAATATCATTATTATGAGTAGTAGTATTAGTAATAGTTTTTTTTGTAGTTGTTGTTGTTTTTTATTTATTTATTTTTTTTTGACACGTGGGATAGTGGGTCTATATGTTAAGCTGCCTGTGTCATGAACATCATTGTTATACGAAAGCCGGGTAGGGCCATTTCTTATTTCTAACTTCTTACTTCTAACTTCTAACTTCTTACTTCTAACTTCTAACTTCTAACTTCTTACTTCTAACTTCTTACTTCTAACTTCCATGTTGTAAATTGTGTTTTTTTTATATTTATTTTTCTTTTTTTCTCTTTTTTTTTTTTTTTTGGGGGGGGGGGCATGATTTTACGGCCCTTTCAAGATTTTTACACTCATATCGAGCCGATCGTTAATCAGAGGTAAGCGAAATCCGAAATACCCGGAGAAACTTGGGTTTCACACTCGAAAACCGTGTGGGCGTGTGGCGGGATTTGGGTGCGTGCGTGCGTGCGTGTGTGTGTATATACCTGTGTGGACATTTCTTATTTCTAACTTCTAACTTCTTACTTCTAACTTCTAACTTCTAACTTCTTACTTCTAACTTCTTACTTCTAACTTCTTACTTCTAACTTCTTACTTCTAACTTCTAACTTCTAACTTCTTACTTCTTACTTCTAACTTCTTACTTCTTACTTCTTACTTCTAACTTCTAACTTCTTACTTCTAACTTCTTACTTCTAACTTCTAACTTCCATGTTGTATATAGTTTTTTAATATAATATTTATTTTTCTTTTTTTTTCCTTTTTTTTGGGGGGGGGGGGGTGGGGTTGATTTTACGGCCCTTTCAAGATTTTTATACTCATATCGAGCCGATCGTTAATCAGAGGTAAGCGAAATCCCAAATACCCGGAGAAAAGCCGTCCGGCCTTCCGTTGCAGAACTTGGCGTTTCACACTGGAAAACCTGTGTGGGCGTGTGAGGGGATTGGGTGCGTGCATGCGTGCCCTCGAGCGTGCGTGCGTGCGTGCGTGCGTGTGTGTGTATACCTGTGTGAACATTTCTTATTTCTAACTTCTTATTTCTAACTTCTTACTTCTAACTTCTAACTTCTAATTTCTAATTTCTAACTTCTTATTTCTAACTTCTAACTTCTTACTTCTAACTTCTAATTTCTGACTTCTAACTTCTTCTTACTTCTAACTTCTAACTTCCATGTTGTATATTGTTGTTTTTTATATTTTTTTTTTTGGGGGGGGGGGTGATTTTACGGCCCTTTCAAGATTTTAAGACTCATATCGAGCCGATCGTTAATCAGACGTAAGCGAAATCCGAAGTACCCGGAGAAAAGCTATCTGGCCATCCGTTGCAGAACTTGACGTTTCACATTGGCAAACCTTTTTGGCGTGTGGGGGGTCGGGGCGGGTGGGGTGCGCACCCCCCCCCCCCCAACACACACACACACACACACACACATACATGTTTGCCAGTGTGAAACGCAAAGTTCTGCAAAGGAACGCCAGATGGCTTTTCTCCGGGTACTTCGGATTTCGCTTACCTCTGATAAACGATCGGCTCGATATAAGTGTAAAAATCTTGAAAGGGCCGTAAAATCATCCCCACAAAAAAATATATATTAAAATACAATAATGTACAACAAGGAAGTTAGAAGTTAGAAGTAAGAAGAAGTTAGAAATTAGAAGTAAGAAGTTAGAAGTAAGAAGTTAGAAGTTAGAAGTAGGAAATAAGAAATGTTCACACAGGTACACACACACACACACACACACACACACGTACGCACACACGAACGCACGCACGCACCACAACACCCCCCCCCCTTCCCCGCACACAAACACGCCAACACAGGTTTGGCAGTGTCAAACGCTAAGTTCTACAACGGAAGGCCAGATGGCTTTTCTCCGGGTACTTCGGATTTCGCCCTCCTCTGATTAACGATCGGCTCGATATGAGTGTAAAATCTTGAAAGGGCCGTAAAATCATCCCGCCCCCCCCCCAAAAAAAAAATTAAAAACAACAATATACAACATGGACAGAGGAACTTTAAACCGGTTTCTACTAAAGTAGATTCTTTCATCTCTGAATAATTATAACAGTTATTTTATCACCTTATATTGCCATTATGCAGTTTATTTAGTTTATTTGAGTCTCATCATGGTTAACCAGTACATATATACATTAAAAGAAACAGTAAATATTAAAATAAACCATGCCATTCTAAACAGAATTATAAGAGACTATCACATAGAAACTACATTATCAGATAAACAGAAATAAATACAAGAAATGTACAACCACTGTACAGTCAACCCACAGCCACACGATATACGCATCAATAATAAAAAAAAATAAATAAATAAAAAAAAAAAAAAAAAAAAATAAAAAAAAAAAAAAGGAAAAAAGAACTAGAGCTGTCAGAGGATCTGACTATAGCCCCGCTTCAGCGCTGTCAGAGAAGAAAGTTATTTAAGCTGCAGAGAAAACAGTTATGAACAAGAAATAACTGTTGAAAATTTTACATTATCTGGAAAAACTCTAAGAGTTGTGAGCCCTTGTCCCTCATTTCAATGAGCATGATACATTACCAGAATGTCCATGTTTATACTAAATTTCATCTTCCATTTTTCAATGTTCAAAGGGTAATAACTCCTAAAGTAGGCAAATCAGAGTCAGGGTTCCTGCGCTCTGCACATTGTCTCATGGTGCTTTACACTTGTGTGAAGTGTCATGAAAATATCTCAAATGGTTTGTGAGTTATGGAGCCGACACAGTCAAAATTGCCTTTTTAAATGTTCAAAGGGCAATAACTCCTAAAGTAGGCAAACCAGAGTTATGGTTCCTGCACTCTGCACATCATCTCAAGGTGCTTTTCATTTATTTGAAGTTTCATGAAAATATCAGAAACGGTTATGGAGCGGACATAGTTAAAATTGCCATTTTTTAATATTCAAAAGCCTATAACTGAAAAAGTAGACAATCCAGAGTTTGGGTTCCTGCGCTCTGCACACGTAATATGGTGCTTTACATTTGTGTGAAGTTTCATAAAATTATCTCAAACGGTTTTTGAGTTATCGAGCAAAGACGGCTAAAATTGATATTTTTCAATATTCAAAGGGAAATAACTCAAAAATTAGGCAATCCAGAGTTATGGTTCCTGCACTCTGCACACCATCTCATGGTGTTTAATGTTTGTGTGAAGTTTCATGAAAATATGTGAATGGGTTTTAAAGTTATGGAGCGGACACGAAAATTGTTAACAGACACAGACAGACACACAGACAGACACACAGACAGACACACAGAAAATACGAAAACCAGAGTTATGGTTCTTGCGCTCTGCACATTGTCTCATAGTGCTTAACATTTGTGTGAAGTTTCATGAAATTATCTCAAACGGTTTTCGAGTTATGAAGCGGACACTGTTAAAATTGCCATTTTTCAATGTTCAAAGGGCAATAACTCCAAAAATAAGCAATGCAGAGTTATGGTTCCTGCGCTCTGCACATCGTCTCATAGTGCTTAACATTTGTGTGAAGTTTCCTAAAAATATCTCAAACGGTTTTCGAGTTATGAAGCGGACACAATTAAAATTGCCATTTTTCAATGTTCAAAGGGCAATAACTCCAAAAGTAGGCAATCCACAGTTATAATTCCTTCGCTCTGCACATTGTCTTATGGTGTTTAACATTTGTGTGAAGTTTCATGAAAATATGTTAAGCAGATACAAAGTTATGGAGCCAACACAAATTAACGGAATCACGGAATTACGGAATTACGGAATTACGGAAAATGTTCAAAGAGCAATAACTCCAAAAGTAGGCAATCCACAGTTATAATTCCTTCGCTCTGCACATTGTCTTATGGTGTTTAACATTTGTGTGAAGTTTCATGAAAATATGTTAAGCAGATACAAAGTTATGGAGCCAACACAAATTAACGGAATCACGGAATGACAGAAGGACATGGCAAATCCAATATAGCCCCACTTTTTCAAAGCGGGGCTATAAAAAGCGACACCACTGATTGCGGAGGACATGTGGCATGATGGATTGAGAGAATAAAATATTTGATTGATTGATTGATCCATCTCTCATCACAAAAACACACCTATATTATTGTGACTCCTTAAACCCCACTTTTATACAGTAAAACTGAGGTTTACAGTGGTATACATTATTTTTTTCATCAAAACAAAGATTGTGGATACTCGTTAGAACTGTCTTACCGGGGCGGTTCTGACGAGTTCCTATAATCTATTCTTGGAACAGAAGTATGACAAATAGCAGTATTTTCTATCTAAACATTTTCATTTTTATTTTTTTTTTTTTTTGTGGTAAAATTTATCAGTATAGGATAGGCGTGATTTCGTAATGTGAATTGAGACAATTCAATTTTTATTGACGGTGGTTTAGTCAAAGCCATCAACAGAATGGCAAACAGTGTAGAGCTGGATAGAAGACCGCTCATTCTGAGCAGTCGAATCATGATCTACACTGTGCGGACAGGCAGAGTTGAATATCATTAACAGAAAATAACAGAATAGCAAAGAGTGTAGATCCAGATTAGGCGCATCAGCTGGATCTGCATTGTTTGCATAGAAATTTGCACTGGTCTGTATGGCGTTAATAGTTAAAATACCATACGCAGCCTCATCTGGATCTACACTGTAAAGTAGTGTCTTTTCCAATAAGTGAAAATATAAAATCATTCAGGATGGCAAACAGTGTAGATCCAGGTGAGACGCTACGTCTGGATGTACAACAATGAACAGAAATTTGATTTACACAGTTTATAAAGTATCGGGTTGCAAATTCAATCATTAACAGTAGAGATCCATCGCGAGCATCCTCATCCGTACCTACTACACTGCTTGCAGATATGTCATTACCCAGCGGGTCGGTATGGTTGACATTACAGGACTTTGGTGGACACATCCCTGAGACCGAACCCCAAGATCACCCTCTAATTCCCAGTGCCCCCCCCCCACACCCCCCCCCCCAAAAAAAAAAAAAAAACACGCCTGTTCAAATACATTGTATAATGTTGAACAATTTCAGATGAATAACTGAGATATTTTTCTAAGTTCTGCACAAAACATAGATTGTTGGTGCTCGTTTGAACCCCCTCGACGAGGCGAATGTGCACTGTACTGGTTAACCGCTTACGTATAAGCTTGCTCAGGAAAAGTGTGGACAGGCAAACCGACCGGCTCAAAACTGACCTAAATAGTGTTGACTGGGCCGTTAAACCCCAATAGAAACAAACACAATCAATTAATGGCTTCAAATTGCCAATTAACTTTTCATGGTGGTTTTAATCGGCATTTAATCGCCATTTCACAGTTAATGATTTCGACAATGTTTGTCCTTTTGACATATTTGCCGCCCATTCATAATGAATGAAAACATAAATGTAACAAAAGTGAGACAAAATTATAATAAAATAAAATAAAGAAATCCGAGGAATATAATCACTGTATCAAGTATATCCGTATGTTGTTTATTACTAGTAATTACAAAATTAATACAAAAGAAAGCTTTACATGTTTGATACGATTTCTGGTACATATAATGTGGACTTAGCGATTTTTTGCATCATGACCTGCAGTACTGATAAACAGCTTATAAACGATTTTTAAGCTCTCGGGGAAGCAAATTATCATTTTTCAATAGAAATAAACTTTATATCATCGTAAACTTTGAACAACAGTCTAACAGTATATAACAGTGACTTAATTCCAAACAAATCATTTCTATTTAATATTGGCAACCAAACATGGAAATCTGACGGTTTTTTTTTAAAAATACATTGCCGTCTATGGAGCATATAGGCGTGACATTAAATTGCAGATGGAAGCAATAAGAATTAATTATTCATCACTTTGAAATGCACCAAATAAAAACTGAATAATTTTCCTACATCAGGATAACAGTGACTTTTTTCTAGTGTTAAGGATAAATAAGATACGAGGAGTTAATATTTTTTTCCTTCATAATTTTAATATGAAAAGCCTTCAAAATAGACAGGTAACTTTAACTGCCGAGTTCCTACGGAAATCGATATTCAACTCGGTAATTTCCGGCGAATGAAGGAAAAAGTTCAACATGTGACTAAACCCCACTTTTATATAGTAAAACTGGGATGTACATGGGTAAAAATTAGTTTTCTTATTTCTGTTCAAAAACAGAGAATTTGGGTACTCGTTAGAACCGCCTCGACGAGGCGCTTCTCACGAGCCCACACACACTATTTTGTAGCAGAAGTATGAAATATATCAGATTTTTTATCTGAAAATTTTCAGATTTTGATGGTAAAATTTTATATATTTGTTCTGGCATCTTTTCGTAATGAGGAAATTTGTGATATAGTTGCATAAAAGTCGAAGTGACATTAGCTCTCCCTGTCCAAATAAGACGTGTTATTGATGATAGTGTAGGTCGATTGCGCGATCTTGGCTGTATTTTCGACAGCTTATGGAAATCAGTATGAAATGGCATAAAAGACGATAAGACCACAATGAATATCCAAAGGAACTGATCTCTTATCATTGCACACAATGTTGGATCGAACGCATTTAAAATTTCTGAGAAGCAACAATGGCAAATAGATCAGCTGACAAGAAAATCTGCGCTGTCCGACCAAGGGACCAAGCAAGTGATATTGCACACGAATGATTTCGTTGTGGTATGGTATACAGTTACTCCCTATCCGGTCTACAAAAAACAATCATTTCTGATTGCAGACGTCTCTTTAATTTCTTTAATTTCTATTACTTTATGTAGTGATTCTTTTCTTCGGCTTACACCATAAAGTATAGTCATTGGTATGTCCGTGTATATCCGTGGATATCAATAGTGTTAATATTGATGAATCCATCGGGGTAGTGTGACGTGTACCTTGCGTTACTGGGGTGTCCAACTGATATTGGCTAAAAGTTTGGCAAGGCCTGCCGTCATTGCAGCAGGTGTGGGTAATTTCTCCGGTTCCTTCTCTTTCTCCATTGCCTCTCACTTTTATATTATCTACTATCTCTTCTATCTCTTTTTCTTCCTTTTCTTTGGGAGACGACACAAAATGACCCACAAAGGTTGGCATGTCGTTAAACCCAAAGCAATCATCAATTGATGAAGCCATCCCCAGTTTCTATATAAAACATTTCAAGAGTTGTGCTTGTTTTCATTTTTGTTTCGGCGATAAAGGTGGCAATGTATTTGGATAGGCATGTTTGCGTAATGGTCCGGCCAAGAAACCAAGCAAGTGATATTGCAACATTGATACGAATTCGTCATGGTATGGTATACAGTTACTCCCTATCCGGTCTACGTAAAATAATCATTTCTGATTGCAGTCGTCTCGTTAATTTCTTTGATTTCTATTACTTTATGTAGTGATTCTTTTCTTCGGCTTACACCATAAAGAAAAGTCATTGGTATGTCCGTGAATATCCATGGCTATCAATAGTGTTCATATTGATGAATCCATCGGGATAGTGTGACGTGTACCTTGCGTTACTTAGGTGTCCAACTGATATTGGCTAAAAGTTTGGCAAGGCCTGCCGTCATTGCAGCAGGTGTGGGTAGAGGGTGGATGTTGTAATTTCTCCGGTTCCTTCTCTTTCTCCTTTGCCTCTCACTTTTTATTATATTATCTACTTTCTCTTCTATCTCTTTTTCTTCCTTTTTTTTTTTTTACCGGCCCCGATAGCTCAGTTGGTAGAGTGTCCGCTCCGGGGAACGGGAGGTCATGGGTTCGATCCCGGGCCGCGACATACCAAAGTCGTTAAAAATGGTACTAGCTGCTCCTCGCTTGGCACTCAGATTTACGGGGTAGTGCTAGGACTGGTCGATCCAGTGTCAGGATAATGTGACTGGGTGTGGTATCATGTAATGTGTCTGGGACATGATGCTTTAGTGAGGCAGCACTATAAACGTGAGCATTGAGCTCCCTGTCGCAACCAGACACCGTCGTGATATGACTGAAAAATTGTTGAAAGCGACGTTAAACCCGAATTCACACACACACACACACACACACACACACACACTTCTATCTCTTTTTCTTCCTTTTCTCTGGGAGACGACACAAAATGACCCACAAAGGTTGGCATGTCGTTAAACCCAAAACAATCACCAATTGATGAAGCCATCCCCAGTTTCTATATAAAACATTTCAAGAGTTGTGCTTGTTTGTGTGGCTGAACAGGCCACGTACCTGGTCGTAAACCCCTAAGACAAGGTTTCCTTTGACGGGTGTCAATTAGATGCTAGTCACAGGCCTCATACTGACCAAGCATTTCCAAGCCTGAAAGGCCCGATTTTACAGCCTTAACCCTTATCCTGCTGAACATGACAACCATTGCCTTTGCAAACAGTGTAAATCCAGATCAGATGGCTTCTGAAGAAGCCATCTGATCAGGATCTACACTGTTTGTAATGCAGTTTGTAAATTGAACAAATACATTATATCAAGTAATTTGACTGGTGAATAGTCAGAAATGGGTGTAGCTAAATAATTTTTTTCAGCAGGATAAGGGTTAAATAGTCATTTTAAACAGAATATAGTAAGAAAAATCAAAATCTAAAAGCCTGATATCAAGAAAAAATCAAGCTCTAAAAGCCTGAAATCCTGCATATGCCTGAAAAATATGAGGCCTGTAGTCACCAAAGAAAAAGGATTTACTACTACATCACGAAAACACATCTATATAATTTTGACCCCCTTGAGCCCCACTTTTATATAGTAAAACTGGGGTTTCCGGGGGTATACCTTATTTTTCTTATTTCTGCTCTAAAATATAGGTTGTAGGTACTCGTTAGAACCGCCTCGATGAGGCGGTTCTAACGAGTGCCCACAATCTATATTTGGAGCAGAAATAAGAAAAATATCACAATTTTTCATCATAAAATTTTCATTTTTTTTTCGGCGATAAAGGTGGCAATGTATTTGTATAGGCGTGTTTGCGTAATGATGATCCTGAGTGTTTGGACAAGTAGGCCTAAGGAAACATTGCTGATCCAGATCAGACTGCTCCTCAAGGAGCAGTCAGTCTGATCAGGGTCTACACTGGTTGCCATTCCGTTTGCTCCTTTTTAACTCCTTGCTGGATCTTGAAACAAATTTGTTAACATTTAAGGAGAATTGCGGAAAGTCTTGAAGGTGTCCAAATATTTAGGATTTTTACGGAGTACTCTTAATTGCCTATACAGAAAAACCTACCGATCCCTCTTTAAAGTACATGGTATTATTTTCAGTGTATCCAATGTCCCCAGGAAACCCAACTGCTCCTACCAATAGATTCTCTTTAATGGTACTCATTAATGCGCGTAGAATGAAAGCCAAGAACAGGTTGAGATGGATGGCATTTCTGGCACAATGTAGTCTCCTGAAAAAGAACGTAAGCTGAAGATCAATGGGTTATAATCTCTCTCTCTCTCTCTCTCTCTCTCTCTCTCTCTCTCTCTCTCTCTCTCTCTCTCTCTCTCTCTCTCTCTCTCTCTCTCTCCTCTCTCTCTCTCTCTCTCTCCGTAAGCCGTTCATACTTAACGTTTTCCTCACCTCGAATCCTCGAATATATTATTCAATCTAACTACAATGGCTCAATCACCTGTGTGACAGTGAAACTTTGTACTGGACAGTGACAGCTCGAGTCACTAGAAAAGCTGTATAATGAGAATAATTAAACTATAAGGCTAGAATATTCTATCAAGTAATGGTATGTTGTGTAAGCCACAATCTTTTCAAGATAAAAACAGATTATCATCCAAACGTATCTCACTTAAGAAATTAATGTAATGTATTAACGTTCATTCTGGGGACGAGCAAGTGAACCCCAAATTTTGCTCGTGACCCGATGATGTTCATAATTCGATGAACGTTGACTAAATTACATTTATTACTTATATTTACATTATTTCCGAACTATCATATCAGCCCCGCCAAGCGAATTTGTGTCTTCGAGCATTCCGTCATGACAAATTTTAACTGCGCAAGCCCAGCCATTCAGAGGGGCCAGTGATATGGCTTTCTTCTGAAGGTTCCTCTTGATTCACTGCTTGTATGAGCGAGCAGCGAAGGTTCTGGCGAGACTGCGCGGATGCGCAGGCTCGCCTGAACCTTCGCTGCTCGCATAGGTGATAAGTACCAAAATCGCTTGACGGGGCCCATATGTGGTAAAATCTTAAGGGCTAAAATGAAAGATGAAAACCATTGCACGCAGTTTTTCCTATTGACAGCGGAACAGCATCGTTGGCGCCATACCGTCGCCATCGTCCAATTATATTGAAGAGAACTATAGTATATTTCGACGTCACTGACGTCGCGTGTGTCAATGTACTGGTACTCATGTAAGAAATGAATTTCATTTTTCTGCTGTTCATGAAAGTATGAACGTAGTGGGTCGCCTGCAAAGAAAATGAATCCCGAAGGAGTTCATGTAACTGTAAACTATGCTAGCGACCCAGGGTCGTTTATACTTTCATGAACAGCAGGGAAGTTAACTTTATTTCTTATAATTACATTCTTAGCTCCTCATTCACTGTGCGGTAAAATGCTTATAGGGCAAATTTTTAAAGCTCGAAAAATTTACAGGCTGTTTTTCTACAAAGAGCGGAACAGAAGTGACGTCGCCAACGCCGAATTAGATCGTAGAGACCATGGTTTATACTGACGTGACTTGACGTCACTGAATACCACGTGACTCGATGCCGTTCATGGACGTATGAGCAAACTTGGTTTCGATAGGTTTACATTAGCTTTACACTGGAAATGTAAAACGTATTAAAGTATGAACAACATTGTTTCACACAAGTAAACCATTGGGGTTTTCCGTGAGTGAGTGAGTTTTAGTTTTACGTCCCACCAACAGCTAAGGTCATACGGAGACGGGACCTCGGTTTAAAGACTCATCCGAAAGTCTGGAGAAGCCCGGGACTGATCCTGCGATCCCTGGTTTACAAGGCGAGTAGCGTAACCACTGCACCACGGAGGCTTCTTTTTCCGTAAATGCACCGAGGATGTAAAAATATTGGGTTATTCGAAGAATTCCTTAGATTCCTAAGGAGCACAAAACGATTTCGCGATGATTTAGCCATAGTAAAGGGCCACCGATGTTTGACCCTTCATACATTTCAGAATGAGGTACTGTTGCACTGCACATTACGAGATCACGCCTATGCAAATACATTGTTATCTTTATTGCCGTAAAAATGAAAATTTTAAGATGAAAAATTGTGATATTTTTCATATTTCTGCTCAAAACATAGATTGCGAGGACTCGATAGAACCGCCTCGACGAGGCGGTTCTATCGAGTACCAACAATCTATGCTTTTGAGCAGAAATAAGAAAAATAATGTATACCCCATTAAACCCAAGTTTTACTATACAGAAGTGGGGTATGAGGGGGTCAAAATTATATAGGAGTGTTCTCGTAATGAGAAATATGTCGTTATCCTTCCTCTGTCAGTTTCTGGCGAAAGGATAAATAGTTAAATTCCGCTATTAAGATCACGTAACATTAAAAGTAGAAGTAAAACAAAGATCAGGAATCGATACAATTAACTTACTCCACCCACCAAAAACACTAAAGGGAAAGAAACACAAACATGAAGCGACCAGACCATAATGGAAACCTAAACAAAGGAAGGCCATAAGGACAGTTACTTTCATACACACATAAGTCTAATTCTGCTTTTAAAATCGTCTTTAGCAGTTTGCAGTTATTCTTGCTTTGTGTTTTCAGCATACAACATCCTCTGGTCAGAGACCACCTTTGGGACTGTTCAAATGTGGACTTAAAAAGCTTATTTTTTTACGTCGACTTACCTAAAATGCAACATAATAGCAACAGCCAGCAATAGGCACACAAGTGATAACGCATAGCCTACATTGTACATCAGACGGAACTCATTCATGTGTTTCTGAAAATATAAATGTAGACTTTTATACATAGTGCAGTTTATATTTTACTTTAAGTCCTTTGAGATCAGCGTGAATATTCTGAGAAATCAGAAATAAATTATTGGTTTAGACTCATATTCTAGACAGTTTTTAATTATTTGGACCCCATTTTGATTTATATCAGTCTTTGAATCGACTGCCTATTCGAAATTCGCAAACTTGCAGTATGTTTCCTCTGGCTTTCTTTGCCGGATCATTACAGGGTCACTGATGAGGCTTTATTAGCCGAAACTACGTAGTATGACCCATCTTCTTTCTTATGAATGTTTTCATTGCTCTTGAAGGAACTCAGTTTTGATTTTTATTTGTTGTACATCAATGTAATTCATTCATATATTCTGAAAACATTAGAATAGAGAAGCCACCAGAAACAGGAATTTGTCTAAAGACATGCAACTAGCAAAGGCTTAAATCAGCCTGCGCATCCGTGCAGGCGAATCAGCAGGCTTATCAGGGTCTTTGCTATGCGTTATACTGATACCAGAGAACTCGTAGTTTCTCCATGCAGAAAGGAAAGGAAGTCTCCTGATTATGTTGATACAACTTGTGTGGATGCACATTGTATAGATGTGTGACTACACATTGTGTGGGTGTGTGGATACACATTTCGTGATTAAGTATTGTCTGAATGTGTGCGTGCGCAGATCAGATACACATATTGTGATAACTTAATGTCTGTCTGTGTGGCTGCACATTGTCTCAATGTATAGACACACATTGTGAGGATTTGTGGATTCACATTGTATGGATGCGTGGCTACATATTGTGTGGATGTGTGGCTACACCTTTTGTTGATGCATGGCTACACATTGTGCTGACACATATGAGCCGCGCCAAGCGAATTTGTGTCTTCGAGCATTCCGTCATGGCAAATTTTAACTGCGTATGCCCAGCCATTCAGAGGGGCAAGGGATATGGCGTTCCGTTTGAAGGTTCTTCTTGATTCACTGCTTGTATGAGCGAGCAGCGAAGGTTCTGGCGAGACTGCGCGGATGCGCAGGCTCGCCTGAACCTTCGCTGCTCGCATAGGCCATGAGTACCAAAATCGTTTGACGGGGCCCAATTATAGTGTGGCTGCGTGGCTACACATTGTACGGATCTATGGATACACATTGTCAAGCTGTATGGTTAAACATTGTGTGGATGCACAGCTTCACATTATGTTGCTTTGTGGCTACACATTGTATGGATATACAAGCCTACTTGAGTCCTGCATGAAAGTACAGTTTCGAAGGCACATTTGAGACAGCCCATGACAAAATGGTACTTACTGCATAGCCGACCACCAAAGGCTGAGCCTGTGAATTATAACACTCGCAAGTAAGATGACACATATATTCGATTAATCAATCAATACATTCTTCTAAATGATTATCGATACTGATTCGATTATAATCAAGAATTTGATAAGTATAATTTACTACCCAATGCTGTGTCTATAATGAGTGAGTGTTTCAAGTTTACGTCCCACCAACAGCTAAGGTCATACGGAGACGGGACCTCGGTTTAAAGACTCATCCGAAAAACTGGAGAAGCCCGGGATCGATCCGGCGATCCCTGGTTTACAAGGAGAATAGCGTAACCACTACACCACGGAGGCTTCTGTGTGTCTATATTAATTAGATGAGTGGCAAACAGTACAGGCCCTGATGAGAGGCCGAGTTTTGCGGCGTCCAAATACCTATGATAGTGTATAATATATGGAAAGATTCAAAGCCAGAAAGTTCAAAGTATGATAAAATCTTCAGTGATTAGTAATCGATTGATTATCGATCATAAAGACAGGCCTGATAATCGATTATCATTTTAGCTCTAATTAGCCAGCCCTACTCGCAAGAGACTTTGCTGCTCGAAGACATGTAGCGGAAACTTTGAGGTAGATTCATGCTAGAAATGATCCCAGCAGGCACATGATGTAATTGTGACGTCACATCAACGTCGGTGCAACGTCATGACGTTTATGCAACGTCACATCAACGTCGGTGCAACGTCGTGACGTTGCACCGACGTTGATATGACGTTGCCCTGGCGACGTGTGCCTGCTGGGATGCACCTAGCCATATTTTCATGCGCATTTGAAGAATATAATTTAACCATTATATGACAATGGAATCTTCCATCTAGTAAGTTTGGAGTGGTCTATTTTCAATTATAGCGGTGTCGGGTTTGTTTTTGTTTGTGCCAAATATTACAAAAATGAGTGTTCTTTAAGCAAACAGCGGCTTCTGATCTGGGTGTACACTGTTTGCCAATGTCCCAGAAAAGGGCAACTAGGCATATATGGCTTACAGAAATTAAAGTTTTTGGTGTCTTTGATGGGTGGAGTATTGTGTGAATTCGGGTTTAACGTCGCTTTCAACAATTTTTCAGTCATATCACGACGGTGTCTGGTTGCGACAGGGAGCTCAATGCTCACGTTTATAGTGCTGCCTCACTGAAGTATCATGTCCCAGACACATTACATGATACCACAACCAGTCACATTATCCTGACACTGGATCGACCAGTCCTAGCTCTACCCCGTAAATCTGAGTGCCAAACGAGGAGCAGCTAGTACCATTTTTGACGACTTTGGTAGGTCGCGGCCCGGGATCGAACCCGAGACCTCCCGTTCCCCGGAGCGGACACTCTACCAACTGAGCTATCGGGGCCGGTGATGGGTGGAGTAAGTTAATTGTATCGATTCCTGATCTTTGTTTTACTTCTACTTTTCATTGGGCAGCTAATTTTGCGTCTTAGTAAGGGTATCTTTATAGACATGATCGTAACTGTGTTGACTGGGTCGTAACAATATTTACAATCGACCAATTTGAATTATAAATGCTACTGTTCTGACTGGATTATGTTAACCACTTTCGGCATTAGTATCGAGATCCTCATGTGATCACGCAACGTCACGTTGTATTTGTTTACATTTAGCTTTACGTAGCTGACAGCGCTTACCGTTCCGAAAAAAAAACATTGTTTTAACTTAAAAAGATTTTCAACAGGGGCGGTTGGATTGAGGCGAACATGTCGTGTATCTCTTGCATCACCGAGGCTTCCAGCGGATACTGGTTGTAACTGAATACAGTCTGCTGTCGTTGCAGCAGGTAAACGCGTGTGTTTATGCGGGGGGGGGGGGGGGGGGGAGGGGGGGTATTTCTTCAGGTCATTGCCCTCTTTCTTCCATCATTCAGTTTTCTATTCTATCTCTTTGGAGACAACACAAAATGACCCAGAACGGAAGCCCAATACAATCAATCAATCATTATTGATTATACGCACGCATTAGGTAAACTCCTGATGGATGTCACTGGGTTGCTGCCATGTTTATGGCAAACATCTTTCTTTGCCATTACTTTATAATCAAAGGGGGGGGGGGGGGGGGGGTATTTCTTCAGGTCATTGCCCTCTTTCTTCCATCATTCAGTTTTCTATTCTATCTCTTTGGAGACAACACAAAATGACCCAGAACGGAAGCCCAATACAATCAATCAATCATTATTGATTATACGCACGCATTAGGTAAACTCCTGATGGATGTCACTGGGTTGCTGCCATGTTTATGGCAAACATCTTTCTTTGCCATTACTTTATAATCAAAGAGAATTGTGTTTCGTAATCCTGTAAAGGCCACCAGTAGATATTGCGACATTGAAATTGGCACTAAAATCTAGCGATATCCACTTAATGGTTTGTCCTCGGGATCACTGTCCGGCAAAACTCGGCAAGCCTCGTGAAGGCGGACAGTGTCCCTCGGAACAGATTTTTCAATCCACCCCTCACACCCATTTAAGATTCTTAAATTCCTCAGGCAGACTGATGCATAAGCTGTCAACTAGTACGGTGGACATTCTTTCGCTGACATCTGCCCTTTATAAATCATAGGAAGGGCGAAAATGACCAAAGAAAATATTTCTTGATAAATGTCTACAAACAAATGACCCCCGCCAAGTGTGTCTTCGAGCATTCCGTCAAGACAAATTTTAACTGCGCATGCCCAGCCATTCAGAGGGGCCAGGGATGTGGCTTTCTGTCTGAAGATTCCTCTTGTTTCACTGCTTGTATGAGCGAGCAGCGAAGGTTCTGGCGAGACTGCGCGGAAGCGCAGGCTCGCCTGAACCTTCGCTGCTCGCATAGGCGATAAGTACCAAAATCGCTTGACGGGGCCCAAATGTTCCTGAATCCGGCAGAGTTTTAACCTGCGACCTCCTTACAAGAAGCCAGACACGCATCTGATTTAGCCACCCAACAAAGGTTCGTCAACCTCAGTTAACAACAGAAACAGCCGTTGCTGAATAGCCAGTTCGTGGAAATTACATACAGTTTAAGGAGTGGACACAATCCTCGCCTTTGGATCTGTCGTGGTCTAGAAAAATTAATTGATCAGTCCGCGTTACGGATTTCTAACCTATCTCTGAGGACCGACAAATCAAACGCAAACAAAAATGAAACAACGATGAGGAATCTACAGCATGAAATAACTGAAATTCTGAAGCAAAAAAAAAAAAATAAAATAAATAAATAAATAAAAAAGAGAAAAAAAAAAAACGACTGTACTCCGTTGGGCCCAACCAGAGTTATGCACATTAAAAAGTATTAAAGACGAAGCCGTCATAGAGTCTGAGACCCGACCCGGTGACCTGCAATTAATGATGTGTGCAAGGTTACCAACTGTTGTGAACTGTCTTTGTGTTAACTAATTGCATGTATTCAGTCATGTTGCATTGCGGGATATTATGTTATATCCTCCGAAAGTTTGAATGTTCGTCCGTCCGTCAGCACCTCATGATTTCGTGTCTCCTTTATAACTCTGATACTGTTTGAGATATTTTCATCAAGCTTCACAGATGAGGGAACGTGCAAAACATATAATACGTAACTCTGATTTCCTACTTTTGATGAGGCGGTTCTAACGAGTAGAAACCGAACAGAAATAAAAAACTGAGCAGGAATAAGAAAAATATCGTAATTTTTCGTCTTAAAATCTTCATTTTTTTCGGCGATAAAGGTGACAATGTATTTGTATAGGCGTGTTTTCGTAATGGACACCGAAGGGAAAGAAACAAAATTCTAAAATAACTTCACCATAATGAAAACGTCATAAGCGGAAAGCCAAAAGGAAGATACTTTCCCGCAAGATGGCCAAAGACCTATCCAAAATAAAACAGATATTTGCAATACGTACACGCGCAACCGAAATGCAACAATAATAACAAGCGGTTTCAGCTAAGTACAGCCTCAGGACAAGCCACTCTAAAAAACATAAGCATGATCAATCATAAAAACATATTTATCATATGACGTCGCGTCTGAGAGTGTAATAACGCTATGTAATATTTTCGATAATCCACTAGTGGATTAAATATGCAAATTAGCTAGATACGTCCCGTAACGTTACATGTACGATGTCCTTAACGACGTCGCGTTTACTAATGGCGGAATATTGATATGTTTGTAAACAATCGTGAATAAAATGCGTTTTAAATGTCATATGATAAATAGAATCTTGCATTCGTGCTCATGTATTATTGAATTTATTAAACTCGTTGAGGAAAAGGGATAAAATGCTCGGCAAAGCCTCGCATTTTATCCCTTTTCCTCAACTCGTTTAATAAATTCAATAATACATGAACACTCATGTAAGATCCTCTATTTGCACTCTCGGTGCATCTACAGAAAACGTCACTATTTGGCCGCAATGTTGTTCATACCTCAATGAATATATTGACTGGCGCGACGTCACATGATGATAAAATGATTATAGAATAAATCATGATTCTTTCCGATATTATTGGACGAGTGAGTGAGTGAGTGTTTCAGTTTTACGTCCCACCAACAGCTAAGGTCATACGGAGACGGGACCTCGGTTTAAAGACTCATCCGAAAGTCTGGAGAAGCCCGGGATCGAACCTGCGATCCCTGGTTTACAAGGTGAGTCGCGTAACCACTCGACCACGGAGGCTTCTATTATTGGACGAAAGCGCCGTGATAGCGTCAACATTGCTCTTCAGCTGTTGATGGGACAACTGCGTGAAATGTAGTCATATAATGGATGGAAAGTAATGTCAAATATAAAAGTAATAAGGTATTTTATTTAACTTCAACTTTACTCGTGACACGATTTTAATCCTACTTCAATGAATGTTAAAAAATTTAAATTAATTTAAAAAAAAAAAAAAAAACATCACGAAAACACGCCTATATAATTTTGACCCCTTGAACACCACTTTTATATAGTAAAACTGGGGTTTGCAGGGGTTTACCTTATTTTTCATTTTTCTGCTCTAAAATTTAGAATGTGGGTACTCGTTAGAATCGCCTCGATGAGGCGGTTTTAACGAGTACTCGCAATCTTTATTTTGAGCAGTAATAAGAAAAATTTCACAATTCTTCTTCCTAAATATTAGATTTTTGGTGGTAAAATTTACGATGTATTGGTATAGGCGTGTTTTCGTAATGAAAAAAAAAAAAAAAAAAAAACATTTGCATTACCATAAATCATGTCAGAAACACTTCCTCTTGTGCGAAAGCTTGAGAGGCATATATTCAGTAAAAGTGACATTTCTTATGAACCTTCCCTTTCTGCTTTGTTTCTTTTACATTTCCAGTTCTGTCCTGTCGAACAGGGTTATATTTAACTGTTCAGTCTGACATTCATTAAGTAAGCGCTTAAGAAATAAATTGCACTTGATTGCTTGAGCAACATAAAATCGATTTAAGCGCCCCCCCCCCCACCGCACCCTACAAAAATTGTACTTACCATTCAAAGGCGGTTAGTCTGTTGGAACTTATTATTTTTATAATTCGCCTTTCTAATTCTTGGTAATGAGAGATCTAATTATTGGTAATGTTGGTTGGTGCCTGATGCTCTGTCTCTGGTCGGGCCCATCGGAGTCTAACTGTTGTTTTTCTTTTGCTCCAGCATTTCAGTGGTTTCTTGCTGTCGAGTCCTCACCGTTGTCTCACCTCTGTGGTGCTTTGATTTTTTGTGTTCACGGAGATGTTGCACTGATGAATTAGGAAGCCTTCATGCGGACTGAACAAATTATTTGTCTAAATCGCGACGGAAGTAAGGGCGAGGATTGTGGCCACGTAAAATCGATTTAAGCCCCCCAGTGGAAATCTTTCCACTGACCGTTCCAAGGCGGTTCTTTTGTGGCGATTTATTTATGTTGTTGTTTGTTACTTACTGTGTGTATCACTTGTGTCTTTTAATTTTGGATGGCCATATGGCCATTTTGTGGGAAAGTAACTGTCCTTATGGCCTTCCTTTGTTTAGGTTTCCATTATGGTCTGGTCGCTTAATGTTTGTATTTCTTTCCCTTTGGTGTCTTTTATGGGTGGAGTAAGTTAATTGTATCAATTCCTGATCTTTGTTTTACTTCTACTTTGTATGCATGAATTGACAATAATTTGTCAGCCTCGATAGCTCAGTGGTTAGCGCGTTCGGTCTATGTTCGAAAGGTTGTGGGTTCGAATATGGCCACCGGAGGCGAGGTGTGTCCCGGGGCAAGACACGTTATGACAATGCCCCATTCGAAACAGGTGTAAATGGGTTGCAGTGGTAAAAAAACTCCCAGCCTCTCTCTCGCGCGCGCGTGATGACATCTCGTATGAGTGTTCGAGAGCGATTCAATAAGCATGGAGCTTTCATCGCAATTGAACTAAAATAACTTAGTATAAACTAATATATTTTAATTTTCGATAGCTTTTTGACCATATTGTGGGAAATAAACTTTCCTTTTGGCTTTCCGGTAGCGACCTTTTTATAATGGAAAAGGTGTTTATTTTATGATTCTTTGATTAGAGGTGGCTGGTAATTGTATCGATTCCTTCTGTTTTTGTATAAAAGAAGTGCGCTACAATGTCTCGTCTTTCCCATCTCTAAGAGTTGTTTTTGAGATGTATAGTTTTGAGATTATCTTTATTACTGCTTCAAACAGCCTATTTTTCTTTCAGAACCACCAAGGGTATCCAAAATCTCTGCTGTGAACAATGATATGGTGAATAATGCATACCCTTGCAAACCTAGCTTTTTTTCTCCGTACAACCCTGTAACAATTTGATTGGCTATCCCAACGCGCTGATTCGGTTGTGGTTTGTTATTGTCATTGTTTTGTCTTTGGATATATGTAGTGGTAATATCTTTTTATTCTGGGTAGCCATGTGGACATTTATGGGAAACTTGTTCTTTTACCTTCCTACTTGTAATATTTTAATTACTTTGACGCTGATTTATGTTTGTGCTTCTTGTTTTTAGGTTTCTCGGATGTAAGGCAATTTTATCGACATCTATTTTGCCATAAAGATGATCGTTCTGACGGGGTGTAACATTTTTGACCAGGGTTACAGACTGCCATGAACTTTGTTTAATATAAGATTAATAGGAATTTTCTTGAGAAAAAAAAAGTGTCCCAGAAAAAACATAGGACTTGAGCCACCGCGTTATCCCTGTCCCACTTCAGTCACTATCAACACCTACCTGGACCATATTAGCCACGCCCAAATCGTACTGGGGCTCATCGTCCTGAGGCTCTGGTGTGCTGACGTTGACAAAACATGCCATGAAATTTGTCCATCCCGAAGAGCTGCTGCCATTTACTGTGGGAGGCACAAACCAAGTACCATTAGGTAGACAGAATCGGCTGGCATTTTCTGAAACAATACTGTTGTGTTATAGTAAGCCATTGTGCACTAAGTACCAGTACGACTATTTAAAGTGAACAATGCAACAAGTAAAAATGCACATTCACAGGCGGACGTTCACGGCAACAGAGAATTTCTTCACATATCTAGAGAGCACAAAATAATCTTGCTATAATTCAAACATATCAAGAGCTTGTCAGAAGATTGTAATGTGGTCCTCAAAGACATTCTTAGTTGATATTCAAACTGTGATCAGGGTACTACATATGGTCGCAAGAATTACACAAGATGCCATTCGGAATTGTAAGCTGGGTCAACATAACAACCGAGTCCGCCGTCCAGATCTGGCCTCAGTGCCCATTACCTATTATAAAAATTGAAATATATATTTTTGTGGAACTAGAGCAGCCCGTGCAATTCGAGTCTTGTGCCAAAACGCAAAATTGCAGTTTCCGCTCAACTCGCTACTTTATGAACACCAGTCGACTGAACAACAGTGTGTCGCAATCTGCGCCATCCTATGGCGTTTATATTTCGCAATTAATTCGATTTGCCAGAATGTGTAGTCATGTAACTGACTTCAACACTCGTAATAAATTATTAACGGCTAAACTTTTTAATCGGGTTTATCGGTACCATAAACTACGCAAAGCCTTTTCTAAATTTCATAGACGTCATTCTGATTTAATTTCAAAATTCAATATTGTACTTAAGTCTCTTCTACAACAAGGTCTATCCTAACCGGAATTATATGGTGAATTAGAATATAAATTCAGAAAAACATATAACCGCAATGACTTCAGCACCAAATTTCGTAAAATCATTCTTCGATATAAAAAGATTGTGTACAATATAAATGTTATACGACAGACTGTATGCATGGTAGTTAACCAAATCACGGTTGACAACTTTGCTCCCCTCTTTAATTGCACGCCGTTGGGTCAGGCCTCAGATTCTATGACGGTTCCAACGTAAAGGCTTATTGGCCATTTTGTGGGAAAGTAGCTGTCCTTTTGGCTTCCGATGTTGGTGTTTCCATTAGGGTCTGTTGTTTCATGTTTGTGTGTCTTTCCCTTTGATGTCTCTGATGGGACCTGTGGGTTGATTGTATCGATTCCTGATCATTGCCTCCACTTCTATTTTATTGAGAATTAGACAGATCTAATTCAAGGTAATGTTGGTTGGTGCCTGATGCTCTGTCTCTGGTCGAGCCGATCGGAGTCAAACTGTTGGTTTTCTTTTGTGGTTGTTTGATTATTTGTGTTCACGGAGATGTTGCACTGATGAGTAAGGAGGCCTTCATGCGGACTGAACAAATTATTTGTCTTCATCGCGACGGAAGTACGGGCGAGGATCGTGTCCACGTAAAATCGATTTAAGCCCCCCAGTGGAATTCGTTCTCGCTGACCTTTCCAAAGCCGTTCTACTATCGCGGTTTATTTTTGTTATGGGTTGTCTTTGGGTGTTTGTGTCGCTTATATAATTTTATTTGGATAGCCTGTTGTCCATTTTGTGGGACAGTAACTGTCCTTTTGGCTTTCCGCTATTGATGTTTCCATTAGGGTCTCTAATGTCATGTTTGTGTTTCTTTGTCTTTGGTGCCTCTGATGGGAGCTGTGGGTTGATTGTATCGATTCCTGATCATTGCTGCAAACACTTCGACTCCGCTCGTTTCAAATTGACGATACCAAGATCTTGTGACACGATTGTTGATTTTGTCTTCCTATAAGCACTGCTAAACTGCAGGAATCCTTTCCCATCTTAAATGAGTAACTACATGTACTAACTGCCGGCTAAGTGTTTTAAAACCTCGGGGCATGGACTGACCTGAGCATTAAGTACATACAGGTTTGTAGCACAAAACAAAATGGAAACGGAACAATTCTAAGAGATGACATGTAACATATTATTGTCATGCATTAGTAAATAATACAATGATATACATGTATTTATTGTTTCTGCGGACCCCGCCCATCGGGGCTTCGAGGAATAGATAGGGTGCATGACGCTTCCACCTCTTTGAGAATTTAAGCCTGCCCAGGCAAAGTGGTGCGACTCGGGCCGTCTGTGCATACAAATTCTAATTGTTTCATTGGGCGACAGGGCTTGAGATGTCGTTTCATCTCAACGTCGGGTAGAAGTTCAACACAATTAGAAGCAACGTCTCAAAATGGTCCATATAGTGTTGAGCGGGACGTCAAACCTCAAAGGAAGCAAGAATATGCAAAGAAAACTGTGAATACTTACGATCGGTATTAAATCCGTTGATGTAGGATGGGCATGACTGGGAGACAACCTTTCCTGCGGGTGTGTCTGGCCAACACATAATATTATCCCAGGTTCGGTTACAAACTATGCCTGTGAATAAGACAAAAATAGACCAGGATGTATTTAATGGCATGTTCTATTATAATCCCTGTCTAGCGACATATTCGTTTGGGACATTCTTTCGCATTTAGGAAACTAATGCGATACGTTTAACGTAAATAAACCCAGAACACGAAGGGGTTCATCTGGAATTTTCACTTTACGATAACACGCTCCTGTGCTAAGATTAGGGCTGGCTAATCGGAGCTGAAAAGGTCATCGATTATCAGTCCTAGCGTTACGATCGATAATCGATTTGTAATCGCTAAGATTTTTGTCATTATTTTACCTGTCTGGCTTTCTGTCTGAGCATGACTCTTACCATATGTTGCACTTTACCATATGTATATTTGAACAGACAGGCCAGAGCAAACATTGTAGACCCAGATGAGACGCCGCATAATGCGGCGTCTCATCAGGGTCTGCACTGTTTGCCACTCATCCAGCTATTTTAGGCATAACTTTAGGTAGTAAATTGTACCTATCAAGTAATCGATAAAAAGCAAATCAGAAATGATAATCATGTTTGTGGAATTTATCGATCGATTAATCGATTATACGATTAATCGTGACAGCCTTAGCTAAGATAGCGTTTTTTTATCTCTAGAACCAGGATTATTTCAGAAATTTTATCGTTTCCATGTTTAATCCTAATAATGATAGAACCGCCTCATCGAGTTGACGTGGTTCTGACAAATACCTACACTCTATGTGTTTGAGTGCAGATAAGGAAAATAATAAATACCACCCATAAACCCCAAATGTTTCTGTTTTAAGTTGAGTTAAAATGTGTGTTAATTATACGGACTTGTTAATCTAATCAGAAAATAATGCATCGCGTGCAAAATAAATCAACCGCGAAGGGGTTCATAAGTTCTTTTCGCGCGATAATGTTATTCAATATGCGATAAAGGTCACGTGGCTTTTTATCCAATCTGACAAGTTAGTATCACGATATAATTGACCAGGTATGGTACCAGGGTAACATTTGCACATATTTTGTTCGTCATTTTTATCTTAACGCCACGATACCAATTATGCTGACTTATCGATCACGTGTCGTTACAAGGCCCATTGAAGTCACTGAAGCATAAACTAGGGTCGTTTCTGTAAATGCATTAAGCATATCAATCTAGATAAACAGACATTGAAATGGAACGCACATTCCTTGGTATGCCAGATTAAGGTAGGCTTCTCGGACACTCCTGGAGGTTCCAGGTGAAATTCGAAAAGAATATCTACCAGTATTAGAGATCAAGGCACTGACTGTCCTGGGGGTGTCGATAGTCTCTGAGGGTTAAACTTGGAAAACTGGTCTTAAACCCGGACTTATACCAATGAATTCATAAACTTTAAGCAAAGAGTGAAGAACCTGATCGTATTTATACTGCAAACATATATTGAGGCGGTTCTAGCGAGAACCCACAACCTATATCTTGGAACAGAAATAAGTTTTCTCTATATATAGTTATGGTTTATTGGGGGTGTTCATTTCACGGACTTGTTCCAGTGATGATATTCACCAGTCCTGTGATTGTGCCATAAATAACTATCTTGACATATATGCCCATTCCGACTTCTATTTTAAATTCTAACACAGCGCGCCTATATAGGCAATGGAAAATAACTGTGTTTTATTCTACAACAAATCACGACAAGGAAGAGCGTAACGAGTGACGTCATTAAAAACTGCAAATTTATGACGTCACTAGTCGATTTCCTTGACGTTAGACGGTGTAACGTCATAACAGTAGGGCATCAGAGTGGCCAGCGTATGTAGATTTAAAAACAAAATTCTCGTGCGTCGATTCGATGGGACTACTTCCGAATTTGATGCTCCCATTCGACTAACTATTTTGGCATCAAATTACGTGATTGTCGTTTATTTATTAGCTTTGACAAAGATAAAAGCGATATATATAAATATTGCTGTATTCAATATAAAGACTAATACCTGAATTAGCATTTTTGTGTGGGCAGACCAAGGGTTTAAAAATGGCGAATTTTCAACCATGTCGGTACCATCGGGAAAACCAAAAATAGACTATTATAATATTCCTCGCGACAATGCTCACCTATATCATCAATTCCGGCATACATTAATCTGGTCACCTTGAAATTTGTGCTAAAATCGGCGAGGGAGCATTTTTTTGTGCCATTTTTTTCTACCCACTTCCGGTCGAAACGTATGTACAAAAGCATTTTTTCTCTCCAAAATGGCAGGTTTGGCTAAAAGTTTTAAGTGAAACTCACAGAATTCCCCTGTATTCGATAACAACGAATGAAAAGCGAGTGGAATACAAGTCTTGTGGTACCATACTCATCTTCTTCACTGAACAATCCACCTTTCAACCATGTTTGTTTATAATTTACATCAACAATATATGTCAATACACTGAATGTACAGTTTATTTACACCAGCATGACACAGCTGTGTAGACAGTTTGGTGTGACGAAATCATATTAAATTACGTCATATTTAATGACGTCAGTAAATCTGATCGATTAAATCAAAGTCCGCATACTACTGATTTTTTTTATTTTAACTGACAGATTGGCCTCTCTCTCTCTCTCTCTCTCTCTCTCTCTCTCTCTCTCTCTCTCGCGTCGTCATTTCTTTCGGTTCATGGTGCATTCCTTACGCGTATCTGTAAACTTTCATCATTTTGATTTCTCTCTCTCTCTCTCTCTCTCTCTCTCTCTCTCTCTCTCTCTCTCTTGCTAGCACAAAAAAGTGGGCCAAAGTCGGGCCCGGACAGACACGTTGTATCGCTGTCGGCTCGACGTTGGTCCGACATGCTATGCTGGCTGGGTCTCTCTCTCTCTCTCTCTCTCTCTCTCTCTCTCTCTCTCTCTCTCTCTCTCTCTCTAGTATGGTTAGATTACCAAAATAATTCAACTCATCAGACTTGAAAGCATATTAAACAATGTCCCCCCGTAATCCCGAAGCATGCGAGAATAAAATGATTTGTTAAGATATCGAAACGCGCATGCGTAATCTTCGTAAACCCAAGCAGAATTGGCTCTCAGTTGAACAAGGATTTTCTAAATGTAACACGCTCGCGACAACTCCCACTCAGTCCTTAAGACGGACTGATATGTCCTTGACAAATGTGCGAAAAATAATCTTAATCTGGAGGGGAGCATTTTTTTGTGCCATTTTTTCCCAACATGTGTATCAAAGTACTTGGACGTCAATAAATTGAGGGGCCGTTGTTTCACGGCGTCTGCTAAGTCGGTTTAAGCCTTCACACCCTCTACCCTTTTCTATAGACCTCAGAAAAGATTATTCTCATTAACTGTCCTTCATTTTTCTCTAATCTACATCTCGTAACAAAATGTAATGGCCTATAAATTACCGGAAGTTCTTGTGATTTTCTTCCTTATAATTTTTGACAAAATATAGTCCCAACCGGCGGAAGCAGATTGCGAATAGAATCATAGCAACGGCCTTAGATGCCGCCCTACTGTAATTTCGCATCGAAAACGTTAGAAAAGGATATAAATTAATGTGTTTCAGTCGATAATTTTAGCGGTTTCTTCTAACAATGGCGAAAAGATGTGAGATTTTGAAGGAAGCAACAACATTATTGCCGATTTTCAGCGTGTTAGAATCGAAATAGATCGGCTCTAGTCTGTGATTCGTTGAACAATAAATCACAGTTTATCGGTCAGTTGTAAGTAGACAAATCACGCGCGCTACGCGCTCGTGATTTGTCTACCTACAACTGACCTCCAAACTGTGATTTATTACTCAACAAATTTCAGTTAGGGCTGATCTATTTCTTAATTAACTGAAGTGTAGATGTATAGATATTGTATTGCGTTTTATTTTTATAGAATGTCACCTGGTGGATAAGCTTTCAGTTAAATGTGTTTACCCTATCAAAATATTGTATAAATAAATCATTAAAAAAAATAAAATACAGTCGAACTTCAATGGCTCGAACCCCTATGGGACCATGAAAATTTGTTCGAGACAGGGGATGTTCGAGCCACTCAGATTACTTCAAGGAGGCATAACGAGATACTTTTGGACATATTTTCGGTGTTCTGTAATGAAAATGTACGTTGTGTGTACTCATTAGAATCGCCTCATCGAGGCGATTCTAATGAGTACACACAGCATACATTTGCAAGATAAAAGACTAAAATCTCCTTAATGATCCCCCACTAGTTCTAATGTAGAGGATTTCGCTATGGGCTCAAGAATGGGTTCGACTCATCCATGGTAAACGAGCCATCGTTGTTCGAGCCATCGAAGTTCTACTGTATGAAAAAAAGCACCTGTTGACAGGCGGCCAGTATCCACACTCTTTGCCATGCAGTTTGTAAAATACAGTGAAATTCCGCTATTAAGACCACCTAAAATTAAGAATTAAACTGCTTTGAAAAGCTTATTTTGGAGGCTTCACTTAAATATTCTTTGTGATTTCTGCCCATAGTGTCCTCTGGTGATGGACCACCTTTGGGACAGTTCAAAAGTGGTCTTAAAGACCACTTTTGAACAGTCCCAAAGGTGGTCTTAATATAGGAATTTTACTGTATACCAAAGCAGGCCTCAGTAGTTCAGTCGGATGCGCGTCTCCATGGTGATCAGGAGGACGCGGATTCGATACATGCCGGGGTCGGCAACATCTTTCGTGGAGATTGATCATGAAAGCTTTTATACGCTCATTCTTGTTTTCAGTTTCTGGGAAAAGAATGTGCACTGTACTGGTTAACCACTTACGTATAAGCCTGCACAGGGAAAGTGTGGCTGGGTAAACTGACTGGCTCAAAAATGACCTAAAATAGTGTTAACTGGGCCTTTAAACTCCAATACAAACGCACAAACATTATATCAAGTAAGTGTATTGGTTTTCTGGGTCAGAAAAGGGTGCGGCTAAAACCGCTTTATTTAGCGGGATAATGGACAAGTGTGTGTGTGTGTGTGTGTGTGTGTGTGTATGTGTGTGTGAATTCGGGTTTAACGTCGCTTTCAACAATTTTTCAGTCATATCACGACGGTGTCTGGTTGCGACAGGGAGCTCAATGCTCACTTTTATAGTGCTGCCTCACTGAAGTATCATGTCCCAGATACATTTCATGATACCACACCCAGTCACATTATCCTGACACTGGGTCGACCAGTCCTAGCTCTACCCCGTAAATCTGAGTGCCAAGCGAGGAGCAGCTAGTACCATTCTTAACGACTTTGGTATGTCGCGACCCGGGATCGAACCCGTGACCTCCCGTTCCCCGGAGCGGACACTCCACCAACTGAGCTATCGGGGCCGGTGGATAATGGGCAAAATAAATAAATAAATACAATTGTGATTTATGGCGTTGAGTATACCTGTTATGCTATTTTCATCATTCTCCATCTGACGGTAGCAATCTCTCTCACTCTCGGCCAGTGCGGTCGCCTGGGCTTCCTTAGTTAACTTAACAATCATCTGAAAACATAATACAGTAGAACTTCGATGGCTCGAACACCGACGGCTCGTTTACCATGGCTGAGTCGAACCACTTCTTTAGCCCCTAGGATAATGCTCTACGTAACAAATGTTGGGGGACAATTTAGGAGAGCTTCGTCTTTTATATTACAAATGTATGCTGTGTGTACTCATTAGAATCGCCTCGATGAGGCGATTCTAATGAGTAAACACAGCATACATTTTCATTATAAAACACCGAAAAGATATCGAAAAGTATATCGTATACCTCCTGGCAGTCTCCCTCAGTGGCTCGAACTACCCCTGTCTCGAACAGATTTTCGAGGTCCCAAAGGTGTTCGAGCCATTGAAGTTCGACTGTAACAGAGTTCACCACAACCGTGTTCTGTACAAGATCTGATCAAAGCACTGAGAGTACTGGTGGCTCCATTGTCTCTGAGCATATGCTGAGGAAATATTGTAACCCTCCGACCCTTCGCTCAGCTTTGTTAGAGATATGTCATGGGGTCAGAATTGGCTTCGGTTACATGAAAAAACACGATTTCGTATTCAGCCTGTTTTGGGTATTTACATGAAGAAACACACATAAACTCTGTGCAACATTAATTCAGTTCTCGATAGAACTTAGAAAGACTTAGGAATGATATATAGCAAAAACTGGACACTTCCTGACAAGTTCTCACAAATTTCCTTGTGTAAATTAAAAAGCTTTACCTGCGACCCTCTGGACGATTCTCCAGTTCTCAGAGTCCGTAAGCATCGCTTAATGCAAGAATTAAAGTTAAGAGGTTAAATCCGAGATTTGTCCCGAAATCCGGGATATAAGTTTTGTCCGATTTTCTGTACCTCTCAAATGGTGCTTTTCCCAATTTTCATGACTTTGCCACCTGAACAGTTTGGCTGTTGGTGCCGAACGCTGCGGTGCACCGGGTATTTATACCCTCTGTGGTTGCTATGTTGGGGACACGAGCATTGTAAGTGCATTCTATTCTATCCAATGTGTTATGAGAACCACTCCGATTGGCCGGCTTGCCAGCTATGAACCAATCGTAGTGGTCGTTCCTTCAAGGAAATTCAACATGGCGGCAGTGAAACTCTACAGAAATATAAACAGTACAAAAACTTGGTTTCTAACAAATAACACTCAAAAGGTAATTATTGTCCAGGGACATTGTTTATGTATTGCCTCAATTGTCCGTTCAACCGATAGGTCCCTTACTAGGCAAAATTACTTGTACGGATCGTGAACAACAGAAATGACGGACGATGAAATTCGTCAACATTGAATCACTTTTCGTTTGTCTGAAATAAGAGAAACTAGCTCGAGTGTGCAACACATTCGATTGATTCCACACTCAGAGTCTAGTAAACTCTACTATAGTGATTCATACGTTCAGGCTTTATACTATGAACAATACTGATGGTGGCTGATATGTTACAATATTTCTAGATTGAGATTTAAATTGTTTCGTTTAATTAAGCTAGTTTTTATGCAAACTGTATAGACCCTGAACCGTCATAGAATCTGAGGCCTGATCCACCGGCGTGCAATTAAAGAGGGATGGTTTTACGAAATTGGGTGCTGAAGTCATTGTGGTTATATATTTTTCTGAATTTATATACTAAGTCACCATAAAATTCCGGTTAGGATAGACCTTGTTGCAAAACAGATTTAGGTCCAATATTGAATTTTGAAATTTAAATCAGAATGATGTCTATATAATTTTGAAGAGGCTTTGCATAGTTTATGGTACCAATAACCCTGATTAAGAAGTTTAGCCGTTAACAATTTATTACGACCATAGAGAAGAAACAACGACTCGACAGCAAGACACCAATGAAATGCTGTAGCAAAGGAAAACCAACTGTTACACTCCGAAGGGCCCGACCAGAGACAGGGAATCAGACACCAACCAACATTGCATATAATTAGATTCTCTCTCATTCTCAATAAGCCTTTACGCTGGAACCGTCATAGAATCTGAGGCCTGACCCACCGGCGCGCAATTAAAGAGGAAAGCAAAGTTGTCAACCGTGATTGGGTTAACTACCATGCGTGCAGTCTGTCGTATAACATTTATGTTGCACCCAATCTTATTTTATCGAAGAATGATTTTACGAAATTGGGTGCTGAAGTCATTGTGGTTATATATTTTTCTGAATGTATATACTAAAGAACCCTAAAATTCGGGTTCCGATCGACCTTGTTGCAGAAGAGATTTAAGTCCAATATTGAATTTTGAAATTAAATCAGAATGACGTCTATAAAATTTTGAAAAGGCTTTGCGTAGTTTATGGTACCGATAACCCCGATTAAGAAGTTTAGCAGTTAACAATTTATTACGCGTGTTCAAGTCAGTTACATGACTTCAAACTCTGGCAAATCGAATTAATTGCGAAATATAAATGCCATAGGATGGCGGACGAGGAACATCACCACCCAAAAAAGGAAAACAATACAATCTCAAAATCAAAATCATTTTTATAACAGAACAAGAACAAATCAGCAAAAAGGGATGCACAATTTCTCCCTGACCTTACACAGACTTAGTCGCAATATTTAATCACAAGCTTTGTGGTGCCAGTAAGACATGAAGATAATAATTGAAAAAGTTCAGTAGTGGCAAAAAAAAAAAAGCTTGGATTTGCAATAAACCATGCTTTGTTCGGTCTTTTTTGTAAAATCAATTGTAATAGCTTTATGAAAGAAGTCAAGATAACAATACGATAACACACCCTTGCGTTTAAGGGGAATAGGACCACCTTCAGGGGAGACAACTCTTGCAAAAGTATTTTTGTCTCCCATGTAAATTAGGGTCAACTCTTAAAAAGGCTGTAAATTAGGGTAAACTCCGCCTAAATGAGACGCTTAAGGGCTGGGAACACCTTCAGGGGAGGCAACTCTTGCAAAAGTATTTTTGTCTCCCATGTAAATTGGGGTCAACTCTTAAAGGAAAGAATTTGCTCCTGAGGAGCAAATTCTTTCCTTTAAGAGTAGACCCCTTTTTTCAGATGATAGGACTCATAGAAAAGGGAACAGGAAGTCCCAAAAGTTGTCTCCCTTTGAAAAATGGCAGAAAAAAATCTGCCAGGTGTTCCCATTCCCATTAAAAGACTTTTTTTTTTTTCTTATTTCCAGAACTAACATTTTTCAGGTGAAAATGTTCGATATTTGTCATGACCTGAGGAAAACATGGCCGTGTGAAATAATGGCGTCCAACATGGTGTCAGAAGTTACATATATTAGATAAAAATGATAACATCTTTCTCATTTCTGCTTTCGGCATAGATTGTGGGTGCTCGTTAGAACCGCCTCAATGAGGCGGTTCTAACGAGTACCCACAATCTATGGTTTGGAGCAAAAATAAAGCAGATAATGTTTACCCCCTTACACCCCACTTTTCCCTATATAAAATGGGGTTTAGAGGGGTCTTCGTTTCACGGACTTGTTATCGTGATGTTTCCGACAGCGGAGTTCAGTCAAATTTTTATTATCTGATCGGGAATGGAAAACACTGCATTAATCCAAATTAGTGTTGCGAAAGTGTCAGGTTCCTCCATTGTGTCATTTTCCATTTGTTGTGAATGATAAATGCAGTTGTCACATTTTTATACTAATGAGAATTTCAACCGTTTGAATGAGGAATCACGCAAATCCAGTTTGAAACTGGTATAACGCTTTGACAAAAACCCTTAATTTTTTTGTTTCGTAAAGCAACTAACAATGATTTGAATGTTACCAATCCTTAATTTATTGTATATGTCTATGTGTTGAAAACTTGCTGAATGATGCTTACCGACGCTAGAAAGGTTATTAAAGGGTTTATTATATGACGTCGCGTCTGAGAATGTAATAACGCCATGTAATAAATTCGATAATCCACTAGGGGATTAAACATGCAAATTAGTTAAATACGTCCCGTTACGTTACATGTACGGCGTCATTAATGACGTCGCGTTTACTAATGGCGGAATATTGACATTTTTGTTAACGAATCTCGATTAAAATGCGTTTTAAATGTCATATGATAAATAGAATCTTGCATTCATGCTGATGTATTACGGAATATATTAAACTCGTTGAGGAAAAGGGATACAATGCTCGACAAAGCCTCGCATTGTATCCCTTTTCCTAAACACGTTTAATAAATCGAATAATACATGAACACTTATATAAAAAGAAAGAAAGAAAGAAAGGAAAGAAAAAAAGCAATAATCAAGGAGTATATCCCATCACTGCCACTGACAGAGAGAGGCTATTAAAATAAGACTATATAAGATATATGCAATGTCTTTTTCGTGACAAAGTACGCTGGTATTCTACCTTTTATTCTAAATATTGATTGTGCGCACTCGGTTCTAACGAGTACTCACGAACTACATGTATGTCGTGGACAGGCAGTGACAAAAATACGGATATGATATACCCCCCCCCCCACACACACACACACTCACGCACACTGTGAAAACCAAACCTTTCCTTAAAGTGGGCCTCGAAGGCACTTGTTACATGGCGTTGTCTTTCTGTCATTACGATATGACGTTCTAGACTCCAACGAAAACCCCAACTCGACCCCATATCGCGGTTGTATGATATTTGTGAAAGTAAGATAATTGAAGGCTGAAGTTGTGTCAGTATCATCATATAATTACAACTAACATACTTATCGTTTCATTATGAGCCGTTAGAGAAAGAGATTTTTTCATAATTGTCTCATTTTGTATTGAAAAACATCTATGTGACCTTTACTTTCATCGCGCTGTGCTTATTTAGGATGTAACGGCAATGATCAAGAATCGATATAATTACCACACTGCCCCGTCCAGGACACCAAAGGGGAAAAACATAAACATAGAACAACTTAAGTCACAGGCATCACAAAACCATTAATTACTGTGCGTACCGTTTTACTTTACAAGTCAGTGATGACCGTGGAGACAACAGCATTTTAAGAGAGAAGCATTGTCAACTTTTTGTCGATTGTCATTCAATCGACAAGATATATTGTCATGCAATCGACAACATTAAGGTTTAACCAAGGTTTATATAATAAATAAGAGGTCCATGATGGCTCTGAATCTTTCAACTGATCCATATTGTACAAACGAAACGTTACGTAATATGAGGTGGAGTGGGGTATTTGAGCAATTTTAGTTGACGGTAACCCAAGGAACATTTCTGTGAACTTATTTAAAACTCCATGCACTGGCTGAGGAGAAGAAGACGTTTAAAGATTTTTTTTATATATATTTTTAGCCCTGGTGGAAACTTTGTTCATCCAAGTGGAACGGTTTAAACAGTTCTGTAGAGGGTTATGTAAAGAAGAATCATGTAAAATTATTTCAAAATTCTTCCACTGGTTAAGAAGGGGAAGTCATTTAAGATTTGTTTTTAAGATTTGGCAGCCATCTTGTTCTTCCGAGCGTAACGTTTTGAGTAATTTTGATAGAAAGTCACACTGAAGTATTCCTCTGAAATTATTTTGAAACTAGGCCAAAGGTCTAGGATGAGATGTCGATTTCAGGTTTTCCTATACTTAGCTCTGGTGTCCATTTTGTTCAGCGGACCGGAACCATTTAGGCAATTGTGGTAGATGGGCCCCTAAAGGACCATTCCTGTAGAATAATTCCAAAATCTGTTGGCCTGATTAAGGGGAGATGACTTTTAAGTACACTGTTGACAGACGAGGAGACGTATTCTATTTTTAGCGATGGTTGCCATCTTGTTTATTTAAGCGTAATGGTTGCGGAAATCGGTAGAGAGTCGCCAAAGGAATATTCCTGTAAATTGTTGAACAAAATCCGTTCACCGCTTTTGGAGATGTCTTTTAAGTATCATATTGACAGACAAAATGTTTTCTAGTTTTAGCTCTAGTTGTCATCTTGTTCATTCGAGAAGAACGGCTTCGGCAAGTTTGGTTGAGGGTCACCCAAGGACTAGTCTTCTGTCGCAGTTTATTTTTGTCATGGTTTGTCTTTGGGTGTTTTTGTCGCTTATATTACTTTATTTTGGATAGCCTATTGTCCATTTTGTTGGAAAGTAACTGTCCTTTTGGCTTTCCGCTATTGATGTTTCCATTAGGGTCTGTTGTTTCATGTTTGTGTATCTTTCCCTTTATGTCTCTGACGGGAGCTGTGGGTTAATTGTATCGATTCCTGATCATATCCTCCACTTCCATTTTGTAAAATTATTTCAAAATCCTTTCACCGGATTAGGAAGAGATGTCTATTAAGTATATTGTTGACAGACGAAATGTTTTCTATTTCTAGCTCTGGTGCCAACTTTGCTTATCAGAGCGGAACAGTTTGGGCAAGTTTGGTCGACGGTCACTAAATGAATATTCCTGTTAAATAATTCTAAAATTGTTAACTGCTTTAGGAGGAGATTCTTTAAAGTATCGTGTTGACAAACGAGTAGGTGTTTTCCCTTTTCGCTCATATGGCCATCTTATTCATTCGAGCGGAGCGGTTTGGGGCATTTCGCAAGAGTGTTACCCAAGAGATATACCTGTGACATTGGACCAGTGGCATAGGAGGAGATCGTGTATTAAGATTGTTTCTTTATCTTCAATTTTAGCACTTGCAGCCATCATGTTCAGCGGAGCGGAACTGTTTACTAATAGGCAATTTTTGTACAGGGTCGCCCAAGGAATAGTCCTATAAAATTATTTCAAAAGCCGATCCTTCGATGAGGAGGAAATGTCTTTTAAGTAAGATGTTGAGAGACGGACGACGCACGGAGGACGACGGACATCGATCGGTCACAAAAGTTCACCCAGCCATTCGCTCTAGGTGAGCTGAAAACAGTAACAAACGTGGAGAAGACATATTTCTTCCCAATGCGTCTAGGAATTACTTTATTGAAGACCACCCCACTAATATATGAAATCAAAACAGTAACACAGACGACCGAATAATGGTATTTCGAATGTCTATAAAGGCACAAATCGACTGAATGCTTCATTGAACATGTCATTCGAAGCCTTTTATTCTGGTCTTTTTGTCAACACCTCCGAGTAGCCAGACAATATTGATGTTGTGGTAATAACGTTTTTCATTGCTTATCATTTACAGCATTCAATTATAGAATTTTATACTGTCTAAACGTAGCAGTTTGCTATTGTGCATGCATGACAATACGCCATCTTTAGTGCCATTAATCTGATACAATTATTTTTTCTTATATACGTTTTGAAGGGTAAATTGAGAACTGCTAAAAACACTTAAATAAGTTCTATGGAAAAGTAATCATTTGGAAGGTTTTTTTTTTCTGGGCCAGACAAGCAAGTTGTCAGTGACCCGAATTTTCAAAATACCACAGTGGAATCAATGATCCTAAAGGACTCGGAAATATAACACCCATATACAGTGGAACTTCAGTGGCTCGAACACCTTTGGGTCCTAGAAAATCTGTTCGAGACAGGGGTAGTTCGAGCCACTGAGGGCTACTGCCAGGAGGCATAACGAAATACTTTTGGACATCTTTTCGGTGTTCTATAATGAAAATGTATGCTGTATGTACTCATTAGAATCGCCTCATCGAGGCGATTCTAATGAGTACACACAGCATACATTTGCAAGATAAAAGACTAAAATCCCCTTAATTATCCCCCACTATTTCTTATGTAGAGGATTTAGCTAGGGACTCAAGAACGGGTTCGACTCATCCATGGTAAACGAGCCATCGAAGTTCAACTGTATATAAGATTGGTTTTGTATGAAGTTCGTGACCAAGGGAGAGGATTGTGGACACGTAAAATTGATAATCACTCCCGCCCGTAAAAACCAAAAAAAAATAAATAAACAAACACTTTTACTGACCGTTCGAACGCGATTCTTCTGTTGTGGCTAAACATTTAACTCTTATCCTGCTGTTCACGACAACCCCTATCTTTGGAAACAGTGTAGATCCAGATCAGATGGCTTCTGAAGAAGCCATCTGATCAGGATCTATACTGTTTGGCATTCAGTTTATGAATTTGTAACCATAAATTACATCCAGTAATTTGATTGGTTGATAGACAGAAATGGGCGTGGCTTAAATGAATATTCAGCAAGAGAAGGGTTAAATATTGGTTTCTTTCTAGGATAGAGGAATGGTGTAGAACGCCATAATAGGTTGCCTTATTTGGAATAAATGGCTTGCCAGTCTGGCGGGCCCGAACCTTTTTGGCCTGGTGTTTGACTCGCTTGCTTTTTGGACCCCAGGGTCGTGGGCTCAGTCTCCGGTCGGGGCACTTGGTGTTTTTCTTTACAATTTTTCTCCTCAGATTGCAGTTGTGCCGGGATGGTTACTGATGCAGCCCAGGAGAGGTGCAGATGCAGCGGAGTCAAAAGAAGCTGGAAATGTGTTTTCAATATGATTACATGAGTATCCCCTGAACATTTGAAAATAATAATAATGATAATAATAATAATTGTCTCTTTGTAGGATGGAGTGCAACAATAAATATGTATTTAGAGTGCATGATTAATGGTCTCATCTATATCTTAACCCTGTTGATTGCTGTTTATGTCTGATTTTCATCATGTTGGGTGAAAAAGGGAGGGGAAAAAATATTAATCCTCTATACTATGAGTTATTACGTAGACACCACTTGTGAAAGATTATACTTGTGAGTTATCTCGGCCAGTAGAAGGCTTTGAAATGAAATGAAATGAAATGGCTTATTATTGTAACAGTTATAGTTGGTCTATGTATGTATATATTGCTAATATCTTTTTTATTGTTGATAACCGTTTGGCCATTTTGTGGGAAAGTAACTGACCTTTTAGCTTTCCGCATTATGGTGAAGTTGTTTTATGTGTGTGTTTCTTTCCCTTTGGTGTCTTGGATCGGATGTGTGAGGTAATTGTATCGGTTCCTGACCATTGTCTTCACTTCTATTTTCTAGGAGCAGATCGACACTTTTTGCGACGCGAGTAGAGTGGTGAGCTTTTCATGAAGTTGAGCAACGGTGAGCGCGTTTGGCAAATGGATGCGTGACCGCATTTTTCACTTCGTGGACGACACGGCAAACGCTACAATTTTTTGGCAGCGATGGGAACGAACAAGAGGGATGTATGATTTCAGGACGAAGTCAAGAAAAGAGCGGTGACATGTAACGATTATTCATGTATACTACTACAACACGGCTCTTCTGGTGATGCGGGTATAGTGGTCGGCTCATTCGAAGAGTTAAGCAACGGGCATTGTGGTTAGTACCTGAATGGTTGACCTGTTGCTTGATTTTGCAGTGACTCGGTCGGCTGCAGCGATTGGATGGAAGACTGTGGCCTAAGTGTTTTGCATAGATTATTCTTGCACACCAGACAAGGAAATCCGTGATTTTACCCTGGGATAGAAGTTTTATGTTCTGATCCTGGTGTTCCGACCCAAAATCGAATATAATCGCGAATTTTGATGAATGCACTGGTTGATTACGACCCCGTATGCGCCGTCGTTAAGGTTGACGTCACGGCACGTTACGTGACGTCACTAAATATTCCTGCAATGTCAACACAATATGGCGGACGTTGGTAACCGAAGAGACTGCAGCATTAAAAATCCACGCTAAATATGGAAGGTATGCAAGAAAAAGAATCCAATATGGGTGTGAGGGGTGGATAGAAAAATCCGTCCCTTAGGGAACACTGTCCGGCATCACTCGACAAGCCTCGTGATGCCGGACAGTGTCCCTCGGGACGGATTTTTCCATCCACCCCTCACACCAATATAAGATTCTTATATAGCGACACGGGTAGAATGGTTGGCTTAACATGAAGTTATGGAACTGACAGTGCGTTAGAACCTGGATTGCTGACCAGCTGTTTCAGTTACATATATAGAGGATCTTACATGAGTGGTCATTTCATATGAAATTTATGAAACGAGCCTTCGGCGAGTTTCATAAATTTCATATGAAATGACCACGAGTGTAAGATTCTGTTTATCATATGACCACTTTAATATGGATTTTAACGCCTTTAAATTTCACAATTTTTCCACAAAAAGTACATGGTTGACATGGACGTCGTCATGACGTTACTTAATCCCGCCAAAGTGCTATTACACGTGTGGTCATATGATTTTTATTACACGACGTTATCCACTGCTTATCAACGACGTCATATGATAAATAGATGATCTTACATGAGTGTTCATGTATTATTGAATTTTTTAAACGAAAGATCAAAGGACGAGGATTGTGGCCACGTAAAATCAGTTTAAGCACCACAGCAAATTAAAAATTAAAAAAAAATACTGAGCGTTCTGATATGGTCTATTACTGTTATAGTTCGCTATGCATGAATGTATTGCTAACATCTTTTTTATTTTGAATAGCCGTAGGGTTATTTTGCGGAAAAGTAACTGTTCTTTTGGCTATCCGCTTGTAAAGTTTTCATGGTGAAGTTGTTTTATGTTTGTGTTTCTTTCCCTTTGGTGCCTTGGATGAGATGTGTAAGGTTATTACATCAATTTCTGATCATTGCCTTTACTTCTATTTTCACCTCGCGACGCTTTATTATTGTCTCCCAAAGAAAACTAATCATTTTAGGACTAAAATGTTTTTCTAAGCCTTTCGGTGTACAGGAAAGCAAAGAAAAGCAACACTTTAATGGCTACTTTTGGTAAGGAAGAACTGAAACCAAGTAATAAATTTTGCCCAGTGCCTGTAAAGAATGCCGGTACATGCCAGGATGAGAACATGATACTATCACGCACTGCACTGCATCATTATTTCTCATCACGATAACAAGTCCGTGAAATGAACACCCCCTTACACTTTAAATAGAGAAAACCGGGGTTTACGGGGGTATACCTTATTTTCCTTATTTCTGCTCCTAGACATAGGTTGTGGGTACTCGTTAGAACCGCCTCAATGAGGCGGTTCTAACGTGCACCCACAACCTATGTTTTGAGTATGAATAAGAGTAATATCACACATTTTCATCAAAACATTGACCGTTTTGGAGGTGTAAAAAATTGCACTATGATGCACGGGCGTGTTATCGTAATGCTTAGTTCGGTGTGATAGCTGCCGTTCTCAGTTGTCAGCTGTCGCCTTTTGTCCTGTATTAAGTTGAAAGATGATGTTAACTGACTGTATTATGCACGGAGAGGATAAAAGTGAGAAATGTGTTAGATGATTGGTTACAATTATCCTCAAACCATTGTTGCTGTGTAGCACTGGTACTGTTATGTTGGACTTGTGTTTGTCAGACATAATTATTGCTTTCCAGTGCATGTCAAGTTCTTGCACTTGTATTTGTGTCAGTTTCCGTTCTTGCACTTGCAGTTTTGTCAGTTTCGAGTTTTGTACATTTACTGTAATTTAATATAAATGATACGACAATGGGATTGAGGGCAACAATGTAATTTCTGCCATATCGATGCCGCACGAGGAACATCATCATCAATAAGCACAAGACAATGGTTTGTTATTATGTTGACGTGTCCGTGCTGCAACGAACAACAATGTAAACCCCACTTTATAAAGCGAATAGTGAGTTTCACAACAGCATAGCAACAGATAATGTGGGTATTTTCTGATTATTGAAGAAAAAGTTTTGTCAGTTACGCATGTTGTTAATATTCTTTAGATCCGTGAGGCAGTTCCAGTGAATATTCACAACAATGTTATATGAAGAAATAATATACTGTTATTAATCAAGTAGTTTCGTATTTGCCAAGATACAAGTCCGAGGTCTGCTGTATTGGCCCGAGGCCGAAGGCCGAGGCCAATACAGCTGACCGAGGGCCTGTTATTAGGATAATGCGAAATTACTTGATTAATCACAATTTTATTAATTGACACCATTAAAAACACGATTATTGATTTTTGACCTCAGTGTTAATACGGATGTCCTCCAAAAATACTGGATAGTCAATTAATAAATAATACTATTAGCCTACAATTATCACCGAGTACCAACCCTATCTGTTGCTATGCAACAGTGTACATTTGTTTTGTTACTAGTGCTGAAATTCGGATAACACACCTGTGCAATATTTGAACCATACAGTGCGTTCTTTTATATCTCCAACACCGACACTTTGTACATTACGAAAATACGCCTATACAAATACATTGTAAATTTTACCGCCGAAATTCGAACATTTTAAGATAAAAATTGTAATATGTTTCTTATTTCTGCTCAAAATATAGATTGTGGGTACACATTAGAACCGCCTCGATGAGGCGGTTCTAACGTGTACCCACAATCTAAATTTTGAGCAGAAATAAGAAAAATGAGGTTTACCCGTGTAAACCCCAGAATGACTATATAAAATTGGGGTTTGAGGGGGGGGGGTCAAAATTATAAAGGCGTGTTGCCGTGATGATATTTTTTTATTTCTGCTCCAGACATAGACTGTGGTGATCGTTATAACCACCTCATAGAAGCAGTTGGGTAGGTTTCCAAGTTTGTATGATGTTTATTGTCAACATGGTAGCACGTCGTCGCCCCGAGTACTATAGTAAACCGGTAAGAAGGATTAAGCCTGCCCAGGCAAAGTGAGTCATAAGCCTTTTGGTGCCATTGTGCGGCAGGGCTTGAAATGTTATTTCATCTCAATATCGGGTAAAAGTCCCACAAAATTGGAAGCAACGTCTCCAAAATCACATTTACAGTGTTGATGGGGACGTTAAACATCAAACAAACAAAATTAATGGTAGCACGCCCTCTTTGTGCAATTCTGGGAGCTGTGATATTTGAGTAAAACTTTTCATCTTCATGAACCTATTTGTCTCAATATTTCCTTTCTTTCTTTCTTTCTTTCTTTCTTTCTTTCTTTCTTTCTTTCTACTTATACTGCGATCGGTCACATTTGACCATTACTCGCAGGTGTACATTACATACACTCCAGGTTGCAGGGTTGACAGCCTACACAGTAATCATGTAATTACGGTAGGGATATTTAACCTGCACAGGAGATGGCTCTTCCTGCACAGGGGACCTCCAGTTAACGTCCCGATCCGAAGGACGGTGCACTTTTTGGCATTCATCCCTGCAAATGATGCCAATGGAGCAGTTCGGACACCCAAATAATCATCACCTCAGGGGATCGAACCGGGGGCCTCTAGTATCAGAGGCAAGTGAACTTACCACTGAGATATCACGCTCCTTCCTTGTTGTACCTTGGTCAAACATATGTTGGACAAGATCAAACACAGGTAAATGATTTAGGAAAACGTGATTGCTCTTTCAGGGCGTCTGTAGGAAGCCATTAACCAATTAGAAGGAGAAATTAGGCATTGAATGCTTCCAATTTTAGACCTTTTATTACAGATTTTCTGTAGGCAGACGTTACTAATGATGTGATATGTATTGAGCCAGCGCACGACAAAACCTACAATAAGACATGTGCGCCCAGCGAAGACTCAGATCAGCCTGCGCATCCATATAGTCTAACCAGAGACTTCACGTTTTGCATGAAGGAGCACTGAGCCCTTAGCTATCATTAGAGCGCACGACGAAGACTCTGATCAGACTGCGCAGACTGATCTGAGTCTTCGTTGGGCGCACATGTCTTATTGTAGGTTTTTGTCATGCGCTGGTTCAATTCATTTTATTTTCTATAATTAAGATTCACTAGTTACTGACATTGAGAGCCGCCGAAAGCGTCATGCAGCTCTTCAAGTCTAAATGGCATTAGATGTTTCCGACTGCCAATTAGTTAAGATATTATTCCTATGTTAAGACTTCAACAACAACAACAACAAAAAAAAAACGGCTATCAAAACTGATACGATATATATTATGCTTTAAAATTCACGTAAAATTGACATGACAGTATAAATCATATTTGGTAAAATTTTTGTTTCAAAATTTAGCAAAATTATCAAAATAAAATGATAAATATCTTTTATAATTAACTTTTTTTTCACAAATCTGTGAGACAGTTGGAATTTGGATAAAACCATATTGTTTGCTTTATTAAGCCAGACTACAGTTTCTGTTTTTCTTAAGCACCTGGTCATCAAGGATCATAAAAGAACTGCTAAAACATACTTAATCATAATCTCCTCATGAGAAGGAAATATCGAAACCATAGTGTGACAACAAATGTCCAGAATCAAACACTGAGACAGATTATAATTGATATGGGTATTTTGTTGTTGAACACAAATCTGTTCTTATTGTTATCCCTGATGACCATGGCTTGGGAGGGGATAAATGCCTAAACAGGTAGCTTTCCTCTTGAGCAATGTTTTGATAAGTACATAACAACATGATAATAAAACGGGAGTATATTATGGTTATTACACACAATTTACAATCACATTATAGTGACTTTATGCATGATAGACTGGATTTTGCCGTCTCAATTTCTGGAATTACCAGTGTTTAAAAGTGTATATTTTGTGTGACACTGGACTTCACCGTGTAACTAGTTAAAGGACATTTTTACAAGAAAGGATCAGCCTTCTTACATATTGACTGGATAACCAGTTCTGACATTTTTCACATTAATATTGTGAACATTGTGTTTGTTTATTATTTTACATATTGGCGCACTTGCTTAAATACAGAAAAGTACAAATTAAACTATTGTTTTCGTAAGCGGCGTTCCTCATTATTTTCATTAGTACTTTTGCGCCCTACATTTAGTGCGTAATATATAGACTAAAGACAAAAAGAAATGGTACCATAACGAAAATACGCCTACAATTTTATCACGAAAAAAAAAAAAACGGTAAAATTCTATTTCTTTTTCTTATTTTTGCTCTAAACATCTACGCTTTTGAAAGAAGTAGGACAAAAAATATACACCTTGGTAAACACCAGTTTTACCATATGAAAGTGGGGTTTAAGGGGTTCAAAAAGATATCCTTAAAACGTCTTGTTTTTCTACCTTATTTTGCCCCATTTTCTCTGTTTACTATTGTTCTTGTTGTCATTGTTGCTTCTACGGCACGTTAACAGGTCACAGTCGAACATGTGCAACCGCCCATCGAGGTATGGAGAAATAGACTGGGCTGCACGGTGCTTGCACCAGGCGCGACTGAAACCGACCACACATGAGTACTGGTAAACTGGTTAGAGGGCCTAAGCCTGCCCAGACAAAGTGGTGCAAGTCGGACCGTCCAAGCATACAAATCGTACACCTTTCATCGGGCCACAGGGCTTGGGATGTCATTGGATAAAAGTTCTACACAGTCGGAAGCAACGTCTCCAAAATTACCTATATAGCATTGACGGGGACGTTTAACCTCAAATAAAAAAAGCAAGTCTAGCATGAAAATTGACGCTAGAACATTCAAATCCATTAGTCACGTCGTAAGAAAACCTTAACTTGTCATTTGCGATCACTGACATGTACATTCGCGCAGTTCGATTATCATTTTTGTGTTTGCCACTGAAAAGAATTAGTTCAAAGCCTCTGGTTTCTATATATAATTTCAAGACTATTAGTAGCATTTGAAGTTGGGGCAGGTCATGTCCGGCGCAAAACCCACGGCAATTTTCTCGAGGCCTGGTTCAGGTTTCAAGCTGCAAACAGCGTAAACCCAGATCCACACAATATACCATTTTTGCAAGGTATATGGTGTTTGCTAGCACATTTTGTAAACGTCAAAACCACGTCACTCTTGAAATTTGAAATTGGTTGTCACCAAAGAAACAGATTGATTAACCCCCCCCCCCCCCCCCTTCGCTACATAAGTTGGAACTCCTCGCTATTGCTAGATGCCAGCGTATATTGCCAGCGTAAAAATAAACACCCTACATTATTAGAGGCACTTTTGCAGAGATTTTTTTATCGATATTTTTGGTTCTAAACCGAAGAAAAATTCTAAGAGGATCTTTAGTTCTACATTAACCCTATATGCCTAGTGGCCCTTTTTTGGGACGTTGGCATAACGCGGCGTCTGATCTGGGTCTACACTGTTTGCTCAAAGAACATACATTTTTGTACAACTTACATTAAACAAAACAAATCTGACACCCCTATAATTGAAAATGGACAACTCCAAATTTATAAGATGGAAGATTCCATTGTCATATATGGGTTAAATGTGACGGGCAATGGCTGATTTGACACGTGTTACTGTAGCTGTAGCGGCACGATACAGTTTCTCGCTCAACATCTTGCTGTTATTGTGTAATAGAGGATCTTACATGAGTGCTCATGTATTATTGAATTTATTAAACGAGTTGAGGAAAAGGGATAAAATGCGTCGTACATGTAACGTTACGGGACGTATCTAGCTAATTTGCATATTTAATCCACTAGTGGATTATCGAAAATAATACATGGCTTTATTACACTCTCAGACGCGACGTCATATGATAAACAGTTTTAATATGCAGTTCATTAAAAAAAAAAAAAAATGAAAATTTGACGGCAGGCTTTTTGCTTTTCGATCGCAGTTTGGACCTATTTTAATTCTAGTTTGGACCTTCTTGGGTTAATTTGGAATTCAGGTCAGCTGAGGAAATAAACGTAGGAATTTCTAAAATACTTTCTACAACATTTTTATGCTAGAATTTACGTTAATGGAAGTACTAATATACAGCTCATTTTTACCGGCCCCGATAGCTCAGTTGGTAGAGTGTCCGCTCCGGGGAACGGGAGGTCTGGGGTTCGACCCCGGGCCGCGACATACCAAAGTCGTTAAAAATGGTACTAGCTGCTCCTCGTTTGGCACTCAGATTTACGGGGTAGAGCTAGGACTGGTCGATCCAGTGTCAGGATAATGTGACTGGGTGTGGTATCATGTAATGTGTCTGGGACATGATACTTCAGTGAGGCAGCACTATAAACGTGAGCATTGAGCTCCCTGTCGCAACCAGACACCGTCGTGATATGACTGAAAAATTGTTGAAAGCGACGTTAAACCCGAATTCACACACACACACACACACACACACACACACACACACACACACAGCTCATTTTCAATTATGGCAGTTTGATCAACATATTATGTCCCCGATAGCGGGGACATATCGGGGACATATTGTTTTTGCCCTGTCTGTTTGTTGGTTTGTTGGTTTGTACGTCGACAACTTTAACGTTTGTCATAACTTTTGAACCGTTGGAGATAGAGTATTCATATTTGGCTTGAAGGTTCCTTGTGACAAGAGCTTCACATTCAAGCAAAAAAAAATTGACCTGTGACCTTGACCTTTACCTTTGACCTACTTAAAATAAAAAAGTTACATTGGTCATAACTTTTGAACCGCTTGAGATACAGCCTTCATACTTGGCATGTATGTTCCTTGTGACAAAAGCTTTACATTCATGCAAAAAATTGGACGCGTGATCTTGACCTTGACCTCTGACCTACTTAAACTAAAAAATAAGATTTTGGCCATAACTTTTGAACCATTTGAGATACCGCCTTCATATTTTGCAAGTAGGTTCCTGGTGACAAGAGCTTTACATTCACACCAAAAATTTTGACCTGTGACCTTGACCTTTGACCTACTTAAAAGAAAAAAATAACATTGGTCATAACTTTTGAACCGCTTGAGATACAGCCTTCATATTTGGCATGTATGTTCCTTTTGACAAAGCGTTACAGTCATGCAAAAAATGATCTGTGACCTTGACCTTTGACCTACTTAAAATAAAAAATAACATTTTGATCATAACTTTTGAATCATTTGAGATACGCCTTCATATTTTGCATATAGGTTCCTTGTGACAAGAGCTTTACATTCACACAAAAAATTTTGACCTTTGACCTTGACCTTTGACCTACATAAAAGAAAAAGTTAAAATTGGTCATAACATTTGAACCGTTTGAGATACAGCTTTAATATTTGGCATGTAGGTTCCTTGTAACAAGAGCTTTACATTCATGCAAATAATTTTGACCTGTGATCTTGACGTTTGACCTACTTAAAAGAAAAAAATAACATTTTGGTCATAACTTTCAAACCGTTTGGGATAGGGCCTTCACATTTGTAGGTTCCTTATGATAAGAGCTTTACATTCATGCAAAAATGTTTACCTTGACCTTTGATCTACTTAAAAGAGGTAATAAAATTTTCCATAACTTTTGAATAGTTTAAGATAAAGCCTTCATATTTGGCATGTATGTTCCTTGTGGTAAGAGCTGCCAAATTTTTTGACCTGTGACCTTGACCTATGACCTACTTTAAAGAGAAAGAAATATTATTGTTCACAACTTTCGAACCGTTTAAGATACAACATTCATATTGGGCATGTAAGTTCCTTGGACCAAGGGCTTCCCACTCAATTCAAAACTCTTAACCTGTGACCTTGACTTTGAACTGTGACCAACTTTGAAAAAAAGGACCATGCCCGGGGACATATTCGTGTTTCACAAACACATCTTGTTGTACTTATATCCATCACAGTACTGGCCGAGGCTTGGGGATTGAAAACGTGTGTGTGTGTGTGTGTGTGTGTGTGTGTGTGTGTGTGTGTGTGTGTGTGTGTGTGTGTGTGTGTGTGTGTGTGTGTGTGTGTGTGTGTGTGTGTGTTATGAAAATCGTCTCGTCAGTTTGGTTGCTATGGTAACTTCAAGTTTCCATAGAATTATAATGGGGAAAATTGAAAAATGGCATTTTCTGCCCAGTCATTGCAGATATTTTGACAAAACTTTTATAGAAATGTTCCTTGAGTAAACTTCTCTCAGTCGTATGCTTTTATGTCAATATGGGGTCCCCCTAAACCATATTTTTTTGTTCCTTATGATAAGACGCATTCATTGACATCAACCTGGAGGGTCCCCCGGGATGCACCAGGGTCAGGCCCCAACCCCTCAATTTCATAAAGTGTCCAATATCTCGGAAACCTTACAGATCTCCACCCCGTAACCATACATATTCTTGTTACTTATGATGAGACGCATTCATTGACGCCAACTTTGGGGTATCCCGGGTGCGCCGAGGACTTACCAAACCTCTCAACTTCAGAAAACATTCGGGTCCTCATCCCTAAACCATATATATTTTTGTTCCTTATGATAAAACGCATTCAGTGACACCAACCCGGGGGGGGGGGGTCGCCCCGGGGCGTTGTGTCACCCCTCCACTTCACAAAAGGTCATATATCTCAGAGAAACTGTTTGGAGTCCCAACCATTATCCATATATATTCATCATCCTTATGATAAGACGCATTCAGTGACACCAGCTCTGGAGTCCCCTAGGGTGCCCGGGCCATGCCACACCGCTTTACTTCGTTAAAGGCCATATATCTCAGAAAATCATTCCGATCCCCGGCCCTAAATCATATACATTGTATATTCTTGTTCCCTGTGATAAGACTCGTTCAGTTACACGAACCTGGGGGTTTCTTTGTGCTGGGGAATGTGCCCCGACCCTCCACTTCAAAAAACGCCATATATTTCAGAAACCATCCAAATCCCCACCCCATAATCACATATATGTTCTTGTTTCTTATTATTAGCACACCAATTTTGGGGTTCCGCAGGGGCCATTCCGCTCCTCTCCACTTCATAGAAGGGTCTCATATATCAGAATCGGTTCAGATTCCCACCCCGTAACAACATCTTGCCTTTGTCCTTATGATAAGACACATTTAGGGAAAACAATCTTTGGCTTTCCTGGGATCCATAGGGCATGCCCCAACCCCTCCACCGCTTAAGAGGCCCTAATTTCCGGCCATACAGATTCCCACTACTAAACCATATATATCCTTGTCCCATATGATAAGAAACATTTAGTGATACCAACCAGGGCTCCATTGGATTCCATTGGAATGTGTGGTGGCCGTAAAAAAGTCTCCCTACCCTACACCATAGTGTAGTTTATATTTTCTTGTCCTTTGGGATCATTGATTCCACTGTGGAATTTTGAAAATATTTGAGGGTTACTGATGAGGCCTAATTTGCCGAAACTAGCTATTCTGACCCAGAAAACATGTACACTTCATATTTTCCAGTTCTGTGGTGTATTCTTTGCTTCCAAAGGATAACCCTTTTATAGAACATAGTTATACGAGGTTGGTAGATTAAAATGATATCATGTTGAAATACATGACTTCCACCTGAGCTCTGGTGAGCACAGTGGCCCATGGGCTTCTGGTTTCAATTATGGTACGAGTTGACTTAGGTACGAGTTGACCAAAAAAAAAACAATGAGTCGGTTCTAATTAGCACCCGCAACGTATGCTTGCAGTATAGATAAGAATAATATCACTGAATTTCATAAATATTGGCCATTTTGGAGATGTGAAAAAATGTACTATGTCGCACGGGTGTGTCATCGTAATGAGTAGGTATTGACAATATTTCATAAATCGTCAAAACACTTTAACCTTTACCCTGCTGTAGGCGACAAGCCCTATCTTTACAAACAGTGTAGATCCAGATCAGATGGCTTCTGAAGAAGCCATCTGTTCAGGATCTACCCTGTTTGACATTCAGTTTATGAATTTATAGGAATAAATTACATCAAGTAATCTGATTGGTTCAAAGTCAGAAATGGGTGTGGCTTAATTGAATATTCAGCAGGTTAAAGGTTAAAGGTCGAGCTGAAAGCTTCATCAGCTTCATATTGCTATTCTTCATCATGAAGCCTCTTCACAACAGAACAAGAACAAGTCAGCCCAAAGTGGTGTATATAGAGGATCTTACATGAGTGCTCATGTATTATTGAATTTATTAAACGAGTTGAGGAAAAGGGATAAAATGCGAGGCTTTGCCGAGCATTTTATCCCTTTTCCTCAACGAGTTTAATAAATTGTTGATATAGAGGATCTTACATGAGTGTTCATGTATTATTGAATTTATTAAACGAGTTGAGGAAAAGGGATAAAATGCGAGGCTTTGCCGAGCATTTTATCCCTTTTCCTCAACGAGTTTAATAAATTGTTGATATAGAGGATCTTACATGAGTGTTCATGTATTATTGAATTTATTAAACGAGTTGAGGAAAAGGGATAAAATGCGAGGCTTTGCCGAGCATTTTATCCCGTTTCCTCAACGAGTTTATTAAATTCAATAATACATTAGCACGAATGCAAGATTCTATTTATCATATGACATTTAAAACGCATTTTATTCACGATTGTTTACAAAAATATCAATATTCACCCAATTGTAAACGCGACGTCGTTAAGGACGCCGTTCATGTAACGTTACGGGACGTATCTAGCTAATTTGCATATTTAATCCACTAGTGGATTATCGAAAATAATACATGACGTTATTACACTCTCAGACGCGACGTCATATGATAAAATTCGTACCCATTGGAATTCCAACGATTTGTCTAAATAAGTATCAAATCTAATATAAATACTGACATGACCACAATGTGTAATGTACATGTTCGGAAGTGAAAAAAGCAATTACGACATCAGATCCATGTGACAAAGGGCACACTTTTAATTCCCCAAAACAGTCACTTTTCTGATGAAATGTTTCGGTATATTTTATCTACAGTTCAAACATAGGTTGTGGATACCTCTGTAAACCCCCAGTTTCTCGGTTGAGAGTGGTATTCATTACGTAGACTTGGTGTATTGCTGCGTTTGCATTATGAAAACACGCTTAGACAAACACAATGCAAATACCACCGGAAAAAAAAACACACGAAAGTTTTAACCGAAAAATAGTGATATTTCTAATTTCTGCCTGAAACATGCAAAGTAGAAGTAAAACAAATATCAGGAATTGATACAATTAACTTACTCCACCCATAAAAGACACCAAAGGGAAAGAAATACAAACATTAAGCGACCAGACCATAATGGAAACCTAAAAAAAGGAAGGCCATAAGGACAGTTACTTTCCAACAAAATGGCCATATGGCCATCCAAAACCAAAAGACACAAGTGATACACACAGTAAGTAACAAACAACAACATAAATAAATCGCCACAGAAGAGCCGCCTTGGAACGGTCAGTGGAAGATTTCCACTGGGGGGCTTAAATCGATTTTACGTAGCCACAATCCTCGCCCTTACTTCCGTCGCGATTTAGACAAATAATTTGTTCAGTCCTCATGAAGGCCTCCTAACTCATCAGTGCAACATCTCCGTGAACACAAAAATCAAAGAACCACAGAGGTGAGACAACGGTGGCCACAATCCTCGCCCTTACTTCCGTCGCGATTTAGACAAATAATTTGTTCAGTCCGCATGAAGGCCTCCTAACTCATCAGTGCAACATCTCCGTGAACACAAAAATCAAAGAACCACAGAGAAGAGACAACGGTGAGGACTCGACAGCAAGAAACCACTGAAATACTGGAGCAAAAGAAAACCAACAGCTAGACTCCGACGAGCCCGACCAGAGACAGAGCACCAGGCACCAACCAACATTAACCCTCCAACCCCCAATAAGCCCTTACGTTGGAGCCGCCACAGAACCCGAGGCCCGACCCACCGGCGCTCAACCAAAGAAGGAAGCAAAGCCGCCAACCGCGACCGGGCCAACCACCACGCACGCAGCCTGCCGCACAACACCAATGCTGCACCCAATCCCCCCATACCGAAGAACGACCCCACGAAACTGGGTGCCGAAGCCATTGCGGCCACACATCCCCCTGAATTTATACACCAAGTCACCACAAAACCCGGGCTCCGACAGACCTTGCCGCAGAAGAGACCCAAGTCCAACACTGAATTTTGAAATTAAATCAGAATGGCGTCTATAAAATTTTGATAATAAGGACCAATAATAAGCTGAACAAAATGCCCTTGCTAGTTCACGTTAACAGTAGGATTGCAGTTTTCACAACACAGGTAGCAGGCGACGTCCGAGCGGCGACGGTTTGACGTCGTCGTGACGCCAAATCAGCACAGAACCGGCGTTTTCCATTTTGTACCGGTTTTGTAAGTTTATCAAGTAAATTGAAGGCTTGAAGTCATATTGGATGAAACAACTTTTCCAGTATGGCGGTCTGTCCCCCTGCCCGCCCCCCCCCCCCCCCACACACACACACACTCCCTCGTATGTCGTTTCTCGTTAAGTAACATACAGACCCGTAGCCACTTACAAATCGAAATGACTGTCCAGTGGGCGCGCGACATTCCGGCGGCGTCGGGCAGGCGTCGATCAGACGTCGATGCGATGACACGATGTCTCGTCGATGTTGGTCGGGCGTTGTTTTCGGGCCGTATGCCTGTTGGGTATGTTAACATAAACTCTTGAACTTTGATTTTTTAATTATATTCTATCTCCTCTTTCTCGCCGTGAATAGAATTGAGATACATGTATAGAATGTGATTTTAACATATTGTCATCATGGAGTCACTCAACCACCGGAGTAATTGAAATCGTTATTTTCCTCACACATCATCATTGTGAATGATCTGAGATGCTTAATAAAGTTTTGTTCTGTTCTGTTCTGTTCTATAAAATTTTGAAAAGGCTTTGCGCAGCCCATGGTACCGACAACCCCGACCAAGGAGCCTAGCCGTTAATAACCCACCACGAGTGTTGAAGTCAGTCACACGACCACACACTCCAGCAAATCGAATCAACCGCAAAACATAAACGCCACAGGATGGCGCACGAGGAACATCACCACCCAAAAAAGGAAAATCCACAATCTCAAAATCAAAGTCATCGCGCCTACCACAAATTCTGCACGAAACAAATCCACCCACAATAGACAGATGTAAATCCAAAAACGGGGCCCCGGCATCAGAAGAATTTGCTCTATTCAACCGAAGCCCTAGGGGGCAAACCCGACCGACCAAACCACCAAAACAGGCACCACCAACACTCAACAAATCATCTAAATATCTAGAAATAGAGCCAAAAGCCCCAACAATCTCAGATTGGTTATCAATGGAAAGCGACAAAATGAAGTCTCTTTCATAACAATACAAGAACAGATCAGCCACAAGAGGTGCGCAATTAGTACCCATCGGAATACCCACAATTTGTCTAAATAACTTAGTACCGAATCTAATATAAATATTGTCAAGTAGAAAGGCGAGGGCACCACACACCCTCCGACACGACCAAAGTGCACAATTCCCACGCTCTCTAGAAGTGAAAAATGCATTTCCGACATCACATGCAAGACAGAGAGAATCCCCCCCTCCCCCCCCCCCCCGTGAAAAGCCCACCTAATCAAATCATTAAGCCCTTCCTCCACAAGATCACGAGGAAGTGCAGCGCAAAGAGTGGAAAAATCGCAGGCAGACAGACCAGAAGCACAAAAATGTCTAGATTTCAACCTATTCAAAAACTATTCGAATTTCCTATAGACCAAAACAGACCTCCCCCTGATCTTTCGAAGACTTTATCACAACATTCAACCACACGCGCTTCAACAGCAGCAAGACAGGAAGTCAACAATTTAGAAAGCCCAGCGGCAGTGCAAGAGCCAGAATCCGCAACAAACCGCGCCCTGTAAGGTTTTTTATGCAGTTTTGGCAACCAGTACAGCGTAGGAAGCTTGTCCTGGCCTTCGCTAACACACACAGCAAACTTGGTGGCTGAAAGACAAACATGTCTATCTACCATAGCTCTCTCTTCAGCTAAAGGCTGAAGTTCACAGGCCTTAGCACCACCAAGCTCCTGCTTAAGCGTGCCAACATGGTGGAGCCGTCACACAACAACGACGTTGTTAGCGGCCTTGTCTGCAGGGGCCAAAACAAACTTCTTATGAAATTCTTGAATACCTGGTGCAAACCTCATTTTTACTTTATAAATTTGGGGTTCAAGGGGGTAAGACTTATATAGGCCCGTTTTCGTGACGGTAAGATGCATCTTATTGAGTTCAATATACTGTTCATATCATAGAAAATGATCACTTGATACATCATATAGTTTGCATACAAGCCACGGCAGCCTGACAGAAACGGAAGCGATGAGCTATGTCTTTCGGGGCGGACAGATGGTAATAAATCTCAACATATCCAGTTATATTCTGTTTATAGGAAGTAAACAGACTAGGGCAGTAAAGAATATAAAATAACCAGTAAATACTCAAACACCCTCCAGATCCGTGTTTTGAAACTATGTCATCTGTTTGTAGTCTTTGGGTAGGACGACTATATAGAAAGCCAGCTTCAAGATCGCTCATGAAAACAAGGACGCCTTTTATCAGTTTGCGAAATTGTCTCCCCTTTACGATTTAACATTGATGCGATTTAAGTTATTAATGATGTGATGTGTAAATTTCGACTGTCAGTCAGTTTTGTGCTTTCTGAAGGAAAATAGTTGTTTATGTCAGATTATACGGTGTTTGATAAGAGATCTATTTGTCATAATTTGGCAACAAAGCTTCATGGCACATTTTCTCAGATAAGCTGTTGCGCATGCGTGCTTATACAATTCATTAGGGTAACACGTCCGTGCGAAATATTGCATGTTTTCATAGTAAACATGCAAAAATGGTAGTTTTTTCTGATGAAAATATGTGTTATTTCTTCTTAGTTATTCTGCAAAAATATGTTGAAGGTACTCGTTAGAACCGCCTCGATGATTCTAACGAGTACCCACAACCAATGTCTTGGAACAGAAATTAGCATATTAACCCTATTTGTTTCATTGGGCGCAAGGGCTTGAGATGGCGTTTCATCATAATGTCGGGTAAAATTCTCACAAAACTGAAAGCGACCTATATAGTGTTGAAGGGATGGGGGTGGGGGCGTTAAACATCAAACTAAACAAACAAACCAACCAAACAAACAAACAAACTAAACAAACAAACAAACCAAACAAACAAATTACATGTATGCCCATTATGCCCCCTATCAAGGCGCTATGATTTAACCTCAGTCGACCTACGTTTAGATCAACCACAGTCATCAGGTAAACACGACCGTGTACTGAACACCCCTCTAAACCCTACTTCATATAAAGAATAAAAAAGTGTTTAAAGGGGGATGTATATATTTCTCCTTATTTTTGCCTAACAATATAGAATGTTGGTACATGCACTTATTAGAACCTCCTCAACGAGGATATGTGTAATGGCAAACCGTGTTCGGGCTGTGTTTCAAGGGAATGGATACACCATCAGGGGATGCAACTCCTGCAAAAGTATTTTGTCTCCCATGTTATTAGGGGTCAACTCTGAAAGGAAACACTTAGCTCCAACATGTCCAGAGGAGCAAATTCTTTCCTTTGATAGAAGACCCTTTTTTCAGCGGGACAGGGCATAAAGAAGAGCGAACAGGAAGTCCCGAAAGTGGTCTCCCTTTGACGGCGGAAAAACTGCCATGTGTTCCCATTCCCCTTGCGTTAGACTGTACAGAGAACCCTGTATAACGACAGTATTTGTTCCCTTACATTTTGCCGCTATTAAGAATTTTCCGCTATTTCGTTTGTTTGAATTGAGGTTTGACGTCCCCATCAACACTATTTAGGTCATTCTGGAGACGTTGTTTCAAGTTTTGCGTGACTCTTACCAAACATTGAGATGAAATGACACTTCAAGCTCTGCCACACAACGAAAACAATAGGGCTTATATGCACCGGACGAAATTACTCAAACCACTTTTTCTGGGCAGGCCTAGTCCTCTAAACGCTTTACCAGTACTCATGTGTGGTCTGTGTCAGCTCTACGTGGAAGCATCATGCACCCAAATCTATTTGTCCAAGGCTGGGGAGTGAGGGGGAGGATACAATTTTCCGCTATGAAGAATCTAAAAAAGGAGCAGTATGATCGGTAACATAGGGCCCTTTCCTCTGGATTACCACAAGAAACAAATGTTGTGCATATTTGTTAGAATCGCCTCGGCGAGGCGATTCTGACAAATTTCCACAAAATTTGTTTAATCTTCATTAGCCCCTCCTAATATAAAATGTCGGTATAAAGAAGGTGATCTAAACATGGTATATTTTAGATAAATTGTATACTTACTATTATGTATCTGTTCCTCTCTATACTGGTACCATTTTAAAAGGTTTGAAGTAAATATATTAACTTTTAGGGCGTTCCCTTTTCTTTGTTTCGACTGTACAATTCGTCTTATAACAGCAATATCACACAGCACTTTATGACAATATCACTAGAATGATTTAACAGAAATTACTTTTTGAAGAGTTTATATTTCAACAGCTTCATATAACCCTTTAAACCCTGTTGCTCGACTCCAGGAAATGAACAGCCCTCTAAATATGTTCTATAAAAGGGTTATCCTTTGGGAGCAAGGAATTCACCTCTTTATATTGAGAAAACTGGGGTTGGTTTAAACTTTATTTTTTTGTATAATACATACATTTTTTACACATATGATGTTGACAAAGAATACAAGTATCATACAAAGGGATTCAGAAAAAAAGTCAAATGACTATCCCTCGATTACACTGGGGTTAACGAGGGTATATATATTATTTTCTTTATTTCTTTTCCAAGACATAGGTAGTGGGTACTCAATGATGCGGTTCTTACGAGCATCCCCAACCTGTGTTTGGAGTAAAGATAAAAAAAAAACAAAAAACACGAATTTTTCATCAGAAAAAAATGTCCGTTTTTAAGATAATGTCAAATGAATGTGTCAACGTAATGACAAGTACCTGTACAAACAGTGTAAATCCAGATCGGAGGCTCATAAGGAGCCGTCTGATCTGGATCTACACTGTTTGTCATTCTGTAACGATTTTCTTTTAACTCCCTGTTTACCAGAATGGACGTGATCAAATTCAAATATGGAAAAGTCCACTTTAGAATCTCAGGGGTGAAAGGGCTTAAAAACTCCTTCATCGAAACAACTATTCATTATGTCTTCTGATTTAAGAAGATTTAACGTCGTCTAAGAATCGCGTACTCCTATCCTTTGAGAGAAAAACAGTTATTGGCTTTTATTAATACTGAACAGATGAAGTTCCAATCGAGGCGATTGGTTGATATAATTGAACTATTTTGTTTCTTTCACGTCGAACATTGCGTGATTTCTTCTTTGTCAATACAACGCTATACGAAAGCAACTGCTTCGGATTTGTTTTTGATAAACCCACATATGACAATACATTCCTCCACCCACCTTACAGCTCGGGACAGGTTCATTTCAATTATATTTAATTTGTTGTAATGTTTGCACTAACATCTGAACTGTAACCCTGACCAGAGGCCGGGTTCCAGGTCTTCACCGATCACTACTGGCCCCGGATAGTACTCAAAACTCATATAAACGAATTATGAAGACACTGATTAGGCACCAGATTATGTAGCGTCTGATCAGGGTCTTCACCGTTTGCTACTGTCACCAAATAGTTTTGTGTTCATACCAAACTCACCGTCCTGCTAGCATTATGATATTTATCACATCACGAAAACACGCATATATAATTTCGACCTCTTGAGTAACACTTTCAAATAGTAACAAGAAAAATGCCTAATGGCATTATGGACGGGTTTTTGTTCAGTACAGTTTTTGCATTTTGTTTATCCAAATGTTATGATATTACCTTTTTCGAAAAAAAAAGAATGAAAAAAGAAAGAAAAAATCTAGAAAAAGTGTCCACAGGACACGGATGCCCCCGCCAAATGCCATTCATAAAAAATATAACAAATGTACTTCAAATCAATTATAAATTATATTAAAATCATAAGTGTAGGCGGTAGAGCGATGACAAAGTTTTTCTAAAAATAGCCACAGTGACCTTGACCTGGAGGTCATGACCTTGAAAGTCAAAGCAACTCGAGATGTTATCATAAGAAACATTTGTGTGAAGTTCTATTAACATCCATCAATAAATATAGGCACTAGAGCGATGACAAAGTTTTTCTAAAAATGGCCACAGTGACCTTGACCTTGAAAGTTGAAATAGCTCGAGATATTGTCATAAGGAACATTTGTGAGAAATTATACTGAAATCGGTGAAGAAATGTAAGCGCTAGAGCCATGACAAAGTTTTTCTCAAAATAGCCACAGTGACCTTGACCTTGAAAGTCAAACTCGCTCAAGGTATTGTCATAAGGAACATTTGTGTGAAGTTATATTGAAATCAGTGAAGAAATGTAGTCGCTAGGGTGATGACAAAGTTTTTCAAAAAATAGCCATTGTGACCTTGACCTTGAAAGTCGAAATGGCTTGAGATATTGTCATAAGGAACAGTTGTGTGAAGTTATATTGAAATCGGTGAAGAAATGTAAGCACTAGAGTGATGACAAAGTTTTTCTAAAAATAGCCACAGTGACCTTGACCTTGAAAGTGGAACTCACTAGAGATATTGTCATAAGGAACATTTGTGTGAAGTTATATTGAAATTGGTGAAGAAATATAGGTACAAAATTTTTCTAAAAAAAGCCACAGTGACCTTGACCTTGAAAGTCGAAATCGCACGAGATATTGTCATAAGGAACATTTGTGTGAAGTTATATTGAAATCAGTTAAGAAATGTACGCGCTAGAGTGATGACAAAGTTTTTCTAAAAATAGCCACAGTGACCTTGACCTTGAGGTCATGACCTTGAAAGTCAAACTCGCTCGAGATATTGTCATAAGAAACATTTGTGTGAAGTTATATTGAAATCAGTGAAGAAATGTAGGCGCTAGACCGATGACAAAGTGTTTCTAAAAATAGCCACAGTGACCTTGACCTTGAGGTCATGACCTTGAAAGTCGAACTCGCTCAAGATTTTTTATACGGAACATTTGTGTGAAGTTATATTGAAATTGGTGAAGAAATGTAGGCGCTAGAGTGATGACAAAGTTTTTCTAAAAATAGCCACAGTGACCTTGACCTTGTGGTCATGACCTTGAAAGTTTAACACCTCGAGATTTTTTTATAAGGAACATTTGTGTGAAGTTATAATGAAATTTGTGAAGAAATGTAGGCGCTACAGCGTTGACAAAGTTTTTCTAAAAATAGCCACAGTGACATTGACCTTGAGGTCATGACCTTTAAAGTCTAACTCGCTCGAGATATTGTCATAAGAAACATTTGTGTGAAGTTATATTGAAATCAGTGAAGAAATGTAGGCGCTGGAGCGATGACAAAGTTTTTCTAAAAATAGCCACAGTGAACTTGACCTTGAGGTCATGACCTTGAAAGTCAAACTCGCTCGAGATATTGTCATAAGAAACATTTGTGTGAAGTTATATTGAAATCAGTGAAGAAATGTAGGCGCTAGACCGATGACAAAGTTTTTCTAATAATAGCCACAGTGACCTTGAGATCATGACCTTGAAAGTCGAACTCGCTCAAGATTTTTTATAAGGAACATTTGTGTGAAGTTATATTGAAATTGGTGAAGAAATGTAGGCGCTAGAGTGATGACAAAGTTTTTCTAAAAATAGCCACAGTGACCTTGACCTTGAGGTCATGACCTTGAAAGTCTAACACCTCGAGATTTTTATAAGGAACATTTGTGTGAAGTTATATTGAAATTGGTGAAGAAATGTAGGCGCTAGAGCGTTGACAAAGTTTTTCTAAAAATAGCCACAGTGACCTTGACCTTGAGGTCATGACCTTGAAAGTCTAACACCTTGAGATATTTTTATAAGGAACATTTGTGTGAAGTTATAATGAAATTGGTGAAGAAATGTAGGCGCTAGAGCGATGACAAAGTTTTTCTAAAAATAGCCACAGTGACCTTGACCTTGAGGTCATGACCTTGAAAGTTGAACTCGCTCGAGATTTTTTATAAGGAACATTTGTGTGAAGTTATGCTATATCCCCCCTCACAACTATGTTGTGCGAAGGGATAAAAATATTACAAATGTACTTCGAATCAATCATAAAATATATGCATCAAGGGCAGATAATCCAAAAACCAAAAATGCACGAGTTGTCTTCCTTGTTCATGACACATCGTCTCAGTGTGATGAATGCACCTGTGAAGTTTCATGAATATATTCCATACGGTTTAGGAGTTATGGTCCGGACACGGTTTACTATTTGGTACTAAGTCAAGGGCAGATAATTCAAAAAACAAAAATGCAGGAGTTGTCTTCCTTGTTCATGACACATCGTCTCAGTGTGATGAATGCACCTGTGAAGTTTCATGAATATATTCCATATGGTTTAGGAGTTATGGCCCGGACACGATGTCACCGGACGAACGAACGAACGAACGAACGAACGGACGGACGGACAGGGGTAAAACTTAATGCCCTTCCGGTATTCTCCGAATACGCGGGGGCATAAAAAAGAAAAAAAAAAAATGTCTCCACCGGGGTTTGAACTCACGCCCCTCAGATTCATAGTCAACAATAGGATTCGTAGTCCAGCACTCTATCCACTACACTGGCATTTGAAAAAAGGTTAACCAAAAGGTAAACCTGAAAAACACAAGTTTGAAAAATGACAATTTCCGCCAAAATTTTAGTCTTTTGCGCCATTTATGGATAATACATGAAAGCGGTACCTCCACTTATGCATCAGTCCTGATATTAAAACAATCCGCTACAGAATAGATGAAAAATATCACTTTGAAAAAAAGGTTAACCAAAAGGTAAACCTGGGACGCCCGCCCGCCCGCCCGCAGGACGCCCGCCCGCCCGGACATCGCTGTTTTAAAGGACGGATTTTTTTTAAAAACCCGTCCAAAAATGGGGTTTACATGTGTAAAGTAGAAGTAAAACAAAGATCAGGAATTGATACAATTAACTTACTCCATCCATAAAAGACACCAAAGGGAAAGAAATACAAACATTAAGCGACCAGACCATAATGGAAACCTAAACAAAGGAAGGCCATATGGACAGTTACTTTCCCACAAAATGGCCATATGGCCATCCAAAATTAAAAGACACAAGTGATACACACAGTAAGTAACAAACAACAACATAAATAAATCGCCACAGAAGAGCCGCCTTGGAACGGTCAGTGGAAGATTTCCACTGGGGGGCTTAAATCGATTTTACGTGGCCACAATCCTCGCCCTTACTTCCGTCGCGATTTAGACAAATAATTTGTTCAGTCCGCATGAAGGCCTCCTAACTCATCAGTGCAACATCTCCGTGAACACAGAAATCAAAGAACCACAGAGGTGAGACAACGGTGAGGACTCGACAGCAAGAAACCACTGAAATGCTGGAGCAAAAGAAAACCAACAGTTAGACTCCGATGAGCCCGACCAGAGACAGAGCATCAGGCACCAACCAACATTATCTCTTTAATTTTCAATAAGCCTTTACGTTGGAGCCGTCATAGAATCTGAGGCCTGACCCACCGGCGTGCAATTAAAGAGGGAAGCAAAGTTGCCAACCGTGATTGGGTTAACTACCATGCATGCAGTCTGTCGTATAATATCCATGTTGTACCCAATCTTTTTATATCGAAGAATGATTTTACGAAATTGGGTGCTGAAGTCATTGCGGTTATATATTTTTCTGAATTTATATACTAAGTCACCATAAAATTCGGGTTCCGATAGACCTTGTTGCAGAAGAGATTTAAGTCCAATATTGAAACCTTATTTATAGCTCATCTGAGCCAAAGGCTCCGGGGGAGCTGTTGTGATCGCTAACCGTCCGTCGTCGCCCGTCGGTCTGTCCGTCGTCAACAATTTCTTTAAAAGACATCACTGGACAGATTTTGCCCAAACTTGGCAAAAATGATCTTTGGGTGGTCCTCTCTCAAATTTATTCAAGGGATTCCATTCCATGCAGAACTCTGCTTCCCATGGCAACGAAAAGGGGAAACTACGAAAAAAAAAATCTTCTGCTCTGAAACCGGAAAGCTTAGGTCTTTGGCTTCTTCCAGTGGACTTCTACCAAGCTTGTTCGAACTTTTGTTTGGGGCCAAAAATGCCACCTTTCTGCTTCCCACTAGTTTTACATAGGCGTATATAGGGGATCCTTTAATCTTTTCTGAAACCAGACAGCCCAGGTCTTTCATATTTGGTATGAAGCTTCATCTAGTGGACCTCTACCAAGATCGTTCAGATTATAGCACTGGGGCCAAAAAATGCCCCGCGCCGGGACCCACTGTTTTAAGATAGGCTTATATAGGGAAAGCCTTTAAAAATCTTCTAGTCTGAAACCAGAAGGCCCAGGTCTTAGATGTTTTGGTATGAAGCTTTATCTAACTAACCTCTACCAAGATTGTTCAAATTATAGCTAAAAGGTAAAAAATGCCCCCGCCCCGGGCCAGGCTTATATAAATACTTCTTGTCTGAAACAAGAAAGCCTAGGTCTTTGATATTTGGTATGAAGCTGGCTCTAATGGACCTCTACTAAGATGGTTAAATTATAGACCTCGGGCCAGAATGACCCAACCCCGGGGCCAACATGTTTCACATAGGCTTTTATAGGGAATCCTTTTAAAAATCTTCTTGTCTGAAACCAGAAGGCCCAGGTCTTTGGTATTTGGTATGAATGTCATGTAGTGGACTTCTACCAAGATTGTTCAAAGTATAGTCCTAGGGCTAAGAATGACCATGCACTCGGGACCCACTGGATTAACATCGGCTTATATAGGGAAAACATTTCAAACTCGTCCTGTTTTGAACCAAACGGCGTCGTCTAGTGGACCTCTTACTAAACTCCGTTCAGAAAATCTGAATCATCGATTTTTTCGTTTCTTCCTTTTAATACTCATTTAAGCCCATACATCACTATGGGAAAGTTTTAGACCTGGCTCTCCGCCGACTTCTCCAGCAAGTCGTATGCCTCTGCGACAGCCAGGAAAGGCTGTGATTATTTGGAGAAAATAGCAAAACAAAGAAATGAGACCACAGACTATGTCCATTTGATGATGATTGTCAGGTAAAATAATACATATTCAAATCCATGTGATGCACTTTATAAATAGATATGCAGTTACGACATACCTTACATTCGAATGGCTAGATAGAAGCTCACTATGAACGGAGAGCCACTAGTGCGATGTGCTGTCAACAGTGGTCAAAAAGAATTATACCGATATCAGATGTGGTGCCACAGCTAATGATTTTCCATGAAGTGATTGTGCAAATAAAATATAGACGCCCTTGTAATTTACAAGAGCAGTAACCACTTCTATATATGGTTTAAAAGGGTGTGTCGAACCTGTCAGAATGTCTTAGTCTATGAACGAACATTTAGATTTTGCAATTTTCTCCAAATAATCACAGCCTTTCCTGGCTGTTGCAGAGGCATACGACTTGTTGGAGAAATCGGCGGAGTGTGCGGTCTACAACTTTCCCATAGTGATGTATGGGCTAAAATAAGTATTAAAAGGAAGAAACGAAAAAATCGATGATTCTGATTTTCTGAACAGAGTTTTTTTTTTTTTTTTTTTTTGATTATTCAAATTATAGCCGTGGGGTCAAAAATGGCCCCGCCCGGGGTCCACTGGTTTTACATAGGCTTGTATAGGGAAAACCTTTGGAATCTTTTACTATGAAACCAGAAGCCCAGATCTTTGATACCAAGATTGTTCAAATTAAAGCCCTTGGGTCAAATATGGCCTCGGGCGGGACCCAAGGGATTTATATTGACTTATATAGGGAAAGCCTTTAAAAATCTCCTTGTCTGAAACCAGAAAACTCATACATTTCATATTTGGTATGAAGTTTCCTCTAGTGGACCAAGATTTTCAAATTATAGCCATGGGGCAAGAAATGGTCTCGCCTCGGTACCCACTGGTTTACTTAGACATATACAGTCCAAACTGTGTTAAGCAAGCACCTTAGGGATAATGAAAATGTGCTTGCTTAAGACAGATGCATTTGCCTGTTTCGGGAACAAAATGCATGCTTGCTTAAGACAGGTTGGTTGCTTAATAGAGGTGGCCACTAAGACAGGTTTGACTGTATAGGGTAAACCTTTAAAAATCTTCTTGCCTGAATCTAGAAGGCCAAAGTTTATGGTAGTTTGGCTAGTGGTCCTTTTCCAAGATTGTTAAAATTGTTGCCCTCGGGCCGCTGGCGGCCTTTGATATTTGATGCTAATATTCATTTAGTGGACCTCTACAAAATTGCTCCGCCGCTCCGGGAACCACATGCCAATCTCTTAGCTCAGGTGAGCGATATGGGACCTCTTGTCTCTTATTTTTGCTCAAAAATAAAGACTGTGGGTGTTTGTTAGAACCGCCTCTAACGTGTACCAACAATCTATATTTTCAGCTGAAATAGGATGTAAATCATAATTTATGATCTTAACCCTTATCTTGCTGAATATTCATTTAAGCCACACCCATTTCTGTCCATCAACAAATCAAATTACTTGATGTAATGTACTGTTACAAATTCATAAACTGAATGTCAAGCAGTACGAGCTGAGTGTGTGTGTGTGTACAATAGCCAAAGGATGTTTTAAGCAACACAAATGATAACAGAGGTTCAGAACAACGCGCACAGTCTGGTTAGAGTGTTTGCTGTTCGCATGCACCTTCCGTGTCTCTGAGTTACAGTGGATAGGGGTTCAGACAGATCTGGGTCCTTTGGGTCGCTACGATCCCTATCTTTGAGAATATTTTTCAAGCTATGCTGAGCCCGAAACTGTATAATCCTTATATTTATTGAAATACCAACATTTGAGTTTTTTATATTTATATCCGTAGAGGAGAGTATTATGAAAACACGTCTATACAAATACATTGTAAAAAAAGAAACTTTTAACCCTTATCTTGCTGTTCACGACAACCCCTATCTTTGCAAACTGTGTAGATCCAGAGGTCAATGATGAGTCCTAAATGGCCGAAACTAGCCAGTCTGGCCCAGAAAACATGTACACTCCATGTTTTCCAGTTCTGTGGTGTATGCCTTGCTTCCATAGGATAACCCTTTCTAGAACATATTTATCGTCACTATAGCTGTTGTCTGGGAATGTGTGGCGGCCGTAAAACGTCTCCCTGCCATACATCATAGTGTAGTTTATATTTTTTGTCCTTTGGGATCATCGGTTCCATTTTGGAATTTTGAAAATATTTGAGGGTCACTGATGAGGCCTAAATGGCCGAAACTAGCTAGTCTGGCTCTGAAAACATGTACATTCTATATTTTCCGGTTCTGTCGAGTATTCCTTGCTTCCAAAGAATAACCCGTTCTAGAACATATTCTATTTTCCGTTTACAATTACATGTAACGGTTGTACCCGACCATCGGGGCTGGGAGAAATGGATGGGCTGCATGGTACTTCCACGCAGAGCTGAAATTGCCCACACATGAGTACTGGAAAGCCGTTTAGAAGGACTAAGCCCGCCATGGCAAAGTTTTGTGAATCAGATCAGCCATTTGGTTTCTTTTGGTGGCAGGGCTTGAGATGCCATGACATATCAGTGTCGGGTAAAAGTCCCACAAAATTGGAAGCAATGTCTCAAAAATGACATAAATAGTGTTGACGGGGACGTCAAACCTCAATTCAAACAAAGTATTCTACACAGGAACTTGACATGTATAACAGTATAACAGACAAAATATATTTACTTACGCATGACGATGTTCTTATCATTACATGTACGATCACAATCCATGTTAATCCGTTTGATGTATTTATTCTGTTAAAAACTCGTTCTTAGAACTATTTACATGTTTGATTTGACGTTTAACGTCCCCGTCAACACTGTATAGGTCATTTTGGAGACGTTGCTTCAAAAATATGTTGGACTTTTACCCGACATTGAGATGAAATGACATCTCAAGCCCAGCCACCCAATGAAACCAATAGGGTTTATAAGCAAGGACGGTCCGACTCGCAACCCTTTACCTGGGAAGGCTTAGATCCTCTAAGCTGTTTACCAGTACTCGTGTGCGGCCGGATTTCAGCTCCGCGTGGAAGCATCATGCAGCCCATCTTTTTCTTCAAGCCCCGATGGGCGGGGGCCGTTACATTCGTGTATGAAATATGTTAAAACATAGAGGCGTAGTCAGAACCAAAATATTATTACGCACAAGTAGGAAAAATCTATCTACAGATTTGGGCTACTCTTAAAGGAAAGAATTTGCTCCCGAGGGGAGCAAATTCTTTCCTTTAAAAGCAGCCCATAAATAATATGTAATGGGGAACATTATTATTTAGCTGATTTCTCTTTATTGCAAATATTTTATTTTACATTACGCGCATGCGTAATATGCGTAAAGGTGTTGTGCCTATGAAACACCTCGATATTTCTATACGTGATGATTTTTCAATGGCAATATTTTAAATTTAATGCCGAGTTATTATTGTTTTCATATTTTGTTCGTACTTTTAATTCACCAAAAGTACTACTGCTAAAAGAATGGCCAGGGCGAGACAAAACCTAACTTAAGGCGCGCGTGGTAATGTAATATCTGGATGACGTCCTCCCTATAATAGGCCTCAATTAATGCGGAACAATGAATGACGTACTCTCTATAATTGGCCTCAATTAATGCAGAACCAATTGAAATTTATCATGGTATGCATTTTGCATATTTCTGCACAAAACTATAGAGAGTGGTAGTTCGTAATGAAATGTGTCTAATGTGGGGTCACTATTTGTGCTTAAAGGAGGACCAAATTATTATTTGTGAATGTCAGTTCCACGGTCAAAAGGGATAAATCTGTAACGCATATTATGCACGTGTTGTCATAACAAAAAGAAATATATTTGATTTGGTTGATCGGACCTCCGTGGCCTAGTGGATAAGAGCGCCGTCTCTTAATCATTAGGTCTTTCATCGCTTGGTTCGAGCCTGGCTAGGGTCGCATGTGAGACACCAAGTTCTGCAACGGAAGGTTAGGTGGTTTTTACACCGGGTCCTCCTGTTTTCGCCCCCCCCCCTCTGATTAACGATCGGCTCGATATGAGTGAAATAATCTTGAAAGAGCCGTAAAACCAAAACCAAAAAAATTTCAGTAGGCGCTTCTCTGCCAAGGTGTACAGAAATAATAGTGTAGGAGGGGTGTAACCCTTGATATTACATGCATTACAGAGAAATACCATGATTTCTACCAGACATAAACTTGGTATTTTCCTTTTTGCTAAGAAGAAATATTTCCTCTTAGCCGGGGAAATACATCCCTTCAGTTCAGCTGGAACTACTTTATGTACAAGATACGAGATACCGCTTTGCAGTGAAATTGTTCTATTCAAACGCGGGAAAGTTTCAATCACGGCGACGTTATTCATGACGTCATTGTAATGGCGTCTAAGAAATATCAACAGACGTTCAGAATGCGTGACGTTTGAGTCGGATGCAACGCTGAAACAAAAGAAAACATGGATATGACCATTGATTAGGATGTAAGTTTTGCTTTATTTAATCTAACGTTTTACTTGTTTTATCACTGAAACACTTTGTTTCTTCTATTTTTGTTCAAAACTGTAGAAAGCGCTTTCAAAATGGCGCCCATCCAGTTGTTCTTCCACCCAGATTCTGTAACACTTCGCTGATTGAACCGTTTACATGAGCTGTAAACAGTCAACTGAACGGGCATTCAGATCCAAAATTCAAGATCAAAACTCTCCTAAAAGTCTATGGAAGTGCATGTAATATACAGATTATACATTTCTCCTATTTGAAATATGGTATTTATAAACCTCGGGAGGTAAAACAATCCGTTAAAGAAACTCGTGCTTCGCACTCGTTTCTTTATCGGATTGTTTTACCTCCCTCGGTTTATAAATTCCATATTTCAACTAGGAGAATGAATAATCTATATTTAGAAACCTATCAGCAAGGCTACAACAGAGTGTCAGACCAGTTTTCAGTGCAATATTGTTTCTCAGGGATTGATACATTTTTGTAGTTTGATCTTCGAAATGTTTTCATTTGCTATACGGATTTTATTTAAGAAATAGATCAGCTCTAGCTATGATTTGTTGTGTAATAAATCACAGTTTGGAGGTCAGTGTAAAGTAGACAAATCACAAGCGCGTAGCGCGCGTGATTTGTCTACTTACAACTGACCGACAAACTGTGATTTATTACACAACAAATCACTGGCTAGAGCTGACCTATTTCGATTCTAACACGCTGAAAATCGGCAATAGTGTTGTTGTTTCCTTCAAAATCTCACAACTCTTCGCCATTGTTAGAAGAAATCCCGCTACAATTATCGACTGAAACACATGTATTTATATCCTTTTTTAACGTTTTCGATGCGAGAAAATGACGTTACACCGTCTAACGTCAAGGAAATCGACTAGTGACGTCATAAATTTGCAGTTTTAATGACGTCACACGTCACGCTCTTCCGAGCTGTGATTTGTTGCAGAATAAAACACAGTTACTTTGCATTGCCTATATAGGCGCGCTGTGTTAGAATTCTGTTTAGTATGCCCGGTAGCATAATCTTAGCGTCACACTCAGAGAGATTCCATTAAATAAGGCGTTCAATGGTGAATATTGTTTTGTTGCAACACCCATTGTTAATTTAATGGCCATTTGAAATAATAAGATAGTAATTAAATTGATTTGTTAATTCCTATCGAAGCCATCAAGCAGGCTGGCAAAGACAATGCTTGAAAGCGAAACTTTTAACAGGCAATGTATAGCGGATATGAAAGAAGGCACTTTGTTGCATGGATGCGCTGTCTTAATGTAAGCAAGTTTAGCTGCTCGAAGAAACATGTATATAGAGGAGACATGTATATTCATGCAAGATTTCAGGCGCCTGGCTTTTGCAGACATAAATTGGAAAGCGCTAAAGGACCGTTTTCCATGTGTCGGCTCATTTAATCAAATACTATCTATGTTCATTCGAGATCTGATTATTACTAAAGATACATAGAACAGCGTTTTCATATCTCCAAAATGGTTACTTGTGATATTTTCTTAGAAATACACCAAACATAGGTTGTGGTTACTGGATTGAACCGCATCGACAAGGCGGTTCTAACGAGTACCCACAATCTTTGTTTTTGAACAGAAATAACAAAATAATGTATACCCCTTTAAACGCCAGTTTGACAATATAAAAGTGGGGTTAAAGGGGGTTGGGGCAAAGGTATATAGACGTGTTTTCGTGATGAGGCACAGAAGTTTGGTTGAAGCTTGCCTGAGCTTCAGCTGGTCGCCTTTGCAGTACAGTATCATTTTCTCATGAACTGCATGTATTAGTTATCATAATGACAGCCACCAAAAGTATTAATTCGTCATTACCAAAAATAGTACTGTTATGGTATCTGCGCTAACAGTTTAAATACAGCAGATCTAACATTTAAAGCGCAAATTACATTTGGGGCAGGCTCTATTAACTGTTTGGATGAGTCTGTAACCCGAAGTCCCGTCTCCGTATGACCTTAGCTGTTGGTGGGATCTAAACCTCAAACTCACTCACTCACACGATTGTAAGCAGTCGATTGTTGATTGATTTTTGTGGATTTAACGACTCGTCGTCATTTTGTGTCCTCTCCCTGAGAAAGGGAGAAAAGAGATAGAAGAGCTAGTACAGGAGATGAACGTGAGGAACGGGCCTCCGTGGCCTAGTGGATAAGAGCGCTGACTCTTAGTCATTAGGTCTCTCACCGCCGTAGGTTAGAGCCTCGCTCGGGCCACGTGTGAGACGCCAAGTTCTGCAACGGAAGGTCAGGTGGTTTTTCTCCGGGTACTCCGGTTTTCGCCCACCTCTGATTAACGATCGGCTCGATATGAGTGAAATAATCTTGAAAGGGCCGTAAAACCCAAACCCCCAAAAAAAAACAAAAAAAAAAAAAAACGTGAGGAACAGAGAAGAAAGAGGAAAATTAATCGAAACGTAGAAACAGAAGAAATAACAGCAGTCCCCCTCAACCTGACCTCCTGCAATGGCAGCGGGTCTTGTCCAACTGTACATGTAAGCCATTATCAGTTGTTCGCCCTAGTGGCGAGCAGTCGATAATACGCAGTCGATTCGAAGTTTTTTAAGTTATCTAGAAGCTTCCCTGTGATTGTCGACGTAAGCAACACGCATATTATATTTGTACGATATATATAGATAGTGCCGGTTTTGAGGTAATTTATTCTCTACGCTCACAAATTACCTCAAAACACGGCACTATCTATATATATAGACACATATATATTTTACCGCAGTATATACTGCGGTAATACCGCAGAACAACAACTCTATCCTATTCACAGTATGTTATCACTATTTGTTGAAACAATCGATTGAAGATTACGCTGTAATCGGTGATATATTTGTCTGTACATATATATCAAAGACAATTACACGTAATCCATTTTGTTGAGACTTTTTATTGATGATTACGCGTAATCCATTTTGTTCATTTCAACGGCGATACAAACTATATCGCCGACTTGAGCATAAAAAAAATTAAATTATCGCCCTCTCAATAACACCTGAATCATCCTCAACACTCTATCATACTCAATCTTGCAATTTCCTGCTTAAAAGGTTTTATAGAGTTAAAATATCTCTGTTTTTCTCTAAAATTCTTTCCACCACACTTATCACAGATTTGATATTTTGCTGTAGTACCTTTACCACATTGCAAACATTTCACTACTTTACTTTTGTCACGTTTTATAATAAAATTATGAGCCTTGCAGTATATAGAATGCTTTACTGATTTGTTTTTACATGGTTTATTTGAACCTAACGGCAACATAGCACATATATTTTGCATCTTTGCTTTTTCTATATCCATTTTTTTATTATTATATTTAAATTTTTTTTATAGTTTAAAAGAAAACAAAAAATGAGTTCTGTAGAGAGACTGATACAATTGCATAGTGAAGGAAGAATTAGTGATGAGGCTTTAGACAAGGGTCTTAAATCCTTAGATATTGAGAAACAGAAGAGTGATGCACCACAACAAACTTCTGCATTAGATAATCTGCGTAAAAGACGTAGAAATAAAAAGATAAGAAAACGACAGCAACAAAATGCTGTTAAAACAAGTGAAAAAATTAATGATGATGATACTAAAGAAGAGAAAAATGCTCTGAAACTGGTTGATAAACCATTATGCAATTACTTCAAAGCGTATGAAATAGATGCTCATAAATATAAAGACCCAAATATTTTGTTTAATGAAAAAAAATCTGTCATTATAGATAAAATTAATGAAGACATTAAAGAATACAATGGCATTAAATTTTCAATTGGATTATCTATAAAGTTCTTTAAAGATGAACTTAATGGTGAAAGAAAAGAAGTTATCGGTGCAGGACACGGAGAACAATGTGCAGTTCTTGATGGAAATAATTTAGATGAATATTATGATAAACAAACGTCTTATTTACAAACATGGATTGAAAAATTCACAAATACTGCAACAAATTTAGAAATTGACCATTGTATCAAACTTTATCTTAACATAGCAAAATATGAACCACTCAAAGGTTCTTCGTATATTTCTCTTCCAAGTGTAATAGCAAATAAAAAAGCAATAATTAATTTATCAAATGATGATGATAGATGTTTAGAATGGCATATACTTGCTTCTAAATACCCAAACAAAAACAATCCAAGTAAGTTATCAAGTTATCGTAAATATTTAGGCACATTAAATATGGAAGGAATAGACTTCCCCACACCAATCTCACAAATACCAAAAGTTGAGAAACAAAACAATATAGCAATCAATGTTTATGGATACACATTAACAAAAAAGACAGAGAAACTTACTATATTTCCATATCATATTTCAAATCAACCAAATGATAAAGAACGAATTAATCTGCTTTTGATAACTGAAGATGTTGAAGAGGAAATTGATGATAGTGAAGAAGAAATGATAGATGAAGATTATAATCCTGATGACTATCCTCCTGATGAGTCAAAAACAAAATATCACTACTGTTTTATTAAAAACCTTAATAGATTACTTTACAATCAGAACAATAAACACAAACATAAAACACATTTCTGTGATAGATGTCTTTATGGTTTTACAAGAGAAGACCTACTAATCAAACATAAAGAAGACTGTGAAGGCATAAATAAATCTCCAATGCGAATAGAAATGCCATCAAAAGGTCTTATCAAGTTTAAAAACCATCAAAATCAAATGCCCGTTCCATATGTTATCTATGCTGACTTTGAAGCACAAATCAAACCCAAATCACAACAAAAAGGAGATAAATCAGAAATAACAAGCGAACACGAAGCGTGTGGATTTGGATATCAAGTTGTTAGATATGATGGTAAAGCAGACAAACCAGTAATATACAGAGGTGAAGATGTTGCAGAGGTTTTTCTAAATCATTTAAAATGTGAAGTGAATAACATCAACAACATCTTTAGACATCCTAAACCATTAATAATGCCAACAGAACAGAACATACAAGATTATGAAAATGCTTCCCATTGTTGGATATGTGAAAAAGAAATTAATAATGAAAAGAATCCAAAAGTAAAAGACCACTGTCATTTCACAGGAGAATATAGAGGACCAGCACACAAATCCTGTAATCTCAAACTTGCAATCAAACCAAATAAAACCAAAATTCCAGTTATCTTCCACAACTTAAAAGGTTATGATAGCCATCTAATAATGCAGAAAATACACAAAGCAAGTGGAAACATTACTTGTATTGCAAATAATTCAGAGAAATTCATCTCATTCTGTATTGGACAACTGAAATTCTTAGACAGTTTTCAATTTATGGCTTCCTCTCTTGAAAAGTTGGTAGATGGAGCAATTGGTGTAAAGACAGAATGTGAAAAATGTAAAGGTACAGAAGAAATAAACATCAATGAAAATTGGTTATTAACAGCGAAATGTAAAAAATGTCACAATACAAGATATAAAAAACTCAACAAATCAGACTTACCATTAACTGTAAAACATACAACTAACTCACATCTTCTTGCTCGTAAAGGTATCTATCCATATGAATACATTGATAGTTTTGATAGATTTGATGAAACACAACTACCACCCATAGACAAATTCTACAGCAGTCTTACAGATGAAAGTATCAAACAAAAAGACTATGAACACGCTCAAAAAGTATGGAAACAATTTAACTGTAAAACACTTGGTGATTATCATGATTTATATCTCAAAACAGATGTTCTCTTACTTGCAGATGTTTTTCAAAAGTTTAGAGAAACCTGTATGAATAACTATAAACTTGACCCTCTACATTACTACACTGCACCTGGTCTATCTTGGGATGCTCTTCTAAAATACACAGAAATAGAATTACAACTTCTATCAGATTTGGATATGCATCTTTTCATTGAAAAAGGAATGAGAGGTGGAATAAGTATGGTTTCTAAAAGACACGCAAAAGCAAACAATAAATATGTAGCAGATTATAATCCAAATGAAGAAGACAATTACATAATGTATTTAGATGAAAATAATTTATATGGTCATTCAATGAGCCAACCACTTCCATTTGGTGGTTTCAAATGGATAACTAATAAAGATTTAATAGATGGAAAACTTCCAAAATTACAAAAAGGTAGAGGAAGAATATATGAAGTAGATTTAGAATACCCCAAACATTTACATAAACTACATAATGACTATCCACTTGCACCTGAAAAATTAGCAATTAAAAAAGAATGGTTATCCGACTATCAAAATGAACTAATTGAAAATAGTATGTTAAAAACAGAAAAACTTGTCCCCAATCTAATGGATAAGAAGAAATATGTAGTACATTACAAGAACTTGAGACTATACAAACAACTTGGTATGAAAATAACAAAAATACACAGAATATTAGAATTTGATGAGAAACCTTGGATGGAACCTTACATACGTCTGAATACAGAATTACGTAAAAAAGCAAAGACTACATTTGAAAAAGATTTCTTTAAACTTATGAACAACTCAGTATTTGGCAAAACAATGGAAAACATACGTAAAAGAGTTGATATTAAATTAGTCAAAACAGATGGCAGTGAAAATGAAAAAATCCGCAAGATAATAGCCAAACCAAACTTCAATCGTAGAGTAAAGTTCTCTGATGAGTTATCCGCCATTCAAGTGAATAAAACAAGATTAACTCTCAATAAACCAATATATGTTGGCTTCTGTGTTTTAGATTTATCAAAACATCTTATGTATGATTGGTATTATAATACATTGAAAAAGAAGTATGGTAATAACTGCACCTTGTTATACACCGACACAGACAGTTTATTAGTAGATATCAAAACCAAAGATGCTTACAAAGATATGTCTGAAATGAAAGATGAATACGATTTCTCTGATTATCCAAAAGAACATCCACTATACGATGAAACAAACAAGAAGGTCATAGGTAAGATGAAGGATGAGTGTGCTGGTGTTTCAATATCAGAATATATTGGTCTTCGTCCTAAATTATATTCAGTATTAAGAGCAGATGAACAAGTCATCAAAAAAGCGAAAGGAACAAAAAAATATGTAATCAAAAAACAATCAATTTTGAAAACTACAGAGATGCATTATTCAACAAAAAGAAATACACACACTCAATGAACATGCTACGCTCAATGCATCACAACATATATGGATTAAAAGTAAATAAGACTACACTTTCTCCTTTAGACACAAAAAGATACATAGCACCAGATGGAATCACGACATACGCGTATGGGTATCAGCCGGAACAATAAGTAATTCCTCTTTGACAAACCCTCTCTTAGGTGCAGGAGATTTCAAATAATAAACTCTTATTCCCTGCGTTATAATATGATAGTCAATCTTATGAATATCAACAGACCATACTGGGTCAGTAGCCCTTCTCTTTCCACCACCTTCTAATTCTCCAGGTTGATACAAATATCTAACATTTACATAAGGACAAATTTCAGCATCAACTTTTCTTGTTATAATTGGAGGAGGTTTTTTCGTCTCCTTATTTAATGCTTTAATAACATCAGATAATCTCTTAACCCATTCTCTGTTTCTTTTTTTAGTATCAATCTCTTTAGCATACTGATAACCAAACAATCTTTCTGCTAAGGTTCTATTAAATCTTTCTACTATTCCTTGGTCTCTGTGTATTTCTTTTCTACCTCTTCTTATTTTGGTATTATGCTTTTCCATCAAAGTTGAAACGGAACTCATAAATTCTCTACCAGGATCAACTTGCAATAGTTTAGGATACTTCAAATGTCTTTTATAAATCTTCTCAAAAGCATTTGCAACTTCTTTACTATCTTTCGACGTCAAAGGTTCGGCTTCTTTATATCTTGTTCCAACATCAACCACTGTCAATGCATACTTGTATGTCTTCCTACCAATAGTATCGTGAGGTAAAATCAACAAATCAGCCAGATGAACTTCATTCTCTGCAGACACATCAAATTTTGGTCTTATTATTCTCTTAGGTGCAGGTAAATATATTTGCCATACTGCTTGTTTCTTTAAGAACTCTAATGCTTGTTTCTGACTAACCTTTGCTTCTTTTGCTAACTTACCAACAGCTGAGTGTCCTTTCCAGAAACCTTTTGGACTATAGTATATCTTCTCCATTTATTTATATTTAAGAAAAAATATTTATATATAAAAAAGATGTCAAAGAATGCACAAACGCAAAATATAGCACAATTGCTTGATGATGACTATACACCTACAAAAGAAGAGTTTGAAGAGCTGTTAAAGGAACAAAGTCAATTTGACACAAAGAAATGGACTGATTTAGAAATCAACAACATTTATACAATCACTGACTACAGAGAAATTAACACAGACAATGGTGTGAGTGTAATTTTAACTCTCAAAGACAATGGTGAAGTATGGAGTCCTGCACATCTCACAAAGAAGATAGAAGGTAAAGAACCACCATTTTATGTAAGACCACTTGGTTTGAAACCATGTAAGAATAATAAAAAAAAATAAATATCATGCTTATGATTTAGTTTTTCCAAAGAAAGATTATGTCAAAAAATAATTTTTTTTTACCTACATCAACTTCCAAGCAACAAATCCTGTCAATGCCATACCACCAACAACAAATGCAATCTCTCTATTTTTCTGGTCTTCTGATGGAGTGTAAAAATCACTTAATGTAGGTTTTGGTGGTAATGGTGTGGATAAATTATCTGGCAATTGTTTTCCTGTAATATAATAATATTGTTTCATAGCAGTGTCAGCATCACTGAACTCATCCACAGCATGATGTTCCTTCTTCAGTTGCTCATTAATAAAATCCAATCTTTGTGTTCTCTTCTCATTCCATGCAGTTGTTGCTGATTCTAATTGTTCCATCGCTTTATCATGTCGTTTTCTCTCTTCATCACTATTACTACCCATATGTGAAAATAAATAATTACTACCTGAAAAGGCTAAGGCGTTTGTAATTGCTCCTCCAACCATTAATGCTACTGCACTTGCCATTTTTATATAATGAAAAAAAAATATTAAAATTACTTCATAATATCTGCAGGAATAATACCTTGCTTAACAAGCATATCCTTTGTTGCCATTGCAAGTAATATATCAATGGACAACATACCAATATCTGTCATATTAAAATCTACTTTTGGTGCTGGTCTTTTCAATAGTTTTCTACCTAATTCTGAATATCCAACAGTTAATACAGTTTCCACTCCAGCATGATATAACATGTTTGCAATTTGTTTTCCGTCTATTGAGGTTGTCATTTTTTTTAATGAGAATATTATTTTTTTAAATTAATTAAATTCAAATGGGTCAATTTCTTTTTGTTGTATAATAGGTGCAGGTTGTTGCATCATAGGTTGTTGTTGTGGTACAACTTGTTTAGACTTGTACATATACAATCCTATTCCAACAACTCCAACTGTTATGCATAATGGTATATAATTTTTGTATATATTTATATTCTGTGAATTTGGAGAGCCGACTTCATCATCTTTTGTTATAGATTTTAATTCCATGTTTTCTTTCTTTATAGTTTCAGTCTCCTTTCTTCTTAATTCTGCATTTCTTTTTCTTGCTTCTGCACCTTTCTTACCAGCAGATACTCGTCTTGGGTCTTTTGTTTTAACTTCAGTATCACTCATTTTTTTCTAAGGAGATATTTTCTTTTTTATTAAAATCAATATGTCTTGCTGTTGTTAGCATTGCAGTTAATGGAGCAAGGTACATTCCATATCTATAATACAATTCACAACACGAACTTGTCAAAGCGTGATTGATAAAAGGGTCTTCCTCTAAGTCTTGTATCAGTTTAGGTGGATTAACAACATTGAAATACTTTGATACACCCATCACGTATAAGCTAATGAAAGAATTACCCAATGTCTTAGTCATACTTGCTCCCAATCTTGCTTCATATCTGCAGTAAAGTTTGTTTATTTGTTCTGCTGTCATTGTATCAATGTCTGATAGTTGTAAGTCTTTACCAAGATACTGCTTACTACCACCACCAGCAACAATGGCTGATAATCGCTCACGTTTTGTTTCTTGTTCATTATTTTCTGTGCTTTCACATTCAATGTCTTGTAATAATTCTTCAGCATTCATTTTTATTTTATGTAATTTATTTTTTATTTTTAAAAAATAAAACATCGCATATCCGACTATTGATAAGATTGCAGTGTTTGTTATGATTATTGATAAGATTGCAGTGATTGATAATATTTCTAACAGCATTGTTTTTTAGTATTGCTATTTTACTTAAAACATTGCATAAGCATTACTTAAGATTTGCTACAGCATTGTATAAGCATTACTTAATCATTGCATAAACATTACTTAATCATTGCTAAAAAAATAATCAATCAACCAACCAATAACCAGTAGGCTGGTCAGTCTTCAAAATTAACTTACGATGCTTCTTTTTTTTCAGTTCTTCTTTTATTCTCTGTCGTTCTTCCAAAGTTGGAATAACATCATTCTCTCTTAAACAATTTTCAAAACTATCTCTATCTTTTGTGTAGAACATGCATAGCCATTTTGTTTGTTCTCTTAAATCTTTTAACACAGAATTATATCTCTGCGAAATAACCCACACTGATTGTTCTGCATGCCTACCAGAAAATGCTAATTCTGATAACATATCTTTTTTCTTTGTTAGTTCTTTCGTTGCACTGCAATCATCAATAATGTAGAGAGTAGAATGACCAGCATATTTATTAAAGAACATTCTTAGTAGTTCTTGTAGTTTTTCTTCTCCATTAACAATAGGATTAACAATTGTTATATTTTTTGTTTTAGGTTTCCTAACATCACCAATCCACTCACGATTTTTATAAGCCTTGTTCCATTGAATGGTTGGGCAAAGTATAACAATATGTTTAAATACTTGACGATATTCCTCTTCCAAAAGGTCAAGGACAAACTCTGTTTTCCCGCATCCAGTTTGACCACATATAATAGCACAATGAGGATATTTTGGTAGTTCCATTTTTATTTGTAAAAAAAAAAAATATTAATAACTGACTTCTTTAAATCTACCATCTTCAAAGTTGATTTGTGCATCTTGTATAACAAACAAATAAAGATTGATTGGGTCATCTACTCCTGCTTCTTTCGTTATTTGTATTGTGATACCTTCTGATGCATTTTCAATTCTTCTTCCAGAACCATGAAGTGTATTATCATCAGTTGAACGTAAATCCAACCATAAAGCATACCTGTTCGTTAGATATTTTTCTATTGTTGTATCAGTAAAATATAAATCTTTAATGACCATACTTGTTTCTTTGTTTCTTTTTGAATTCAAAGCAAAGAATTTATTTATTTCGTCCCAGTGTTGGTGGGACTTCATTCCTTGACTATACAATTGATTCGGAATCCCTTCTATTGTCATTTCCACTTTTGTAATTTCTGGATTATAATATTCTTCTGTGCTGGCCCTTTCAGGATCTTCGAATAGCATAAGAATTCCTTTCATACTTCTTGCAGGAACATTTAGATTGATATTCCATAGTGTATCAGATTTGTTTTTAGTTATTTTTCTGTGTCTTAGTATTCTGTCATACAAAATAACCATTTTACCATCAACTTGCTGTCTTATTTGTCTTGCTAATTCAGTATCAGAAACAATATCAAATTCCAAACAAATATTTTTGATTGTATAAGTTGAAGTTGCATCGCCTGATTTAATTACTTTATTATAATCATTGAATGTAAGTTCATATTCAAGTCTATCTCCTAATCCTGCTTGATAAAATGGCATATGGGTTTCCAATAATTCAAAATCAAGTGGGATGCAAAACCTGTTTCCATATGCTTTTGCGATGGCTTGATCTTCTTTATCTGCTGTTGCGTTTCCTGCACCCACTCTATGTCTCAACATGTTCTCTTTGCCAACGCCTTGATATACCATATTTACACGTTCTGTAATAGTCTTCCATAAATCAATATAACAATGATAGATGTCACTATCGTCAATGGACATAACTTCATTTCCACTTATTCTAATTGTTGTTTTCTTAATTATTGCTCTTCCTATGTTTTGAAATATAGTTGCATTTACATCTTTAGAGGTTAGTTCAATTTCAAATGCTAATCTGACTGTTCCGGGAACAATAACATCATTACTACTTAGATTAGGAAATCTCACTAATAATTGTTGATTTTGGTCAATAGTTGAAGGGTTATTTGTTATTACTACACTTTGACGGATACCTCTCACACCTCGTGGTTCTCTTAATTTTCTGTAAGGGTTTAGTTTATCTCCGTAAGCTGACATTTTTTTAAAAGATAAAAAAATATTTTTAAATAATAAATAAATAATGGCTGAATATGAAAATCCTGAGTATGACAGGGAGGATTATGATGAAGAAGCAGAAACATCTTTTACAGATGAAGAGCAGTTTCAGAGAACATTAAATAGTCAGTTTGCTGGTTTGAATGATTTAACCGGTGATGATTGGAAAACTCTGCGTAATAGCATAGGTCAAAACATGATAGATAGATTTTACGAAAGGAATGAAGAACCTAAACGTAAAATCAAAGGTTTGTCTCTCAAGAAAGATGATATAGGGAGACCAATGTTATATGTTAAAGATGAAGGTGGAAAGAATATTGCATTAACATATTATCGTTCCAATGCACCAGATGAAATAGCAACATTTTTATCATTTAATACTTTGCAAAGGAAATATGGTGTTGATTTTGTTAGGAATGTATTAGGTGTAGATGATTTTAAACCATCTGCTACAAGAATTAAAGAAGGTAGAAAAGCATTCACACAATTACTTCAAACGAGAACTCAAATAACACAAACAGAAGAAGAAATACCTTTACAAGATATATCATCACAAGAACAAACTCAAGAACTATTAAATACAACAGTTGATGTAGAAACTGCTGTGAAAACATTGGAGACATCATTTACTAATGAACAAGAAACACAAACAGATTGGACAAAAAGAGAGATTGATGGAATAGCAAATGCAATGACAACAGTCAAAGAAGAGATAGCAAATGAATTGGCAAAACTGAATGAAACAAATAAAGACTTAGCAAAAGAAAATACAAAATTAGAACAAGCCAAAGCAGACAATGATGAATTTCAAATAGAAAGGATAAGTAGTCGAATCAAAGAGTTAGAAAGTGAGAGAAGTGCAAGATTGGAAGTTATTAATGTTAATAAAGAAAAACTACGTAGTCAGGTAAATAGAATCAAAGAGACTATAAACAAAGTATTAAAAGAAGACACTACATTGGGTGAAAGAATTAGAACATTATTCAGAGAACAAGGCATTACAATTGTTAGTATTTTAACTGCTTTTGGAATGATTATTGCTGTTATTGTAGAAGCTGTTATTCCTACTGGTGGTGGTACTACTTCAACCCCTCCTTCTCCACCAAAAGGTGGTGTTAAAGATTGGGTTAAGAAACAATTATCAAATCTTGGTAAATTACTTTCTACCCTTGCAGGAAAAGTAGCTTCTACATTACCAGGTATTATTGGTTCTATTGTGTCTTGGTTGTTGTCTTCTGCGGGTAAAGTTGTTAATTGGTTTGGAGAACATCTATGGGCATTAGTTGTATTGGTTGCTGGATTGTTATATGCATCTGCAAGAGAGTTTATAAGAAAAAAAAGAACTTAATAAATTTCATACATAATTAATAGTCCAAGTGCAATACTACCAACTATTAATGCTGTTTTGTTGTCTTCGTGTTGTATTGCTTCTTTTTTTTCAACGGGTTCTGGTAGAGATTTGATTTTTGGTTCTGGTAGAGATTTCTTTGTTTCCTGATGTTTTGGTTCTGGTAGAGATTTCTTTGTTTCCTGATGTTTTGGTTCTGGTAGAGATTTCTTTGTTTCCTGATGTTTTGGTTCTGGTAGAGATTTCTTTGTTGGTGTGCCTTGTATAGTTGCAGGTTGTGTAGTAGGTGCAACAGGTTTAACATTTACATCACTATTGAAACCAAGTGTTTGATTTTCTGTTGCAATTACAATTTTATTATTATATCCAGCGATAGTGCCAATTTGTAAAACCATATCACTGGGAGACATATATAATCCAATACCATAAACAAAATCTACTTTACTTCTTGCATATTTGAGTGTGTTTTGATATCTTTGTATTTGACTTGGTAAATCAACTGGACTATTAATAGCGTCTTCAATGTTAGCAAGAAATTGTTTCTGAGCATCAAATCCTGTGCCTATTTTTAGAATTTCTACACGTGTTTGAGATTGTGCTGCTAATAGTGCCCATACAAACATTCTAATACTTTCGTTAATTCGTTCAATACCTGTTTTTGTTAATCCTTCTGATTTGTCTAATATAAACATTGTCCAGGCGTCACTTATATCTACTGTATGTTCTATTTTATCATTTGGATTAAAGAATGGTCCATCACTTCTATGATCTTGTCTATATTTTCCACTTGGTTTAAAATATTGTGTGTAACTCCCTAGACCACTGCATTTAGAACTACTTTCTAATTTTTGACGCCAATCTGTATTAGGTGAAACATTGAATTCATTGCATAACTTTTGATAGACAGCTTTGTCGTATGGATTTTTGTAATAACAAAATGATTCATCTGTTGGTAAAGGTGTTTTAAGTTCTTTCAAAATACGAGCAATACAATAATAAACATGAAATGTATATACTGTTTTAGTTAGTCCTGAAGTGTTTTGCAAATGATCTTGATAACTTACACCACATCCTGTAGTGGCACACCAGACAGCAAAATTTAATTGACATTGCCACCAGTCAAATGATGAATGAAGCCATGTATTCCACGGTTCATTGGTGTGTAATGTTGGATTTTGATAGTTTTGAAATAAGTCGGGAAACGTTACTGGAAAATGGTCATCTTTATTAACATAAATCGTTTGTTTTATAAGTTCAATATTCTTTTCGGTATATTTAGTATTGGGGTTATATGATGCATTGGGATTGTACTTGAATTCTTTAGGTATCATTTTTATTATTGATTATATATAAAAAATAAAAATGTATCATACAATTTCGAATATTGACAAGACAATAAACTTGCAACAATACATTGATAACAGAGATGGGAATAAACGTATTGGTTTGAAATCTATAACATATGGTGTTGGATGGTTTAATGTTGTTGATGAATATTTGCAGAAGACTAAAGAGAGACCTCATAAGATTATAGATGGTTATTATAGTTTCCAACAAATAGCAGATTTATTTCAAAGTAATAATATTACATTATCTGTAAATGAAACAAATGGAATTGCTTCTTTAATTACACCGGATGAATTGAAGATAAGCAAGGGCTTAAAACAAATGTTGGGGTTTGGAAATAAGCGAAAGTTTGCTGTTAATGAAACTCATTATGGTGAGAGAGCTGTAGATTTTGCTGTTTATAAATCATTGTATGTTCATTTGGAACAGATTAATACTTCAAATAATTATTTAGATGGTATGCCGAGTACTGTGTTGGCTGTTGTTCCAGTGGAAAATAAAGAGTTTGGAGAGATAACAACAGTGAGATTTGAGCATCCAGAATATAAGTGTTTGGTGAATGATGCTATAGCAGAATTGAAATTAGAAATCAGGGATGAAAATAACAACAAGGTAATTAATCATCTACCAATTAATTGCGTTTTGGAAATTATATAATTATAATAAAAAAATGAGTATATTTGGTGCTAAGAGAAAACACGTAGATGCATTGGGGCTGAAACAAGAAATATTTAATATGAGAAGTCAAGCATTTACACAAATAAATACATTGAATGATAGACATACAGGACTTCAAGATAGATTTCGGGATATGTATGTCAATCATCGATTATTATATAATAAGGTTGATAATATGTCAGACAGAAAATTGATAAGCATTTGTGCGGAGAGTAAAGGTTCCTTACAGAAGAATGAAGTGTTTGGCTTTGGAAATGGTGGTAGAGAAGTAGGTGTTGGATATGTGATGAACTTTCCTGGCCAGATAATAGGTGTTGGACTGTCGAGTAAAAGAACAAAAGGCGATGTGTCTGTGGCGATTGCAATTAATGGAAATCCACAAGCAGGATATGATATATCATTGAATAATATTTTAAGAAAACACGATAACTTTGCTACACCGTTAAAGGTTGAGGCTGGTGATGCAATTGCTTTTGTTTGTCAGACTAATAATGCTACATGTGTTAATACTGTGGCTTCGATGATAATTGAATTATTTATTGAATAAAAAAAATATATGTTATTAAGAAAAAAAATGAAACAACCTACTGCACCATTATATCCTGAATTGCCTGTTGAAGATGGGCAGAACTATAGATTACAGAAGATATCTGAGATAGAGAAGACGTTAATTAATGAGAGAGATGTGAGAAAAGCATTGTATAAAAAGTATAAACGAGGTATAAATATTACCGACGGTGTTGATACTGGTTTGATATCAACAAGTGTTATTTTGGCAGGTGTTGGATTAACTGTTCCAATTATGTTGCCTTTAGAGATTGGTGCTGTTGTGTGTGGGAGTTTGAGTGTGTGTGTTAAACTAATTAGGCGTAAAATGACTTCAAAAGCACAGAAACATTATGAGATTAAAACTATTGCTGATAGTAAGTTGAATAGTATAAAGGATTTGATTTCTAAGGCTTTGACAGACGGACAGATATCTGAGAATGAATTTAAACTTGTGTTGGATGAGTTGGACAAATATAATAAACTCAAAGACAATATACATTCAAAACAAACAGGATTGAGTGAAAGTGAGAGAAAGAAACTTATTGAGGAAGGCAAGGCTCAAGCGAAGAATGAAATGAAAAAAAAAGATAGAAAATGCTTGATTTTATTCAATAAAATTACAATAGTAAATGACCCACCACCAAAATATGAAAGTTAATATTTTTTTTTTTTTGCTTCACTTCCGACCTACAATGTTATAAGAATGTGCATTTTGTATGTTGAAACATATGTACAAAGTTTGGTGGTAATTAGTTGAACCAATTTTATTTTACAACAATTCAAAGACTTGCAGGAAATTCCAAAATGATGCTAGAACTTTGAAATTTTGTGATAATATGTATATATGCAACCCAAATACATATGCAAAATTTGAGACTAGTCGGTTGATGGGATTCCACTTTTAGGAAGACTCAAAGACTTTCTGAAATTCCAAAAGTTGTCATAGGAACTTGGAATTTTAATATGTTATACAGCCTTAAAGTCTTGTTATATGTGCAAAATCTGGTGGTCATTGGATTATGTAAAGGCACTTTCAGGAGGGGTTAAAGTTTTTGCCCCAAAGTGGAATTTTCAAAATTCTTTTTAATATGTTTCTATATAGTGTCTATCCGCGACTTTTATCGGAGCAGATTTTGGATATTACTTTTAATTATTTGTTGTTCTCTACGAGTTGCTTAGTAACCTTTCTTAATTAAACCGATTACAGTGTTATCAGGATTTTTTTGTATTTTTTTCTTTTTTTTAACCCATTTTTATCGCTTAGAAACGCTTTTTATTGAAACCGATTACGCTGTCATCATTTTTATTCAATGTTCCATTATAAAAAGATTTTTATGTCATTACCGGGATTCGAACTCATGCCCCACCATTTACAGTCCAAACCATCTAGACCACTCGGCTATCACGGCTTGTACTAGAATAGTAAGAAATTGAACGTAAATAAATGACTAGTTTTTTGTCCAGTGAATGGTTTTCTAAATACTGAAATAGTCCGTAGGTGATTTCCCTTTTGGACTTTGATGTCCAACTATCAGTGTGGTAAAGATAAATTGACATGTAATAGTCGGTTTATCTGTCTGCTCAAAATACTGCGGTAAAATATATATGTGGTAAGATGTGTTTATATATAGATAGTGCTGGTTGAAGAGGTGATTTGTGAGGGTTTTTAACAGATTACCTCAAAACCGGCACTATCTATATATATGTACGAAATCCAGATGATGGTTATTTATAGCTCCGCTATTCTACGTAGTCGCTTTGACGTCAAACTATTGTACAAACCATATCATACGCCACAGAGCGCGGTATCTGATCAGGCTTTACACAGTTTGCTAAAAGGTTAGGAATGTTTGGATCAAACTAAACATAACCCATATATGCCTATCAGCCTTTTTGTCGGACATTGGCAAACAGTGTAGACCCAGCTCAGACGCCGCAGTACGCGGCGTCTGATCTGGGTCTACACTGTTTGATCAAAGTATATATACTTTTGTAAAACTTACTACTCACAACACTAACCTGACACCCCTATATTTGAAAATGGACCAATCCAGACTTATTAGGATTAAAGTCTCCGTTCATGACTTGAGGACACATGATTCCCCGGCAAAGATTCCATTGTGGGATTTCGGAAATAAATAAGGGTCACGGATAAGGACTTATTTGCAGAAACAAGCTAGTCTGGCCCAGAGACGCTTGTACAATCTACAGTTTTATTCCATGCATCCAAGGGTTGCATATACATTGAACTTGTTTAAAACATATTTGGAAATGCAAACAGCATTTTTCTCACTTAAGGGGAACGGGAATACATGGTAGATTTTTCCGCCATTTTGCAAAGGGATACAACCTTCGGGACTTCCTGTACGCTTTATATAAGCCCTGTTCCACTGAAAATGGGGTCTATACTCTTAAAGTCAAGAATTTGCTTCTCAGGAGCAAATTCATTTCTTTAATAGTTGGCCCCTATTGACATTGGAGACAAAAATACTTTTGTATGAGTTGCCTCCCCTGAAGGTGTATCTACTCCCCTTCAGGTCAAAGGTTGATTGCGGATATGCGATCGAACCGCCTTTAACGAGAACCCACAATCTTTATCTAGGACAATACAGTAGAACTTCGATGGCTCGAACGCCGATGGCTCGTTTACCATGGATGAGTCGAACCCATTCTTGAGCCCCTAGCGAAATCCTCTACATAAGAAATAGTGGGGGATAATTAAGGAGATCTTAGTCTTTTTTCTGGCAAATGTATGCTGTGTGTACGCATTAGAATCGCCTCGACGAGGCGATTCTAATGAGTACACACAGCATACATATTCATCATAGACCACCGAAAAGATGTCTAAAAGTATCTCGTTATGCCTCCTGACAGTAACCTCCGTGGCTCGAACTACCCCTGTCTCGAACAGATTTTCGAGGCCCCAAAGGTGTTCGAGCCATTGAAGTTCGACTGTAATAAGAATAATAGCGTACATTTTCACCTGGACAATTCCTCATAAAGAAGCCATGTGTGAGTTAATTCCAATGCAGTTGGGGATTATTATTATGAATACAGTCAAACTTCGATGGCTCGAACCACTTTGGGACCATGAAAATTTGTTCGAGACAGCGGTAGTCCGAGCCACAGAGGAATACTATTAGTGCCATACCAGGAGGCATTATGGAGATAATTGTGGGATACTCTTTTCGGTGTTCTATATGATAAATGTATGCTGTGTGTACTCATTAGAATCGCCTCATCGATGCGATTCTAATGAGTACACACAGCATACATTTGCAAAAACAATGAAGAAAATCTTCCTAAATTACCCCTATATCGTATTTGGAGGAACTCCCTGCGGACTCAAGAACGGGTTCGACTCATCCATGGTAAAGGAGCCATCGGAGTTCGAACCATTGAAGTTTTACTGTAATTTGAAAAAGAAATGTCAGTCGGTATAGTTTGATTACTGCATTTTGTCGGTATCTTATCTATGCTAAAGTTAAAGTAGTTCTTGTCTGACCCAACGCTCAGCGGTTCTCCGTTTCTCTGCAAGCTATACGTGAATGTCAAACGCAAACTGCATTTCTCAAGTTTTTAGGGATTGCGCATTCATGCTTCAGAAGCAATGCACCGCCCAAGATAACAAGTAATAACTACAGTCAAACGTCAATGGCTCGAACACCTTTTGGATCTCGAAAATATGTTCGAGACAGGGGAAGTTCGAGCCACTGAGGTTACTGTCAGGAGGCATAGCGAGATACTTTTAGACATCTTTTCGGTGTTCTATAATGAAAATGTATGCTGTGTGTACTCATTAGAATCGCCTCATCGAGGCGATTCTAATGAGTACACACAGCATACATTTGGAAGATATAAGACTAAAATCTCCTTAGTTATCCCCCACTATTTCTTATGTAGAGGATTTCGCTAGGGGCTCAAGAATGGGTTCGACTCATCCATGGTAAACGAGCCATCGGTGTTCGAACCATCGAAGTTCTACTGTATTTATGAAACCGCGGTTCAATTAAGAATGCTGATCTTAATAACACTGAACCAACAGCGGAGCCCTAGTTTATTTTTTCAGAGATTTGGTTTTTACTGTTAACAGAAGACTTGCTAACGTGATAACTTGATGGAAGCTGTGGATTAATTGTATCGATTCATGATCATTGCCTTCACTTGTATTTTGATAACAATATTTTTCTTGTGTAGTTCCAGGTTTTGCTTGTTTGTTTGATTTGGGGTTGAACGTCTCCGTCAACACTATTGGGCCATTTTTGAGACGTTGATTCTAGCTCTGTGTGACTTAAACCGACGGAAAGATGAAATGATATCTCAAGCCCTGCCACCCAATAAAACCAATAGGGTTTATATGCATGAACAGTCCGACTGGCACCAATTTGCCTGTGTAGGCTTATTCTAGACCTCTTTAGCGGATACTCATGTGCGTTTTTAGCTCTGTGTGAAAGCGCCATGCAGTTGAATCTATTTCTCAAAGCTCCGATGGTAGTGGGCCGCTATTTTGCAATGTAAAAACTATCCTACCGCACTCACGAGTATGCAACGTCGTATTGACATCGATGCATGAACATATTTTAAGCGTCATTAGCCAAGTGGCACACCCTGAAATGAACAAGCAAAAAAGACAATGCAGATCAGAATAAAATTCCGAAAGAGTGAATTAAAACGGAACCTTAGGCATTAATGGGGTAACCGTAGTTAAGATTGTTTGTTATTAGTCAAAAAAAAAAAAAAAAAAAAAAAGAAATGCATCGAACTCGTTTATGTTAAACATAGCAATTGACAGATACCTGGAACAACGTCTTCAACGTTTTGTTAGAATTATGGATGGCGTCAAGGAATGCCCTTTTTTCTCGATGTTATGAATAAACTTTACTTTCCCAAGTTTAACATAAGAATCAAATAAAACAAAAACAAATGTACATATACAGTAATATGGAACGCCAAAGCTGTCTGATTATTCCACGACACTTTATGAGATGCATACATTTCTTTATATGATGGGTGCAGTTTATTATATTGTGCGGACTTGTTATTATATTATGCATGCTTTATATTATATGATGCATCAAAGTCTTTATATAATGCATCTTTTACATTATATTATGTATTAATGTCATTATATAATGCAGAAATATCTTTATATAATGCATGTTTTACATTATATTATGCGTTAATGTCATTATACAATGCACAAATATCCTTCTATGATGCGCTGTGTTCGTGGTATTATGCATTTCGCTCTTTTTATGATTACATCATGTAATTATATCATTTGAGTAATTTTATTATATGATGTGTTCACATCTTTATAATCCGAACACGTTAAATGATGTGCTCCATTTTTTATTTTATGGGCATTTTTCTTTATATTTTTCATAACATTCATTATTGCTTATAATCTTTTTTATTATGCGTACTTTTCTTTATTCTTATACGGATAAAATCTACAACAAAATATAGGTGTTTGCACCGTTTTCCCGAGAGTATAAATGCCGAAATTAGCGGTCGGCAGTTTGGACCGAAAGTCGGGAGTATATTTTGCCACTTGAATAAAGGCATTGAGGATTTTGGAATAAAAATAGAATGAAGACTCCTCTTCAAAATGCAAATAAGATTTTATATCATAGTTAAATATTTTCACGTATTGAACTGAACTATCTGTACATCGACAGAGACACCCAATCCAAATATACCCACCATGATTAGATAGCGGAAAATAGAAACATGTTTCCGAAATATGACAAAAAGCAGTTTGCCAATGTCGTCACAGGTTATGAAACCATTATCTTGAGCCAGTCAGAAAGGTTAGCAATAAGAGCTTGGCCACTAAACGCAGCAAACGCCCAATAATTTGCCAAACGTTCTTTGAGTACAAAGAAGGTTTTGCATGCCATCTTCTCTGATGAAGGAGTCGCAATAAAAGTGCCGATGAAAAAGTGCAAAAGCATCACCGGAAAGTACCACAAAAGCGTAGTACTGAAGAAACTGAAAAAGTTTTATCAGAAACGATGCCCTGCCACTGGTGTTTAACATGTCCGTCTTCTACATGACAATGCACAATGCAACCGCTCACACCTCGTCAATTTTTACGGCGTTTTTGAAGAAAGTACAAGTAACTATTTTGCCTCAATCCCCCCCCCCCCCCCCGCCCCACCCACGTATTCCACAGACCTTGCCCCATGTGATTTCTTTTTGCTTCCGAAATTGAAATATTTCCTTGCTGGGCGGAAATACCAGTCCCGACAGGCACTTGGATCTGCCATTCATTAGTACCTTATTACTGTGCCCAAGTCAACGTACCGTGACGCCTTCAAGAAGTGGATACATCGGATTTCTAGCCACGTGGAGTACTCCGAGGGCATGAAATGGGCACGTTTGGGCTAATTTGAAATTTGAAGTCTCCAGACAGAAATAAGCAATTCTTTTTTAACATCCCTCGTATATTCAAAAAGTGATATAGCGTTTCTTAATTGTTGTTGCAGCCAGATATAATTCAGTCCGCATTCGTTGGAAATAGATTGGACCTAATCGAGCCATTTTAAGTCGTGGCGTGCGTTAATCATATACAAATAGATCTGATGTGAAGGTTTAAATATGTTTCCATTTAAGATTAAAGGCCAGTAGTTTATAGTGCAAGTTTTTATACTGATTTCAATCGGATGCCTACCAATTTCGGCATACATGTATTTTGGCGTGCTTTTACGAGACATAGTGATTTTTCTGAAGAATTATATATGAATACGCAGTATTTTTTCAAGATTTCCATAACCGTATATTTCTCTAGCATAGGTAGAGGTAAGTATAGGTAAGACCGTGTTGTCAAATAATTTCATCAGCAAATCGAATGGTAGATATAGATTGCTATGTCATAAACAATGAGAACATGGCTTTTCGAGCCTTTTCAGTTGTGTATGTGCGTGCGTGCGTGCATGCGCGTTTGTGCGTGTTAGTGTTTTGCGTGGATGAAACTGCCTGTTTTGTGGAATAGTGTCCCGAAGTATTTGTATTTATCGACAGCTTCAATTTCATGCTTTCTTTCTTTCGTTCGTTCTTTCTTCGTATACTGGCTACTCCCTGGCGGACATTTTCGGCAGGGTTAGATTACATACACTCCAGAGCCTACACAGTAACCATGTAATTACGGTAGGGATCTTTTATCTGCACAGGGGTTGGGGCCTCCAGTTAACGCCCTGATCCGAAGGACGGGGTAGTGCAATTTGTGGCATTCATCCCTCCAAATGATGCCAGTGGAGCATGTTCGGAAACCGCCATTGTAATACCTCTGTTGAGAATCGAACCAGGTGCCTCTTGCATCAGAAGCAAGTGCACTAACCACTGAACTATCATGTTGTCCGAGCTAAAGCTAAGATTTTTAGTATATTTCTTATTAAATATACAGTATTTTTGTTTGTGCTTTTTGTTGTTTGATAATTAACTGTCAGTTTCCAAAATTCACACAAATTTATTAAAAGCAACAAAAGATGTTTGGAACTCCTGTTCGTTGTTGGAGAAAATAATAGCGTCGTGAGTATAAAGCATATATTAACAGTTTGAGGTAGGTCATAATATTATCATTTCGACATTCTATTAAATGTAATGGAATCAGTGCCTGACGATAAGATAAATGCCTCTAAGGCGTTCAAATACAGGACGAACAGGAGCGGTGAAAGATTTTCTCCCTGCCTTACGCCATTTTTGCACATGAAAAAAGCTGAGCATATGTTGTTAAATTAGACACATGCTTAAACATTATCACAAATGTTGTAAATGATTTGAAAGCATTTTCCATATACGGCGTTTAACAAAAATTGATACCAAAGACCATCCGTCCATACCCAATCAAAAGCTTGGGAAAAGTCAACAAAAGCACATTATTTTTGTTTTATCTTAAGGATTTTCGTTAGCGAACTTAGCACACAACTATCATCACGAAAACATGCCTATATGATCCTGACCCCATTGACCCCACTTTTATACAGTATAACTGTGGTTTATAGGGGTAAACTTTATTTTTCGTATCATATTCCTGCTCTAAAATATAGCTTGTGTGTACTCGTTAGAACCACCTAAGTGAGGCTAGTTATCTACCTGCATATACTGAGTCTGTCATATTTGGCCATTACCTCAGATGGGTTGGTGGTTAAATTTAGAATTTCGTTTAAAAACAAGAAAAAAGAGGACAATGGAGGCGTCCTTAAAACTATTTACAATCTGATCAACAGAGGTATACTAAAACGCATACCTCTGAGCCCCAATCTACACTCTACGGGCTTTTAACCCCTCTGCGGACTTGGCATCTACCGCAGACGAGGGAAGACTACTCCACTGAGGACTAGTTCTGGGAAAAAGGGAATGCTTTAGGGCATCACTAAAGGCCAGGACCTACGATATTGTATGTTTACGTTTGATGCCATTTTTTAGTTGAAACTGTCACAGGGGTCATGTATTTATCTTTATCCAGATACACTATACCAGAGTGTATCTTGTAGAAGAAGGTCAAAAAGGAATGCTCAAAACGGACCTCAAGGGACGGCCACTCCAACTTGCTAAGCATGTCACCGACGCTACTTTTATTTAACCATCCCTGACATGTCCATCGAGCGGCTGTCCTCTGAACCTTCTCAACCTGCTGAATCGGAGTTTTAACATGGGGATGCCAAATGGGTGATGGATATTTAAGTTGAGGGCGAACAATTGTTTTATATGCAACATCCTTTGTCTGCCTAGGTGCAAAAGCCAAATAACGTCTTAGAAATTGGAAAGTCCTAGTTGCTTTTGATGTAATCTCTGAAATATGATGACCCCAATCAAGATCGTCGGTGACAGTGTTACCAAAATATTCGGCGGATTGAACCTGCTCCAAAGTTTGGTGGCGTAGTGAATAATCAAACTTAATCTGATTGTCAGGAAGCATCCAATGACATTTGGCTACATTGAACTTCATCTGCAAATCGGCCTCCGACTGTACAAGTTGGTCCAGGTCATCTTGAAAAAAAATTAGACAGTCATAAGGAGAGTATATTCCTATTCAGTATATAATCATCAGCAAACAAACGGACAGATGACCTGATGTTATCGGGGAGATCATTTATGAATACTAAAAAAGGACCTGTCCAAATGCAGAGCCATGTGGGACACCAGATAAAACAGGGACTGGATCGGACCCATGGCCATCAAGTACAACTTTTTTGTATGCGCCCCGAGAGCCATGAGCTAATTCTCCTATGGGTGGATCCTCTTATCCCATAATATTCCAGTTTGTGCATTATGCTTCTGTGTTGTATCTTATCACAGGCAAAGTCCATGATAATTAAGTCAGTCTGTTTGTGGCCACGGTTAATGGCCGCATCCAGATTGCTTACAATGTCATGGCAAAACTGAATTAACTGGGTTTCACAAGACCTTTGACTGCGGAAACCATGTTGACAGTCAGCAAGAATGATTTCTAAAGCTATGTGCTTGTCAATATTGGTAACTAGTATGTGCTCTAAGGCTTTACAACAGATGCATGTAAGCTACATTGGTCTATATTTTGAAGCATCGTAGTTTCTCCTTTTTTATAGACCGAAATAACATCTGCATGTCGCCAATCATCTGGTACAGCGCCCTTAGCAAGCGATTCATTGAAGATAAAGGCGAGCAGAGGAGAGATTTCAGCACTACATTCTTTAAGCATCCTGGCATTCAGATCGTCGGGCTCAGATGCCTTATGTATTTTGAGCTTATCCAACAGTTCAGCGACCCCCTTGGGGTCAACTGTTATGTCCCCCATAGTGGGAAACAGGCTATTACCTTTGGATTGGAGCTCACCATCAGTTTCACGAGTAAATGCAGACGGAATCTGTTTATTACATATATCTATCTATCTATCTATCTATCTATCTATCTATCTATCTATCTATCTATCTATCTATCTATCTATCTATCTATCTATCTATCTACCTATCTATCTATCTATCTATCTATCTATCTATCTATCTATCTTCATATACTGAGTCGGTCATATTTGGCCATTACCTCAGTAGAGTGGGTGGCTAAATTAAGAATTTAGCATAAAAAAGAGAACACTGGATCGGGCTTATCGTGGGCGTCAGTTTTTAGAATTCAATTTTCCCTTAAAGTGAATGACCACCTTTATAACATAATTACTTCATTTGCAAGAAAAACTTACTGTAATGATTAATCTCTGACTTTTATTACCGTTTGAAAAGTAGAAGTAAAACAAAGATCAGGAATAGATACAATTAACTTACTCCACCCATCAAAGACACCAAAGGGAAAGAAACACAAACATTAAGCGACCAGGCCATAATGGAAACCTAAACAAAGGAAGGCCATAAGGACTGTTACTTTCCCACAAAATGGCCATATGGCCATCCAAACTAAAAAGACACAAGTGATACACACAGTAAGTAACAAACAACAACATAAATAAACCGCCACAGAAGAACCGCCTTGGAACGGTCAGTGGAAAGATTTCCACTGGGGGGCTTACATCGACTTAACGTGGCCACAATCCGTCGCGATTTAGACAAATAATTTGTTCAGTCCGAATGAAGGCCTGCTAAGGTAATAAAATCAACATTTAATGGTTTCAGTGAAGTCTTCTGGCAGCGGCCATATTTTCTCCAAGGTAATCCAACTGTATCCCAGAAATCCACCTATTTGCTAAAATCCTGATCTCATGGAGACTGTAGAAGCTCTATGTCTCTCTATGCAGCTACTAAAGGAGATGTGATTAAGCTCTCTAATCAGGTGGAATTCTCAAAAATCCTTTGTCAGTTCAGCATCTTACATATGGCTTCATTATGTTTTTGGACGAAAATAAAGACTTTGAAGACAGTTTTCCTGAGTTTGGTGCTCAGGGCTATCAGTTTGAGCCCGAGTTCACAAAAGAGGAGTTTTTGTAGGGAAAATGGGGATTTACAAGGACATATATATATATTTTCATAATTTCTCAAAAACATAAATTATGGGTGCTCAAAGGAATCGCCTCATTGAGACATTTCTAACGAGTACCCACAAAATATGCTTTAAAAATATCACAAAATACCATGTGAAATGCAATGAAATATTACCTAACCTTGTCAAGGCGTGTTAATGTAATGATTGGTCAAATGATAATGATATGCATTAATTAACCCTTTTTGTACCAAATGGAATCTTCCTCTTTATATATAGCAGGAGTTCATTTCAAAGTTGAGGGGTGTCAGGTTGTGTTTCCATCAAAATTTATTTGGAAAATGACTGGACTTTTAGCAAACAGTGGAGGCCCTGATCAGACGCCGCATTCTGCGGCATCTGATCTGGGCATGCAATGTTTGCCAGGGTACCCGTTTGGGGGTTTCTGGTACTAAATGGGTTATTAAAGAAAAGAAAAGAAATCAGTAATCAAGAAACCTCCAAGTCCACTTGAAAACAGCTATCTCCAAAATGTTTAGCACAAACAATGTTATGCTTTGCATAAACAAATGTCCTGATGTTGAGATTCTCTGTTCCAAGATTATGAATCCATTTGTCACATAACACTATTTTTCTTAGGGTCAGTGATAGCAAAACAGCTAATTCCTCGTCCTATTATCACTGTGCAGTTTTTGGCTGCCTTACAAGAAGGCAGTTTTATTTTAATGTTCACTTTCTTCTCTAAAATCCTCAGCTGCTAAAATACCAAGATTTGTTAGCTGCAGTTGCCGTGAGGTCACCCCAGGAGATATAATCTGTAAACATGTCTGACACCCTATCAGCAACTTTAATGAGCCATTACAGTTAATTAGAGAAACAGTTTAGATGAAGAATGTGATTTAATCATTCCTAAATGGTGTTACTATAAACTGGATCTGAGAAAAAAAAAAATGGTGGTCATTCACTTTAATGAGGTGATCCCAAATGCTTTTAAGGGACTTTACAAATGACCAATGCCTTTACTTCACTTCTGGGGATCAAAGATGTGGTTCCTATGAGTACCCACAATCTCTAGTTTGAGCAAAAATAAGAAAAAAAATCTTGTTTTCGGCGGTAAAGATTAAAATGCATTTATATAGGCGTGTTTTCGGAATGGATGTAATGTTCTGTACTCCTTGATTCTCATAAAGTATATTTAAGTAGCCAAAAAAAAAGTTGTGATTCATTGTGGAGCGTGGTATTTGAATCTGAATCCGAATCGTTACTGGCGACACGTCAAATGACATTCATTCACCAGGACCTGTGAAAAGGAGTTAGTCCCTAGCTCTTGCAAAGAAGTAAACTTAGCTACATTATCCTTAGCACCTTCCCGAATCTGGAAAGGCATTCGAATCTCTAATTGTCTGAGAAAGAAGGACCCCTTGTAGATGTCAGTTCTTGCACCTGAAATGCCAAAGAGTGATGCTTTCTGCGAATCCGTTTCGTTTCGCCCCCAGACCATTTCTTCCCCTAGTTGTTTCGCACCCAAGACGTTTCCTCCCTGGTCGTTTCCCCCTCGTCGTTTCGCACCCCTAGTCGTTTCGCCCACTTTCCAAGGTAATACCAATTTCCACTGAAGAAATTTTATTCATCTTAAACAGGACATAGGTGAGAAGAGTAGCATAATCGCCCTGTCACGTCAGACTAAGGATAACCTTTCCTTAGTTACCGACCGGCACTGGGCCTTAAAACTGGCCACTCGGGGAGTTGTGACTAGGACTTGTTACACTAAAGTTATTGAGGTTGTTTCCTTCAAACAATTTTCCTCATTGTAAACAATCACATTATACTGCACAGATATGTTAACGTAATGAAGTGTTCAAGGAAAAATGATCACTTTCTCATCTGTTACTAGATTCATTGTTTTATTCAATTATGGGGTTTACGGGGGTGGTCATTATTTTTTCTTAGTCACATTCAAAGACATAGGATCTGGATACTTGTAAGAATTAACCTCCGCAGTCGGACGGCTGTATAACACCATGTCCTATGTATGCAATATAAAGCTTCACGGGTAGTTTGTCTGGTCTGACAAAAAATGTAATAACTCAATCAGAGTACAATTAACAACAAAAAAAAAAAAGAAAAAAGAAAAGAAACTGCGGAATAAGCTCTCACATTCCAATATTTATCAGTATTTGTTCCATCTTTTGACATTTGAGCCGCCATATTAAATATGGCGTTTATATTAAAATTCTGTTTGGATATTTTACCCGCATCACAATATAAGGAAAATCATGAATAAAGCACATACTAAAACAATGTTAAAAGATAAAAAGAACAAAACCCATGATAAAAAGAGTATAACGTAGCATATAATAATTTCGAAAGGACATTGATTTCACCAATGATATAATAGAATAAAGGCATTATATAAAGATGAAGTATAAATGTATAAAGATATCAACACAGTATATAATACAATACTCAAATGATATGATAATGTTGTGTCATAATATAAAGAGTGACATGCATAATATAAAGAACGTAGCAAATCATATAAAGCTGTTTATACATAATATAAAGACTTTGATACATCATATAATATAAAGCATGCATATAATAACAAGTCTGCATTATATAATAAACCATGCACATGATATAAGGAAATCTATGCATCTCATAAAGTCCTCTTGAATAATCAGACAGCTTTGGTGTTCCATACAGTAAAATATACTTTGCATATGCTTCTTCGAGTCTCTGATAATAACATATGTATATGAATCCTTAAGAACTTGTGCGTTAAGACGTCTGTGAGTATGCACATAGTACTGACTGGTTTGATACATTCCGAAGGAAATGCGTCGTCCCTGGCGCGGCGTAAATTAATGTGTCTTTCATACTTCTATGCATCAGTACCAAACGTTTCAGAAAAAAATACAATTAGAATAGTTTCGTAAATACCTCAACCAAAAAATGCGGTGAAGAATGTTAAAGGTCGAGGTGATATCATTAAAGAAGTTTACCTTCCCTTTTCATCCTCCAGACAGTTTACCTTTTTGGAAACCCTGATTGTATTTTGTGAAAACAAATGTTGGTTCCAACTAGGAAATAAAGATATACCCGGGACATAACGATACCTAATCCTTTTGCTATAATGCTGTGACGTTCATTTCTTTGAAACTAGCGTTTGCATCAGGTATATTGAACAACCCTCTAAAACTCACTTTTTAAAGAGAAAACTGGGGTTTGCGGGGGTAGTCATTATTTTCTTTATTTTTACTCAAAACATAGATTGTGGGTACTCGTCCATTGAGCCGGTTATAACATGTTTCCAAAGTCTCTATGCAGTAAAATTCCGATGGCTCGAACACCGATGGCTCGTTTACCATGGCTGAGTCGAATCCATTATTGGACCCCTAGAGAAATCCTGTACGTACGAAATAGTGGGGATAATTTAAGAGATTTTCTCATTTTTTACTTGCAAATGTATGCTGTGTGTACTCATTAAAATCGCCTCAAACAGCATACATTTTCTTTATAGAATACCAAAAAGATGTCAAAAAGGATATCCTTATGCCTCATGGCAGTAACACTGAGTGGCTAGAACTACCCCTGTCTCGAACAAATTTTCGAGGTCCCAAAGATGTTCGAGCCATTGAAGTTCAACTGTATTTGCCAGAAGTAAGAAATATATCAAACAATTTTATATGTGCCGGGGTATAGCATTTCCTTCAATTTACATGAGCGCCCAGCGAAGAATCAGATCAGCTCGCCCATCCATATAGTCTGACCAGAGATTTCTCTTGCTGCACGACGGAGCATTGGGTCCTTAGCTATCCTTAGAGCGCACAGCGATGACTTTGATCAGACTGCGCGGATGCGCAGGCTGATCTGAGTCTTTGCTGGACGCACATGTAAATTGTAAAAATGCTGTGCACCGGATCATATGGAAAATTCGTCAATTAGAGATAGGGACAAAAGTTGTGCTATCGTACTGTTAGCAGTAAACCGACCGGGGACTCAATCCCGAATTTCTACCTCGCTCGTGGCATACGTAATAAAAATAACAGATATAACATCATTTCAAAATCGACGGAAAAAGTTACTTAGGTATATTGAAAGATGCTACTTAGTAAAAGCCAGGACAGATGAAAGCAGTAATGGCAAGCCATTTTGACTATTTCACGCCCGTGTATTGAAATGACGTCTTTCATATCCTAGAAAAAGTATTTTCAGATGAATGTTTTTGATATTTTTCTTATGGCTAGTCAAAACATAGATTGTGGATACTCGTTAAAACCGCCTCGTCAAGGCGGTTCTAACAAGTACCCACAATCTATGTACGAGTCGGTTCTAACGAGTACCCACAATCTATGTTTTGGAGCAAAACTAAGAACAACGATATACAACCCTGTAAACCCAACCATTTTCTGTATAAAACTTGTTTAGAGGGGTGTAAATTGCATGAATTTGTTAACCTGATGAAGAGCTAGTGTCATAATCCCAATTCTCCATCATCATATACATTTCGAGCGATTTGACTGGTTGAAATAAAAGTTTTATACTTCGATAAATTCCAAGACCAAGTATCTCAGTATTATTTCACACAGCGTCAGAAAGTAATATAACGTGACGTCAAGGAGCTTGTTTAGAACCCGCGCGTCACGGCATGTACTCAGAAAGTACCTACACTATACATTAAAAGACATAAATAGCGTTCGATTAAAAGGTGGGTAATTATTGAACTATTGAAAGCGTAAACGTTAGAAGAGAAATAAACTGAATTGAAAGACTAGAACTCTTTTTTCGCTTGGGTTTCTTTCTAAGATGTCAGCTTCCAACTGAATAATCATTCCGCAGTGGCCGTTGGTAAGTTCATACTTACGCTTTCGAAAGAGTTCCTAAAATTTTTCATTTGGGTGGCATTTTTAATATTATCATTTTTTATGGAATTTATCTATGCGTAAAACTACGACGTTTTACTGACTCCGGAGAATCACTCACAAACTTAGCATGAAGCCCTTCAAGCAGTTAATGAGTGATAGGCCGGAATTTACACATCATAAAAATTCACTAAAATGAAAATCATTCCTATAATAAAACGCACATATTAAGAAGTACACCAACACACAAATTTTGATTGTGTTGGGGTTTAAAAGCATGCCAGTCTTTGTTGGCCATTGTATGTCGTCTCCCAGCGGAAGGGAGAAAAGAGATAGAAGGGACAATAGAAGAGATAAACGTGCAGGACAGACAAAACGTATATAAAACATCAAAGAGACAACCGCCTAGGGACGGTCAGCCGGAAATTTACTGGTGATACGGGTGAAGTGCGGCTACATCTCTTGCGTTCACAAACGTTCAATCCTCGCCTCCATTTCCAATGCAGATTACTTCAGAATAACAATTACAAATTGAGCTACATGGAAGAGTTTGTCGTGCAGTGCCACTATGGAGAAAGTCAGTGGGACCATTGAGATGTTAAACACCAGAACTCTACTACTACTACATGGAGGAGTGCATCGTGATAGGAATATATGAAGTTCAGAAATTATCAAAATTTAGGGAATCATGAATCGGGATAATGACTCAATAACAAAGCGGAAGGGAACATGACCATCGTACGCCAAAGAAGGTGAAGAAGAAAAAACGGTATCTATTTACACTCGTACTGACAGTAAGGCACAAACAAAAACATCACACTCACATTCACCATAATGCAATGCGAATCAACATTGAAGACCGTCCGCCTTGAAGGCTGAGCCACGTTCAAAAGTCAAACGAAACAAGAATGAACGACTCTCCATTTACATTTCAAATAGAAGTGGAGACAATGATCAGGAATTGACACAATCAATCCACAGCTCCCATCAGAGACACCAAAGGGAAAAACACACAAACACGAAATAACAGACCCTAATGGAAACACCAACCGCGGAAAGCCAAAAGGAAAGTTACTTCCCCACAAAATGGCCAATAGGCTATCCAAAATAACATAACATAAGCGACACAAACACCCAAAGACAACCCATAACAAAAATAAACCACGACAGAAGAACCGCCTTGGAACGGTCAGCGGAAACGAATTCCACTGGGGGGGGGGGGGGGGGGGGGGGTGCTTAAATCGATTTAAGCCCGTATACGTTTGTGTTGTATTATGTGCCTATGATAACATATCGAACTTCTTTTGTTTTTCTAGAAACTTCTAATGTTTTCCGAGACACAATATTGCCATGACGCCCAAACTTTCGCATGTTTATGTCTTTCGATAAAAGAGCTTAATATACTTTCACATACGCATAATACAATATTCATGCTTATTATATAACTACAAAAGAGCCTTCCGACATAAAAATAAAGGATCCAGTAGCACGCCACTAGCGATTTCCGATTCCATATTTCGATTGTTTAAAACGAAGCTACTTCTGCGCTCTATTGCCCCCGTCCACTGGGGATTGGGGAAATAGATGGGCTGCTTGGTGCTTCCACGCAGAGCTGAAACTGACCGCACATGAGTACTGGTAAACCGGTTAGAAGGACTGAAATAGAAGTAGAGGCCATGATCAGGAAGCGATACAATTAACCCACAGCTCCCATCAGAGACACCGACGGGAAAGAAACACAAACATGAAACAGCAGACCCTAATGGAATCATCAATAGCGGAAAGCGGAATCTCATAATCAAAATCAACGTGTTATCATAAATTTTGCAAGAAACAATCCCATCCACAATAGATAGAGGTAAATCCAAAAACGGGGCCTCGGTATCAGAAGAATTTGCTACATTTAACTGAAGTTCTGGGGGTGGGGGGCAATTTGACTGATCAAACCATCGAAATAGGTATTATCAATATTTAATAAATCATCCAAATATCTAGAGGTGGGGCTAAAAGCTGCAATGATATCAGACTGGTTATCAGCAGAAAGGGACATCGTGAAGTCTCTCTCATAACAAAACAAAGCCTGCCCAGGCAAAGTGGTGTGAGTCAGACCGTCCACTGCATATAAGCTTTTTGGTTTCATTGGGAGGCAGGGCTTGAGATGTTGTTTCATCTCAATGTCGGGTAAAAGTCCCACAAAATTGGAAGCAACGTCTCCAAAATGACCTAAATAGTGTTGATGGGGATGTTAAACCTCAAATCAAACAAACAAACGTCTTAGCTCTAACACCTGCTGCAACGTCAACTGTAGTCATGTTAAGCGCGGAATATGCACAGAATGTAACGTCAAAATTATCCGTTTATATTCGTTGATAGAATGACTTACTGTGAAGCTAAAAAGATATATAATTGAGTCATTATAGTAGATGCATTTGTGTACAAAATTTGAGTCCTACGAGAATCCAATGGTTTTAAAATATTCCCAGAGATATAATCTCACAGGGCCCTCATTATAGCGCCAATGTTTGTTCCTTAACATTTTGACGTCATTACGAAAACTCCCCAATACAAATGCATTGTAAACTTAACCACCGAAAAAACGAAAATTTTAATATAAAAAATTGTGATATTTTTCATATTTCTGCTCAAAATATAGATTGTGGGTACTCGTTAGAAACGCCTCATTGAGGCGGTTCTAACGAGTACCCACAATCTATCTTTTAGAGCAGAAATAAGATAAAGTAAGGTTTACCCCTGTAAACCCGAGTTTTATTATATAAAAGTGGGGTTCAAGGGGGTCAACATTATAGGTGTGTTTTCGTGATATAAAAAGAATTCGCTGCTATAAAGAATCCCAGTAAGAAGTAGTATAATCATTACGAAAATACGCCTATACAAATACATTGTAAATTTTACCGCCGAAAAATAAAACGAAAAGACAAAAATCATGATATTTTCTTATTTCTTCTGTGGGTACACGTTAGAACCGCCTCATCGGATATATCTAAATATAGATTGTGGTACACGTTAGAACCGTCTCATCGAGGCGGTTCTAACGAATACCTACCATCTATACTTTACTGTTGGTTTTATTTTGCTCCAGCATTTCAGTGGTGTGTTGCTGCCGAGTCCTCGATGTTGTTTCATCTCTGTGGTTATTGATTTTTTTTGTATTCTCAAAGATGTTACACTAATGAGTTATAAAATAGAAGTGAAGGTAAATTAAATGATCAAGAATCGATGGAAGCCTTCATGCGGACTGAACAAGTTTTTTGTCTAAATCGCGACGGAATTGAGAGCGAGGACTGCGGCCGAGTACAATAGATTTAAGCCCCTCAAGTGAAATTATTTTCACTGGCCGTTCAAAGCCGGTTCTTCTGTCGCGGTTTATTTGGTTTATGGTTTGTCTTTGAATGTGTGTATCACTTATATATTTTTGTTTTGGATAGCAACTCGTCCATTTTAAGGGAATGTAACTGTCTTTTTGGCTTTCCGTTATTGATTATTCCATCAGGATCTAGTTATTTAATTTTTGTGTTTCTTTCCTTTTGGTGACTGATGGAGAGCGTTTGGTTTAATTGTATCGATTCCTCTCCTATTTTACAGCAGAAATAAGAAAATTAATGTTTGCCCCCTGTAAATATAAAAGTGTGAGTCAAGAGGTCAGACTTATATTGATAATTTTTCGTTCATTTATCCTTTAAATACCCCAAGAAACAAATGTTGTGGACAAATATTATAACCGCCCTGTTGATGTGATTCTAACAAATATCCACAATGATTGTTTATTGCAGTACTTTAAAGATGTAATATTATTGAACACCCAATCGATCAGTCTTATCTTCAGATGTCGATATATATAATGCCGTTATATAGCCGGGTTGACTGCATTGAAAAAGAGAATCTCTATGCATACCTTTGGAATCTCTATGCATAGCGTTTACTTTATACTGAAAGGATACATGAATGCATCGGCATGTCACTGTCGGTGCAGATCTGTTTGAATCTATAACACCCATGCGTCTGTCACTGATGTTGGATTAATAACTGAAAACGCCCGAAACATTTCTCGTGGCCACCTGCCGCATCTAAGTTAGTCTTGTACTAATCAAGCCATCAGCACGTCAGCCTCGATAGCGCAGTGGTTACCGCGTTCGAATTATGCTCGAGAGGCTGTGCGTTCGAATCCGATCACCGGTATCGAGGTGGGTCCTTCGGCAAGACACGTAAGGACACTCGACCCAGGTGTAAATTGGTAGCAGTGGTGTAAGAAACACTGCCTCTCTATCGCGCGCTCGTGAAAACACGCGGAATGTGCGTTTGAGAGCGATTCAATAAGGTTGAAGCTTTCATCGCAATCATACTAAAATAAATTAGTACAAGTAGTTAAGGTAGAACTACCAAAGCGTTAATCCAAAATCATAAACTAGAACGTCTTTGGTTACAGGTTTTACTTAAACTAAATATGGAGAAGATATCGGATAATGTTCAAATACAAATTCAACCGTAGCAATTGGCTGGATTGATAAAGACAAAACAGAAACGTCTGCGCAATAATTCAATACGAATATTTTGATTGAAGATTTAATTACATACCATGCGCTTAAGGCACTGATTAGGAATTGATACAAACACCTGACAACCTCCGTCCAAGATACCAAAGGGAATGAAAAAACAAAATCCAGTAATGACATTTAGATAATCACATTACACGTAGAGCGCCTAAAGGCCAGTTACTAACTTATCAGTGTTAAATCTCCGGCAACAAAAATATCAAACAATGAGATTAAATAAGGATATGGAAGCGATAGCATGAAATAACTAAAATCCCTAAGTAAAGTAAAATATAATTGAATTCAATGATACAGGAACCTGGAGCTGGAATCAATACAATTAACCCACAGCTCCCATCAGAGAAACCAAAGGGAAAGAAGCACAAACATGAAACAAGTAGACCCTAATGGGTATAATAGCGGAAATCCAAAAAGACAGTTACTTTCCCACAAAATGGCCAATTGACTATCCAAAACAAAATGATGTAAGCGATACAAACACACAAAGACAAACCATAACAAAAATAAATCGCGACAGAAGAACCGCCTTGGAACGGTCAGTGAAGGCGGGGGATGGGGGGGGGTCAAATCGAACGCCAAAAGGACAGTTACTTTCCAACAAAATGGCCATTTGGCTATCCTAAACAAAAGGACACACACACTCAAAGGCAAACCATAACAGAAATAAACTGCGACAGAGGAACCGCCTTGTAGCGGTCAGTGAAACTAATTTCACCAGGTGGGGGGAGGGGTGGGGGGGATTTAAATTGATTTTATGAGGCCGCAATCCTCGCCTTGATTCCGACGGGATGAAGACAAAGTATTCGTTCAGTACGCATGGCGGCTTCCTAACTCAGTACAAGTAAATGAGTTCTGAAAAGTTGGATCCTTTGGAAGCAAATAATATACCACATAAACGAAAATAGCAGACACGGTTTTACTTGCTTACCAAGTAATGCTTACTATCCTAGGACGCCTAATTAAAACTCTTTTGGAGTCCATGTCTGTTGGTCTGAACATTGATATTTGCTATTTGTATACGGATTAATGATTTTGGATTAACGCTTTGGTACTACGACCTAAAATACATTTTATTGAGTCTGTTCATGACCAGTGCTGAAATGTACAACATCGGTCATGCCATATAGCCCCAGCTTAAGCATAACTCTATTTTCAAATTCATTCCCAATGAACTCAATGATCCAAAATGACCAGAGAATATAATCTGCACTATGATGATGTACGGGGAGACTTTTACGGCCGCCACACGGCACAGCACCAGCTGCAGTGAAGATAAATAAGTTCTGAATAGTTGGATCCTTTGGCAGCATAGAAATCCTTTTCGCGGGAACCGCTATAGAATCTGAGGCCTAACGGTGTGCAATTAAAGAGGGAAGCAAAGTTATCAACAGTGATTGGGTTAACTACCACGCATGCAGTCAGTAGTTGGAGTAGACATTCTAATCACGTCTTGAGAATGTCTTCAGTTCTCTCGCATTCGCTCGACGCTTCGCGTCTCCGGAAACATCCACTTGACGTTATGCAATGCAAAAGGTCGTCAAGTTGCTTTTGTCATTTTATGTATTTATTATGGTTTTATCTGTGCTGTGTGGCCTTTGATTGTCGCTTTTCTTAATTAACAAATAACTAGCCCGCAGGTAAACATCAATAATTTAATGGTAAAGCAATGTTTTTTTTTTTTTTTTTTTTCTTTTTCAAGCTGAACTTACATTGGTTGAACGTCGTAACTTGTGTTTTTTGGGTGCAGTAATAAGGTACATCACGATCAATTTGAAGAGACTATGTCACATTATTTACGTTCCATTTAATATGATAGTAAAGCTAAAGTATCTTACATATCGATTTAGGATGGAACTTATCTCTGAGATAAAATGTTCCTGATGCCGGCATCAGTAGCTCAGTCGGATGCGCGTCTGACTGGAGATCAGGAGGACGCGGGTTCTATAAGTGCAGAGGTCGGCAATATTCTTTCGTGGAGATTGATCATGAAATCTTTTCTACGGTCATTCTCTCCCTTCCGCTGATTCAAGAAGGGCAGTTGTCAGTTTCTGGCGAAAGAATGTGCACTGTACTGGTTAATTGCTTACGTATAAGCTTGAACAGGAAAAGTGTGGAAAGATATACTGACCGGCCAAAGTATGACCTAAAATAGTCTTGACTGGGCCGTTAAACTCCTATACAAACAAACAAAATGTTCCTCATAAGTCATTAAGAGTTTGAAGAAAACTTAACGTTAAGAATCATTACGTGGACGTAATTGTCTACACCCACGTGCGTAGAGCCGTAGACTGTCTTGAGGATAGCTTTTGATACGGAAGCATTTACCAAAAGGGTCATTTTGACTGGTTTTCTATTGACTGGTTTCACTTTACATAGACAGGACTATTTTCCATCTGATTACCCGCAGGACACCAAAACGCTGGTTACGCTTCAACACCCCCTGTATATTAATAACGGGCAATTATCGGAACGCTCCCCGGAACGGAGCGTTTTTTTTTTGTTTTTTTTTTTTTGTTTTTGTTTTTCGTTTTACGGCCCTTTCAAGATTATTTCACTCATTTCGAGCCGATCGTTAATCAGAGGTGGAAGGAAACCGGAGTACCTGGAGAAAAACCACCTGACCTTCCGTTGCAGACCTTGGCGTCTCATATGTGACCCGCGCGATGCTCGAACCCACAGCGGTGAGAGACCTAATGATTAAGAGTCAGCGCTCTTATACACTAGGCCACGGAGGCCCGAGAACGGAGCGTGGTAGCTCAGTAGTTAGTGCAGAGGTCCTTGGTTAATTGCGGTATCCGAACATGCCCCATTGGCATCCTTTGCAGGGATGAATGGCATTAAGTGCAGCGTCGTTAGCTGGAGGCCCCCTGTGCAGGCAGAATCATCCCCTGTGCAGGTAAAAGATCCCTACCGTAATTGCATGGTTACTGTGTAGGCTTTCATCATGCAAATCTGGAGTGTGTGCAATGTTCACCTGCCTAGAATGTCCGCGAGGGCGTATGACAGTATATTAAGAAAGAAAGAAATTTCTTGCACACCAGACAAGGGAATCCGTGATTTTACCCTGGGATAGAAATTTATGTTCTGACCCTGGTGTTCCGACCCCAAATCGAATATAATCGCGTGTTTGATAAATGCACTGGTTGATTTCAACCTCATGCGCGGCGTCGTCATGCGTGACGTCACTAAACCTTCCTGTTGTGTCATCACATAATGGCGGACGTCGGTAACCGAAGTGACAGCAGCATTAAAAATTCGCAATAGAAGTGGAAAGTATGCAAGAAAAAGAATCCTATATGGGTGTGAGGGGTGGATAGAAAAATCCGTCCCTCGGGTTCACTGTCCGGCATCACTCGGCAAGCCTCGTGATGCCGGACAGTGACCCTCGGGACGGATTTTTCCATCCACCCCTCACACCCATGTAAGATTCTTATATTATCACCTGTAATGCATGATTGCTCTCACGCTTGCGAAATAAACATAAATTCGTGGTTAACATGATGTTGACCTCGCCCTCATCTAGTTCTTCACTCATCTAGTTCTTACTTCTCGGAAGATTTTTTTTTCACAAGGTTAACCTAGAATGTGAAATAGCATAGACTGTGAAATAAAAAGGTTAACCTAATATGCGAAATGAAGGAAACCGTAAATGTGGTAGAATAGCATGTAGTGCAAGTAGTTGTAAGTGAAAGATCGGTAGTTCTATTTTTATGTCCCATTGTAGAGAACATTCAAAAATCCTTATTTGTCATTTGTGACTGTTATACACTTACATATTAACTTGCATATTGTTACAACATATGCATGTTAAGTTTTGTCATTTTTTTGTGAAAGGTAATACTTGTTCAATATAACGCTCGAAAATATGTTAAATAGAAGTGAAGGCGATGATCAGGAATCGTTACAATTAACCGACAGCTCCCGTCAGAGACCCCGAAGGGAAAGAAACACCAACATGAAATAACTAATGAAAACACCAATACTTTGTTTGCACTCATAATTGAACAGAAAAAAAAAGATTAGTAATGTATTGCATGCATATATAATTCGATTGTACAGGGATAATTTCAAGTATTACTGAATATACTTCTATTTATTTTATATCCGTCCGTCTGTCTACCTGTCCGTGTGCATCTGTTTGACAGTCTGCCCGGCTATCATCCCTATTCACATTTGTCCGGTCGGCTGTCCGTTCGTCCTTCGTCCATCCATCTGTTTTAAAAAAAGGTAAAGGCAATGGTCAGGAATCGATACAATTAACCCACAGCTCCAATCAGAGACAGCAAAGGGAAAGAAACACAATCACGAAGCAACAGACCCTAACGGAAACACCAACAGCGGAAAGCCAAAAGGACAGTTACTTTCCCACAAAATGGCCAAAAGGCTCCAAAACAAAACAACACAAACGACACAAACACCCAAAGACAAACCATAACAAAAATAAACCGCGTCAGAAGAAGCGCCATGGAACGGGAAGCGAAAACGAATCCCAGGGGGGGGGGGGGGCTTAAGTTTTTAGTAATTCCATCCATCACGAACGTGGGGGGGGGGGGGGCTTAAGTTTTTAGTAATTCCATCACGAACGAACGAAAACAAGCCTATACAATTCCGACCTCTTCATCCCCATCTTTAAATAGCAAAATTAAAGAGAGAAACGATCACGAACTGATTAAATCAGATCCAAAATTCTATCCACAATATCACTATGGAAAGAAGTCGAAACATGTAGTAACAACAGTAAAAGATGGTCAACTGGTAAACCGAGTCAGCAGCTCTTCCCCAAACTGGTGGTGACTCAGAAAATTTAAAACAGAAGTGAATATCTAACTAAAAAGGAGCAATATACATAATGGAGGAAAGAATCTGAATCACAAACTTGACAGACATTAAACTGATAGGACAAACGTAACTAAAAATGAACAAATAAAAAGGGGGAAGAATTAGAATCATCAACGTTACAATATATATGATTAGGGAAAGAATCAGAATCACCAACACAAAACATGAAGGAACCACATGAAGGAACCGCTGGGGTTTACAGAGGTAACCCTTATTTTTCTTTCTTTTGCTCTGAAATATTGATTTTGGGTACTCGGTAGCACCGGCACGATGTGGCGATTCTTACATGTATCCTCAATCTATATTTGAGCAGAAATAAATAAAATTTCATAATTTTTTTTTGGGGGGGGGGGGCATTAACGCATGCCATATAGCAGCTTTGTATTATCTTTCACCTCTATTTTGTACGCGGTCTAGACCAATTAAACAAAGTCAGTCTTGTCTGCTCACAAGAGTCAGTTATGGCTTCTGTCCTATCCAAGGCGCAACACGTAAAGAATTACGGGTGACGACTTTGCTTCCCTCTTTAATTGCACGCAGGTGGGTAAGGCCTCAGATTCTATGACAGTTCCAACGTAATGGCTTTCCGATAATTAGAGAGTATCTAATTTTATGTAAAGTTGGTTGGTGCCTTGTGCTCTGCCTCTTGTCGGGCCCATCGGAGTATAACTGTTGGTTTTATTTTGCTCCAGCATTTCAGTGGTTTCTTGCTGTAGAGTCCGCATCGTTGTTTCATCTCTGTGGTTGTTTGATTTTTGTGATGATGGAGCTGTTGCGCTGATGAGTTAGGAAGTCTTCATGCGGATTGAACAAATTATTTGTCTAAATGGCGACGGAAATAAGGGTGAGGATTGTGGCCATGTAAAATCGATTTAAGCCCCCCCCCCCCCAACACACACACACACACAACACACACCCCGGTGGAATTCGTTTCACTGACCATTCCAAGGCGGTTCTTCTGTCGCGGTTTATTTTTGTTATGGTTTGTCTTTGAGTGTGTGTATCGCTAATATTATAAATATTATATTATTTTGGATAGTCAATTGGCCATTTTGTGGGAAAGAAACTGTCCTTTTGGCTTTCCGCTATTGATGTTTCCATAAGGGTCTAGTTGCCGTAAAACGTAATTTGCGACCGTAAAACCGACGATTTACCTCCCCAAATGACAATTTTCAATACAGTTATCCCCATTCTAATGCACTTTTTCGGTTGTTAAGCTAAAATTTGTACTATTTTGCACAAGGCGGCAAGCGCAGTGAGCTGCGTAAAACCAAATGCCAGCCAATGAAAAGCAACGTTACGTGGTGACGTCGGATTTCCGACAGTATATCGTGGAATATACTGTCGCAAATTTTTGACGTTATCCAATCAGACGTCGCGTTAAATACGTAAGTGCATTAGAATTCTATTTAGTCGACATTTGCCTAGAGTGCAGGCCTATCTGAGTGTTCGCTGGTTACATCAGTTTCGAGGGTCGGGATGCCGTAAAGTATACTTAAGCCCACCAGTAATTTTTACTTACCGTTCCAAGTCGCTTCTTTTGCTATGGTTCCTTCCTGTTTTATACTGGTGGATCTTGTTCTTTCACTAATTATGTATGTTGTAATACTGGTGATTCTTATGCCTCACCATTTTTACTTTGTCATTTTATTTAAGAAATATAGATCAGCTCTAACTGTGTTTGTTGAGTAATAACAAATATCGCGCGTGATTTGTCTACTTATAACTGACCGACAAACTGTGATTAAATACTCAACAAATCATAAACTAGAGCTGATCTATTTCGATTCTAACAGGCTGAAAGTCGGCAACAATGCTGTTGTTTCCATCAAAATCTCACAACGTTTTGCCATTGTTAGTAGAAATCCCGCTAAAATTATCGACTGAAACACTTGCATTTATATTCGATGCGAGAATATGACGTTATAGCGTCTAACGTCAACGAAATCGACTATGACGTCATGAATTGGCAGTTTTTAATGACGTCACTCGTCACGCTCTTCTTTTGATATGATTGGTTGTAAAAAAAAAAAAAAAAAAAAAAACACACACAGTTATTTTCAATTGCCTATATAGGCGCGCTGTGTTAGAATTTATATTTTGTCTCTTTTCTGTTTAATGTTTGTCATGTTGTTAATTATGACTCTTTCCCCATTATGTATATGGTTCATTTATAATTACGTTTGGATATTCAGAGTCACCACCTGCTTAGGAAAGAGCTGTTGACTCGGTTTACCAGTGGTCTCGTTTGTCACCTGTCGTTATTCCATGTTTCGACTTCTTTCCCTAGTGATATTGTGGGGAGGAATATAGATCTGATTGTACCAGTTCCTGATCGTTTTGCCTTTTCAACTTTCTCATAGGTGTCAACTTTCTCATAGCCCTCACTTCTATTTTGACATATAAATCTAATTCTAATGGCTCCACTTTATGTCTCTGGTTGGGCCCATCGGAGTCTACCTGTTGGCTTTCTTTTGCTCCATCATTTCAGTGGTTTCCTGCTGTCGAGTCCTGACCGTAATTTCATCTCTGTGGTTGTTTGATTTTTTGTGTTCACGGAGATATTGCACCGATGAGTGAGGAGACCTTCGTGCGGTCTGAACAAATTATTTGTCTAAATAGGGACGGAAGTAAGGGCGAGGATTGTGGCCACGTAAAATCGATTTAAGCCCCCTCCCCCTGTGAAATTCGTTTCCGCTGACAGTTCCAATGCGGTTCTTCTGTCGTGGTTTATTTTTGTTATGGTTTGTCTTTGAGTCTTTGTATCGCTTATATTATTTTGTTTTGGATAGCCTGTTGGTCATTTTGTTTGAAAGTAACTGTCCTTTTGGCTTTCCGCTGTTGATGTTTCCAATAGGGTCTGTTGTTTCATGTTTGTGTTTCTTTCCCTGTGTTGTCTCTGGTGAGAACTGTGGTCAATTGTATCGATTGCAGATCATTGCCTTCACGTCTATATTACTTTTGATTGTATCTAATGGTACTGTATCGTTCAAAATTTATGGTAAAAGGGATGATTTTAATTTTTGAATTGTAAATTTTCCTCTTTTGCGGGGTGATGATGTCCATAAGTCTATGATTTATGGAGTTGATATGTTACACCTCATTCGTGTTGCTAGATCCTTTTCTCGTATTGATAACTTTTATCGTGAAAACAGAATTTTAAAAGAAAAACTTCAAAAACAGCGCTAGAAGCCTCCGTGGTGAAGTGGTTACGCTACTCGCCTTGTAAACCAGGGGTCGCAGGATCGATCCCGGGCTTCTACAGACTTTCGGATGAGTCTTTAAGCCGAGGTCCCGTCTCCGTATGACCTTAGCTGTTGGTAGGACGTAAAACTCAAAAACTCACTCACTCACTCCAAAACAGCGCTATCGGTATCATAAACTGCGCAAACATTTTTAAAATTTTAAAGTCGACTTATGAAATTTATTAAACATGACATTTATTTGACAACAGTTCTGCCACAGGAACTGTCGGAACCTAAATTTTATGTATATGTAGTTAATATATTCAGAAGAATACCAGGTAGTGTTAAGTGTCTGGTCAGTTTAGGAAAATTGTTGAGAAATACAATAAAATTGGTTATAGCATGAATGTTATGCGACAAACCCACTTGTTTGGTTGTCGACCTTTTTAAAGTGGACAGCTTAGCTTCCCTCCTCAGTTGCACGGTATTGGGCCGGACTTGGGGCTCTATGACGGCTCCATCCCAAATCATTTAATTCTAGAGGGATGGAGCCTAAATTTTGCATGATCTAACTAGTGGTTTTCTTCTGCTCTGACGTTGGGTTGTTGTTGAGGCCTCCACCTTGATGCGTGATTGTATAAATCTAAATATGAGCGTGTCACAGTGTATTTTTTATGAATCACTGTTGAGCTATTGTTATTGTTATTACGTTTTAAACTGCTCTGGAACTGAGGGCGATGTTTTAAAATTTCATAAACTCTGAGGTTGATGCCCCACAGTAGTTTTACTTCTAAACGTCCCAAGGCGGTCATTCTTTTGCAGTGTCTTGTTTGTTTATCTGCTTTGTGCCGTTGGTGGTTCATGTTTCGTCTGATGTTCCTGTTTATGCTTCCATGTCGCTTACTTTCTTTAGGTGACTTGAGATGGTCGCGTTCATTGATTGTAGCCTTTCCTGGCTGACATTTTCTTAATTACTAGTTTATTTGTCCTTCATCATAGTGGGGATAATATTTTCTAGTCCATCTCCTATCTTAAGTCACCGCCGGAAAGATGTAGGCACACACGAAAATCATACACTAGTATTCGCGGCAACAACACAAAACCATTTCAATGCATATGCATAAGAGACAGAAACTACATTTCGGCGTATGTTACAATAGTGAAACCTGGGTTACGCAATTACCTTGGGTGAAAGTATTGACTCTTAATCATTAGGTCTCTCACCGCAGTGGTTCCCGCCTCGCTCAGGCCACATCTGAGACGCCATGTTCTGCAACAGAGGTAAGTTTTTACTCCAGGTATTCCGGTTTTCCCGATCCTCTGATTAACGATCAGAACAAAATATGAGGGAAATAATCTTGAACTTGAAAGGGCCGTAAAAAAAAAAAAAAAATGTCAAGAACTGCTTCTACAAGACACGTGCTTGCTTAATACATATGTGTCTTAAATGGAAAAGTGGTTTTAACTGCAGGTTATCGCTTCATTGACATGGGCAGTGTATACGATATGTTTCACTGACCGGTACACTGATCTCAGCTAGAAATAATTAATATAATAAATGTTAAGTAACTGCCTTTAGAAAAGCCAAACACGGCTTGTTATGCCAGGTGCTTGCGTAATACAGGTTAATTGTAATTAACGTGTCTTTCAAAGGTCATAAATACAGACAATTGCTTTTTAGAGGTAGCCTGTAAGGACAGGTTTCACTTTACTTCACTTCCGACCGGTTCTAACTATAGAACAATAACAATCGTGATCAGGGCCCCGCGATATCATGTTTGAAGCGGGATAGGAGGGAGTGTGTAAATGTGTCGGGTGGGGGTGGGGTTGGTGGAAATTGATAGAAAATGAGATTTCCCTGGCAAAAATCTCAGTCGTTGCTCTGGCTGTTTGAAATATTGATTGCACGGTTTTAGAACTGCGACTTATGTGACAGTTTAGTCGATAAAGCTTTTAGGGGCATAAGCAAAAATGTATAAACGCTAGAGTCGCTGCCTTTTACTACACATGTGTGAATTTTCACTATCAATAAGTACAGCAAGTTTCATTGAAATATCTATTACGGTTTTGAAACTATAATAAAAAAACGATGATGAAAACAAATGCTGAAAATTGAATTTTACTAAGGGCCTTTACCCTAACAATTTTGTAGCTAGAGTACGATAAATTGGTTATAAGCTGTCTATTGTTGTTCTGACTTTATGTTTGAAGTTTGAAGCTGATGCGTTTCAGGGTTTGCAAGATATTAAAAGGATAGATAAAGGGGCATATGGCAAAATTTATTAAAACGAAAGTTGTTGACCTTTGCTACACTGTGTATATTGTCGCTGACAAACACTACAATACGTTTGACTGGTATATCTTTAACGGTTTTAAAAATTATGACGATAAGAAGATGAAAAATGCTAAAAGTTTAAATTTTCAAAGTGTCATGGCTGACACTTTTGTATTTTGTAGCAAGAGTAACAATACTTGCCATGAAATTGTGTATTGCTGTTGTGGTCTTAAGTATAAAGTTTGAAATTGATGCATTTGATGGTTTGTAAGTTATTAAGAAAAACAAACGGGGAAAACGTGAACCAACAGACAGACGGACGGACAGGATGATTACTACAGGGCAGCCGTGGGGCCCTAATTAGCTCAGCTGGCAATAATAAAAATAATATAAATTATTTTGCGATTTTGTTAGTAGGCTAAATCGGTAGGAATTAGGAGACGTGATACTTGATCGATAATACTTATAAAGATATAGAGTTTTACAAAGCATTATCAAAGACAAATGACTAGAGGGTAACTGACGAATTAATAATGTCAATGTGACAAGCTTCAACAGTAAATAATATAAAAAAAAGTCATTAAAATATCAAGAGCTGCAACAAAAACAATGCAGGGAACGATTAAACTGCAATACAACACCATACTGTAAAGCGGATACCTTCCTAAATTAAGAGAGCCGGACCGCACATCTAATCCTACAAGAAGACCGGTGCGATCATTGAAAACTCAGATCAGACTACGCATGCGCGCAGGCTGATCCGAGTCTTCATTGGTCGCACGTGTCTTATACATTTGCCGGGTTTTCCCAGGAGAGATACACAAAATCTACGTCGTGATTTGGTTGATGCGCATGGTGAACTGTGTATTGGCTTATCGCATCGGGCATCCCTAGATTGTGTCATGAGCAATCTCAAGTATATTTCGGCAAAGTTCATGTGTGGCAGCATAATTAATGAGAAATTTATACTCAAAATAGCAAATGATTCGATATGAGATATCGGGTTACCGAATATACAAAGTACATATTCAGTCACTGCGAGTTGCAAATCGACCCCGTCGACCTATTTATGCAAATGAGAATTTAAAATTCTAATTAAGGGAACCAGTACAGAATCAGGTCATCTAGTATATTGCCAAGTCTGATTAAACTCTCTGGTGGTCATACAAGTTCAAACTTTGTTAAAAAGGTCAATGGCAATCTTAATAGCCAGTCAGGAAGGACTATGGATTCTGTGCGTTTCCATTACGAAAACAGGTGTATACAATTACATTGTAAACTTTACCGCCGAAAACAAAAACACGAAGTTCTTAAGATGAAAAATTGTGATATTTTTCTTATTGCCGCTCAAAATAAAGATTGTGGGTACTCGTTATAACCGCCTCATCGATGAGACGGTTCTAATGAGTACCCACAATCTATATTTTAGAGCAGAAATAAGTAAATAAGGTTTAACCCAATCACGGTTGGCAACTTTGCTTCCCTCTTTAATTGCACGCCGGTGGGTAAGGCCTCAGATTCTATGATGGCTCCAACGTAAAGGCTTATTGAGAATTAGAGAGATAATGTCGGTTGGTGCCTGATGCTCTGTCTCTGGTCGGGCTCATCGGAGTCTAACTGTTGGTTTTCTTTTGCTCCAGCATTTCAGTGGTTTCTTGCTGTCGAGTCCTCACCGTTGTCTCACCTCTGTAGTTCTTTTATTTTTGTGTTCACGGAGATGTTGCACTGATGAGTTAGGAGGCCTTCATGCGAACTGAACAAATTATTTGTCTAAATCGCGACGGAAGTAAGGGCGAGGATTGTGGCCACGTAAAATCGATTTAAGCCCCCCAGTGGAAATCTTCCACTGACATCTTCCACTGACGGTTCCAAGGCGGCTCTTCTGTGGCGATTTATTTATGTTGTTGTTTGTTACTTACTGTGTGTATCACTTGTGTCTTTTAATTTTGGATGGCCATATGGCCAATTTGTGGGAAAGTAACTGTCCTTATGGCCTTCCTTTGTTTAGGTTTCCATTATGGTCTCGTCGCTTAATGTTTGTATTTCTTTCCCTTTGGTGTCTTTTATGGGTGGAGTAAGTTAATTGTATCAATTCCTGATCTTTGTTTTACTTCTACTTTACCCCTGTAAACCCCAGTTTACTATATAAAAATGGGGTTCAAGGGAGTCAGAGTTATAAAGTTGTGTTTTCGTGATGAAAGATGTTGCGTGTGCTTGCGTGTGTGCGTGCGTCCGAGAAGTAAAGAGACCGTTAATTTACATCAAAATCTATATACTGAACTTAATGCAATTTGAACGTACAGGCCTATCCAGTTGTATTCAGCACATATACATATATTTGTTAGGATGAAATGCCAAAGCAGCCCATCACGCAAACATACCTATGTAACTTTGTCCCCCTTAAACCACACATTTATGAAGTAAACCTGGGGCTACAGGGGTATACATTATCTTTCTTATTTCTATGTTTTGAGCAGAAATATGAAAATATCCGGATGTTTATCTGAAAAAAAAATCGTTTTGCGGTACAATTTTACCAATATTTTTAAAAGGCGTGGTTTCGTAATGATAATGCTCCTTCCAATGGCTATAGGACTGGTGTTTTCCCCATTCAAATATATGATAGCTTTCTTGTCAGCCGCGACAGAGCAAACAAGAGCACCGCAAGTAGGTGTCATGTTGGTATGTTTTTTTTTTAGTTTTTTTTTATTTTAATGTCAGAAAGATAAATAGGTCAAATTACATGATAGAGTTATGAAACTTGGTCAGAATGTAGCTTTTGTGTCAAGTTTCACGAGGCTGGACCAAATACGTTGAATATGACCAAGGTTAAAGTGTCTTGTTAAAATGTCGAATAATAGGTCAACGTTCAAAGGTAAAGGTCACAGGAGAAATAGTTGGATATCTATGGAAAAGTCTTGTCCCAAGGAACACACATTTTAGTTTTGAAAGGTCTATTGTTTGTGGCATTTAAAATGCAAGACCAAATTGTTTTCCTGAAACGGGCGGTTTTTTAAGGGAGATAAAGCAGTCAAATTGCATAGTAAAGTTATGGAATGTAGTAAAATGTATCCCTTTTAATCATGCACATCTGTGTTAGGTTTCATAAGGCTAGGACAAATACTTCTGGAAATATGCCCAAGGTTAAAGATTTTGGCACATTTTCGCACAATAGGTCAAAGTTCAATGGTCAGAGATCAAAACGGTTGGTAGCAATGGAAAGGTTTTGTCCCAAGGGACATTCATGTGAAGCTTGAAGGCTGTATGGTTAATGGAATTAGAATGAATGGCAAGCCCTTTTATTAAACATAGAGAAAAGGGGAGATAATTCAGCCAAATTGCAAGATAGAGTTATGTTACTTTGACAGGATATAGCTCTTGTGATAGTAAGTATGTTTGTGAAGCATGACTGTAACCCAAATACTTTAGGATATATGGTCATGTTTATGGTGTTTTGTAATTGTTTCGAAAAATAGGTCAAAGGTCAAGGTCAGAGGTCAAAAGTTTGTATCAATAGAAATGCCTTGTCCCAATGAACATCCATGTGAAGTTTGAAGGCTCTGTTATAAATAACATTGAAAGGTGAGGAAAACGTGTTTCAGAAAAACAATAGAAAAGGGGCGATGATTCAGCTAAAATCATCAATGCAGTTACGGCCCTTCGTCAGAGTGTTACACTTATGATGGTTAGTATGTGTATCAAGTTTCATTAGATTAGGTGAGATACCTTTGAAGTTATAGCCAAGGTTATGCCTTCTCGGAACAACGACGACAACAACGACAACGCAGGAATGACGACAATTGTTCGAAAGTTTTATTTCGAAAAGGCAGTTTCTTTCTAACAAAATGGCCAAACGGCTACCAAAAATAATAAGATATTGGCAATACAAGCACCTAAACTTGCCATCTCAGGTACATCACACGGCATTGACGTTATTCCATCAACGCGATGAGTGGGTGGGAACTGTGAAAAGTCACTTTTGTCGTTTTCTAATAAGAAACTCGTGTGTTGAAACTAACTGATATTGTATGAACCCTTTGCCCATCTGTTCAATTAATCTCCCTGCGTTTATCGAGAAACCTAACAGGACTTCGTCTGACTGTCACCTGACCATTTTGTTGAACATTCAATATCACTTCCGCGTTGATAATTCACCATTAGGTCGTCGGCTAAATCCTTTTACAAATAAAAATAAAATAAAAAATATAGTTGTAGGTTTACTATTTTGAATTTCCAAATGCAAGATTTTTCAACATTTTTATTTGAGATAAAAAAAGTCATTTGCGATAAACGAAATGCTTGGTTATGTGTTTTAACCACGTGCATGGAAACCGTTATTTTTTATTACGGTCCAAAGGTAGCTATCGAGGAATCGAGACAACCCATCGACAAGACATTTTACCGACACGGTTTTTGAAGACATTTCAGCGGCAGAATTGAAGACAATTCACCGACACATTCGTTCAATCGATTTGTGACTGATAATTATGATTGGTAATCAAACGTGTCAAGTTTTCGAAATTTGTACCGAGTTTACCACTTCCAGTCGTTTTTGCCTTTGCATGAATCTTATTGCGTCTGAAATTTTCTTCTTATCTCTGGTGTGATCCAGAAAATCGAAGATACAGACTAACATGTTTTTTAGGGAATATGGTTTTCGGCCGAAGTTTGGATGAAATAAGTTATCAAATCAAAATGCTCTTGGACAGACCGAACATCTGAGTGACCATTAAAGTATTTCTCCTTTGCAGATCTGACCTTGCCCTTCCTCATAGTTTCATTGTCATCTAGTTTCATAGTAAGAAGCGCCATGACCATGCCAAACGAGCATCCACAGCAAAATCAGATCAAAATGTGTACTAAAAGGCGAGTATAAAGTTAAGAAATAGAACAAAAATATATGTATAAAAAGCCGAAATGTAACTTTCAAAATTACAGATTTAGAAAGAACAAAAGTGAAGGCAATGATCAGGTATCGATACAATGAACCCACAACTCCCATCAGAGACACCAAAGGGAAAGAAGCACAAACATGAAACAACAGACCCTAATGAAAACATCAGTAGCAGAAAGCAAAAAGGACAATTACTTTCCCACAAAATGGCCGATTTGCTATCCAAAGCAAAATAAACGGTTTATGTTTGTTATGGCTTGTTTTTGAGTGTGTACCGTTTATATTATTTTGTTTTGGGTAGCAAATTGGCCTTTTTGTTGGAAAGTAACTGTCCTTTTGGCTTTCCGCTATTGGTGTTTCCATTAGAGTCTAGTTGTATCATGTTTGTATTTCTTTTCCTTTTGTGTCTCTGATGGGGGCTGTGGGTCCATTGAATCGATAACTGATCATTGTCTTCACTTCTAGTTCCCACCAATGGTGCCCCGACGTTAAGAAGTAGCCATGCACAGAGCTTCGTGGTTCTATCGACTTTGCTACAGTTAGTTCCCTTGAACCATTCACTGCGGGATCACCCGATGGAGTTTTACCGATACTCGGAAGTAAAAGTATCGCGAATACAAAGGCGAATTGGAGACGTAAGAATGGCTTTAAAACAAAGTTGTTAGAAGCGTTTGATAAAGTACGACGTATTCTCCTAAGGTTTTTGACAGGTCCCAGAATGTGTACAAAATTAACAATAGGCTGAATTAGACGTTGAAGTACTTCGCAAGCATCGCTTGCTTATTAGAGTAAAATGGATTTAGGTCACTGTGTGGGCTCTTTTTAGGTTTTATGATGAAACGTCAATGTCCTGTGGCTACACTGACTAGCGCGATTCTTAACTTAGAGTCATGCTTGAATTCTTCTTTGTCCACATAGTCACCCCGAAGCAATAAGCACTTCCTCCATTGATGTTCCAAGGCTGAAAGTCCATTGCTGTAGAATTTCGGGCCTTTAAGAGTCAATCCACCCTCCAGCCGCTGCTTTAAGCTCTTCACCTGACCGGAAGTGCCGCCCTCGCAATTCTCTTTTCAAGTTTAGAAACAGAAAGTAATCACTGGGTGCCAGATCAGAGTAATAGGGTGGACGGGGTAAAGGTTTGAACTCGTTCCGGTTCATTGCGCCCACAGAAAATGTATCATTGTCATGTTGCAACAGCACACCTTTTGAATATTTTTTTCACGTCAGCTGTACGTAATTGCTGCAAATTATTAGCATAATAGTCCCCATTAATAGTCATGCCATGCACAGAAATATAGAAATAGATGCCCAGGAAAAACCACAATCAAAGATTACAGTCTACCAATGGCACCAAGAGGAAGAGTAAGTAACAATGAGGAAAAAAGACAACGAATCACAAAAAGCACAGCAACCAGCCCCGTCTTCCCTACAAGAGTTTTATCAAAGTGCAACAGACAGAATTAATGAAAATTAAATGCGTCAATGCGCAGGTGCTGTTGGAAAGACATTTGGCGGATGTATGTGCCGTTCCCAGGGGCCGGTGACGTTGCCATCTATTTATTTTGGAGTGTATTGCGACGTTCGACTGCCCCTGGGGCTTTTGACGTTGTTCGGTGCATAGTTGGCGTTTATTAACACGGTGTAGAACCGATTTTGTTACCAATGCTTGGTCAGTAAAGGGAGTATCCAACCCTATATGTTTATAGCATAATTGGGTTGAAAAATGAGACGCATTTGCTAAAGGTTTGTTATTTTATTTGTTTGAACATGGAAGGTGGAATGGCATGTACGTTTTGAATATTATTGCAAGAGAAAAATAAAGAAAAATAATGTCACTTAGTTTTATTTTTTCCTCCGTTAGTTACTGGCTCCGTTTATAGGCGGGGCTTATCCAATTTTTGTCCTGGCGTATATACGTCGGTGTTTGTAGAATTCTAAATTATCTCCAAACGAAATAAATGTATTGAACGTGAGTGGAGGATTCTATGCTTCTAGGTCTGTGGCCTGTGTATTTAGAATTGGGCGTAGTATTGTATCCAGTCCATGGAAGAAATTTGTATCCTTTCCTTGACTGCATATTTCAGGGGATGGTGAAGGTTCCTTCTGAGGTTCCACCTGATGTGTCGCTCTTTTTTCTCTTTCGGTATTCTATATAATATTCTCTCCTCTTTAGGAGAAGACCGCATTTCTAGCCATAGTATGTCTGGTGCGGGGCGTTGGTTGCTCATTGTTATGCAACTGTTTTGAGTTATCGATTGGGTTGCATGCACAGGGACTGTACCTAACTTTTCTGGACACATATGTATGTAATTGAAACGGTAAAATAATATTTGATCTGCACTGCAAAACAACAGACAAACACTTTTACCTCCACTTTCAATCGAACCACCCGTAATCTCAAAAACTAGCCGGGTCATACAGCCAGTTACTCCGTATTAGAAGGATTTGTAGCAATGTATCTGACTATGGCAAACATGCAAAAACCTACCATCAGACCCTGAAAATCCCAAAATCACGGTTACCCGAAGGACCAGAGAACTTCATTGGATCTACCAGCTACACACTCTCCGTCCGGTCGGGATGAGTGTACATGGATAGAGTTCATCAGCCATACACCTTTCACTTAAATAATAATAATAATAATAATAATAATAATAATAATAAAACGCAACCATAAGCACATACAACATCACATCCCCCTCGGAAAATCCGACAAAGCCACATTAAAAATTTATCATATCACGTCGCGTCTGAGAGTGTAATAACGCCATGTATTATTTTCAATAATCCACTAGTGGATTAATATGCAAATTAGCTAGATACGTCCTGTAACGTTACATGTACGACGTCCTTAACGACGTCGCGTTTACTAATGGCGGAATATTGATATTTTGGTAAAACAATCGTGAATAAAAGGCGTTTATCATGTCATATGATAAATAGAATTTTGCATTCGTGCTCGTGCATTATTGAATTTATTAAACTCGTTGAGGAAAGGGATAAAATGCTCGGCAAAGCCTCGCATTTTATCCCTTTTCCTCAACTCGTTTAATAAATTCAATAATACATGAACACTCATGTAAGATCCTCTATAAAGAACATCAGAACCACAGCCTTAGGACGGTCAGTAGCGAGAACCACTGGGGAATTTGAATCGATTCTATGGACACAACCTCCACTCTGGATTCTAACAGTATCTACAACATAAAACCATGTCCACCTGAAGGTAAATAAATCAATTAATTAATATACAAATAGGAGCAAACTGAAACACAAATTAGATTGAATAACTGTGATGAATTAAGGATGAGGGCTCGTAGTTTGTTAGAACCCCGTTGATATTCCAAAACACAGTTGCCATGATCTTGTCAACTGAGCTGTGTTTAGAATTTCTTTTGAAGCCGTGAACACTGACCAGACCATTGTTTACTCTATTGTATAGTTCAGTATCATAGTGATAGATCCATGTTTCGTCCCCGGTAATTATTCTTTCAAGAAAGTCTTCTGGATTAGAATCATATCTTTCCAAAAGTGACTCAGACATTGACAGCTCGTTGTTCTTTCCTAGGGCATTTTTTTGCATCCAACGCACTGAAAGCTTCCATATGCCCGATCTCAATGCAGGTCTTTCCGTGAACAACGGCTAATTGTATCAAATGAAGGCTGTAATCTATCTTTTAAAGATATTTCATAACATTAAAGCCCGACAGCAATATAACTTCATCAAGAACGCATAGATGAGGAGCTAAACTAATTTATATGTCTGTGACGAGGCTTGTTATGAAAAGACATTACGCTTAAATCCGTGGATTTAAAAAAAAAGCAATGAAATATGTTTAACCCATATATGCCTAGTGGCCCTTTTTTGGGTTGTTGGCAAACAGTGTAGACCCAGATCAGACGCCGCATAACGCGGCGTCTGATCTGGGTCTACACTGTTTGCTCAAAGAACATACATTTTTGTACAACTTACATTAAACAAAACAAATCTGACACCCCTATAATTGAAAATGGACAACTCCAAATTTATAAGATGGAAGATTCCATTGTCATATATGGGTTAATAGCCGGTTCCTACTAAAACAACTATTGAGGTTCCTCAGCGTGTTTCTAAGAAGAAATAATGAAAATAATTTTCTAATTTTCAAGATATAATATCGCTGACTCTTTATAAGTTCTATAAAAGGGTTATCCTTTGGAAGCAAAGAACACACCACAGAACTGAAAAATATGGAGTGTATATGTTTTCTGGGCCAGACTAGCTAGTTTCGGCCAATTAGGCCTCATCAGTGACACTCAGATATTTTCAAAATTCCACAATGGAATCAATGATCCCAAAGGACAAGAAAATATAATCTACACTGTGATGTAGGGCAGGGAGACGTTTTACCGCCGCAACACATTCCCACACACAAGCTGTAGTGAAGGCCTTTAAGTTGTGATGGCTCCGTTTGTATATTACTTTTCAACATTGAATCACCATCTTCAAAGTTTCGTACTTTGTAATATGAAAATCAAATACAATGCAGGGTTCCTGCATAAGTGTTAGGGCGAGAATTGCGGTCGCATAACATCGATTTAAGTGCACCCCAAAAGAGATGTGCTTTTCACTAACATATCAAAGGCGGTTCTACTGTCGCTGTTTATTTTTGTTTTATTTCGTCTTTAGATGTGTATCGCTTATATATTTTTGTTCTGGATAGTCAGTTGGCCATTTGGTGGGAACTTAATTTGCCATTTGGCTTTCCGCTATTGAAGTCCGGCCGTTCCAAGGCGATTCTTCTGTCGCGGTTTATTTTTGATATGGTTTGTCTTTGGGTGTTTGTGTCGCTTTTATTATTTTACTTTGGACATTTTGGGGGGAAACGTAACTGTCCTTTTGACTTTCCGCTATTGATGTTTCCATTATGGAAGGTTGTTTCATGTTTGTGTTTCTTTCCCTTTGGTGTCTCTGATGGGAGCTGTGGGAGCTGTGGGTTATTGTATCGATTCCTGATCATTACCTCCACTTCTGTTTCATTAGGGTCTAGTTATTTCATGTTTGTATTTCTTTCTCTTTGGTGTCTTTGATGAGAGGTAAGGTTAATCGTATCGATTCCTGGTCATTGCCTTCACTTCTATTTTCCTGTTACCTGAATGCATTAGATTGCGGATTAAGTGAGGCGGATCTTACGACTACCCTACATGTACCCAAAGCGGTCGTTTATTAGTTGTGTTTATGTGTTGGTTGGTTCAGTGGTAATTTTCATTCGTGTTGGATTTTGAAGGCAACTTTTGTAGTTGTTGTTTTTCACTTGCTCATTGAGGCTTGGTTGACTTACATGGAAAGGAAAGACATTTTGGTTATTCTGTCTGTTGGGTAAATCAAATGTATTAGTCTGTACAATAATTCAAGGATCATGTCGAGACAAATAATCTTTATAGGATTCAATTAGACGATGTGCTCCTTGATTTCACTATAATTTTATTAACGATCAACTGAATCGGAAGAATCAAGCAACATGCGATACATGCGTGTCTTTTTATGATTCATATACAGTCGAACTTCAATGGCTCGAACACCTTTGAGACCTCGAAAATCTGTTCGAGACAGGGGTAGTTCAAGCCACCAAGGGTTACTGTCAGGAGGCATAACGAGATACTTTTAGACATTTTTTCGGTGTTCTATAGTGAAAATGTGTGCTGTGTGTACTCATTAGAATCGCCTCATCGATGCGATTCTAATGAGGTGACACAGCATACATTTGCAAGATTAAAGACTAAAATCTCCTTAATTATCCCCCACTATTTCTTATGTAGAGGATTTCGCTAGGGGCTCAAGAATGGGTTCGACTCATCCATTGTAAACGAGCCATCGGTATTCGAGCCATCGAAGTTCTTCTGTATATACTTGTTAATCCTTTGGAACTGTTTTTATAGTTTTGCTTTTATTATTTTCTCTTCACAAACATACGACTTCCTAACTTTAAAGGACCCCACCCATCGGGTCTTGGAGTAATAGAATGGGCTACATGGTGCTTACGCGCAGAGCTGAAACCGACCGAACTGTCGACTACTGGTAATTAAATAAGGTAAGAATCCCAAGCTTGCCCTGGAAAAGTGGTGTGAGTCCCTTATACAATAGAAGTTCTTTGGCCGATAGGGCTTGAGATGTCATTTGATGTCAATATCGGGTAAAGGTCCCATAATTTCGGAAGCAACGTCTTCAAAATCACATGAATAGTTTTGATAGGGACGTAAACCTAATTACAAACAAAACCTCGTATCTTTAAGTTCCAATCTGTGCATAGTTATATATTCAAGTAACAGTACACCCGCCCTGTTTACATAACTGAAAACAGAAATGAAGGCAATTATCAGTAATCGATTCAATTATTTATCGAGTCTCATCCAAGACACTTAAGAGAAAGAAACGCCAAAAAACTAGAGCTGTCAGTGAAACTGACTAGGGCCCCGGCAGCGCTATCAGAGGAGTAGGAAAAAAATTTGTGGACGGACAGACAGACAGACGGACGGACAGAGTGATTACTATAGGGCACCCACACTTTCAGTGCGGGGCCCTAATAACAACAGCTTCTCTTTATTCATCACAAGCAGAAAGTCACAAAATGGCAAACGGATATCCACAATGAAAATTGCATTAGCAGAGTATACACAGTGTAGGACCGGTAATGTTTAGTGTTTGGGATTGAATGTGACCTGCGATTCTGTAAAGTGACGATTTGTCACTTGCAGGATTAAATAAGACTGACACGCTTTGTAAAATTTGTATTTATTTATTTATTCTGAGAGTTATGGTAAACCCTGCATAGCTTACAAAATTTGTGTTGTGCGTTGATAATATATATGAATCACGTAGGTTGGTTGTCAGGTTTCTTGTGAGCTATCATTCAAACCTGCTAAAATACAAATGATTTTGTCCCAAAAAACGATGGTTCTATTTTACAATCCTCCGAATTAAAATGATATTTTCCAAAAAAAAACAAAAAAAAAACAAATGATTAAAAATTGTATTTCTGTGAAAACATGCCATGGTTTTGCAACATACTCGACTCCAGCCTTCTTCGCCCTCGCCAATCGGGGCTTGAAGAAATAGATTGGGCTGCACGGTGCTTTCACGCAGAGTTGAAACTGAGCATAAATGAGAACTGGTAAACCGCGTAGAAGGATTTAGTCTGTCTAGGCAAAATGGTGTGAATCAGTCTGTCCAATACATATAAGCCGTTCGGTTTCATAGGGCGGCAGGACTTGAGGTGTGATTTTATCTCAAGTTCGGGTAAAAGTCCCAAAAATTCGAAGCACGGTCTCCAAAATGACCTAAATAGTGTTGACGGGGACGTAAAACCTCAATTCAAACAGACAAACAAACAAAGACTCCAGTCTTCTTTATCCAGCTTTGAAAATGTCGTTACTTAAAATAATTGTACAGTCACTTGTATTGTCGTTGAACAATGATCTGAGATCAAGGACAATTGGTTTTGTACAGTGACCTGAAAGGTCTGTGATTTATGGTGAAGAATTAAAATGAAACTTGTACACAAAACACACCGAAAGATACACCCATTCGACTTAAAATTCAACCTTTAGAAGACGAGTTCGGAATCTGTCTTCTCACATTCTGGGACCAGTTAAAAAAATTAAATTCTTTATTGCATGGTTCCCTGCTGAGGATCATCTCTATGATATGCTTTTTGGGATCGAGTCCGTTGTCAAAGGGAACTTTTTCTGATAAGATTCAGTCCAGTATAATTGCGCACCTAAGGATGAATCTTTCGGTGTCCTAACCACAGCCTTATTGCAAATGGAGGGTTGGAAAGGGTTGGGATATAGCAAGTCTATAATGCAACTTTTACAGCTTGTTTTTAACATTTTTTATTGCCTTTGCTTTGAGCCTTATTATTGGGGTTTTACTTTTGTGTCTTCCAGCTTGTGCCTTGACGCCATACACCTGGTCAATACAGAGTTATCTATCTTACCGAGGGGTTACTGTGGGCCGTGATTGACAGAACATAACGGGATTTTAGGAGATTGTAAACCGCAGCATAACTATGAATAAAAACCTTCCCTACCAATTGTTATTTTATACAAATCGATCAATTCAGCCAATGATTTCTAATAAAGTTTTATTATTTCTGACATGTAAAAGAATGAAAGTCTTGCATAATTTGTCAATGGTATTTGCACCGTACTTGATGTAATGGGTAGTGTTCTCAGAATTTATCCAAATAAAATAACTAACTAATTAGCTGAACAAGTTTTCAAATATAATTGTCTTTCGATAAAGAATTGTATCTGTTGGCTTCAAAGTATGAATATTTTGAATTTTAGTTATTTCTATCCACAGATGTCCTTTTTCAAGTTTGGGAATAGGAAATCGTCACTAGGAGATAAGTCCGGAGAATAGGCGGTTGCGTTATTAGCTCATACCTATTCCGCTGAACAGCATCCACTGCAAGTTTGCAAGTGTGGACTCTTGCATTGTCCTGTTGGAGCAGAATCCTTTTGGAGAGTTTACCTCGGCGTTTTTTCACTAATCGCAGTTCTCAGTTGGTGGAGCAAAATTGCATAATACGCATCTGTTGTCGTTGTTTTCTTTGCTAGAAAGTCCAATATAATAACGCCGTGTGCGCCCCAAAATGCAGTTGCCATCACCTTAACCGCAGAGGATTGCGTTTTAAACTTCTTCTTATGCCTCGGAGACCCCGGCACTACACACTTGCGATTTTGTTTTTATTTTCTCTTGCTCATAATAATGGGCCCAGGTCTCATCTACAGTCACCAGACGTGAACGAAAATCATCTTCCTTTCATTTAAACCGCTTCAATAATGTGCTGCATATAGATGCTCTGTTTGCCATTTGATCGTCGCTAAGGATTTTAGGACCCCACGGGCTGTTAGCTTGCGCATACCCAAGCGATCCTGTAAAATTGTTGTAACGCTACCATGTGAAATGTGTAATGCATTCGCTTTTTCTTCCACCTTGCATCGTCTATTAGAGTACACCAGATCTCATACTTTGTTATACATTTCTTCATCGATCTCCAGACCTAGTTTCGTCTTCTAAAGACGTTGTACCGCGTTTGAATTCCCTAACTGAGAATTTAATTGTGCATTCGATGTTACAGAAGACTATAAACATTGGTCACTTCGCTATGTATTTCCTGACCTGTTTTCCCTTTCAAATATAAGTACCAAGTTATAGCACGGTACTTAACGTTTGACGAAAAGCTTGCTTTTGCATCGCTAGCTATGTATGACGTTCAATATCTTATGAGTGAATGACACGACGAAGGTGCAATTTAGCTTTCATGCCTAAAACATGTATTAAAACAAGGCATAAAATTCTTGGTTGTCTCGGTCAATTCAAAAATTGGATAGGCTGGTTACTTTTTGACTTGCCCTCGTAAAAAACAGGTCTGCTAAAATAGCCTCTTGCAAGTTCTCCAGGACTCGCATTCCTTCTCTTCTTTCATCAGGTGATTTTTACTTTCTTATTTGTAGTGCCAGCACATTGTGTGTGCTCGTTAGCGCCACATTTAGGTGGTTCTAACGCGTATCCCAATCTATGTTTAGAGCACATAAAGATAATAATGCAATATGTTCTATAAAAGGGTTATCCTTTGGAAGCAAGGAATACACCACAGAAGTGAAAAATATGGGGTGTACATGTTTTCTGGGCCAGACAAGCTAGTTTCGGCCAATTAGGCCTCATCAGTGACCCTCAGATATTTTCAAAATTCCACAATGGAATCAATGATCCCAAAGGACAAGAAAATATAATCTACACTATAATGTAGGACAGGGAGACATTTTACCGCCGCCACACATTCCCACACACCAGCTGTAGTGAAGTTAAATATGTTCTATAAAAGGGTTATCCTTTGGAAGCAAGGAATACACCACAGAAGTGAAAAATATGACGTGTACATGTTTTCTGGACAAGACTAGCTAGTTTCGGCCAATTAGGCCTCATCAGTGACCCTCAGATATTTTCAAAATTCCACAATGGAATCAATGATCCCAAAGGACATGAAAATATAATCTACACTATGATGTAGGGCAGGGAGACGTTTTACCGCCACCACACATTCCCACACACCAGCTGTAGTGAAGTTAAATATGTTCTATAAAAGGGTTATCCTTTGGAAGCAAGGAATACACCACAGAGGAGAAAAATATGGAGTATACATGTTTTCTGGGCCAGACTAGCTAGTTTCGGCCAATTAGGCCTCATCAGTGACCCTCAGATATTTTCAAAATTCCACAATGGAATCAATGATCCCAAAGGCCAGAAAATATAATCTACACTATGATGTAGGGCAGGTAGACTTTTAAAACCACCTTTTAAACTTTTTAGACCCCCTTTTAAACAACTTTTTTCTAAGTTTAAATTTAAGTATAATGTTTATAGGGGTTGTGCTTACACGGTCTGGTCTTGTTGACCTGATTTGATAGTAACTTATAACTTACTGTTGATGCTTATTGTGTTTTACCATCTGATTCATCATACGTGGGACAGGTCCTCAAGAAAATAGATACAATTTGTAGAGTTGAACGATTTACTTATAAGAACTACTAGAGAGATGCATATCAGCACGGTTTCTCATTATATCTTTGAGGAGCATTTGATTAAATGCCATCTCCATCTAATGCTTTGCTTTTTGCTTCCCCTTCAACCCTTACAAAATGACACGTTGACAAACACTGTAGACCTTGATCGCAATAAAAGCTCTGCAAAGCTTACGTTATTTGTTTTTAATATGCGATGTTAAATAAAGCTTCTTTATCTTTTTCTTTATTATCAGATGTCACAGAACGTGGCTTCTGATTGCAACAGTACGTGGCATCTGATCTGGATCTACAGTGTTTGCTTAAAGATACCATTAACAAACCAAACATGCTAATACCCTGTACGGGAAAATGGACTGTCTAATGCTAATAGGTGGAAGATTATATTGTCATAAAATGAGAGTTGAGAATGGATAGCTTGGTTGCTCAATCAGGGGAAGCGACATATTCAGACTATTTTTGTATTTGCCTTCCTTGATTACATAAGTCGGAGTTTCCTTAAACTCTCAAAGCCCCATGAAAATGCCTGCTAGAGCTGCTGGCAATCATACCATTCACATGTAATGCAAAGCCTTTTTTTGTCCGGAAAAATGGGAAAGACAAGACACGAACATGTCCCCGGGCAAGTTTTTTTTCTTCAAGTTTGGTCACAAGTCAGGGTCACAGCTCAAACGTTTTTGCTAGAGTGGGAAGCCCTTATCACAAGGAACCTACATGCTAAATATGAAGGCTCTATCTCAAACGGTCCAAAGGTTATGACCAATGTTAAATTTTGGCCAATAAACAGACCAACAAACAAACAGAGCAAACGCAATATGTCCCCGATATCGCTAATGATATTATTTTTTTTCTTTAAAGTAGGTCACGGTCAAGGCCACGGGTCAAAACCTTTGTTTGAGAGGAAAGCCATTGGCACAGGGAACTGGCATGCCAAATATGAATATGTTGTATAAAAGGGTTATCCTTTGGAAGCAAGGAATACACCACCGAACTGGAAAATAAGGAATGTACATGTTTTACGGGCCAGACCAGCTAGTTTCGGCCTATTAGGCCTCATCAGTGGCCCTCAAATGTTTTCGAAATTCCACAATGGAATTAATGATCCCAAAGGACAAGAAAATATAAACTACTCTATGATGTATGACAGGGAGGCTTTTTACGGCCGCCACACATTTCCAGACCCCAGCTGTACTGACGTTAAATATGTTCTATAAAAGGATTATCTTTTGGAAGCAAGGAACACACAACAGAACTGGAAAATACGGAATGTACATGTACAAGGCTATATTTGAAACAGTTCAAAATTATGGCCAATGTTAAGTGTTAAGGATTTGCTTTTAAGTAGGTCAGAGGTCAAGGTCAATGTCAATTGTTCTGCATGAGCTTGAAGCCCTTGTCACAAGGAACCTACATGCGAAATATGAAAGCTATATCTCCTACCGTTCAAAAGTTGTGACCAATGCATTTTTTCTTTAAAGTAAGTCTCGGGCCAATGTCAAGACCACAGGTCAAAAATGCACGAATGTGAAGCTCTTGTCGTAACGAACCTACAGGCCAAATATGACGGCTTTATCGCAAACGGTTCAGTCGCCCCCGCCCGTCGGGGCTTTGAGAAATGGTGTGCGCTGCATAATGCTTCCACGCAGAGCTGAAAAGGCCACACACGAGTACTAGTAAACCGCTTAGACGGACTAAAACAGAAGTGGAGGCAATGATCAGGAATCTATACAATTAACCCTCAGCTCCCATCAGAGGCACCAAAATGACAGAAATACAATCATCTAACAACAGACCCTAATGGAAACATCAAAAGAGAAAAGCCAAAAGTTACTTTCCCACAAAATGGCCAATTGGCTATCCAAAACAAAATAATATAACGATACGAACAAAAATAAACCGCAACAGAAGAACCGCCTACGAACGGTCAGTGAAACGTATTCAACTGGAGGAGTGTGTGTGTGTGTGTGGGGGGGGGGCTTGGGGCTTAAATCGAATTTTACGTGGCCACAATCCTTCCCCTTACTTCCGTCGCGATTTAGACAAATTATTTGTTCAGTCCGCATGATGGCCTCCCAACTCATCAGTGCAACATCTCCGTGAACACAAAAATCAAAGAACCACAGAGATGAAACAACGGAAACAACGGTGAGGACTCGACAGCAAGAAAACACTGAAATACTGGAGCAAAAGAAAACCAACAATTAGACTCCGATAGGCCCGACCACAGACAGAGCATCAGGCACCAACCAACATTACATAGAATTAGATCTCTCTAATTCTCCGTAATCCTTTACGCTGGAACCGTCATAGATTCTGAGGCCTGACCCACCGGCATGCATTTAAAGACGGAAGCAAAATTGTCAACCGAGATTGTGTTAACTACCATGCATGCAGTCTGTCGTATAACATTTATGTTGTACCCAATCTTTTTATATCGAAGAATGATTTTACGAAATTGGGTGCTGAAGTCATTGCGGTTATATATTTTTCTGAATCTATATAATAAGTCACCAAAATTCGGGTTCCAATAGACCTTGTTGCAGAAGAGATTTAAGTCCAATGTTGAATTTTGAAATTAAATCAGAATGACGTCTATAAAATTTTGAAAAGGCCTTGTGTAGTGTATGGTACCGATAACCCTGGTTAAGAAGTTTAGCAGTTAACAATTCATTTCGAGTGTTGAAGTCAGTTACATGACTACACACTCTAGCAAATCGAATTAATGAACATTACCATCCAAAAAAGGAAAATTTACAATCTCAAAATCAAAATCATCGCGTTTATCATAAATTTTGCAACAAACAAAACCATCTACAAGAGATAGATGTAAATCCAAAAACGGAGCCTCGGTATCAGAAGAATTTGCTTAATTTAACTGAACTTCTGTAGGTAAATTTGGCTGATCAAACCATCGAAATAGGTATTGTCAATATTTAATAAATCATCCAAATATCTAGAAGTCTAAATATCTAAACAGCTAAATAGAAGTTGAGGCAACGAACAGGAATCGATCCAATCAACCCACAGCTCCCATTAGAGACACCAAAGGGAAGGAAACACAAACATGAAACAACAGACCCTAATGGAAACACCGAGAGCGGAAAGCGAAAAGGACAGTTACTTTCCCACAAAATGGCCAATAGGCTATCCAAAATAAAATAACATAAGCGACACAAAACCCAAAGACAAACCATAACAAAAATAAACCGCGACAGAAGAACCGCCTTGGAACGGTCAGCGGAAACGAATTCCACTTGGGGGCTTAAATCGATTTTAAGTGGCCACAATCCTCGCCCTTACTTCCGTCGCGATTTAGACAAATAATTTGTTCAGTCCGCATGAAGGCCTCCTAACTCATCCGTGCAACATCTACGTGAATACAAATAATCAAACAACCACAGAGGTGAGACAACGGTGAGGACTCGACAGCAAGAAACCGGTGAAATACTGGAGCAAAAGAAAACCAACAGTTAGACCCCGATGGGCCCGATCAGAGACAGAACATCAGGCACCAACCAACATTACCTTGAATTAGATCTCTCTAATTCTCAATAAGCCTTTACGTTGGAACCGTCATAGAATCTGCGGCCTGACCCACCGGCGTGCAATTAAAGAGGGAAGCAAAGTTGCCAGCCGTGATTGGGTTAACTATACCATGCATGCAGTCTGTCGTATAACATTTATGTTGTTCCCAATCTTTTTATATCGAAGAATGATTTTACGAAATTGGGTGCTGAAGTCATTGCGGTTATATAATTTTCTGAATTCATATACTAAGTCACCATAAAATTCGGGTAAAATTTCCTGCCCAGGCAAAGTGATGTGACTCAGACCCCCAGTGCATATAAGCCTTTTGGTTTCACTGGGCGGCTGGGCTTCGCATGTCATTTCAATATGGGTAAAAGTCCCATAAAATTGAAAGCAACGTCTCCAAAATGACCTTAATAATATTGACTGGCACATTACACCTCAATTCAAGAAACAAAACAAACGATTCAAAGATATCCATTCTCAACTCACATATTATGACAATATAATCTTCCAGACGGTCCATTTTCCAGTATAGGGTATTAGCATATTTATTTTGTTATAGTTTGAACAATTTGACATGAGACTGACCTTTATGCATGGAATAAATTAGCCAATGTTTTCGTCTAATACGTCGGCTTTCGTAAACTTCTCGTGAATTTTCGGCATCTCGTGAATTGCCACCCATTTACCGACCTCTATGTATTGAATAACAATATCGCAATTCTCGGAAGACGGCGAAGATAAATATATGCATTCAGTCGGGTGTGAAATTATGTTAATAGAGTTCAATTTGTTCGAACTATAATTTTATGTTAATAAACACTGAAGATCTAGATCAGATGCCACGTTCTGTGGCAACCAGATAATAACATAAAATATAAAGAAGCTTTATTTAACGTCGCATATTAGAAACAAATAACATAAGCTATGCAGAGCTTGCGATCAAGGTGTACAGTATGTCGGTATAAATGTCAAAAAGAAAAACGTTTTGGCTTTAGGTGTGACATAGTCAGTGTGAAATAAAACTAAACGAGCTCAGATAACCACAGAGAGCAATTATCCTTGTCCCATAGCAGAGAAAGTTTATTTATCTGGAAACTTTCAGTATCATTTTCGCCGAGTCATGAACAAACCTGTCATTGAGGTTTCGGTTCATGTTAGGCACAGACCGGGCTACGAATCTATAATACTACCAGCTGTGTCGACAATTTGGAAAATTGAGAAACTTAAAATATTATACTTTTCAAGCACCGAATACTAAGGCACAGATCAGACTGCGCGGACGAGCAGTCTGATCTGTGACTTAGTTGTTCGGAAATGGCATAAATAGAGATTCTCAATTATTTTTGCAAGTAGATGTCGTATTATGCAAGTGTCAATTTTGAGGAAAAGATTTCATCGCCCAGACACATTAGAAATATAAGAAAAAGAATGAGATTGTGTATTGTATTGACGTTTTCACAAATCTTCTCAACTTTGTGCATTTTTTATTATTAACTATGACTGTAAGCACATCAGACCTTACACAATGCAAAAATACAGGCCCGCTAATATGGGCTTGCAGAAATAGAATGGGCTGCATGGGGCTTCCAGGCTGAGCTGCAACCGATCGCACATGAACACTGGTAAACGACTTAGAGGGTCTAAGCCTGCCTAGGCAGAGTGGTGCGAGTCGGACGGTCACTGCATATAAGCCCTATTGGTCTGTTTTGGTGATATGGCTTGAGGTGTCATTTCATCTCAATGTAGTTTAATAATAAAAAAAAAAAAGAATTGGAAGCAGCGTCTCCAAAATGAACTAAATAGTGTTGACGAGGACGTGAGGCCTCAGTTCAAACAACCGAAATCAATACAATAATACTTCCGTTTGCAATTAATTGCACCTTTCGTATGTCTAAAACTAGCAATTTCAAATAATGCTGTCCTTTTTCTTACTCTCACGGCTCCAACGGTAGTTTGTGGGTGCTCGTTACAAACCGCCCCCAGTGCCCACAATCTAACTCGTGAATTGAGGCGGTTCTGTCGAGTGGACGCAACCTTTGTTAAGAAGAAAGAAATAATAATAAAAGTAAACATGTAGTATGTCCTTTTAACCCCACTTTTTTAAGTGGAATTTACAAGGGTATTCATTGCACTGAATTGTTCAGGTGATGAAAGCAACGCCTGTTCAGGCTGCCAATGGACCGTGTCCACAAAGTTCGTGTAAAAAAAAAATCGAACTCGACATGGCTGACTTTGAACATGGGGAACACTAAGTACATACGTATAACCTAGTGAACGAATGCAACTATTCCCCCCGCCCTTCGGAGCTTGCAGAAATAGATTGGGTTGCATGCTGCATGGTGCTTCCCCGCAGAGCTGGACCCGACACAACTTGATTACTGGTAAACTGCTTATAAGGTATTAGCCTGTCCCATTAACGCTCCACAAATCGTGTGGGTGGTGGGGCTTGAAATGCCATTTCATCACAATGTCGGGTAAAGGTCCCGCAAAATCGGAAGCAACGTCTCCAAGATGACCTAAACAGTGTTGAAGGGGACGTAAAACCTCAACACAAACAAAACAAGTATAGCGGTCCTAAATTGCGACGGCTACCAGTGAGACGCCAAGTTCTGCAACGGAAGGTCAGGTGTTTTTTCTCCGGGTACTCCGGTTACCGCCCACCTCTGATTAACGATCGGAAATTAGTGTGATAATCTTGAAAGGGCCGTTAAACAAAACATATATACACCTTGTGTATATATATCAGGATTAACACATCCATGTTTTCATGTGTCCAAAACTAATATTTCTGTCTAACGAGTACCATAGCCTATGACTTGGGGCAGAAATAAGAATCAATAGTTTATACACGAATTATTTTTATCCCGGTCATGTGTATGGTAACCCGGGTAGGATAAGCATTTCTATTCCAGAGTGCAATCATTACCTGATGCATCCATCTTAAGCGTGACAGCGATATGTTTCCAAGCATTCATACTGTATTTTTGCGCAATGAAAATCTAATTTTCGTGCACAATGTCTAGCATAGGTTTTCGTCCGAAAACAAAGGTCATTACGAAAATACATCCCTGTGACATTGCGAGTTCTTTAACCCATTTAGTACCGGAAACCCCAAAACGGGTACCAGGCAAACAGTGCAGGCCCAGTTCAGACGCCGCAGAACGCGGCGTCTGATCAGGGCCTACACTGTTTGCAAAAAGTTCATCCATTTTCCAAATCAATTTTGAATAAAACACAACCTGACACCCCTAAATTTTGAAATTGACTCCTGCTATATATAAAGAGGAAAGTGCCATTTGGTACAAAAAGGGTTAGTATCGCCAAAACGGTGATCTGTCTGATAAAAATTTGTGATATTTTTCTTCTTTATACACCAAACATGTAGCTTGGCTGGTTTGGGGTGGTTCTAACGAGTACCTACAACCTATGTCTCAGATCTGGGGCCAGTTGTTCAAAGCATCGTTAGCTTAACGAGCTCGTTAGTGGTCAAATTATTAACTATTCTAGCAAGAACAATATAAAAAATTTTGGTATTTTTGCTGAAAAAATTTGAGCAGCTGCTCGCATTTTTTCAGCAAACATTTTAGTATATTTGTTATATTTAATGATCAAAGTTTTAACGATACGTTAACTAACGACGTCATTATCTTTGAACAACTGGCCCGTGAATCAGAATAATGCATACCCTGTAAAACCCGGATTTATTCATATGAAGTGGGCTCTAGATTTGTTAACGTGGTGCATTCACAGAGCCAGGAAAGATAACATTTAATTGCATAGTTTTTGTTTGATTTTGTTTGATTTGGTGTTTAACATCCCTGTCAACACTATAAAGGTCATTTTGGAGAAGTTGCTTCCAATTTTGTGGGACTTTTACCCGGCATTGAGATGAAATGACATCTCAAGCCCTGTCGCCCAATGAAACCAGTAGGGTTTATAAGCAAGGACGGTCCGACTCGCACCTCTTTGCCTGGGCAGGCTTAGATCCTCTAAGCGGTTTATCAGTACTCGTGTGCGGTCAGATTCAGCTCTGCGTGGAAGCATCATGCAGCCTATTTATATCTTCAAGCCCCAATGGGCGGGGCTGTTTATTTACTATAGGATAAGACAGTACGTTTTCTAGAACATGAAATAATCATAACACACCTCTTGAATCAACCGCAGATTGCAGACGCAGTAACAATACACCTACTCCTCCGCGCCAAGACAGACTGAACAATGGGATTAACTTGGGGGAATCAGCGAAATCTTTCTGGAAATTCACTTATCAGAAACACCCAATCCCGTTGGGAAACTACACCTATGTCAAACAAGTATATCTCCATGGCTGCAATATAGCAGTTTTCTAAAGACAATATATAATTTATGCATTTCTGTAACTTAAGCTCCAAATATCAATTGACAGTACTCAGACTCGCCTATTATCCTTGGAAACCCCAGCGATCTCTATATATTTCAAAATCGGGTTTACTAAGATATTAATAATGCGGGGCTATATATCTCTGTCATATTTCTTCCGATTGTAGGTGCTCGTTAGGACAGCGTCGGCGGTTTAACGGACATCTGTTTGGGGAGTCAGTAGCTGGATAATGGTCCTTAACGGGAACTTAGACTGTCTTGTTTAACGTTGTATGCAAAGAGTATAGACACTGATCAGAGCGACTGTTCTGGGTCTATGCTGTTTGCCAAACCCAACACACGATTCCAGTCACGATTCTGTCAAGATTCTATAGATAACCCTCTTACTCAACACTAGGACCTTAAAGTAATAATAAAAGGCTTAATAATTGCCTTAGGAAACAAAGAACACTTAAAAGAACGAAAATCGGAGACTCGGTTTTATTGAGTCTCTTCATGCACAGCAATATACTTTGCAAGGCAGCATACGCCTCCTAGCACCGGCTTGAGCGATATTCGATTTTCAAAGTAACCGCAATGGGCTCAATGATCCCAAAGGAAAAGAAAATATAATATGCACTATGATGAAGCACGCGGAGACTTTTTACGGCCGCCACACGTCACTTAACACCTACCAAGGCTTTTTTTTCTATTAATGACCGTTACCTAGACTTCCTACGAATCAATGATTGTCAAGTGGTCATCAACAACGAAAAAGGTCTGTCCTTACATGTAGTTACTCTGGATCGATTGGCAAACAATGGATTAAAACAATATGCAAACTCATTTGAACCCCACTTTTCTCCATTTAGTATGGCCTTTACTGGGACGTAACGTGATGAAACATACATCTAGTTATGCAACACTTTTTGTCCATGGTAACTTTGTATCGACCTACAATATCAAACCTATTCATTGCTTGCACCCCAACGATTATTATTCTGGTTTACACTTGCATCCGGTAAGTAAGTGCATGTAGGTGAGTTGTGTCGGGAACAATCGTCACTTTTCTGCAGTGCCAATGGAAGATACTCAAATAGAATTTATATACGCAAGGTACATACCAGATTATATGTGTGTAGGCATGCTTACCCTCCAAGATTGCATGAAATGACTAGTCACATGTCCCATGTGTATCTGTGTTCAATGTAACAGTGCCTTTTCGGCACGGGTGCCTCAATTAGTCACACCTTCTTGTTAATATAGTCTTTCAAAACGCAGTGAGACGTGACTGCACTTTTAATTTTGGATTAGTCCGTGTTTTAGGTAAGTCGCGTTCAGTTGGGATTTTACATTGGGAGATATAGTTTTACTGAGATTCGTACTGCATCATACTAACCACTTGGCCACGACTTCTACATAATGGCACTATCAAAAAAAAACTTATTTATAGTTTTTAAGTCCTGTGAAAAAAGAAATCCGAAACCTGCTTCCCCTAAAACATAGAATAGTCTTGTCACGCTTGAACGTTGAACTCTCAAAGGTCGTCGATAAACTATACAACATTGATTGTTTACTTGATCGGTCAGTTGCCAATCAGAACTAGAAGGCAGAAAACAAAAAAAAAAAAAAAAAAAACAGTTAGAGTTTGCACAACCTTCTCACCTTGTTCTCTGTTGTCTATACGTTATCATAATTTCAAGAATATAATCCGCCTTGGTTCTTTGCGCGGTGGTACAGTTAAAATTCCGCTATTAAGACCACCTAAAATTAAGACTAATTCTATTTTTAAAGTTCTGTAAATGCGCAGAGGATGTCATATGTACATGCACATACATGTAACTAACACTATGCTGCTGTTGTTGACTTAAAATGGTAGTTTTCAGTTATCTTGGCTTTTCCTGACAAACCTTCAGGCGATAGCTGTATTGGCAATATTGTCTTTTGGGAGGTACATTGGCAGTTATACGGTTAAAATTTCGTTTTATGACAAGCCGTGAAACCTGATTTGCGACCTAAAATCGACGATTTACCTCCCCAAGAGTCAATTTTCAATACAGTTATCCCAATTCTAATGCACTTATTCGGTCTTATTCGGTTGTTTTGATAAAAAATGAGCGATTTTGCACAAAGCGGTGAGCGCTGGGAGCTGCGTAATACCAAATATCAGCCAATGAAAAGCGGACGATATATCGCAGAATATACTGTCGCAAACTTTTGATGTTATCCAATCAGACGCTTGTACATGATTATAAGTCTACACACAAACGTTTCAACGAAAAGGGGTCTACTCCTAGAGGAAAGAATTGCTCCCCAGAAGCACATTCTTTACTTTAAAAGTCGATCCCTATTGACATGGGAGACGAAAATACTTTCGCAAGAGTTGTGTCCCCCGAAAGTGTATCCATTTCCCTTAAAAAAGGATTCGGCTGCTTTGATTCGAGAGACAAAATAGAAGTGGAGGCAATGATCAGGAATCGCTACAATTAACCCACAGCTCCCATCAGAGACACCAAAGGGAAAGAAGTACAAACATGAAACAACAGACCCTAATGGAAACATCAATAGCGGAAAGCCAAAAGGACAGTTACTTTCCCACAAAACGGCCAATAGGCTATCCAAAATAAAATAATATAAGCGACACAAACACCCAAAGACAAACCATAACAAAAATAAACCGCGACAGAAGAACCGCCTTGGAACGGTCAGCGGAAACGAATTCCAATTAATTCCACAAGCCGTTTTAAAAGTTGCCTCCCTTGAAAATACAATTCTCCTTAACAGTAATTCCAAGAAAATACTTATTTTGCGTCATATAAATATACGATGCAAGTAATCATTGTGATCATCTAAGATTCTTAGGGAAAATGGAGCAAATTACCATAATAATGGTCACCTTATATACACATTTCCTTCTTTTTCCCTGGAGAAGATTAGCATTCACCACTCTCTTGGCTAATTCAGCAGACGACAGATCGTTGATACTTATTTTTCACAGAAAACAGGATTTGTCATCTCATGCAAATTGTGTCCATTGAGACAATTTGCATGAGATGTCAAATGTTGTTTTCTGGGAAAAATAAGAAAAAAAAAAAAAAAAAATAAGAAATGAATTTTATGTTTCTGCTGTTCATGAGAGTGTGAACGCAGTGGGTTTCGTGCAAAGTAAGTGAACCTGCAAGTGACCCGCTGTCGTTCATACTTTCATGAAAAGCAGAGCAATTAAGTTTAATTTTTATATTTACATTCTTTGCCCAACATCACTGACCGAATAAATGCTTATAGGAAAAACATTTGCATCCTGTTTTTTTTCTACAAAGAGCGGACCAGTGTTGACGCAACCAACGCCCGTGGAGAATCATGGTTTAGACTGACGTCACTAAAAATCATGTCACTCAATGCGTTCATGGAAATTTGGACAACATTGTTTTCTATCTTTACAATGGAAATGTAAATATTTCAAAATGACGTCTGCTGAAAAATATACCCAGCATACAGAGCATTACCCCATTTTGTCCTGTATAAAATCGCCCGTTTTATATATAGGCAAAATTCCATTTCGAAATTTAGGGGTTTCAGGTTGAGTTATTTTTAGAAATGTGTTTTTGAAAATGGACGAACTTTGGTAAACACTCAAACGGTACGTTCCGCTGAGTCTGATTTTGGCCTGCGCTGATGGTCTTGCTCCCATTTTGTGGTTTCCCTTATACAATGGGTAAAATAAAGGTCCAAGTAAAGTGCTGAACTCATAAATCCCAGAAATACAAAACACGTAAAATATTAATATCTGCAATAACTATTTGGTAGACATGTCTTGCCTAAATGTACATAGTCTGACCCATATCACGGAGTGGGGTTTGTGAGGCCATTATTAGTTCAACCTTGTACCCCTGAGTTTCAAAAGTGAAAATTCATTATCATGACGCTAACCAGTCCGTGAAATGAACACCCCTAAACCCCACTTAATATAGAGAAAACTGGGGTTTGCGGCGGTATGCCTTATTTTTCTTATTTCTGCTCCAAGAAATAGGTTGTGGGTACTCTTTAGAACCGCCTCAATGAGGCGGAGGCGGTTCTAACGAGCACATGCAACCTAAGTTTGCAATTTAAATAAGAACAATATCATGGGTTTTAAGAAAATGTAGCCATTTTGGAGATGTGGAAAATACACTATGTCGCACGGGTGTATTATCGTCACTCTTCCTTTTTGGCATGTCCATTGTTGTTGATTCAAATAATTAACAAACTCACAAATAGGGTAGAACCAGATGACACGGCTCGTATGCGACTTCTCATCATCAGTCTACAGGCCTGACACCAGCATATACATCACGAAAACACGCCTATGTAATTCTGACCCCGTTGAACCCCACTTTTATATAGTAAAACTGGGATTCACAGGGGTAAATCTTATTTTTCTTATTTCTGCCTTAAATGTAGATTATGGGTACTCGTTAGAACCGCCTCAGTGAGGCGGTTCTTGCGTGTACCCATAATCTATATTTTGAGCAGGAATAAGAAAAATATCACAATTTTTCATCTGAAAATTGTCGTTTTTGCTGCGGTAAACTTGTTCGGGACTTCAATTTGAAGACTAAACCAATAAACGTCTTCATGTTCTATAGAATCAGCAGAAACAGATGATTAGACAAACATTGCATCTATTGATACGTCGTATGACTTAGACAATGAATTATAAAAGGATATAATGTCTGTCATTCTGTGAAGTATTACAAACGCGTATTCTGTTTGATCGCAGCTTAGTTTACCGGTGTTCGTCCTTGCGTGGTCCGTCCGAAAAATCTGTATCGTGCCATAGCTTGAACAGTACTGAGGTGTTTGTCTTGAGTGAGTGAGTGTGTTTCTGTTTTACGTCCCACCAACAGCTAAGGTCATACGGAGACGTGACCTCGGTTTAAAGACTCATCCGAAAGTCTTGAGAAGCTCGGGATCGATCCTGCAATCTCTGTTTTATCAGGCGAGTAGCATAACCACTGCACCACAGTGGCTTCTAAAGAGGTGTTTGTCGTGAACCTTGGTGTATTGATTGAGTTTTGGTTTAACCCATATATGCCTAGTGGCCCTTTTTTGGGACGTTGGCAAAAAGTGTAGACCCAGATCAGACGCCGCATAACGCGGCGTCTGATCTGGGTCTACACTGTTTGCTCAAAGAACATACATTTTTGTACAACTTACATTAAACAAAACAAATCTGACACCCCTATAATTGAAAATGGACAACTCCAAATTTATAAGATGGAAGATTCCATTGTCATATATGGGTTAAAGATACGTCGACGCTTGCGGGTCATTTTGTGTCGTCTCCTAGAAAAAGGGAGAAAAGATCTGGAAGGGACAGTAGAGGAGATGAAAGTGAGTGACAGGGGACGAAAGAGGAAAATGAATGGAAGTGTAGGAGCTGTAGAATCAACAACATTTCCCCTCTACCCTTACCTAACAGAAGGAAACTGTCCTTTTGGCGTTTCGCTTGTGATTTTTCCATTAGGAGTTACTTATACCATGGTCTTATTTCTTTCCCTTTGGTGTCTCTGATGGGAGATGGTGGGTTGTTTTAACGATTCATGATCATTGCCTTCACTTCTTTTTGGTTTGGTCGCCATTAGGCGGGCAAACCGGGTCTAATGACCAGATTGTAACTGTTCCATGGAGGGGCACGTGACGCGATCAACCAATCAGCTTTAACGATGATGCAATACTATACTGCAGCTTTAACGATGATGCAATACTGTACTCCAATTACAGGAAACAGCCTGTCTAAGTAGCGAAACAGACCGAAAAGCAAGCGTTCCAACTCCAACAATAAGTTTTGTTTGTTTGATTTTAGGTTTAACGTCCCCGTCAACACTGTAAAGGTCATTTTGGAGACGTTGCTTCCAATTTTGTGGTACTTTTACCCGACATTGAGATGAAATGACATCTCAAGCCCTGTCGCCCAATGAAACCAATAGGGTTTATTAGCATGGACGGTCCTCCGCCTCGCACCGGGGTTCCTGGACAGGCTTAGATCCTCTAAGCGGTTTACCAGTACTAGTGTGCGGGCCAGATTCAGCTCTGCGTGGAAGCATCATGCAGCCCATATATTTCTTCAAGCCCCTATGGGCGGGGGCTTTCCAACAATAAGGGAAATGGATACACCTGGCAGGTGTGGCAGTTAGTCTACCATTTTTGCCGTATTTCGAAACACACCTATACAAATACATTGTCATTTTTGGCCAAAGAAAAAATAAATAAAAGAAAAATTGGAATATTTGCCTTTTTTGCTCAAAACATAGATTGCGGGGAGTCGACAGAAACGCCTCGACGATGCGATTCTATCGAGTACCCACAATCTAGTGTCTCAGAGCATGAATAAGGAAGTTAATGTATACCCCTGCAAAACCCGTGCTTTACTATATAAACGTGAAGATTATATTTTCTTGTCCTTTGGGATCATTGATTCGATTGTGGAATTTTGAAAATATCTGAGGGTCACTGATGAGGCCTAATTGGCCGAAACTATCTAGTCTGGCCCAGAAAACATGTACACTCCATATTTTTCAGTTCTGAGGTGTATGCCTTGCTTCCAAAGGATAGCCCTTTTATAGAACATATTTCACTTCATTTCAACTGGTGTATGGAAATGTATGATGGCGGTAAAACGTCTCCCTGCCCTACATCATAGTGTAGATTATATTTTCTTGCCCTTTGGGATCATTGATTCCATTGTGGAATTTTGATAATATCTTAGGGTCACTGATGAGGCCTAATTGGCCGAAACTAGCTAACCCTTTTATAGAACATATTAAAGGGGATCACAATTCTAAAGGCATGATTTCGTGATGGAAATACAACTTTAAGGACCTTATGGTTGCTACTCTGTTGGCTCTGTCCAACTGAAAAAGGGGTCTACTCTAAAAGAGGAAGAGTTTGCTCCTCAAGGGGTCTATTCTAAAAGGGAAGAGTTTGCTCCCCAGGAGCAAATTCTTTCCTTTAAGAGTATACCCTTTAGACATATCCAAAGAGAAACTACTTTTGCAGGAGTAGCCCCACCCCCTTAAGGCGTATCTATTTCCCTTATGGGGAACTTATAACAGCCGCAGTCATTTTCGCAAATTTTACAATGCCATTATGGAGTAAGTCCATGGGGCCATGGAAACGAAAAACAACAGAATATAACTACTGCTACTCACAAAGTGTGGCTGGCTGCGGTAGCTCAGTCGGATGCAGTCTGACTGATGATAAGGAAGACTCGGGTTCGATACCTACCGGGGTCGGCAACATTCTTTCGTGGAGATTGATTTTGAAATCTTTTCTATGGTCATTCTCTCCCTTCCGCTGATTCAGGAAGGGCAGGGGTCAGTTTTGGGCGACAGAATGTGCACTGAACTGGTAAACCGCTTACGGATAAGCCTGCTCAGGAAAAGCGTGGATAGGTACACTGACAGGCCCAAACATGACACAAATCAGTGTTGACTGGGCCGTTAAATACAAATTAACAAAACTTGCAAAAGTTTTTTTCACACAGATAGGAACAGATTTATATAGTCAGAACATCTTTCGGTACGCTGATAGCTCTAATAATACGTATACGTAAATGTTGGAATGACAGAGAACGTTACTTTTCCTCATTTATAAAGATCGCTGGGTGTAACGGGCCTCCGTGGCCTAGTGGATAAGAGTGCTGACTCTTAATCATTAGGTCTCTCAACGCTGTAGGTTTGAGCATGGCGGAGGTCACATAATGAGAAGTTCTGCAACGGAAGGTCAGGAGGTTTTTCATCGGATACTCCAGTTTTCGCTTACCTCTGATTAACAATCGGCTTGATGTGAGTGAAATAATCTTGAAAGGATCGTAAAACCAAACATAAAAAAGATCGCTGGGTGTGTAAAAATATTTTCATGTCTTTGCTACTAGAATTAACGACAGTGCCATAGTTGAACCTTCTAACTCTTCCAAATATATAAAATATTTAGGGGGCGAAACAAAGTCAAAACGTTGATGGGTCGTTGTTTATTGTTTTTGAGCCCAGCACAGATAGCAATAGTTTCTGTTCAAAAACTTCATGACTACTAAGTGACCTGCCACCAGTTATAGACTGAGTTGTTAAAAGATTTTTTTGGCACATTCGATGGGAGCTATTGTATCTGATAAGCCGAGAGTGGTGTTCTTTATTTCCACTCAATACTTTACGTTTTACTAATCAGTTTCTTTAACAATTAAATTGTGATCCAGAAAGATATACAAAAGGATTGCAAATTTCAGGTTTTTGCGGAGGTACCGCTCAAAGAAACTGCCGAGGTTTAAGATGCAGTCTGATTCGCAGCACTTTGTCTGGGCAGGCTTAGATCTTCCTAGTGGGTTCAGCAATACTTCAAAGTTCGGTCGGTTTCTGCCCATGCAGTCCAATATATTGCCCCAAGGTCTGATCGGCCCCCGTCCATCGGGGTTTGAAGAAATAGATTGGGTTGCATGATGCTTACACGCAAAGCTAATACCGGCCGCACATGAGTAGTGTTAAATCGCCTAGAAATTCTAAGCCTGCCCAGGAAAAGTGGCTCGAAAAGTTCACGCATTTCAACCATTAAGTTTCATTGGGCGACAGATTGGAAGCAATGTCTAAAAAAAAAAGACTCATACAGTGTTAACAGGGACGTTAACAACAAATGAAATAGATAACCAAGGCCCTATAGAAGGCCTGATGACTTAGGAAAAGTATTTTTATATACCCATTTGAAAAACAACAACAACAACAACAAAAAAAAAAAAAACGGTCGTATTAAGTTATGGGGTTGGTGTCCGTCCGTCCGTTCGTAAACTTTTTTTTCGTTTCCGTGTAACCCCTACTATACAGTTTCCATCCATAAAATGTGTATGTAGTAAGGCTAAGATGTGAAGATATGCCTTAAGTTTCGAGAATTACTGTCCAACAAATATTAACAGAGTTATGACCTTTGAAAAATTCGGTTTACATTTTCGTTTTGTTAAGTTTTGTGCTATACATGTGTAAACCATATGTAAGTTATATTTTGTTTATACTTGCCATGGCGTTAAACAATTTGCCACAGAATACGCATCACTACCTACCCCTCCTGATACTAAGGTCACAGGCTTGGAAATGTTATATACACGTTTTGTATTAAAAAATAGAAGTGGAGGCAATGATCAGGAATCGTTACAATCAACCCACAGCTCCCATCAGAATAACCAAAGGGAAAGACACACATTACGATAACACATCCGTGCGATATAGTGCATTTTTTCACGTCTCCAAAATTGCTAGTTTTCTGATGAAAATCCTTGATATTTTTCTTATAAATGCTTAAACATAGGTTGAGGGTGCTCGTTAGAACCGCCTCATTGAGGCGGTTCTAACGAGTATCCACAACCTATGTATTGGAGCAAAAATAAGAAAAATAATGTATACCCCCGTAAACCCCAGTTTTCTCTATATAAAGTGGGGTATAGGGGGGTCTTCATTTCACGGACTTGTTAACGTGATGACAAACATGAAACAACAGACCCTAATGGAAACACCAACAGCGGAAAGCCAAAAGGACAGTTACTTTCCTATAAAATGGCCAATAGGCTATCCAAAATAAAATAACATAAGCGACACAAACATCCAAAGACAAACCATAACATAAACAAACCGCGACAGAAGAACCGCCTTGGAACGGTCAGCGGAAACGAATTCCACTTGGGGGCTTTAATCGATTTTACGTGGCCACAATCCTCGCCCTTGCTTCCGTCGCGATTTAGACAAATAAATTGCTCAGTCCGCATGAAGGCCTCCAAACTTCACACAAACCATAACAAAAATATACCGCGACAGAAGAACCGCCTTGGAACGTTTAAAGTTTATTATTTTTATTCAAAAAATGCATTAAGTGGGATAATGATATCAGCTGGCTCAAATCAGAATGTAGACTGACAAGACCAAACCTATTGGATGCTTTTTGAAAGCAGCCAACTTGTTTGACAAGTTTGTAACCTTGACCAGTTTGACAGCTTTGTAACTCTGATGCCTTTGACAGCTATGTAACTTTATATATTTTTGATAGCTTTGTAACTTTAACTTTTTAACATCCCCACCCTAGTAAAATACTTCTTCTGAGCGTTCCAAATCGGTTCTTCTGTCGTGGTTTATTATTGTTATAGTTCGTGCTTATACCGCTAACAGTCAGATCCTATTCTATAATGTTATTAATCAAGTAATTTCGTATTGGCCCAGTTACAGGTTCGAGGTCTGCTGTATTGGCACGAGGCCGAAGGCCGAGGCCAATACTGCTGACCGAGGACCGGCCGAGGCCAATACTGCTGACCGAGGACCTGTAATTGGGACAATACGAAATTACTTGATTAATGACAATTTTATTAACTGACGCAAGTAAAACATGATTTATGATTTTTTAATATTGGTTGACCTTGTGTAATATAGGATAGTCAATTAATAAATTACGATAACATCCCCGTACCACATAGTGCATTTTTTCACATCTCCTAAATGGCTACTTTTCTGAAAAAAATCTGCGATATTTTTGTTATTTTTACTTCAAACTTAGTATGTGGGTGCTCGTTAGAACCGCCTTTCTGAGTGGCTCTAACGAGTACACACAACCTATGTCTTGGAGCAGAAATAAAAGAATTAATGTATAGCCCTGTAAACCCCAGTTTCGATAAAGTGGGGTGTAGTGGGGTGTTCATAGCACGGATGTGTTCACGTGAAGTACCACGTTTTCTGTGTGTTTGTAATCTGATACAGCTTCAAATAAAATATTGTTGAAACCAAATCAAACGCACCATAACGCGGCGTATGATAAGCATCTCAAAGGCTGTACCATTTTCTAAATAACTCAACCTAAGTTTCGAAATGGACCATCTTCCCAAGATCAGAACGAGTCAAAAGAAAACACAGTAAACAGTTTTGATGCGCAATGGAAAAAAAACAGACTAGAGAGAATAATTTACGCCTAGCAGATTTTAAACGTAGTCAAGGCTTGAGATTCATCTTTTTGACAACCCTTTCATTAGTATCTGAAATAACAGGATATTATCAGCCAGTTACCAGCTGAGAACCACTGGGAACATCTCTTATCACAATACATATACACGCTCTTGGAAAATCAACAAAATGCACATGTACATACGTATCAAGCAAAATAGGTCGCCTTCACGTTAAGCGCAAATCCATTCTGTGTTTAGCAGCCCAATCAGATAGTTCATTGTTTAGTTAATCTGTGCTGGTCCGACCATTGACGATTCTGGTTATGCCATCAAGATTCTAAAGTGCTGGCCACACATACAAAATTGTTGATTTGTGAGATGCTTTCGAAATTGACACGACTATACGTCAATATGAACACCATTCGAGGTAAAACCTCGTAGTATTTCTATTGCGTTTAACCCATTTTGTACGGGCCTCCGTGGCCTAGTGGATAAGAGCGCTGACTCTTAGTCATTAGGTCTCTCACCGCCGTAGGTTCGAGCCTCGCTCGGGCCACGTGTGAGACGCCAAGTTCTGCAACGGAAGGTCAGGTGGTTTTTCTCCGGGTACTCCGGTTTTCGCCCACCTCTGATGAACGATCGGCTCGATATGAGTGAAATAATCTTGAAAGGGCCGTAAAACCCAAACCAAAAAAAAAAAATAAATAAAAAAATAAACCCATTTTGTACTGGAAACCCCAACAGGGTTACCATGTCAAACAGTGCAGGCCCAGAACGCGGCGTCTCATCAGGGCCTACACTATTTGCAGGAAGTTTAGTCATTTTCCAAATCAATTTTGAAGATACTAAAACCTGTCACCCCTTAATTTAGTAATGGACTCCTGCTATATATAAGAAGGAAGATTCCATTTGGCACAAACAGGGTTAAAGGGTTGACGATTCTAACGGTCAACGCAATACTAAGAATCTTAAAAAAAAACATACAAAACATCAGAAACAAAAACAGCACTGGTATTAGTAGAAAAAACAAAACAAAACAAAACATTTCTAATAGATAACAAGCAAAAAAACAAAGAAAAGAAAACAAACCCCGAAAACAACACCAGCAGCAGCAACAAATAAATAAAAAAAATAAATACATAAATAAATAAATAAAAAAGAAAGAAACAAAATGTACAAAATCAATACAAGTTGTGACAGTTTCAAAGGATTTTAACAGAAATATGGTTTAAAAATCTATTTAACCCTTGTCCTGCTAATCCCGGATATCCTCATCTTTGAAACAATGTAGATCCAGATCAGATGGCTTCTGACGAAGCCATCTGATCAGGATCTTCATTGTTTGCCATTCAGTTTATGAATTTGTTGCAATGATTTGCATCAAGAAATCTGATTGGTTGATAATCAGTTGTGAGTGTGACATATTAAAATATTCAGCTGGACAGGGCTTAATGCATACCTCCATGTTGGGTTGCAATGTCTACCAGGAGCCGAGGTTATAAAACTGTTTAAACTAAAACGTTTTTTAATCTCTTGGCCCTGACAAAAAGAGATAGAAACACTCCGTATTCGTTATTGTTTGAATTAAAGAAAATAAAGGTCCCAGTAGTAGGGGACAATGTTTTTTATATTGAATTGACCTGGCGTCCACAACTCGGACATTGTTAAACATTTTCTGACTCAAGTCAGACGCCACAGCGTCTACACCGTTTGCTTATAGTACATGAGTGTGGGGTTAAAAGAAACAGGCTAAATCCAGGCTGATGACTATTTTCGAGCCTACCCCCAAGGATAAAAGACCCACCCGTACTGTCAGTACTCTGGTTCTTATTGTAACACAGACACTTTCCTTTGTATTAAATAAATGTCAATACTGACAAGGAACCATCTTAATCAACTGTGAGAAAAAAATCTGTGTGTTCTAAGTTGGCTGATGAGACCAATTCTAGCTCTTAACATCATGTTGCAGATATAGCTCTGTTGATGATACCGTAGCTTTCGCTTCGCGATGAGCACGTTTCTGCTCAGCTTGGCTGATTATTTTTGCCTCTTATTAATTGACTATCCTGTATTGTTCGGAGGTCATCCGTATTAACACTGAGGTCAAAAATTAATAATCATGTTTTTAATGGTGTCACTTAATAAAATTCTCATTAATCAAGTAATTCCATATTGGCCTAGTTACAGGTCCTCGGTCTGCTGTATTGGTCTCGGCCTTCGGCCTCCGGCCAATACAGCAGACCTCAGCCCTGTAACTGGGCAAATATGAAATTACTTGATTAATAACATTATAATATTCACTAGCACACCTTCTGCGGAGGCTTCGCCGCTTTACTGGACCCTATGCAATTTGTTCCCACGACTGTTATGACGTTCATGAGGGAGGCTTTGAGAGTGTCATTGCATCGTTTCGGAGTGTTTGCCCATTTATAGTTCTCCACAGAGAATAGTCTTTGGCAAACGTCCGCCGGGTATCATGGTAGCATGACCATTCCTTCGTAACTGTACGAGTTTCAGATGAGTATGTGCACTGTGTATTTCTACCATTTTAGGACTTCTGTACCTGGAATCCTGTCTTGCCACTTAATCATTAGAAGATTTTCTATGACAGCATAATATTATATGGAAACTGATGTCTTTAATCATGCTGTTGGTAAACTGACAAAGTTTCGCATGCGTATAATAGGGTTTGCAGGACCATAACTTTGTAGACGTTCGGTTTTATGTCAAGTAGAAGTAAAACAAAGATCAGGAATTGATACAATTAACTTTCTCCACCCAAAAAAGACACCAAAGGGAAAGAAATACAAACATTAAGCGACCAGACCATAATGGAAACCTAAACAAAGGAAGGCCATAAGGACAGTTACTTTCCCACAAAATGGCCATATGGCCATCCAAAACCAAAAGACACAAGTGATACACACAGTAAGTAACAAACAACAACATACATAAATTGCCACAGAAGAGCCGCCTTGGAACGGTCAGTGGAAGATTTCCACTGGGGGGGGGGGGTGTTAAAATCAATTTTACGTGGCCACAATCCTCGCCCTTACTTCTGTCGCGATTTAGACAAATAATTTGTTCAGTCCGCATGAAGGCCTCCTAACTCATCAGTGCAACATCTCCGTGAACACAAAAATCAAAGAACCACAGAGGTGAGACAGCGGTGAGGACTCGACAGCAAGAAACCACTGAAATGCTGGAGCAAAAGAAAACCAACAGTTAGACTCCGATGAGCCCGACCAGAGACAGAGCATCAGGCACCAACCAACATTATCTCTCTAATTTTCAATAAGCCTTTACGTTGGAGCCGTCATAGAATCTGAGGCCTGACCCACCTGCGTGCAATTAAAGAGGGAAGCAAAGTTGCCAACCGTGATTGGGTTAACTACCATGCATGCAGTCTGTCGTATAATATCCATGTTGTACCCAATCTTTTTATATCGAAGAATGATTTTACGAAATTGGGTGTTGAAGTCATTGCGGTTATATATTTTTCTGAATTAATATACTAAGTCACCATAAAATTCGGGTTCCGATAGACCTTGTTGCAGAAGAGATTTAAGTCCAATATTGAATTTTGAAATTAAATCAGAATGGCGTCTATAAAATTTTGACAAGGCTTTGCGTAGTTTATGGTACCGATAACCCTGATTAAGGAGTTTAGCCGTTAATAATTTATTACGAGTGTTGAAGTCAGTTACATGACTACACACGCTAGCAAATCGAGTTAATTGCGAAATATAAACGCCATAGGATGGCGCACGAGGAACATCGCCATCCAAAAAAGGAAAATTTACAATCTCAAAATCAAAGTCATCGCGTTTATCATAAATTTTGCACGAAACAAATCCATCTACAATAGATAGATGTTAATCCAAAAACGGGGCCTCGGTATCAGAAGAATTTGCTTTATTTAACTGAAGTTCTAGGGGGTAAATCTGACTGATCAAACCATCAAAATAGGTATTATCAATATTTAATAAATCATCTAAATATCTAGAAGTAGAGCTAAAAGCTTCAATAATTTCCAGATTGGTTATCAATGGAAAGCGACAAAATGAAGTCTCTTTCATAACAATACAAGAACAGATCAGCCACAAGAGGTGCGCAATTAGTATCCATCGGAATACCCACAATTTGTCTAAATAACTTAGTACCGAATCTAATATAAATATTGTCAAGTAGAAAGGTGAGGGCATCACATTCTTTCTGACATGACCAAAGTGTATAATTCTTATGCTCTTTTGAGGTGAAAAATGCATTTCTGACATTACATGCAAGATAGAGAGAATCTTCTCTGTGAAGAGCCCATTCAATTAAATCATTAAGCTTTTCTTTTATAAGATTATGAGGAAGTGTAGTGTAAAGAGTGGAAAAATCGTAGGTAGACAGACTAGAAGCACGAAAATGTCTAGATTTCAATTTATTTAAAACCTCATTCGAATTTTTTATAGACCAAAACAGATTTCTTCCTGATCTTTCAAAGACTTTATCACAATATTTAATTACATGCGTTTTAATAGCAGTAAGACAGGAAGTTAATAATTTAGAAAGTTCAGTGGTAGTGCAAGAGCTAGAATTTGCAATAAACCGTGCTTTGTAAGGTTTTTTATTAAGTTTTGGTAACCAGTATAGCGTAGGAAGCTTGTCTTGGCCTTCGTTAACACATACAGCAAACTTGGTGGCTGAAAGACAAACATGTTTATCTACTATAGCTCTCTCTTCAGCTAAAGGCTGAAGTTCATAGGCCTGATTCATAAGTCTGATTCCATTTTGATCAAAAGCACCACCACGTAGTTTGCCAAATGCTGCACTAGCGTTTGCTATCCTGTCATTGGCAGCATCAGTGTGCACGACTGTTGACAATTCCATTCCAAGGGAGTTGAACGTATCTACAACTTGCATTTTTCGACGTTTCACTGTGGTGGTAGGCTACGTGTAAGGCTTGGCAGGCGCTGGTCGATATACCACCTCGGCCTGTTTATGCTGATTGTGGGCACATAGCTGTCACACGAGTCAGACACTTAATCAACATCATTTCGCATCTTCTCTCCTGTTGACACTCTGCCGCCATGTCGTCATCAAAACGAAACTCGTCTAGTATATGTATATGCACCTTTAATTTGTCTTGAAACCTACCTACGTTGAAGAGATTTCAGTCAAAGCGATAACTAACATTGTCACCATCCTGTCAAGCATCTGTGAGCATGGCAGTAAATATCATGCTAACAGTGTTGGCGCTAGACCACAGCCTTGCTTGAACCAGTTTGTCAAGGAAATGGATCAGCAAAATCGGCATCATTTTGGACCCTTGCAAGCATACCATCATTACGCAACCACGCCTATACAAATACATTGCCACCTTTATCGCCGAAAAAATGAAAATTTTATTATGAAAATATGTGATATTTTTCTTATTTCTGCTCCAAATATAGATTGTGGGCACTCGTTACTAACGAGTACCCACAATCTATATTTTAGAGCAGAAATAAGAAAAATAAGGTATACCCCCAGAAACCCCAGTTTTACTATATAAAAGTGTGGTTCAAGGGGTTCAAAACTATATAGACATGTTTTTGTTATGCCTGGAACTGCATAACCATTGCTATAAACTTGGTTGCATAGCCGGCCGGATTTCATTACAATTGCCACAGACCCTCACGACCTTCTGTGTCAAATGCTTCGGTAAGATAAACAAATGTCTTTTGAGGCTCAAATTCTGTTTGTATAAACATATTTTATTGCATCACTAAATAGTGCAATTCTGTTCCTGGCATTTCTCAAGAAAAACTGCCTTGCTGTGAAGCTCCTGTAAATCATTCCTCTGTCCTTACTAAATCAACACTGGCTGTCGAGTCCTCACCGTTGTTTTCATCTCTGTGACTTTTGTGTTCTCGGAGATGAGTTAGGAAAATAGAAGTGAAGTCAATGATCAGGAATCGATACAATTAACCCCCAGTTCCCACCAGAGACACCAAAGGGAAGGAAACACAAACATGAGATAACTAGACCCTGATGGACACATCAAAAGCGGAAAGCCAAAAGGACAGTTACTTTCCAACAAAATTGAAAATTTGCTATCCAAAACAAAACAAAAATAAAACAAGCGATACACACACTCAAACAAACCATAACAAAAAAGCAATAGAAGAACTGCCTTGGGAATGATCAGTGAAACGAATTTCACTTGGGGGCCTTAAATCGATTTTACGCGGCCGCAATCCTCTTCCTCAATTTCTGTCGCGGTTTAGACGAATAAGCAAGAAACAATTAAACTATAAACCAACGAACCGACTCCGGTTGGCCCTCTGTGAACAAGGGCAATCGGCTATCCAAAACAAAAAGACAACAGCAACATACACATGCAAGCAAAATATAACAAATATAAACCGCGACAGAAGAACCGCCTTGGAACGGTCAGTGAAAAGTATTTCACTTGGGAGCTTCCTCCCACTTACTTCCGTCGCGATTAAGACAAATAATTTGTTCAGTCCGCATGAAGGCCTCCTAACTCATCAGTGCAACATCTCCGAGAACACAAACATCAAACAACCACTGAGATGAAACAATGGTGGAGACTCGACAGCAAGAAACCACTGAAATGCTGGAGCAAACGAAAACCAACAGTTAGACTCCGATGGGCCCTACTTGAGACAGAGCATCAGGCACCAACCGACATGACATAAAGTTCATAAGGACAGATCAAATTGTCTAAATCGCGACGGAAGTAAGGGCGAGGATGGCGGCCGCGTAAAATCGATATAAGCCCCGAGTAAAATTCTTGTCACTGACCGTTCCAAGGCGGTTCTTCTGACGCGTTTTTTATTATTTATTTATTTATTTATTTATTTATTTATTTATTTATTTATTTATTTATTGTTATGATTTGACCTTGGTTGTGTAAATCGCTTATATCTAAATTATTGTTTTGGATAGCAAATTGACCATCTTGTGGGAAAGTGACTCTCCTTTTGGCTTTCCGCTATTGATGTTTCCATTAGGATCTAGTTATTTAATGTTTGTGTTTCTTTCCCTTTGGTGTCTCTGATGGTATGTGTGGGTTAATTATTTCGCTTCCTGGTCATTGCCTTCACTTCTATTTTATGGTAGAAGCCCGGAATGTTCAAGTAGATCATTAAGCCGGTTATGTAGGTCTCTGCCACAAACCTCCTCAGCAGTTGACAATGAAGAGATGACCCGACGTGTGTCACAGATCTGAGGATTCCCTTTCAATTTGAATAGGTGGATAATTGATGCATTCTTGAATTCCTGCTGGATGGCTTCTTTTCTCAATATAATATGAAATAACTTTGAAGCTGGAATACCTCCTTTTTGTAGATCTCTGTTTTGCGTCTGATCATGTAGCCTTGCCTAATAAGTTTTATTGCTTTCACTGTTTCAGGGTCGGTGTAGAAAGCGTCAAGCAGCAGACTAATTCAATCGTGTTATGTATAAGATTTAACCGACTGGATAATGTAATATTTTGTTATTACTCATTAAAACATTTTTATTGTAAAAGGAAATTGTCAAGAATATGAGTCAGATAGTAATAAGAATTGGTAAACAACGTTTGAAACAACGTTTGTTTACAAGAAAGAGATTAAAGATTATTTCAGAAATTTCCAGATCACAATATGTCTAGCATATGAGCATTTCTTTCTACGTGGTTTTAGAATCGTTTCTAAATCTGTAAAAGATAAGGCTTTTCCATCGGTTCAGTTTGGGAGTTTTAAGAAAAGTTCATTTTAAATTCTGTGTTGGATTACTAAAGGGCTATTTTTTATTTTGTACTTATGGATTATACTGTGGGAAATTTCAGCAGGATGTTAAGGACATTTAAATGCAGGCCTAAAAAAGAAATGTGTTTTTTTTTCTTAAGTCGTAATAACAATTAGTTAAAACATTTTGTAAATAAATTTTGTTACATTTGTTAATAGGAGTGGAGGCAATGATCATGAATCGATACAAATAACCCACACCTCCCATCAGAGACACCAAAGGGAAAGAAAAACAAACATGAAACAACAGACTCTAATGGAAACATCTCTAGCGGAAAGCCAAAAGGACAGTTCCGAGGGTAGGCTCAAGTTTACCTGCAATAACGTAGTAATTCTAGACTTTGAAAATTGATACTAGCACGTTTTTGAGAAAATGGACAAAACTGGCATCGTGGTGTCATCAAGTACCTCACCAAAAAGGGGTTAGCTCCTAAGGACATTCATGCCGATATGGTTGCTACATTAGGGGATGATGCTCCTTCGTATGCAACCGTGAAAAGGTGGGCAGCAAATTTTAAGATGGACAAGGACAGCCTTTAAGATGATGACCGGTGTGGACGACCAACAAAGGCAACAACTGAGGAAACCATCAGCCAAGTGCACAGGGCCGTGATGGATGACAGGCGTTTAACTGTGAATCAGTTAGTTAACACTGTTGGCATCTCCCGTGAACGAGCAGAGAACATTCTACACAGTGAATTAGGAATGTCGAAGGTTTCCGCCAGATCGGTGCCACGGCTTTTGACGCCTGACCAAAAGTTGACCAGACTGAACCTGTCAAAAGCCAACTTGGCTATTTTTGAAAAAATACCAAGATGGTTTTCTTGACCGCCGTTTTGTCACTCAGGATGAGTGTTGGGTTCATTACTTTGAGCCAGAGACCAAGAGACAATCCATGCAATGGAAGCACCCTGGCTCACCCCCTCCAAAGAAGGCAAAGGTCGTCTCCTCTGCAGGGAAGGTGATGGCATCAGTGTTCTGGGATGCCAAGGGTATAATATTCATAGAATATCTTCAAAAGAGCAGAACAACTAATGGGGAGCATTATGCAGACCTGCTAAAACAATTGCGAAAAGCAATTAAGGCTAAACGACCCGGAATATTGACAAAAGGGGTCTTGTTCCATCGGGACAATGCGCCTGCTCATAGAACGGTTGTCGCAATGGCTGCTGTGCTTGACTGTGGCTTCACACTTGTCGATCACCCTCCGTATTCACCTGATCTAGCTCCATCAGATTATTTTCTGTTTCCAAACATGAAAAAGCACTTGGTTGGGCAGCATTATCGGTCAGACGAGAGGGTGATAGCTGCTGTGGAGGAGTTTTTCAGGGACCAAGATGAGACCTTCAAAACCACTGGGATCCAAGGACTCCAGCATCGCTGGAGGAAGTGGGTGGACAGGAAGGGAGACTATGTTGAAAAATAAGGCACTCACTTTCAGCATGGACAAACCATTGGATCTTGGTCAGGCTCAGAACTTTTCAGCCTACCCTCGTACTTTCCCACAAAATGGTCAATGCGCTATCCTATTAAAACTTGTTTGCTGATTTACTTTAATATTTTTTCTGCTACGCATGGCTCGTAACAGTAACTGGGTCCTCGTCTGTGATAAAACCATTGTTTTAGCATTTTAGGGAACATTTTAAGAATATTTCATTTGTAGACAAACTAGCAATGTAAACAATTATCAGGAATCGATACAACTACCCAACACCTCCCATCAGAGACATCAAAGGGAAAGAAACACTAACAGGAAATATCTAAACCCTATTGAAAACAGTACAAATTGTAATTTCTTTTTGAACAGAAATTAGTACTAAATGTGTTTAAAATGATTAATAATTCCCCAAGGCATATGAGGGTTGATATTCCATGTGATATAGTGATTGACATTACATGTGATCAAAGACTGGCATTTCTAAAGGGAATTGATATTTACCAACCTTCCTCAAGCTTTTTTAAATTTTATTTACCATATTTACCTTAAATATCAAGCAAAAATGTCATTTGATTTGAATAGTTTCTTGACTCAGTCTTGCCAGGAGCTGGAAATATTTTGCTACAGCTTTTGGTTGATGAAGAACTTTTTTTATCCTCGGCATTGTCCCCAAATGTCTTTTGGGCTATTGATGTTTCCAATAGGATCTACAGTCGAACTTCAATGGCTCGAACACCTTTTGGGACCTCGAAAATCTGTTCGAGACAGGGGTAGTTCGAGCCACTGAGGTTGCTGTCAGGAGGCATAACGAGATACTTTTAGACATCTTTTCGGTGTTCTATAATGAATATGTATGCTGTGTGTACTCATTAGAATCGCCTCATCGAGGCGATTCTAATGAGTACACACAGCATACATTTGCAAGATAAAAGACTAAAATCTCCTTAATTATCCCCCCCCCCTATTTCTTATGTAGAGGATTTCGCTAGGGGCTCAAGAATGGGTTCGACACATCCATGGTAAACGAGCCATCGGTGTTCGAGCCATCGAAGTTCGACTGTTGTTATTTCATGTTTGTGTTTCTTTCCCATTGGTGTTTCTGATGGGTGGTGTTGGTTAATTGTATCGATTCCTGATCAGTTTTAACTTTTGTATGTTTCACTTCTATTTCATCTCTCATTATGATTTCGTATACTGAATTGCCAGTGATATAAATGTACATTCAAATGCACTTGCGTATGTAACGCGACGTCTGATTGGATAACGTCAAAAATTTGCGACAGTATATTCTGCGATATACTGTCGGAAATCCGACGTCACCACGTAACGTCGTTTTTCATTGGCTGACATTTGGTTTTACGCAGCTCACAGCGCGTGTCGCCTTGTGCAAAATAGTACACTTTTTAGCATAACAACCGAAAAAGTGCATTAGAATGGGGATAACTGTATTGAAAATTGTCATTTGGGGAGGTAAATCGTCGGTTTTACGGTCGCAAATTACGTTTTACGGCTCCGCTAACGCGTCGCCGTAAAACGAAATTTCCGACCGTAAAACCTCCGATTTACCTCCCCAAATGACAATTTTCAGGACAGTTATCCCCTAGTTGAGAGGCAACTTGAAATAGGTCAGTGTTTACTAGAAATGAAAGAAAGTGACAAAGGAAAACCAAGAGAAACGGAAGAAAGAGAGAATGACAAAAAGAGATATGCAGAGATAAATTAAATGCAGATGGAAAACTTAGAAATGGAAGAAAGAGAGAAGGAAAAATAAAGAGAAATGGAGGAACATATTTATAAAAAAAAAAAAAAATAGAAAAAGAGGAAAGACTTGAAAGACAAATTAAAAAAAATGGCAATTTCAATTGCAGATGCCATTAAATGGAACTCAAGCGCCAAGATAGGGCACAAACTACACCTGTGCTAACAGCGGCAGTTACTTTATTGTTAAGAAGCACATCAGATTAGTCACTCCATTTCTGGAATCAAAGCGCCAAAGGCACTGAAATGACAGATTCTATGAGAAAATCATAACACTGTGAAAACTAACAGAAAACTTTTCCAAAAAGATCTTAAAATTTAGAAAGGTAGGTCTGCAAATTCCAGTATATATGTTTGCAGAAGTCTATAGACCGGTGGTATAATGAAACGTCATTCAATGATTCAATTTTTTGAAAGAAACTATTTACGTTTTCAAAACCAAACACTAAAATTCAAGTTTTAACAATGCAACTGTCCATAAGTAACCGTTTTTGACTAGTCGGTAAAGGATACCTCTCCCAAAAGATACCCTATGGGAAAGATATCGGAGGAGAAAGGTTGGCTAGTCCAGTACATGAATTTCATTGGCTTGAAGACATTTTTGAGTAAGAACAGCACTATGAGTCCGCTCGTAATCCTGCTGGATAAGATATCCCGGATTCTGAGCGTAATCAAATAAATGGAACCACGTGAGGCCGAAGAACTTGATTGATGTAACGTCTCGCTGTTCAGTTCACGTCTCAGCCATGATCTTGAATGTTCTAATAACACTAAGCTGCGTTCGCTAACCACATGCAATAGCTCGCCACACAATTGCGCATATTTCACCCGATATGCCATGCTCTATTACGCACGCGCCGCCTCGGCATACCTTACACCTATACGGCGAAACACCCCGAAACGACAATCAGCGTGATTCACGCCGAGGTGCGATATGTCACTGAAACGCATATGTCAGTCGCTTAAACGCCAATTTACGTATTTCATGCACTAGCGTAAGTGCTCCGTACTGTGTCGACGCGTTAACTTTGGTCACGAGAGGGACGTCTAGCTCTCAAACGTGCATCGCATAAGGGCGACTAACAGTGTCAGTGCATATTAGTCGGTAGTTGAGACCCCTTGTTTATCTACAGGTACAGTGTAGCAGCTGTCGGCGGAAATCTGTTTCGCATATGCGTCTGACGGTTGAAACGATCTTGACGTACTGACGTCGATGACTTCCGCTACGTCGACCTCCACTAGCGTCTTCTGTATATAGTAAGATGTCGCTCCAATAGACGATAGCTCACACACATGTGGCTCCCAAAATCAGAGTCATCGTCATCCGCTTTCCGACCAGCTCCTCACTATCCAGAGGCACGCTTACGATCCTTTAATGAAAAATGTTGCAATACCCTCTCAATTAATCCTTTTTTTAGAACAAATTTCAGTTTCTTCTTTTCTAGGCACGACCTTACATTACACATCAACAGTTGATCCTAAACATGTGGTTTCTATCCGTACTAGTGTGAAGGTGGTGCACAGGATCGACGTGGCCGGACTGGTAACCAGACGTCACGGTTGATTGATTTAACCTTTTTAGCTTAAGGGCGTGGTGCCTTAGCGTTTGTAATCATACACTCGTTTGGTTTATGAATCAAAGCACTGAGAGTGTGGGATGTACGTTGGAGTAATAGTCCTGGGTTGAGATTTAAACTGTTTCATTTAACTCTGAAATTCCAAACAAATAGTGAAGATTTTGATAAGAAGACGCGTTCTGCAGCGTATGGTCTTGGTCTACATTGTTTGCCAAGCTCACCCTATGATTCCAGGATAATCATCTTCAATCTTATGGAATACCCTGCTCTCACTGCGGCTATTTTCTACAAGACAAAAGGTTATTCTGACAATTCAATGATAGTCACGTAGACGTTAGCACTAAAGCGCTTTTCTAATTAGCAACTTCGGGTCGAATGCCAACAATCAACCTCAACATAGCCGCATCGTTTGTCAGTGCTGGGTACATGTAAGTGTTATCTGTAAAACCTGCACATGAACTAATTGTTGGATCTGGCAAACAATGTAAATCCAGATGAAACGCCACAGAACACGGCGCTGATCTTGTCACATTTTTGCATTAGTTACAAACATCTTGAGTTTAAACGAATCAGTCCAAGTTCCCGTTCATGACCAGCCTGCATTTAGAGACAATCGGCATGTGTGTGGTCTGCTTTGATTTATACACTGCCTTGAGTTTCTGGAGTGCACTCTTTCATCACTGAAGTTGGGCTCGTCCATTCTGCTAAATATGGCACCTAGATTTATATCACAGGACCTACACTAAGTATCTGTACAATATCCCAGGGTTGAAAGGGGCAGCCTTTCTTTCCAGTTTCTCCATGCAAAGTCAATATACACCTAAGTTGCAACTGACCTAAAATTGACCTCGAAAGTCAGAAAGAAAACCCATTAATATTCTTGTCTGCAGCTAACCTGGTCCAACAGCAGGCTGGTCTTTAAGGATTAAATATTGACAGCACTGATAGAAAACAGTGTCAAATAGAAGTAAATGCAATGATACAATCAACCCATAGCTCCCAATAGAGACACCAAACTGAGCCGACTGCTGAGCAGACGCCGCATTGATCTGGGTATACAGTCTTCGCCAAACCCGTCGCATGATGCAGCTGATTCATATGAAATGCTGAATGGTAAGAAAATATCGACAATTCGTCTGCATCAAAAGTTTGTATTACGCTTATAGGATAACTAATACAGTTGTACAACGTTCATTACTGCGCCAAACCGGACTACATTTTGTGCGGACTCATATTTCTATGGCGGTCAAAGCCGGAAGAAAGCCTCTTCATAAGGCCAAATCCACAGTCTTGCGTAAGGGCGGAAAGTCGTTTGAGACAAAATTATCTGAGATTGATTCGGGTATAAAGATTTATGAATCATTCTAATCAGATGGTTTTGTGTCACTAAATGGTGATAATTTTGCCCATCGTAGCTACTCCTATTAAAATCTTAGGAGAACAGGAGCTTCTCGATGTCTTTGTTTTGACAGATAAACCGCCTTTGTTTTGAAAATACTTCTTTGGGCCACAGTGTCTTTACTGATGATGAGAAATGTGGATTTGTTAATGTTCCGCTTCATAACATATATTTGTCATCAGACCATTATATTTTCTTGTCTTTTTTGGATCATTGATTCCATTGTGGAAGAAGGTCACTGATAGGGCCTAATTGGCCGAAACTAGCTAGTCTGTCCTAGAAAAATGTATACTTCATACGTTTAATACTTTAAAGTTATGTGGTGTATTCTTTGCTTCTAAGGGATACCCGTTTATAGAAAAGTTTTGATTCAACTGATACCTTTTGGGGTCAGTCTTTTAATGACGAGATAACTTCGTCTCTGTCTTCAAATCTGACACGCATCTCTTGATCTATATCCTGCTAAAATGTTCGGGACACAACTCGTCATAGATTAACATACGAATCCTGAATTTTTGCTTTGTTTGAAAAGGCTTTAGATGAACAAGAAATACCTCAGGTCCCATTCTGTTTTTAGCTCACCTGAGCAAAGCTCAAGGTGAGCTTTCGTGATCACCTTTTGTCCGTCGTACTTGCGTCGTCAACATTTGCCTTGTTAAGCCTCTAGAGACCACACTTTAGCTTCAGTCTTCATAAAACTTTACCAGAATATTTGTCTTGATAATATCTGGGTCAAATTCGAATACGGGTCATTTCGGGTCAAAAAGTAGGTCAGTAGGTCAAATCATTGAAAAACCTTGTTAAGACCCTAGAGGTCACAGTTTTGGTCCAATCATCCTGAAACTTGCTCAGAATGATCATCCTGACAATATCTCGGACAAGTTCGAATATGGATTGTGTCGGGTCAACAAGTAGGTCAGCAGATCAAATCAAAGAAAAACCTTGTTAATGCTCTAGAGGCCACAGTTTTGGTTTGGTCCAATCATCCTCAATCTTTCTCAGAATGATCATCCTAACAATATCTCGGTCAGATTCGAATATAGGTCATTTGGGATAAAAAAGTAGGTCAGTAGGTTAAATCATAGAAAAACCTTGTTAACACTTTAGAGGCCACAGTTTTGGTCCAATCATCCTCAAATTTACTCAGAATGATCATCCTGACAATGTCTGGGTCATGTTTGAACACGGGTAATTTTGGGTCAAAAAGTAGGCCAGAAGGTCAAATCATAGAAAAACCTTGTTAAGACTCTAGAGGCCAAAGTTTTAGTCAAATCATCCTGAAACTTGCTCAGAATGATCATCCTGACAATATCTCGGTCGAGTTCGAATATGGGTCATTTCGGGTCAAAAAGTAGGTTAGTAGTTCAAATTTTAGAAAAACCTTGTTAAGACTCTTGAGGCCATAGTTTTTGGTCCAATCATCCTGAAACTTGCTCAGAATGATCATCCTGACAGTATCTCGGTCAAGTTCGAATATGGGTAATGTTGGGTCAAACGTAGATCAGCAGGTCAAATCATAGAAAAACCTTGTTAACGCTCTTGAGGCCACAGCTTTGGTCCAATCATCGTGTAACTTGCTCAGAATGATCATCCTGACAATATCTCGGTCAAGTTCGAATATGGGTCATGTGGGATGAAAAGTAGGTCAGTTGGTCAAACCATAGAATAACCTTGTTGACACTCTAGAGGTCACAGTGTTGGTCCAATAATCCTCAAATTTGCTCAGAATAATCGACCTGACAAAATCGCGGTCAATTTCGAATACGGGTCATTTCGGGTCAAAAAGTAGTTTAGTAGGTCAAATCATAGAAAAACCTTGATAAGATTCTAGATGCCATAGTTTTGGTCCAATCATCCTGAAACTTGCTCAGAATGATCATCCTGACAATATCTTGGTCATGTACGAATATGGGTCATGTCGAGTCAAAAAGTAGGTCAGTAGGTCAAATCAAAGGAAAACCTTGTTAACATTCTAGAGCCCCCAGTTTTGGTTCAATCATCATCAAAATTGATCAGAATGATCGTCTCTACAGTATCTAGGTCAGGTTCGAATATGGGTCATGTTGGGTCAAAAGGTAGGTCAGTAGGTCAAATCATAGAAAAACCTTGTTTACAGTCTAGAGACTGCAATTTTTAGCTCACCTGGGCAAAGCTCAAGATGAGCTTTTGTGATCACCTTTTGTCCGTCGTAAGTGCGTCGTGCATCATTGATCATGCGACGTGCGTCGTCAACTTTTATCTTGTTCATCCTCTAGAGACAACAATTTTGCTTCAATCTTCATGAAACTTTACCAGAATGTTTGTCTTGATAAAATCTGGGTCAAATCAGGTAAAAACTAGGTCACTAGGTCAAATTCCTTAAAAACCCTTTTTCAACCTCAAGTAGAGACAGTTGTTTTGCTTCAAACTTCATGAAACTTTACCAGAATGTTGGACTTGATGATATCTGAGTCACGTTTGAATATGGGTCATGTCAGGTCAAAAACTAGGTCACTAGGTCAGATTCCTTGAAAAACTTATTCACCCTCTAGAGACGTCAATTTCACTTCAATCTTCACGAAACTTTACCAGAATGTTTGTCTTGATGCTATGTGTGTCAAGTTCGAATATTGATCCTGTCAGGACAGAAACTAGGTCACTTGGTCAAATTCCTTGAAAACCTTGTACAGCCTCTGGAGGCCACGATTTTTGCTTTAATCTTCAATCTCTATGAAGATTGTTCCGATAATATCGCCAAGAAACTTGTAGCATCTACATTGTCAAACTTTAATATTAAGGATGTAAATCTCTTACCTCAGGTGAGCGATTTAGGACCACCATGGTCCTCTTGTTATGTCAATTATGGCATTCTGCTTTCTAACAGAAAATGTCTGCGGGTTTATTGCCCCAAAATATTGAACTTGGCCCATGTCAGGCAATATGGGTATAAATAAAACCTATCACAAGATTCTCAATCATTTGTATTGGCCTGGGTTAGAATCTGGGACCAGATCAGGATTGCAATCGTTACTTAAGTTAAGGTCGACTTAACGATTTAAGGAGGGATTCTTATCTTTGTCAAGTATTATCTTAACAAGAGGGCCCTCTCAAGAGGGCCCAGAGGGCCCTGAATCGCTCACCTGAGAATTAGTGTCTCTAGTACATTCTAGGCCCAAGGGCTATAATTTGAACAAACTTGGTATTGGTCCACTATATGAAGCTTCATACCAAATATCAAAGACCTGGACCTTCTGGTTTCAGACAAGAAGATTTTTACCGGTTTTCCCTATATAAGCCTATGAAAAACCAAAGGGTCCCGGGGTGGGGGCCTTTTTGGCCCCAGGGCTATAATATGAACAATCTTGAAAGAGGTCCACTAGATGAAGCTTCACACCAAATATCAAAGATCTGGGCTCTGCGGTCTCAGAGAAGAAAAGATTTAAAGATTTCCTTTACATAAGATTAGGTAAAACCAAAGGCCCCCCTGGGCGGGGGCATTTTTGGCCCCAGGGCAATAATTTGAACAATCTTGGTAGAGGTCCACTAGATGAAGCTTCACACCAAATATCAAAGGTGCGGGGGCATTTTTGGCCCCAGGGCAATAATTTGAACAATCTTGGTAGAGGTCCACTAGATGAAGCTTCACACCAAATATCAAAGGTTGGGCCTTGCGGTTTCAGAGAAGAAGATTTTTTAAAGATTTACCATGTATACGCCTATGTAAAATCAAAAGGCCCCCGGGGCGGGGGCATTTTTGGCCCCAAGGCTATAATTTGAACAATCTTTGTAGAGGTCCACCAGGTAAAGCTTCACACCAAATATTAAAGACCTGGGCCTTGTGGTTTCAGACAAGAAGATTTTTTAATGATTTTCCCTATATAAGCCTATGTAAAACCAAAGGCCCCCGGGGCGGGGGCATTTTGGCCCCCAGGGCTATAATTTGAACAATCTTGGTAGAGGTCCACTAGATAAAGCTTCACACCAAATATCAAAGATCTGGGCCTTGCGGTTTCAGAGAAGAAGATTTATAAGATTTTCCCTGTATAAGCCTATGTAAAACCAAAGGCCCCCGGGGCGGGGGCATTTTTGGCCCCAAGGCTATAATTTGAACAATCTTAGTAGAGGTCCACAAGGTAAAGCTTCACACCAAATATTAAAGACTTGGGCCTTGTGGTTTCAGAGAAGAAGATTTTTTTATGATTTTCCCTATATAAGCCTATGTAAAACCAAAGGCCCCCGGGGCGGAGGCATTTTGGCCCCCAGGGCTATAATTTGAACAATCTTGGTAGAGGTCCATTAGATGAAGCTTCACACCAAATATCAAAAATCTGGGCCTTGCGGTTTCAGAGAAGAAGATTTTTAAAGTTTCGTTTAAAAAATCTATTTTTAGCTCCTGTGACCTAGATGTGCAATGGACCGGAACCATTTGAACAACTTTGAAAGGGGACCACCTAAGGATCATTCCTGTGAAGTTTGGTCAAAATCAGATCAGTGGTTTAGGCAGAGATGTCATTTGAAGAAAAAGTTTACGCACGCACACACGCACTGACGACGGACGAAAAGTGATCACAAAAGCTCTCCTTGTCACTACGTGACAGGTGAGCTAAAAATCGGTGAAGCGCTTTTTGAGTTATCGTCTGGAAACCAAGTCAACAGACCGACCGACCGACAGACAGACAGACCGACCGACTGACCGACCGACCGACAAGCTCGCTCCTATATACCCCCCCCCCCCCCCAAATTTCATTTTTGGGGGTATAAACATTGGACAGTGACATAGTTCACTCGGGTTAAAACTGGTTGCTACTCATCCCACAGCTGAAACTGCTTCATAACTGTTTATATAATACACTGGGTACTGTAATGATCCAAAGTTTTGGAACAGACAGGCCTAAGCAAATCATGCTTTGGACCCTAACAATAGTGTTGCAAAGGTCTTGAAGTCTAATAAATTCTTTCCTTTACAGTTCAACATATGTCTAGCAGGCAGGGTAAAAATTCACATGTAAAAAAAAACAACAAGAGGACCAAGCTAGCTTGGTCCTGTATCGCTCACCTGAGCTAACAGATTCAAAGTTTAAGGAAGTGCCAACCTTTACTGAAGGCTTTATGGGAGGACATGGTGATGACAGGGTAAGCATTTTCTGAAAAACATGTAGAATTTTACTCTATGATAAACAGGCTGACCTCACCGGTTTTCAAACTCATTCAAGCTTTTATTCCTGACTTGCTAAGAAGATCCAATCTAAACTGAAGTGGCTATGGTGATGACAAGTTCAAAAACAAGAGTTTTCAAACTCCTCCAAGCTTTCTGCCTGACTTCCTTGTTTGTAAGTTTCATGAAGATCCGTTCAAAACTAAAGGGGCAGCAGTGATAACAATGTCGAAAATAGGCATTTTCAGCAATTAAAGGCACGTCACTCTATGATAAATGTGCCAACTTGGCCGGTATTCGAACTCACCTGAGGTTTTATTCCCAGCCACCTTACATGTAAGTTTCAGAAAGATCCGATCAGACTTGGCCAGTATTCAAACTCATCCAAGATTTTATTCCCAGCCACCTCACATATAAGTTTCAGAAAGATCCGATCAAAACTGAAGGGGCTACGGTGATGACAAGGTCAAAATTTGGCATTTTTAGCAATCAAAGAGATGTTCCTCTAAAATAAATGAGCCGACTTGGCCAGTTTTCGAACTCATCCTAGGTTTCATCCCCAGCCACCTTACATATAAGTTTCAGAAAAATCTGATCAAAACTGAAGGGGCTACGGTAATGACAAGGTCAAAAATCAACATTTTCAGCCATCAAAGGGACAGAACTCTACGATAAATGGCTGACTTGGCCTCAGCCTGTTTTCGAACTCATCCAAGATTTTATCCCCAGCCACCTTACATATAAGTTTCAGAAAGATCCGATCAAAACTGAAGGGGGCACAGTGTTGACAAGGTCAAAAATCAACATTTTCAGCAATCAAAGGGACCTAACTCTAGGGACGTAAATCAATGATAAATGGGCCAACTTGGCCGGTATTCAAACTCATCCTAGGTTTTATCTCCAGTCACCTTACATATAGGTTTCAGAAAGATTCGATCAAAACTGAAGGGGCTACGGTGATGACAAGGTAAAAAATTGACATTTTCAGCAATCAAAGGGACATTACTATATAGTTAATGGGGCAACTTGGCCGGTTTTCAAACTCATCCAAGGCTTTATCCCCAGCCACCTTACATATAAGTTTCAGAAAGATCCGATCAAAACTGAAGGGGCCACAGTGTTGACAAGGTCAAAAATCAACATTTTCAGCAATCAAAAGGACCTAACTCTACGATAAATAGGCCACCTTTGCCGGTATGCGAACTCATCCGAGGCTTTATCCCCAGCCACCTTGCATATAAGTTTCAGAAAGATCTGATTAAAACTGAAAGGGCTACGGTGATGACAAGGTCAAAAATCGGCATTTTCAGCAATCAAAGGGACTTTACTCTGTGATAAATGGACCAACTTGGCTGGTTTTCGAACTCATCCGATATTTTATCCCCAGCCACTTTACATATAAGTTTCAGAAAGATTCGACCAAAACTGAAAGGGCTACAGTGATGACAAGGTCAAAAATCAGCATTTTCAGCAATCAAAGGGACGTTACTCTATGATAAAAGGGCCGACTTGGTCGGTTTTCGAACTCATCCGAGATTTTATCCACAGCCACCTTACATATAAGTTTCAGAAAGATCCGATCAAAACTGAAGGGGCTACGGTGATGACAAGGTCAAAAATCGTCATTTTCAGCAATCAAAGGGACGTAACTCTATGATAAATCGGCGGACTTGGCCGGTTTTCGAACTCATCCGAGGTTTTATCCCCAGCCACATTACATATAAGTTTCAGAAAGATCCGATCAAAACTGAAGGCGCAACGGTGATGACAAGCATTTTCCCATATTAAGTCTATGGGACCTTGTGGTTGCCATAGGAACCAAAGTTTTAGAGCGATTTCAAAAAAAAAGTTTATGTCATCAATGCCCCACCAGAGGCATGCTACAGGTGAGAAATGATTGAGATCAGCCTGCAGGATACAGAGATATAGCTGCTCAAAAGTGTGGACGGACGACGGACGGACGGACGACGGACGACGGAGGACCCACTATACTATAAGCTCCCCTGGAGCCTTCGGCCCAGGTGAGCTAAATAGGGCATTTGAAAGCCGCCTATTTCATTTTCTTTAAGTATTTAACTTCGGATGAAGTCGTTATTTTGACGGAAATTTTCACGAAGATTATCACGTAAGTTTCAATTACACATTGATGTGGGTGTCCCACAATTTTCCCGCGATCTGTCAAAAAACCTTCTGCTTGATTGAATGGAGACAATAGAAAATATGATGGTTTAGTTTCCATTTCACTACATAAACCATGAAAAATGTTTTATACACTATAAAACGTGTTTCATTGAAGGATCACACTCGATCTCGATTTGTGCGGACAAACAATGTAGCACCACAACATAATCAAAACGCTGTTTCTACGTGTTCCCTTTAGAAACAAGAAATACAATATTTGAATATGCAAAACTCGGATTTATGGAGTCTTTTTTTAATTGATGTTTAACGACCCCGTCAACACTATGTAGGTCATTTTGGAGACGTTGCTTTCAATTTTGTTGGACTTTTACCCGACACTGAGTCTCAAACCCTGTCACCAAATGAAACCAAAAGCCTTATATGCAGTGGACGGTCTGGCTCACACCACTTTCCCTGGACAGGCTTAGTCCTTTTAAGCTGTTTACCAGTACTCGTGCCAGTGTGGTCAGTTTCAGCTCTGCATGGAAGCACCATGCAGCCAAATCTGTTTCTTCAAGCCCCGAGGGGGGAACGGGAGATCACGGGTTCGATCCCGGGCCGCGACATACCAAAGTCGTTAAAAATGGTACTAGCTGCTCCTCGCTTGGCATTCAGATTTACGGGGTAGAACTAGGACTGGTCGGTCCAGTGTCAGGATAATGTGACTGGTCGTGGTATCGTGTAATGTGTCTGGGACATGATACTTCAGTGAGGCAGCACTATAAAAGTGAGCATTGAGCTCCCTGTCGCAACCAGACACCGTCTCGATATGACTGAAAAATTGTTGAAAGCGACGTTAAACCCGAATTCACACACACACACAAGCCCCGAGGGGCGGGGGCGGAATGGGTTTTATTGAGTCAACCCTTTTCATGCCGTTAGGCGTTTTGTATAATATTCAAAACAATCTGGTAGAGTCGATAATTAAGAAAATAAATATATTCTGCGCTATGGTGAAGAACAGGGAAGACTCCCGCACTTAACCCCAGCTACAATATTGTTTTCGGATGTCATTATTATACATGTGTGTAGTTGATATAGTCATTAAGGACTAGATCAAACATCGTGCAGACAAACACGGAGAAAACCGTAGCTTCAGTCGGAGTAACAAAAAAACAACAAAAAAATGGGATATAAAATCACTGTACATTCGATCTTGGATTTCCCCGTCTTTTTTACGAGTGAGGTCCTTATCTGCGTATAACCTTACAGTTGGTGAGACATAAAGTGCCCACACACTCACCTCACAAACACACTCAGTCACTCACATGCACGAGCTTTTTTTTTTTTGGACTTCCGGTAATGGCGGCAAAGGAACATGTTGAAATACGCTTTGATAAATTTTAATTTAATTTTGCTTATTTTTGGAATTATGGCTTCTGGAGTTGCACGAGGTCGTGGAGTAAGGACAAGGGGTGGACGTGGTCGAGGTTTTGGGACTGTTCCTCTGTCTAAATCCACTCGTTTTGACAATAACATTTTTAGTGCTTTGTGTGAACAGGAGAATGCTATTCAAGATGGCGACGGGTTTGATGTTTTTGACAATTTAGATACTGAAATGGATAGTGATCCTGATAGTGATTGGAATTTAGTTCGTGCAAAGAAGTCCAAACGGCAGAGGGTGAGTAGTGGAGGTCAAAGTGGCCCCTCAGAGCTTACACATATTCAAGAATTGGGGGAACCTGGTGAAAACGAATCCATGTCAAGCGATGAAAAACTGTCTCTTATCCTATCAAAATTATCAGTTAACGAACAAAGGGTTAGAATGATACAGAATAGACTCGACTCTTTTATTCAGGTGAAAAAGCGAGTTGCTGAAGTTGAAAATGTGATGCGCTCACATGCGGACAGATTGAAACTCCTTGAATATAGGTCAATAGACATAGAGGCCCGAAGTAGGAGATGAAATCTATTCAAAGGTGTTGCCGAGAGTAGAAATGAGAACTGTTTTGATCAAGTGAGAAGGTTTATATATGAGAAGCTTAACATTGATAGAGACATGTACCTAGAAAGAGCACATCGGCTTGGCAGATATGGGGCTCAGAAAACGAGGCCAATAATTGTGGCCTTCAGAGATTATTGTGATATTGAAATTGTATTAAGCCAATCCTCAAATCTGAAAGGGACCGATCTTGGTGTAAGTCGTGACTACCCGACTGAGATATCGAATGCGAGATCGTCATTATGGAAGCAGTTTAAGTCCATAAGAGACAACAACCCGCATAAGAAAGTGACCTTTGGGTACCACGCAAATATAAAAGTAAATGGTGACACGGTTGTTGACCTCTTTCCTGACTGGTATACGGTACTACAGGGCAGCCGAATTAGTGTTAGTGTTAATTCGAACCAGTCAAATCAGACAACGATGTCACGTGATCAACAACTCGACTGCAATCAAACCGGTTTTTCTAGTCACGGCCTGTCAGCTGACTTCGCGCCATACCTGGATGCACCATGTGACAAAAACATGAATGGTGGGCCATCTACTACTGATAAACAGTGTGCGTCGGGCACCCCGGGAGAATCAGACTACGATAGTGACAGCGGTGTTGTAGAGCATCAATCTCAGTCCTTACTTCCGCAAATACCGGCGGACTCTGGTCTTACGAATACTAAGACAATATTACCCAAAAGAAACACAATCAATCAAACAATGACCCAGGAGCGGGGCAGAAGTCAGACAAGACGTGTCACAGCAAATAGGTCAAGGGCACAGTCTTCAGTCCCCAGAGCTCGTGGGTTAAGTTCCAAACAGGGCTCTGTGAAAGATGGATCTTCTAGGAGGTCATCTTCCAGTGTAGTTCGTCCAAAATCAACTGTTAGTGCCAAAAGTAGGTCCAGTGTTTCCAAAGATCCTCCGATCGTAAATAATACTGATAAACGCAACACGAACGAAAACGGTAACATCTAGGACTCAAAGGGAGAATATGGTCGACCAAAAGTAATCAATCTGGCAACATTGAATGTATGCGGACTTAAGAGCCGGATTGAGTATCCGGACTTCTCAGATTTTTTCCAAGATTACGAGATACTATGTTTTGTTGAAACAAAGCTTGACCACACTGACATTGTCTCTCTTCCAGGCTTTGATCTCCTATCTCAACCCCGAAAGCAACTTTGTTTCCGCAGATCGGGCGGAATAGCCATTCTTGTAAAATACAGTATTTCCCAGTATTGTAAACTGCGTGACTCGGAATCAGATTATGTCATGTGGATCTGTATAGACAAGAAATTAACTGAAACTGAAGAAGATCTGATTTTAGGTGTCGTGTATGTGCCCCCTCCCCAGTCGCGATTTTATAACGAAGATGAACTCCTAAAGCTTGAAAGCGAGATAACGTCAGTGTGTAGTTCAAATAAATATGTAATAATTTCAGGTGATATAAATGCGAGAACAGCGAAGCTGAACGACTATGTAAAATTAGATAAATACTTCTCGGACAGGTTTGAATTTGATAATGATATCGCCGACTTTTTTGACAAAACTGTTATACTTGAGCATTTAAATATCCCACTGGAGAGAAAATCTATGGACATGAAAACTAATCATACAGGGTATTGGTTAATTGATTTGTGCAAAAATAACAACATGTTTATTGTCAATGGCAGGGTTGGCAGAGACAAAGGTATCGGGGCCAAAACATTTCGCGATAAATCGCTGATTGATTATACCATTTGCACCGCCGACTGCTTTAAAATTCTGAAGCAGTTCGAATGTGTAGATCTTGACCCATTATTTTCAGACGGACATTCCCTATTAAGCTGGTCTCTGAACGCAACATCATTAGAAAGGCAAATGGAAGAGACCAATTCCACGTGTACGAGCACTCGCTATATATGGACCGACGAACTGAAAGACAATTTCGTATCTAGCATTGATATTCAAGAAGTTTCCGCATTACATTCAAAATTAAATAATATTGTTCCTAGCACTGATAATATTAATATAATTACAGATAATCTTGCTAAAATTTTCAACAATGCTGCTTCCATTTCCCTCAAATCAAATCGACCTAAGTATTCTAGGCGTAAATTTGATCAGCCCTGGTTTGGACCTGCTTGCAAAATTGCACGGAAGAAGTACCACAGAGCAAGACAAAAATACAATCGCAATAAAACTGTAAATAACAAGGAAAATTTAATTACTAGCTCCAAACAATATAAAATAACAATGAATAAATATCGCAAAAAATACAAACAAAACAAAATACAAAAGCTAAGGAACATGCAGACTAAAAATCCAAAAGAATACTGGAAATATATAAAAAGCCTAGATAAAAAGTCAGAAAAAAAGCATCCACCCTTAAACTTGCTATACGAGCATTTCAAAAATATTAACAAAAGTAACGAGCCATATGAATCTTATACCGCAAGAGATGATGATCAAAACGAAATTTTAAACCGATATATCAGTGCAGATGAAATCCGTAAATGCATCAGAAATCTAAAAAATGGTAAATGTCCCGGAGAAGACAAGATACTTAAGGAGTATATTAAAGCTACTCAAAACATCTTTATTGTTGTTTACGAAAAACTGTTTAATTTAGTATTTGACTCTGGAATAATTCCGTCAGCCTGGCTGGAAGGTACGATACGCCCTATCTATAAAAACAAAGGGGGCCCGGAAAATGTCGAAAATTACAGGCCGATCACTATTTTAAGTTGTTTGGGTAAACTGTTTACGTCAGTGTTGAATAATCGACTTATACTGTTTTTAGATGACAATGAAACATTGTTAGAAAACCAGGCCGGGTTTCGGAAAGGTTATGAAACAGCGGACCACATGTTTGTCTTAAAATCCTTACTTGAAATAATGAAAGCAAGAAAACAAAAGCTATATTGCGCGTTTATTGACTTTTCGCAGGCTTTCGACTCTGTTTGGCGTGGTGGCCTTTGGAGAAAACTTTTATTCACATCTATAAACGGGAAGTTCTTCAGAATAATATTTAACATGTATGAAAACATTAAATCCTGTGTCCAAATGAATAATGAAACTTCGGCTTTTTTTCTTAGTGAATGTGGAGTTAGACAGGGAGAAAATCTATCCCCACTTCTATTTGCGCTGTACCTAAATGACCTAGAAAACTTCCTTTTCTCCGGAGGAGTCGACAGCTTAAATCTTGAATTGATAGATCAAGAAATTCATGTATACATAAAATTACTAATTCTTCTATATGCAGACGATACCCTAATTTTTTCAAATGACAAAGAAAATTTCCAAAAAGCTTTAGATAATTTCTATGAATATTGTACTATGTGGAAGCTTAATATTAACTACAACAAAACAAACATTATAATATTCAATTCTCGTGCAAATCGAAACCTGTCGTTTTCGTTAGGAGGGCAAAATATAAATATCACGGACAAGTATAAATATCTAGGAGTGATTTTCACTAGATCTGGAAATTTCTTCCAAGCCAAAAAACACATAGCCGAACAAGCAAGAAAAGCAATGCATTTATTGCTTATCAGAGCAAATAATCTAGAGTTACCGTTAGATCTGCAGCTGAAGCTTTTCGACAATACAGTGTCACCTATTTTGACTTATGGAAGCGAAATATTTGGCTACGAGAATACTGATATCCTTGAAAATGTACATTTAGACTTCCTTAGGAAAATAACTAAATTGAGAAAAAGCACACCAAAATATATGATATATGCAGAACTAGGGAGACACCCTTTAAGCATTGTCATTAAGCAAAGAATGATGAATTATTGGACACGATTATTAACGGGGAATACATCCAAATTATCATACCAAATTTATATTTATATGCTTAAATCTGATGGATTTAACTCTAAATGGACAAGTTATATACAATCAATACTATGTGATTGTGGTAGACAAGATTTATGGCTTAGGCAATTACATTCAATCCCAACTTCAACAGGTAAAATAATTAAATGCATCTTAGTTGATCAATTTTTACAGAGCTGGAATGGCACACTCCAAAACTCGTCCAAAGGAAGAAATTACAGTCTTTTTAAAGATAATATTAACGCTGAAAACTACCTTAAATCTTTGCCGGAACCACTGGTTAAAATAATGATAAAATTTAGAACAGCTAATCACAAATTACCGGTTGAAGTTGGGCGTTGGAACAACGTCGAATTTTCAGAGAGAAAATGTCAACTTTGCCAAACATCAAGTATCGGCGACGAATTTCACTATCTCTTGGAATGCCCTTTTTTCAGATCCGAAAGAAAACTTTATATAGATCAATACTTTTTTCGACGACCAAATATAATAAAATATAAACAACTCCTTGAAATAAACGACGAAATCAAACTCACAAGTCTCGCAAAATTCATGAAAACTATAATGAAACACTTTGCATAGTGAGCCAGCCCAACATCAATAATGTTAGCCATATCTTTGCCTCTGCAAGATCCTGTTGCATGGTCTTACTTCCTTTATACGACCCCCCCCCCCCCCCCTCCCCCCTCCCCAGCTTCAGAATCACCTATCACAATCACATTTATATATTTGTATGATTTATAAGCATGGACGGTCCGCTTTGTCTGGGCAGGCTTAGATACTCTAAGCGGTTTACCTAGGTTTCAAATTTTCATGGAAGCATCATGCAGCCCACCTATTTCTACAAGCCCAGATGGGCGGGGGCCGTCACACGTATATAGCTAGTATAATTACAACAATTAATAATGAAACGAACTCGAACCCAGAATACATTTTACATAAATAAAGAATATAGCGTACCCTGGCAAACATTATTCTGTAGTTCTATAACGAGTCCATGAACACGTGCTGCTGTGGCCCACTGGACCGCCTCAGTGAGACGTGTCTAGGGGGATGTCAACCGTCTGTGTTCTGGTCGGAAATAGGAGCCTCCGCTGTCTAGTAGTTATGCTACTCGTCTTGTGAGCCATGGGCCACGGGATCGGTCCCGGGCTCCTCGGGGCTTTCGGGTGGGTCTTTACTACTGAAACAGAGGTCCAGTCTCCGTATGACCTTGGCTGTTGGTGAGACGTAAAACTCAAAACTTATTCATTCAGGAAATCCATTTACATCGCTTTGTCTTATTCATGAACACAGGCGGTTGTTGCCCACTGGGGCCGCCTCTATGAGGAATGTCTAGGGGGACCCAACTGGCCGTTACGCACTTGTATATTATGTGGCAGAAATATACTGATGGGCCAGTCTGTACTCTAGTTTGAGGTCGCCAGTTGATCTCTTGCATTTCGTTTCGGCAAGGGATCTCCTCTGGACGACATTCCTCAGAATCAGCTCATCAGTTCTCCTTTATTGTATATATATATAAGTATAGCAATTATAAGTGGCCCCTTTACCCCCCTTTTCTCCCATGACTTACTAATATGGCCTGTCAGTTTTCCGTAAACGTATTTTTGTATGTTTTTCCCCTCTAAATGTTTTTTGGTATATTGTCTTTTAGTGCTTGTATATGTTTGTATTTGTCAAAGTTTGATGCTCTCCAACATGGAGGAAATGAAGAAATCTATCTATCTATCTACATATCTATCTACATGATTTCTATCTATCTACATATCATTCGGGAACGAATAATGATGAATACAAACCCGTGGAGGATAGCATTTTAATACATGGGTAAAATCGCAATATTTAGTAAGCGCTAAACGTTATATAACGGTGTCCGTGTTCAGAGATTCGACGCATGTCAAAAGATCCATTTTGTGCCAGATAACGTTGTTTGCATATGTTGTACGTTTCATGATGTTTGTGTTTAGTGTATAAATCGGCGCCTGTCAAAAAAAAAAAAATCACGAAAACGCACCTATATAATTTAGACCCCACTTAGCCCCACCTTTATACAGTCAAATTGGAATTTACAGGGGTATACAATAATATCATTATTTCTGCTCGAAAGCGTGGATTGTGGGTGCTCGTTGGGATCGCCTCACCGAGGCGGTTCTAACGAGTTCCCACAGTTCAGTTGTGTTCGGAGCGAAAGATGGAGAATATCAGAATTTTTATCAGAAAATCTTCCATTTTTTGGTGGCGAATTTTTCCAATATACTGGTATGGGCGTGTTTTCGTAATGAAAGATTCATTTTTCACCATGTGCCCCTCCCTCATCTATCTGTTGGTTCCAGATCCGTTCACGGTAACGGGATCACCAGAGGGAGAGAAATCAACAACTAATAGAAAACCTACCTGAAAAACTTATCATCATTCTTCCATCATAACTTTTCGGTTGATAATCCAGAATTAAATGTACTCCATTCACAACATCGCTATAAAAATAACAACGTGGATTGTCACTTTATCACGAGCAAGTCGTGTTCGCTTGACCTTGTAAATTGTTGTGAATGAAATACTTTTACACCCGAGAAATACTGTTCAGTAAAATTTGTTTACGGCTGGGTTACTAATAAGTTCTGATATAAAGTGTACGTCTCTATATGCCTATGTGACATAGATTGCAGCCCAGACACATATGCCTCATTATATATGTACTTTGAAATTGTTTTACCTATTCTCCCTATCCTCCCCCCCCCACCCCTGTTGTTCTTCTCCCCACCCCTATGCTTGTCTGTGACTTGTCTTCAGTAAATAATGTGTATGCTAAAATGTTTGCCGCCGCCAAATGTGATATGTTGTTCCTCATATGTCATTTATATGTACTTGAGTGAATAAAGTGTTTGTCTGTCTGTCTGTCTGTCTGTCTGTCTACAAGGGAGGTGGTACGCATAAAACTTATTTTTATTGAGCATTTCAATTAAGGCAGGGAGAAGAAGCATATTAGTTGTGGCCAATATCAGTTGGACGCCACAGTGACGCAAGATACACATCACCTGGCCTCACCCAACCAGCACAAGCCGACCACACGCGACCTCCAGTAAACCACTTAGAAGGTCTAAGCCTGCCCAGGCAAAGTGGTGCAAGTCCATGCACATAAATCTTATTGGTTTCATTGGGCGACGAGGCTTGAGATGTAATTTCATCTCAATGTCGGATAAAAGTCCGACAAAATTGGAAGCAACAGTTCCAAATGCAAACCTAAATAGTGGTGCGAGGATGTTAAATCTCAAACCAATAAAAAAACAACTTCTTTGTATTTCATAAATTTTGATATCGAGAATCTTACACAAATAGTCCTTTCATATGAAAGTTGCGAAAAGGCCCTTCGAATTGAATTTTAAATTGGATTTTATTGCCTTTACTATGACTGTTTGTCCAGCAAATGTACATCGCTGAAATACGTTACAGTTGTTCACGCCAAAATACTTAATATTTACATTTCAAGTGAAAAGCCTAATGTAAATCTATAGAAAACAATGCTGTTCATACTTCCACTCGCATCGAGTAACATGATTTTCAATGACGTCAAGTGAAAGCAGTCCAAACCATGGTTCTCTATGATCTCATTGGGCGTTGACGACAACAATGCAGTTCCGCTCTTTGTAGAAAAAACAACTTGTAAATGTTTTTCAGCTTTACCAGTTTGCATTATAAACATTTTTTTCGCCCATTGATGAGGAAAACAAGAATGTAAATATAAGAAATATTTTTTTTCGATGTTCATGAACCCCTTTGGAGTTCGTTTACTTTGCAGTCGACCCTGTTCCTTCATACTTTCATGAACAGCAGAAAAATAAAAGTCATTTCTTAAATGCAAGTGACCGGATAATATTTCATGACACTGAATATAAAGACGGCATGTGAACGTTGTGAACATTGTACGAGCGTATGCGTAAAAGTAGTAGGACATGCATAAGCGTAGAAACATGGACCCGATGTGACACTGTGCCACAGGATCAGTTTTGAAATAACAGACAGAAGTTAGATGCACCAGCCCCCCCCCCACCCACACGCACACACATCTGTCGGCCCCGCCCACCCATCGGGGCTTGAAGAAATAAATGGGCTGCATGGCGCTTCCACGCAGAGCTGAATCCGACCGCACACGAGTACTGGTTACCCACTTAGAGGATCTAAGCCTGCCCAGGAAAAGCGGAGCGAGTCGCACCGTCCATGCTTATAAATCCTATTGGTTTCATTGGGCGGCAGAGCTTGAGATGTCATTTCATCTCAATGTCGGGTAAAAGTCCAACAAAATAGGAGCAACGTCTTAAGTGACCTGTATTGAGGTGACGGCGACGTTAAACATCAACTCAATCAATCAAACATACACGCACCTACCCTGACAATAACAACCAAGTCGTTTAAGACCCCCGTTCGCTTGTAAGAACCTTCCTACTTTGTTTGATTTGAGGTTTAACGTCCCCGTCAACACTGTATAGGTCATTTTGGAGACGTTGCTTCCAATTTTGTGGGACTTTTACCCGGCATTGAGATGAAATGTCATCTCAAGCTCTGCCGCCCAAAAACCTTCCTACACCAGTCACCAGTATTATACAGTATTTTGTAAAAGGAATTTTTTTATACAGCTCTATTAGTCGCGAACTTTCACACACCAAGGGAGATGTACATCCAAGTAGTATAATACCTCATCGCCAAGTCGACTTGCGCCACAGGAAGGAAAAAAAAAAAGTGGCTCGACCGGGACCCGAATCCAGGGCCTCTCGCATATGATGCAAACACTCTACTGTCTGAGCTACCGAGCATGACTGGTAATTTCGAGCAAATAAAGGCGTGAATGTTTGATTGATTGTTTGCCGTTGTTGATATATACATTCATTTGTCAAGGTCAAATCTTAAAAGTTTAGGTACCTACCTGGGTTACCTTTAATATTAAAGTAATTCTTTGGTTAAGTATTGATTTGAACGAAAGAAATTCTTCGAAGTTCACTTTATACGACAGTTAAGTAAATACTTAGTTTAAGTAGGAACTTAAAATTTAAGTACGCATTGTAATCCTGGGCCCTGATATATGAAACAAAATAGTATTAGTCCTGACATATATGCAACGGTAGGTAAACCCAATTAGACTATGTCTAATAAAATCAAAATTGAGTTCCTTTAAGAGCAATGAAAACATTCATAAGAAAGAAGATGGGTCATACTACGTAATTTCGGCTAATAAAGCCTCATCAGTGACCCTGTAATGATCCGGCAAAGAAAGCCAGAGGAAACATACTGCAATTTTGCGAATTTCGAATAGGCAGTCCATTCAAAGACTGATATAAATCAAAATGGGGTCCAACCCAGTAAGCACTCTACATAAATCTACAGCGGGCCGTTAGCGGCCCGTCAGGGTAGCTGACGGGCCGCTAACGGCCCGCTGTAGATTTATGTAGAATGCTAGCAGGGAAATAATTAAAAACCTGTCTAGAATATGAGTCTAAACCAATAATTTTTTCCGATTTCTCAGAATATTCACGCTGATCTCAAAGGACCAAAAGTAAAATTTAAACTGCACTATGGTTGATGTACGGGGAGACGTTTTACGGCCGCCACACGGCACAACAGGCTGATTTGCAACCAATTCTGCATTTGATGAACCTTTCATTGGAATAATTATAGACTGTGCATTCCTTTGTCTCAGAGAACTGAGTCTGGTTATGAATGTCTTTTGACTAATATGTGTGCTTTCACACGTATTCCTGAAGCCTTAGTGAAGTTTGTCAAATTTGTTGGACTTCCCAAGTATGTTCAGTCAGACCAAGGTTCAAAGTATATGTCTGGAATTTTTCAGCATGTTATGAGCGCACTATGGCATCGGCATATCATCCTCAAAGTCAATGTGACTTGAAAGATCCAATCAAACATTTAAAAACGTGACTAGATCTTAAGTCTTTGAAACAGAGAAGGATTGGGATGAAGGCATTTGTTTGCTTTTATTTGCTGTCAGAGAATCTTTGCAAGAATCTCTTTGAATTAGCATTCGGTCATACTTGTCGAGGTCCTTTGAATCTCCTGACAAATTTCTCTCGCTTAAAGACAGGATTTTCAGGGGGGGGGGGGCTGGTTTCCAGCTAAAACATGTCCAGGTAACCAGCAGATAAAAGTAGGTGTGGCCGGCTTGGTCTTGGTGGGCTGGCTACCTATAGGGGCTATAAAACCTGATAAGAATGGCCTCTTTATGTTGGTTGACGCCTGATGCTCCGTCTTTGGTCGGGCCCCTCGGAGTCTAACTGTTTGTTTTCTTTTGCTTCATCAATTATGTTGTTGTATGCTGTCGAGTCCTCAACCTTGTTTCATCTCTATAGTTTTTTATTTGTATGATCTCGGAGATGTTACACTGATGAGTTAGGAAGCCTTCATGCGGACTAATCAAAATTAGTGTAAACCGCGATAGAGGTAAGGGCGAGGATTCTGGCCATGTAAAATCGATTTAAGCCCCCCCCCCCCCCCCCCACACCCCCGTGGAATTCTTTCTACTGACCGTTCAAAGGCGGTTCTTCTTTGGCGGTTTATTTATGTTTTTGTTTGTTACTTACAGTGTGTATCACTTGCGTCTTTTCATTTTGGATGGCCATTTGGCCATTTTGTGGGAAAGTAAATGTCCTGATGGCCTTCCTTTGTTTAGGTTCCATTATGGTCTGGTCGCTTCATGTTTGTGTTTTTTCCCTTTGGTGTCTTTGATGGGTGGAGAAAGTTAATTGTATCTATTCCTGATCTTTGTTTTACTTCTACTTATGGGATATAATTGACTGCGATAAACAGCTGCTGTCCATATATTTATCTAACAAATACCTTCAAAAATTGGAGATAAATTATGCTTCATAAACAGTTATTATTATTATTATTATTATTATTATTATTATTATTATTAAAATACCAAAAAAAAAAAAAAATAGCTTGGTGTATTGGAAAATAAAATCGCATACTTGACCGAAATCAGAAAATGATTTTATCTGATGTACAATATGTAGAATTATGTAGGTTACCACTTGCAATTGCTACATGCTAAATATCTAAGCTCTGGGTCCTGTGGTTTCAGAGAAGAAGATTTTTGAAGCTGTTTTCCATTATGATTCTATAGGAGCTAGAGGCCCCGGGGCGTGGTCCGTTTGGAGCCCAGGGGCATGATTGGCAGGAATTATGTAGGTGACCACTTGCCGTTACTACACGCTAAATATATAAGCTCTTGGCCTTGTGGTTTCAGAGAAGAAGATTTTTGAAGCGTTTTTCCATTTGAGTCTATGGGGGCGAAGGGGCCCGGGGCATGGCCCATTCGGAACCCAGGGGCATGATTAGCAGGAATATACAATGTGTGTTTCCATATTTTTCTCTTTACACATTTACCTCTCTTTGTTTGATTTGAGGTTTAACGTCCCCGTCAGCACGGTAAAGGTCATGTTGGAGATGTTGCTTCCAATTTTGCGGGACTTTACCCGACATTGAGATGAAATGACATCTCAAGCCATGTCGCCCAATGAAACCAATAGGGTTTGTAAGCATGGACAACTCGACACTCACACCGCTTTGCCCTGTAAAAAGGGTTTGTCTAATACACATCCACAAAATTTATAGTCTAGATTATATCGAGGCCATTTGAATGGGGGATGGGGCCATTGGCCACCTATAGTAACAGCTCTTGTTTTAGAACTAAATTTGCTATTTAATAAACCTTTATGAAATATGTTTGTGTTTTGTTGCTTTGAACTTTAAAAATAAAAGTAAATGAATAAATTAATCATGACTAGGTTTTTATATCACAAGTATGTTTGTCTATTTAAACCAATTATAGAGAGTATCTGCTGTTACATAATTGAGATAACAAGGTTAGCATCAAATAGAGCAGGGCTGCCAATCACTTATGACAATCATTGTGATGTCACAATAGCTATCCATTTACAGCCAATCAGATAAACAGAATTGATGTTATCCCTTCAGAGGTCAGACAAAGAATGACACAGGTTTTCCTGTGCTCCTTTATATAGTCCAGTTAGGGTCACTTCCTTAAGTGCCTGATTCCTGAAATATACTTTCAAAAGATGGCCAGTAAGCCCCGCCCTGATAAAGAATTTTTTATTGTTCGTTCCAGGAGGATTCTTCTGTTGTGGTATAGTTCGTCTTTGTTTGCATGTATGTATTACTGATATCTTTTTTTATAGCCATTTAATAGGCAAGCAACTGTCATTTTTTCCTTTCCGCTTGTGACGTTTTCATTATGGTAATAGAGAATACCAGGTTGGTGTCTTTTGATATCAAGTTTATCAGGCAAGGCTTCGAGAACGCTTGTAGAATCGCAAGGCTTGCCAAGCGATTCTACATGCGTTCTCGAAGCCGAGCCTGAAAAACTTGATATTAAATGACACGAATCTGAAATTCTATTTATCAGTTTATCCCCTTGTACACTCTTAAATTAACAATTTACGATCAGGTATTGATGGTCCTCAGTGCGTCCCAGCATTCTTGCGGGCGATATATTTAGTATCAGCTGACCATCTTTTCCCATGAAATTTTTTTTCAAGTCCTTTTTTTCCATTTTTTCCAATAACAATGACATTTTTGTCATTTTTCCAGTAGTTCGGTACAGTCATAAAAGTGCAATGTAACGTTGACGTGATAAAGCTCACTTGTCCTGAGATAGCATATCTTTATCAGGCCAGTACGTTCTAATGCAATATATATAGGGGGTAAGTGATAAAATATGTTCTATGGAAGGATTATCCCTTGGAAGCAAGGAATACATCAATGATCTGAAAAATATGAAATGCACAAATTTTTCATCAGTGACCCTAAGATAGGTTCATATTTCCCCCAAAAGACAAGAAAATATATAAACTACACTGTAATTAAGAGCAGTCTCGCCAGAACCTTCGCTGCTCGCTCATACAAGCAGTGAATCAAAAGGAACCTTCAGACAGAAAGCCATATCCCTGGTCCCTCTGAATGGCTGGGCATGTGCAGTTAAAATTTGTCATGACGGAATGCTCGAAGACACAAATTCGCTTGGCGGGGCTCATCTGTAGTAACGTTAGATATGTTATATGACAGGGTATCCTTTGGAAGCGAGGAATACAACACAGGTCTGAATAAAACATATAGTGAACTTTTTTTTCTGGGCCGGACTAGCAAGTTTCGGCAATTTAGGCCTCATCAGGGATCCCCAAATATTTTCAAATTTCCACAACGGAATCAATGATCCCAAAGGACAAGAAAATAGAAACGACACTATGATGAAAGTTGTTTTATGTTTGTGTTGTTGTCCCTTTGTTGTCTTGGATGGGAGTTGTGCGGTTCCGCTATTATTTTGCAAAGCTGCTCGGACCAATCTTCCCCGCCCATCGGGGCTTGAAGAAATTGACTAGGCTGCATGATGCTTCCACACAGAGCTGAAACCGACCGCAACATTGGTACTGGTAAACCGTTTAAAGGGTCTAAGCCTGCACAGGCAAAGTGGTTGAATCGATTGATCATTGCCTTCACTTCTATTCTGGGACCACCGATACTTTTTCTGCGTGTAAGCATTTACCAATTTAGGTAAAAAATTGACACGGGTAAACAGTGTGTGTGTGTGTGAATTCGGGTTTAACGTCGCTTTCAACAATTTTTCAGTCATATCACGACGGTGCCTGGTTGCGACAGGGAGCTTAATGCTCACATTTATAGTGCTGCCTCACTGAAGTATCATGTCCCCGACACATTACATGATACCACACCCAGTCACATTATCCTGATACTGGTCGACCAGTCCTAGATCTACCCCGTAAATCTGAGTGCCAAGCGAGGAGCAGCTAGTACCATTTTTAACGACTTTGGTATGTCGCGGCCCGGGATCGAACCCGTGACCTCCCGTTCCCCGGAGCGGACACTCTACCAACTGAGCTATCGGGGCCGGTACGGGTAAACAGTGGAGCCACAGATAAGCAGAAAGCCTGATTTGACCAGGTTCAACAGTGTTTACTGAAACAACTTTATCTTCACTGCAGCTGATGTTGTGCCGTCTGGCGCAGTACAAAGTCTCCCCGTACATCCATCATAGTGCAGTTTATATTTTCTGGTCCTTTGGGATCATTGAGTTCATTTAGAATCATTTTGAAAATTTCAGTTATGCTTAAACCGGTGCTAGGAGGCGTGGCCAGTGTTGCACATTTCAGTAATGGCCATGAACAGACTCAATAAAACCGAGTCTGCTATTTTCGTTTATTTTGTGTCTTCTTTGCTTCCAAAGGATCTAACAACTCAGAACTAAGTTTGTCACATAATGGGTGCCAGGTCTACTTGTTTATTTTATTTTTATGCCCCCGCATCATATGATGCCGGGGGCATATAGTTTTTCAGTTTTCCGTACGTGCGTACGTGCGTACATGTGTACGTCCGTCTGTACGTGTGTGTGTACGTACGTACGTGTGTACGTGATCCTGTAACCTGAGGTTAAGGTTTTTGTAACAGGTAGAGCCTGAACTTTTAGAACTCATATTTTCCTAACCATTTGATGGAACTAGTTCATCTTTGGTATGATGATAGATATAGGTCCAAAGTTTTATTAAGCAATACCCCCACCCATGCCTGTGACCTCAAGGTCAAGGTCACAGACTTAGAAATTTTCAATGTTAAAGACTCAGGTTAAGGTTTTTGTAATAGGTAGACTTAAACATTTTAGAACTCATATTTTCCAAACCATTTGATGGAATTGGTTCATATTTGGTATGATTATAGATATAGGTCCACAGTTTTATTCAGCGAAACCCCCACCCATGCCCTTGGCCTTCTGGTCAAGGTCATGGACTTAGAAATTTTCCATGTTAAAGACTCAAGTTATGGTATTTGTAGCTGGTAGAACCTGAACTTTTATGATGGCAAATGTTCCTTATGACAATATCTCGAGCCAGTTTGTCTTTCAAGGTCATGACCTCAAGGTCAAGGTCACTTTGGCTATTTTTAGAAAAACTTTGTAATTGCTCTAGCGCCTACATTTCTTCACCAATTTCAATATAACTTCACACAAATGTTCCTTATAAAAATAGCTCGAGCAATTTTAACTTTCAAGGTCATGGCCTCAAGGTCAAGGTCACTGTGGCTATTTTTAGAAAAACTTTGTCATCGCTCTAGCGCCTGCATTTCTTCACTGGTTTTAAAATAACTTCACACAAATGTTCCTTATGACAATATCTCGAGCGATTTCGACTTTCAAGGTCAAGGTCACTGTGGCTATTTTTAGAAAAACTTTGTCATTGCTCTAGCGCTTACATGTTTTCACCAATTTCAATATAACGTCTCACAAATGTTCCTGATGACAAGGTCACACACTTAGAATTTTTTTTTCAACATGGATTTTTGGGGTGAGGCAGGGCCCTTGGTGGGGGCATCTGTGTCGTCTGGACACATTTCTAATTTTTATTCTATATGACGAAAAATCCTGTTAGCAAACAGTACAGGTTCTGATCAGACGCCGCGTTCTGCGGCGTCTTATCTGGGCCTGAACTGTTTGGCAAGGTACCCCTTTAGGGGTTTCTCGCATGTTTTGGATTACTATTGAGTCAACATTGAGTATCTGAATCATAAAAGTCCAATACATTTATTCAGAAAAAACAAAAGGTTCTTATAGATTCAGGTTCGTGACATGAAGTCATGTCTAGGGCTGTAATTGGATTATGACACTTGAAGGTTAGCATCGCTGTCAAAAATCCATTTAGATGTAAATTGGCGGTCACTATCAGCCTCCAATCAGAGCTGGGACGTCGCTGACCTGTCAGCTGAAACAGCCTGTGGCAATGTAACTGTCTGAATGAAGCCTGGTACTGCTCACAATTCTTCTTTGTTCAGCCTGATAGTGCGAACAGTTGACCTTTCCAGTGTAATGTACATTTTGTTGCACATTTTGCCATTTCAGAGATTCTGCCTAAGAGACCCAGAAAGCTTATTATTTGTCCGAACTTATCAGCACAAGCCTTGAGGACAAATGTACGAATTTCCTTCGGCCTAAACACGTTGCTATGTTTCCGCTAACATGCGGAAACAAACTGAGGTCGGTAGGTCGGAAAACCTGTTTATTTATTTATTTATTTATTTACTTATTTATTTATTTTCCACCCTTTTTGGATAAAAAGGAGCAAAAATCTTTAATAGGGTTTAATTCAAACTATATTGCTACGAAACATTCAAATAATGATATTTGTAGCATATATGAAGAAAACGAACAGAATTTTAAGAAGTGGTTTTGCTCTTTTTTTTTTTTTTCTTTTTTTTTTTTTTGACAGTTTCACGATATTTTTTACAATCAGAAATGTTAGAAAATATGTTTGTGTTTTCGAGTTGTTGTTGTTTTTTTTTTTTTTTTTTGTTTTTTTGTTTTTTTTTTTTCAATAAAGGTATGATATGTGTACTCATTAGAATCACTACTCGAGGCGATTCTAATGTGCACGCTGGCACTACATACGATCGGCATTTGAATGGGTACACTCCCGATGCGATTCTATTGTGCACACATACCATACGAACGACGTTTCTAATAAGGCCCCCGCCCATCGGGGCTTGAAGAAATAGATGGGCTGCATGATGCGTCCACGCAGAGCTGAAACCGGCCGCATAAGATTACTGGTAAACCGCTTAGAGAATCTAAGTCTGCCCAGGAAAAGCGGTGCCAGTCGGACCCGTCCGTGCTTATAAACCCTATTGGTTTCGGTAGGCGACAGGGCTTGAGATGTCATTTTATCTCAATGTCAGGTAAAACCCCAACAATATTGGACGCACCGTCTCCAAAATGACCTATACAGTGTTGCCCTCAAATCAAACAAACAAGCAAACGTTTCTAATAATGAGTCCACTCAACACACATTTTCAAGATAAAGGTAAGAAACTGTGTCTAAATTTTCGCACTGTATCCGGAGTTATACGAAGCATTTCCTAGTCATTACACCCGTCCGACACAGTACCTTTTTCACATCTTCAAATTCGCTACTTTTCTGACAGATTTGTTTTTATCTATTTCTTCAAGCCCCGATGGGCGGGGGCGAAATGGTTGGTCAGTATTTGTTAACCAGTGTTGTTACAGGTAATTGGCAAACAGTACAAGCCCAGATCAGGCCCTACACTGTTTGCGAAGTGTTAAGCCATTTTTCAATTTAATTTTGAAGAAGAAAACGCAACTTCACACCCTTAAATTTCGAAATGGACTCCTACTATATAAAAGGAAGAAGATTCCATTTGTTAAAATTGGTTTAAAGGACAGCAGCTCTACAGAGCTTATGTTATTTGTTCAGCAATACGCTAAATAACGCTTCTTCATTTTATCTTTAGAGCAGTGCATGAAGACTTCACGCACGTGTTCATCCAGAACTAAGCGATATTTGTCACGTTCAAACTGAGGTTGGATATAAAAAAAGAACAGAAAGGTAATTAACTACTGTAATCTTAATTGAACCGAGTGCCTTCAATTGCTGCAACTCACACATAAAAGCCATTGTTCTTCTTAAGGGGAATGGGTACACCTTCAGGGGAGGCAACTCCTGCAAAATTATTTTTGTCTCCCATGTCAATAGGGGTCAACTCTTAAAGGAAAGAATTTGCTCCTTAGGAGCAAATTCTTTCCTTTAAGAGTAGACCCCTTTTTCAGTGGGACAGGGCTTATAGTAAAGTGAACAGGAAGTTCCGAAAGTTGTTTCCCTTTGAAAAATGGCGGAAAAATCTGACAGGTGTTCCCATTCCCCTTAAATGTAGAAGAAACAGTTTAATAAAGGAGTACACTTTATCGTTAATACCTAAGAACTATCCCAAGCCTGATTGCACGATTTGTACAAGTACGTCGTTGAAATGCTAAAGTTTACAGACCGTATTTACACTATTTAACATTACGAAAACTCTCCTATTCCAATATATTGGAAATTTTACCACCAAAAAATGAAAATTTTCAGATAAAAATTCTAATTTTTTTCATATTTCTGCTCTAGATATAGATTATGGGAACTCGTTAGAACCGCCTCGGCGAGGCGGTTCTAACCAGTACCCACAATCTATGTCTTTGAACAGAAATACGAAAAACAATGTATACCCCTGCAGACCCTAGTCTTACTATATAAAAGTGGGGTTTAAGGGGATCAAAATTATATAGGCATGTTTTAGTGATGAAGAGACAGGAACGCGATTATGTCTGTAAAGATAAAGATAAAGAAGCTTTATTTAGCGTCGCATATCCGAAACAAATATCATAAGCTCTGTAGAGCTTTTATTGTAACAAAGTATCCTTTAACAAATACTTACCTGCTTTCATTTATCTTCCTAGGAATACCCCCTGATAATGCGATCGTCAGCCAAGGGAGCGCCTAGTACCATTTTTCACGCCTTTGGTATGGCGCGGCCGGGGACCGAACCCGCGACCTCCCATTCCAGAAGGGGACGCTCTGCCACTGAGCTATCGGAGCCGGTAAATGGTATCTTAAAGGGTCCCTTGGAACGTCAGTTTAAATGGGCCCCGTCAAGCGATTTTGGTATTTATCGCCTATGCGAGCAGCGAAGGTTCAGGCGAGCCTGCGCATTCGCGCAGTCTCGCCAGAACCTTCGCTGCTCGCTCATACAAGCAGTGAATCAAGAGGAACCTTCAGACAGAAAGCCATATCCCTGGCCCCTCTGAATGGCTGGGCATGCGCAGTTAAAACTTGTCATGACGGAATGCTCGTAGACACAAATTCGCTTGGCGGGGCTCAAATGACAGCTGCTGATTGATTGACTGCGTTGGGGTTAAATGACATATCAACCATTTTAGGTCATTTTGCATCGTCTGAAAGAGCATTACGTAAACACGCCTATACAAATACATTGCCACCTTTATCGCCGAAAAAATGAAAATTTTATGATGAAAAAAAAATGTGATATTTTTCTTATTTCTGCTCAAAAAAAAGATTGTGGGCACTCGTTAGAACCGCCTCATCGAGGCGGTTCTAACGAGTACCCACAATCTATATTTAGAGCAGAAATAAGAAAATTAGGTATACCCCCGGAAACCCCAGTTTTACTATCTAAAAATGGGGTTCAAGGGGGTCAAAATTATATAGGTGTGTTTTCGTGATGGAAAGGGAGAAAGGAAATAAAAGAGATAAGACGAGATGGGGAGAAAGAGCGAAATGAATACATAGGAAGAAATAACACTATTTAGGTCACTTCCAATTTTGTGGGGCTTTTATCCGACATTGAGATGAAATGACATCTCAAGAACTGGCGCCCAATGAAACCAGAAGGCTTATATCATTGGACTGTCTGACTCGCACCACTTTGCCCGGGCAGGGTTAGTCCTAAGCGGTTTACCAGTACATGTACTCGTGTGTGGTCAGTTTCAGCTCTGCGTGGAAGCACCATGCAGCCCAATCTATTGATGGGCCGGGGCGGTGACGTTCATTAAAAACACTTGTTTGTTAACAGGGTCTCATTTTAGATTATATACGGTAGAATATACGATATCAATGGAGCTTTCTTCTGCATATTTCAGAAAAATCTTTTCAAAATATCAACCGATCTCGAACAAAAAACTCTTGAATGATGCATAATTCACAAATTAAGCGTAAAATCAAATGTTTTAATTTGCATACTAAAAGCAGAGAAATAAGCAATCGCAAGCGATTCGATAATATTTGAATGAAACGCCAAAGACAAAAAGTTGAAACTACGACCTTTTGCTTCATACGTGTATGCTTTACAAATCTTCATATTTGCCAATTTAGAAGAAAAAATATGATTAATAGCGCAACGTTCTTCAGTGCTCAGAGTACATCACGATAGCTGTTCATTCCGAAAACACGCCTATTCAAATACTTAATAAATTTCACAGCAGAATAATCAAATTTTCTGGTGAAAATTTATGGTATTTTTCTTACTTCTTCTCAAATTATAGATTATGGGAATATATCATCTGCCTTATTTTTGCTCAAAAACATAGATTGTGGTAACTGGTTAGAACCGCCTCTTTGACGCGGTTCAAACGAGTACACACACTATATAATTAGAGCAGGAATAAGAATCAAAGTACTGAAAGTACTTAGGAAAGTTAATTTATGAGGTATATTCACCATGATAAAATGGTAGTGGTAGATTAAACAGTTCTCTAAGTATCTTTTTGACAAGGTTGAAAAAGGAGTTTAACCAGGTTCGACTAAGAAAAAAAAATCCTGTTGCTTGTTATTGTCCTCGTGACAATCACTGACCATCTGACTGGCGCCGACCCTGAACAAAATCCAGGTATTGGTTATTGATAGCACCCCTAAGATGTCAGAGCGGAACGTCAGAAGAAAATTCTGGACTGTGCTTGTTTATTTGTTTGTATGTTTGTTTGCTTGTTTTGAGGTTTAACATCCCCGTCAACACTGACTAGGTCATTTAGAGACGTTGCTTCCAATATTGTGAGACTTTAATGAAATGAGATAATTATCAAGCCTGTCGCGCAATGAAACCAAATAGGCTTATGGCATGGACGGTCCGATTCGCACCACTTTGCCTGGGAAGGCTTAGATCCTCTAAGCGGTTTACCAGTACTCATGTGCGGTCGATTTCAGCTCGGCGTGGAAGTATCTTGCAGTCCGTCTATTTCTTCAAGCCCTGATGGGCGGGAGCGGTAGGACTGTGCTCATGCATTTGGCCATTGGCAAACAGAACCTTCATAATCAGACGCCACATAATGCGGTGTCCGATCAGACCTAATGTACCGGCTTAAACGAACAGTCCGATTCTCAGTTCATGACTATTCTCCAAACTTACATTCAGAGACGATCGATCCACCAGTTCTCTCAGCACTTTGATTAATTGAGTATTTACGCAAATACGCTGTTTATCTGGAGCACTGGACGGGAGTGAACTTTAAAACCTATTGCTTTCTTTCGGCAAGTCATGGATCTCCAAAAATGAAGTGTACATTGCTTTCGGAGACGTTACAGCAGAGCCCTTTAATTTCTACATTTTAAACAGTGGAGACGCTTCGACTTAGATTCGTCTTCCCAAGTGTCTATAAAACGAGTGCATATGCACCCAAAAATGCAAAGCTTCCTTTTACAACACTGAAGGGTCTGATTCGAGGTCACAGAATGAGGTGTCTGATCAGTTGCTTCAGAATTTGCTTAACCAATATATGACAATGGAATCTTCCAACAAATAAGTTCGGGACAGGATTGTCAGATTTTTTTTCTTAAAGGTAGGTTTTGCATGAATATATGTTTTTTTTAGCAATCACTGCATACTCAGATCAGACGCCAAGTTGTGCTGTGTCTGATCTGTGCCTACAATACTTACATGCCATAAAAAGTGACGCTAGTTATATATGGGCTAATGTCCAGTTCGGAAACCAAGGGGTGAAAGGGTAGGAACACCTTTGGAATCAAGTCCGCCTTGACATAAAAGGATACAAAGCTGAAAAAGTCCAGTTCGGCAACTGAGGGGTGAAAGGGAAGGAACACCTGTCGAATCAAGTACGCCTTCAGCGCAAATGTTAAGAAATCAATGCGCTGGAAAAGGAAGTGAGGCAAGTGCTTAATTTAGACTATTTTATGCAGCGAACGAACAGCGGAAGTGTAGTAACGCGGTCCAGCACCGGAAGTAGAAATGCAATGACATATAAACTTGATACAAGTATCAACTTTCAAAAATAAGGTTAAGCCCTGTTAACCCAAGTTTGTTGTTGAAAAGGAGGATTTTAAGTGGGTCAAAATTATATTAGGCGTGTTTTCGTGCTGTCGCGTGAACAGTTTGGCAAACCGATTACGTTATCCAGTCCCTGCAATTAATATCCATTGTAACGATAACATACCTATACTAATACATTATATTTAGCCCCCGCCCATAGGGGCTTGAAGAAATATATGGGCTGCATGATGCTTCCACGCAGAGCTGAATCCGGCCCGCACACTAGTACTGGTAAACCGCTTAGCGGATCTAAGCCTGTCCAGGAACCGTGGTGCGAGGCGGACCGTCCATGCTAATAAACTATTGGTTTGATTGGGCGACAAGGCTTGAGATGTCATTTCATCTCAATGTCGGGTAAAAGTCCCACAAAATTGGAAGCAACGTCTCCAAAATGACCTTTACAGTGTTGACGGGGACGTTAAACCTCAAATCAAACAAACAAACAAACTAATACATTATAACCTTTTTCGCCGAAAAAAGAATGAGAAATTGTGATATTTTTCTTATTTCTGCTTTCAACATAGATTGTGGTGCTCGTTAGAACCGCCTCAATTAGGCGATTCTGACGAGTACCCACAATCTATGTTTTTGAGCAAGCTTAAGTCCGATAATACATACCCCCATAAACTCCATTTTTCTCTCTATTAATGGGGGAGGAGGGTGTAGACCGGGGGAGGGGGTCTTCGTTTGACGGACGTGTTATCGTGCATGATGGATGAAACGTCATCGCGATTACACATCCGTTTGACACTGTGCATTTTTTCATATCTCCAAAATGGTTAATTTTCTGAGGAAAATTTGTGAAGCTATTCTTATTGTACTTAAGGGGAATGGGAACACCTTCAGGGGAGGCAACTCCTGCAAAATTATTTTTGTCTCCCATGTCAATAGGGGTCAACTCTTAAAGGAAAGAATTTGCTCCTGAGGAGCAAATTCTTTCCTTTAAGAGTAGACCTCTTTTTCGGTGGGACAGGGCTTACAGAAAAGTGAACAGGAAGTCCCGAAAGTTGTCTCCCTTTGCAAAATGGCGGAAAAAATCTGCCAGGTGTTCCCATTCCCCTTAAAACATAGGTTGTAGGTGCTCGTTAGAACCGCAACCAGGCTCGATAATCTACGTTTGGAGCAAAAAATTGAAACAAAAAACACATAGTATTACCAGATAATGCCATTTCGGGATCCATGGTAGAGTTCATTTTATTATAAGGGAGTGTTACCATATTTTTGTTATTTCAGAATTCTGAGCTACCTGACAGCAGAAAAAAGAAAGGAGAGAAAAATAAAAGAAAAAAAAAGAAGGGAAAGAAAGGAATTAAAAGAAACGAAAAGAAAAATGAAAGGGAAGAAAAGAAAAGAAAAGAAAAGAAAAGAAAGAAGAGTGACGGGAAGGCAAAATTCGTACTGCAAAAGCCACAGTCAAAATTCACAGCCTTCCAATAGAAAACCTACAAATATTTATGTTCCCCTACCGAAGGTGTGGGCGTTGACTTTCGCATTGGCCTTGGCACTTTGAAAAACAGTCAATTTTGGGCCAACAACGGTTTGTCTCACTCTCATGAACCAACAGATGAATATAGCCAAACAAACTTGGTACACTATATCGCTATTACCTGTCAAAGATTTTATTATAGATCGGTTGATTGATTTGAGGTGTTTTGTGACCTTAACCTTATTTTCAAGAGCAAAGGCCCCCAAAAATGTCAATTGTGGTTTGTCGGAACCCAATCTCATGAACGAATTGATGAACGGGCTTGGTCAAACATTGTACAACATATCATTGCAACCTACCACATACATGTATTTGATTAGATTTTAGTGACTTTGACCTTATTTTCAATGGGATAACCTACACAAAGTGTCAATTTTGGCATATCTGCTCTCTTTTTCTTGCACGAGTTTATTTGGTCAAACTCGGTACAACACAACATCGAAACCTACCAAAGGTTTAAGTAGATTTTAGTGACCTAGACCTTGATTTCAAGTTCACAGGCTCCCGAAAACGGCCAATTTTGGAAACAAATTGCCTAGTCTGCACCCTATGTCATTTCAGAATTGTCATTTAAGAATTGATGAATGTTGGTCATACTTGGTACGATATATCATTACTCCAACTTACCAAAGATTGGATTAGATGTTGGTGATCTTGACCTATTTTTAAGGTTACAGCCTCTCGAAAATTGTCAGTTTTGGGCCTAACATACGCACAGTAGATTTTGACGACCTTGATCTAGTTTTCAAACTTAAATGGGTGTTCAAGCTACATTTATAATGGTGGTGGTGGCGGGGAGGTTAGTTTCCTCTAAAACCATTCCACTAATACCCTAATCATTGCGCCATAGTGCATTTTTCACATCTCCAAAATGGCTACTTTTCTGATGAAAATCTGTGATATTTTTCTTATTTATACAGCAAACAAAGGTTGTGGGTGCTCGTTAGAACCGCCTCATTGAGGCGGTTCTAACGAGTACCCACAACCTATGTTTTGGAGCAGAATTTAGAAAAATAAACCCCAGTTTTCTCTATATAAAATGGGGTTTAAGGGGGTGTTCATTTCACGGACTTGTTCACGTGATGTTCACAAAAATCAAGCCTCCTGTTCCTCTCGAGGGTATTCTAACATGTTCCCAGAATTTACGTTTTAAACAAGAAATAAAAAATAAAAAATAGGTAAGTATAAGCAATCCTTTGAAAGCAATACCTATAACACTGAACTGGAAACTGTGGCCTGTTTGGCCAAAAGAAGCCTCATCATTTACCATCAAATAGCATTCAAACTTCCGCAGCAGAATCAATGAACCCAAAGAACTGGAAATATAAAGACCGTACCCATGATGACGTACAGGAAGACTTCGACGGCGTCCACAGATTCCCGTAACAGCAACTGTGGTGAAATCAAATGCTCTATGAAAAAGGAAATTCTTTGGAAGCAAGGACTAAAGGACTAAAACTCACAACTGAAAACCGTGGCATTAGGAAAACATTCCCATGTGAAATAATGGCGCCCTCATGTTGTCAGAAATGACAATTATTGGGTAAAAATTGTAATCTCTTTCTTATTTGTTTCTTTTAACATATATTGTGGGTGCTCGTTAGAACCACCTCTGTGCGGCGGTTCTAACGAGTATCCACAATCTATGTTTTGAACACAAATAAGGCAGATAATGTATATCCACGTAAACCCAATTTTCTCTATTTATCATATGACGTCGCGTCTGAGAGTGTAATAACGCCATGTATTATTTTCGATAATCCACTAGTGGATTAAATATGCAAATTAGCTAGATACGTCCCGTAACGTTACATGTACGACGTCCTTTACGACGTCGCGTTTACTAATGGCGGAATATTGACATTTTTGTAAACAGTCGTGAATAAAATGCGTTTTAAATGTCATATGATAAATAGAATCTTGCATTCGTGCTCATGTGTTATTGAATTTATTAAACTCGTTGAGGAAAAGGGATAAAATGCTCGGCAAAGCCTCGCATTTTATCCCTTTTCCTCAACTCGTTTAATAAATTCAATAATACATGAGCACTCATGTAAGATCCTCTATATAAGAGGGGTCTTCATTTCACGGACTTGTTATTGTGATGAGTGTGCAATATTTACTTGCCCAGAATACCTAAGTTTCGGCCAGTAATGCCTCATCAGTGAGCGTCAAATATTATCAAAATTCCGCAGTGAAATCAGTGATGCCCAAACAACAAGAAAATAAAAGCCACACATTAATGAGGAGCAGGGAGACGTTTACCAGTTGTGGTGAAGATAAATGTTCTTTCAAAAGGAAATCCTGCACAGAACTGAAAACCGAGGATTGGTGAAGATTTTCTGGGCCAAACGAGCTAGTTGCAGCCAACAAGGCCTCGTCAGTGACCCTCAAAACCTTTTATATTCCGCAGTTGAGTCATTTGACCTAGAGGATTAGAAAATATAACTTTGACTTTGACTCTATCGCTAAACACCAGCTGTTTGTTTGTGCCGAGGTGTAACGTTCCCAATAACACTTTTAGGCCATATTAGAGACGTTTGTTCCGATTTTGTGGGACTTTTATCCGAAACTGAGATCTCAAGCCCTACCGGTGAACGAAACCGCTATGCCTTAGAGCGGTCCGATTAGCACCACATTTCCTGAGTCGGCCTTTAGAAGCAAGTGTGTATGTTTGTTTGAGTTTTACGTCTCGCCGACAGCTTAGGTCATACGGAGACGGGCTCTCGGTTTAAAGACTCATCCGAAAAGAGAAGTCCGGGATCGAACCCGCGACACGTGGTTTATTAGGCGAGTAGCATAACCACTACACCACGTAGTCTTCTAATTTCGAGCAAGTGCCACAATACAGGAACTTATTGTAAACACGACTTGTAGCTATAGAGAGCTGTAGATAACATGTCGACCCAAATCACGAACATGTGTACTCAAAAATCAAAATTTCAATTCACTGGGCATATCAAAGTGCGGCAGCGACGCATCAGTGTTAATTTAGAGTCAAGACTTTACATTAGCACTGCTACGATGGACATGTTTGTTTCTTTTGTTAATATTTAACGGCCCAGTCAACACTTTTTAGGCCATTTTACAGTCTACCTATCCACACTTCCCTGGCCAAGCTTGTAGTATGCGATTAGCCAGTACAGTGCACATTCTTTCGCCAGAAACTGACAACTGCCCTTCTTGAATCAGTGGAAGGGAGAGAATGACCGTAGGAAAAATTTCATGATCAATCTCAACGAAAGAATGTTGCCGACCTCGGCAGGTATCGAACCCGCGCCCGCCTGATCACCAGTCAGACGCCCATCTGTCTGTTCTCCTTGATTTGAGTAATGCACCAATAGGAAATTGGCAATAAAATTACATGTAATTGATTCTGATAAATGTATAACAAGGCAGTTGACACTTAATAAGAAAGTATTATTTTCTAAAATTAGCTGTATAATACCGGAATCTTTGAGATTGATGACAGGTCACATGGCGGTCAGCCAAACTATTAATCAAAGCGCCAAAAGGCACTGAAATGACAGATTCTGTGAAAAATTCAGATTTACTTTCTTTAGTGATAAGGACAATGGCGCTGGATTTTTAGTTTGGTTCACAAAACTGAGGTGAATCGGCTGTTATACACTTTCATCATCATTTTAATACTTGCACACAAATGACTACCCAGCAGACACACGTCGCTAGGGCAACGTCAAATCAACGTCGATGCAACGTCATGACGTTGCACCGACGTTAATGTGACATCACAATTACGTCATGTGCCTGCTGGGATAGTTGCCAGTTTTATGACAACACAAAGCGTAGACGCAACTTTCTTGTAAAAGCTTACTCTTGTTGACTGAGATGTGTTTCGCGGCTCAGTCAAGAACCTGCCTTATGTCGTGCGCTACAATAAAGGAAAACACTTTTTGAGCGATGTTTGAAGTTTTGCGGCATGTGACTTATTATTTATCACATTATTGTGCTTACATATTCAGTTATTCAGACCTACAACAGAATTCGACAGTGATAGCTGTTAGGAGTATATTATTAGCTCTATTGTCATGGCCCTGTGTCCGTCGTGCGTCCGTGCGTTAACTTTTTCTTTAAACATCTTCTCCTCCTAAACTACTGGGCCAATTGTAACCAAACTTCACAGGAATGTTCCTTACATAGTCCTCTTCTAAATTCCTTCAAAGAATTTTGTTACACCCAGAACTCTGGTTGCCATGGCAACAAAACCACAAAAAATTAAAAATCTTTAAAAATCTTCTCCTCCAAAACCACCTGTTGAATTTCATTTTTTATTTAGCATGACTGTTCCTTGAGTTGACCTCTTTCAGATTCCTTGAAGAAATTTTGATCCGACAATTAACATGGCCGCCATGGGCGGGGCTTATTTTCCCTATTTAACATATAGTGTAATGCAAAAACATCTTCTCCTCCTAAACTATTGGGCCCATTGTAACCAAACTTCACAGGAATGTTCCTTACATAGTCCTCTTCTAAATTCCTTCAAAGAAGTTTGTTACACCCAGAACTCTGGTTGCCATGGCAACAAAACAACGTAAAAAATTAAAAATCTTTAAAAATCTTCTCCTCCAAAACCACCTGTTGGATTTCATTTTTATTTTGCATGAATGTTCCTTGGGTGGACCTCTTTCAGACTCCTTGAAGAAATTTTGATCCGACAAAAAACATGGCCGCCATGGGTGGGGCTTATTTTCCCTATTTAACATATAGTGTAATGCTAAAATATTTTCTCCTCCTAAACTACTGGGCCAATTGTAACCAAACTTCACAGGAATGTTCCTTACTTAGTCCTCTTCTAAATTCCTTCAAAGAATTTTGTTACACCCAGAACTCTGATTGTCATGGCAACAAAACCACACAAAAAATTAAAAATCTTTAAAAATCTTCTCCTCCAAACCCACTTGTTGGATTTCATTATCCCCTCGCACAACATAGTTGTGAGGGGGATATAGCATTTGTCCCATACGTACGTACGTACATACGTACGTACTTTTGTCATCGCTCCAGCGCCACGTACGTACGTACTTTTGTCATCGCTCTAGCGCCACGTACGTACGTACTTTTGTCGTCGCTCTAGCGCCTACATTTCTTGACCGATTTTAATATAACTTCACACGAACGTTCCTTACGACAATATCTGGAACAAGATCGACTTTCAAGGTCATGACCTCAAGGACAAGGTCACTCTGGCTATTTTTTGAAAAACTTTGTCATGGCTCTAGCGCCTACATTTCTCCCCCAATTTCAATATAACTTCAAACAAATGATCCTTATAAAATATCTCGAGCGAGTTTGACTTTCAAGGTCATAACCTCAAGGTCAAGGTCACTGTGGCTATTTTTAGAAAAACATTGTCATCGCTCTAGCGCTTACATTTCTTCACTAATTTCAATATAACTTCACACAAATGATCCTTATAAAAATATCTCGAGCGAGTTCCACTTTCAAGGTCATGGCTTCAAGGTCAAGGTCACAGTGGCTATTTTTAGAAAAACGTTGTCATTACTCTAGCTCCTACATTTCTTCACTGATTTCAATATAACTTCACACAAATGTTCCTTATGACAATATCTTGAGCGAGTTGGACTTTCAAGGTCATGACCTCAAGGTCAAGGTCACTGTGGCTATTTTTAGAAAAACATTTTCATCGCTCTAGCGCCTACATTTCTTCACCAATTTCAATATAACTTCACACAAATGTTCCTTATAAAAATATCTCCAGCGAGTTCGACTTTCCAACTCATGGCCTCAAGGTCAAGGTCACTGTGGCTATTTTTAGAAAAAACTTTGTCATCGCTCTATTGCCTATATTTCTTCACTGATTTCAATATAACTTCACACAAATGTCCCTTATGACAATATCTCAAGTGGGTTCGACTATCAAGGTCAAGGCCTCAAGGTCAAGGTCACTGTGGCTATTTTTTAGAAAAACTTTGTCATCACTCTAGCGCTTACATTTCTTCACCAATTTCAATATAACTTCATACAAATGTTCCTTATGACAATATCTCTAGCGAGTTCCACTTTCAAGGTCAAGGTCACTGTGTCTATTTTTAGAAAAACTTTGTCATCCCTCTAGCACTTACATTTCTTCATCGATTTCAATATTACTTCACACAAATGTTCCTTATGACAATATCTCGCCATTTCGACTTTCAAGGTCAAGGTCACTATGGCTATTTTTAGAAAAACTTTGTCACTGCTCTAGCGCTTACATTTTTTTCACCAATTTCAATATTGCTTCACACAAATGTTCCTTATAACAATATCTCTAGTGAGTTCCACTTTCAAGGTCAAGGTCACTGTGGCTATTTTTAGGAAAACTTTGTCATGGCTCTAGCGCTTACGTTTCTTCACCCATTTCAATATAACTTCACACAAATGTTCCTTATGACAATACCTCGAGCGAGTTTGACTTTCAAGGTCAAGGTCACTGTGGCTATTTTTAGAAAAAATTTTGTCATTGCTCTAGTGCTTACACAGTCCGGCTCACAAGGTTCAGAAAGCTCCAGAAATCATTTGACCTCATCATCATTCAATGGTGTTATTATAACTGTCCATTAATAGTTTCACTTTCTCATATCTTTGGAATATTTTATGCTCTACAACTATTGGCATATACTACCTTAGAGGATCATTATCAGCTCTGCAGCAAAGCATGATTGTAATTGCCACTGTGTGATGACGACAGGAATAAAACATGTAAAGAAATTCTTAGAATTTATTCAAAATATATTTTTGTAACAGCCAATGTATTTTACTTTTTTGCCCTTATATACTGAGCATACTGCTATAATGCCTTTAGTGTTTGAGCCGAAACAAGAGAAAAGGATCAAATGCTTGATTTCAGGTCAAATAAGAAACTATATAGTACTTTTTAATTTGGAAATTAAAGCCCTTTCAAGATTCATTCAATCATTTTGAGCGGATGCAATCTTTCAGGTGGATGAAAAGCTACCTGACACATCTGCAGACAGAACTTTGCATTGTCACTTATGAACAAAGCGCTACACTCAAACCACAATAATGATTCAGGGTCAGCGCTCTTACCACTGCACCCCATCCCCAACCTTTGAACTTCATATTTCCATGTAGATGTAATAGCTTTCCAAGTTTTTATATATACAGTAAAATTCCTGTATTAAGACCACCTTTGGGACTGTTCAAAAGTAACCACTTTTGAACAGTTCCAAAGGTGCTCTCTGACCAGAGGACACTGTGGGCAGAAGTACAAAGAAAGATTAAGTGCAGCCTTCAAAATAAGCTTTTTAAAGCAGAATTTGTCTTAAATTTTGGTGGTCTTCATAGCGGAATTTCACTGTATATATATTTTGTGGTTTTACAGTCTTTTCAAGATTATTTCATTTATATCGAGCCATCGTTAATCAGAGGTGAGCGGAAACTGGAGTACCCGGAAAAAAAAAACCTGATCTTCCGTTGCAAAATTTGGCATCTCACATGTGACCCTAGCTAGGCTCGAACAACATCGACGAGAGACCTTATGATTAAGAGTCGGTGTGCTTCTCCGCTAGGCCTCGGAGGCCTGTACAGCTTTCCAGGCTGACTTAAATGCTTTATAGTCTGTTTAAATTTCCAGGTTTTTAGCTCACCGGAGCGGAAAGGCTCCAGGGAACTTATTGTATAGTCAGTGGTCCGTCTTAAGTGTCCACGTATGCGTCGGCGTCAGCATTTTCAAACGACAGCTCCTCTGAAACTTCTTCGTCAGTTGGAGCCTCTATGGGAATGCGGAGCAAAGATTGTTCGTAAGGACTGGGTCTTATGATCAACATGGCTGCCATGCCAATATATAATAAAATCCTTTAAAATTCTTCTTCTCAAATGGCGGATGACCAAATGGCTTATGACCTTGAAACTTGTTATATGGCACCGGGAACTCGGGCCCTACAAAGTTTGTTCAAATTATGACCTTTGGTTGACACTGACCTGTTTTACGTCAAGGTTAAATTTGGTCACTTAGACATTTGTATAGTAATTGAAGGCAAAACAGTGGATATGGGCTGCATGATGCTTCCACGCAGAGCTGAATCCGGCCCGCACACTAGTACTGATAAACCGCTTAGAGGATCTAGGCCTGTCCAGGAACCGCGATGCAAGGCGGACCGTCCATGCTAATAAACCCTATTGTATTCATTGGGCGACAGGGCTTGAGATGTCATTTCATCTCAATGTCAGGTAAAAGTCCCACAAAACTGGAAGCAACGTCTCCAAAATGACTTTACAGTGTTGACGAGGACGTTAAACCTCAAAACAAACAAAGAATGGTAGCCTGTGGCATCAGAAATGATATTTGCAATCACCCTAATGGAAGTTTATCAATTCCAAAGGTCAAGGACATTTATTGACCTGTGTCATGTATAAGGACTGGGTCACATGACCAGTGTGACCGTCGTGCTTATATATGGTAAAAAGCATTAAACATCTTCTCTTATCTAAGAAACCAAATGGCCGATGACCTTGAAACTTGATACGCATATATTGAGTTCATATTTGGTATTGTGATAGATACTGGGCTAAAGTTTTTATCTGCAGTATCAGCACCCATGACCGTGACAAAAGACATTTGTCTCAAATGTTTAGCTGCAGCACCAGCTCTCATGACCATAACCTTGGGGTCAAGGTCGCAGACTTTGAGTTCTTATGTTAAAGTTTTTGTGTTAAAGTTTCTAGGAGCTCATTACCCCTTTACCTTTGGATGGATTTAGTTTATACTTGGTATGGTAATAGATACTGGTCTCAGTTTTAAGGAGCTCATTAGTTCTTTACGCTTTGATAGATTTAGTTCATACACTGTGTGGTGATAGGTGCTAGTCAAAAGTATTTATCAGCTGCATCATCATGCATGATTGTGACCTTGGGGTCAAGTCACAGACTTAGAACTTTTATGTTTTTGCACAGAGGATTTTAGATCATTACTTGGTTGCCTTCAGATGAATTTACTTGAGACTTGGAATGGTGATAGATATTGCTTTAAAGTTTTTATCACCAACATAACTATGACTTGGGTGAAGGTCACAGACTCTGATTTTTAGCTCACCGTCACGTAGTGACGAGATGAGCTTTTGGGATCACTTTTTGTCCGTCGTGCGTCCGTGTGTAAACAATTTCTTCAAACGACGTCTCCTCCTACACCACTGATCGGATTTTGACCAAACTTCACAGAAATGATCCTTTGGTGTTCCCCTTTCAAAGTTGTTCAAATGGTTCCGGTCCGTTGCACATATAGGTCACAGGAGCCAAAAATAGATTTTTTTTCACTGAAAACTTAAAAAATCTTCTTCTCTGAAACCGCAAGGCCAGGTCTTTGATATTTGGTATGAAGCTTCATCTAGTGAACCCCTACTAAGACTGTTCAAATTATAGTGCTGGGGCCAAAAATGCCCCCACCCCGGGGCCCTTTGGTTTTACATGGGCTTATATAGGGAAAATCTTTAAAAATCTTCTTCTCTGAAACTGCAAGGCCCAGGTCTTTGATATTTGGTATGAAGCTTCATCTTGTGGACCTCTACCAAAATTGTTCAAATTATAACACTGGGGCCAAAAATGCCCCCGCTCCACGGGCCCTTTGGTTTTACATAGACTTATATAGGGAAAATCTTGAAAAGTTCTTCTTCTCTGACACCACAAGGTCTAAGTCTTTGATATTTGGTATGAAGCTTCAGCTAGTGGACCTCTACCAAGATTGTTCAAATTATAGCCCTGAGACCAAAAATTCCCCTGCCGTGTGGCCCTTTGGTTTTACATAGACTTATGTAGGGAAAATCTTTAAAAATCTTCTTCTATGAACCCACAAGGCCTAGGTCTTTGATATTTGGTGTGAAATTTCATCTAGTGGACCTCTACAAGATTGTTCAAATTATAGCCCTGGGGCCAAAAATGCCCCCGCCCTGAGACCCTTTGGTTTTACATAGGCTTATATAGGGAAATCTTTAAAAATCTTCTTCTCTGAAACTGCAAGGCCCTTGTCTTTGATATTTGGTATGGCGCTTCATCTAGTGGATCTCTACCAAGATTGTTCAAATTATAGCCCTCGGGCCATAAATGCCCCCGCCCCGGGGCCCTTTGGTTTTACATAGACTTGTATAGAGATAATCTTTGAAAATCTTCTTCTCTGAAACAGCAATGCCCAGGTCTTTGATATTTGATGTGAAGCTTCATCTAGTGGACCTCTATCAAGATTGTTTAAATTATAGCCCTGAGTCCAAAAATGCCCCCACCCCGGGGCCATTTGGTTTTACATAGGCTTATGTAGGGAATATCTTCAATAAAATCTTCTTCTCCGAAACCGCAAGGCCCAGGTCTTTGATATTTGGTGTGTAGCTTCATCTAGTGGGCCTTTGCCAAGATTGTTCAAATTATAGCCTTTGTTGATATTTGGTATGAAGCTTCACCTTTTTAGACCTCCCTCAACATTATGCACATTATAACCCTGTGGTCAATAATGGCCCTCCCCGGGGCCCACTTTTTAATCTATGGATCAGGTGAGCGATCCAGGGCCATCATGGCCCTCTTGTTTATGTTAAAGATTTTGTGTTAAAGTTTTAGGAGCTTATTACTTCTTTACCTTTGAATGGATTAAGTTTATACTTGGCTTGGTAATAGATACTGGTGTCAAAGTTTTGGCAGCAGCGTCAGCTCTCACGGCCATAACCTTGGCGTCAAGGTCACAGACTTAGAACTTTTATGGTAATTTTTGCACTAAAGATTTCAGATAATTACTTGGTCGTTTTTTGATGAATTTGGTATGGTGATAGATAGTGATTTAAATTTCTATCAGCAACAGCAGCACCTATAGCCATGACCCTGGGATAAAGGTAACAGACTTTGCGTTAAAGTTTTAGGGCCTCATTTCTTCTTTACCGTATGATAGATTCAGTTCATTATTGCTGAAGTGACAGATACTTGTCTCAAAAATATCAGCAGCATCCGCTTCCATCGTGTGACCTTCGGATCAAAGTCAGTGTCACAGACAGACTTTTTAGCTCACCTGAACAAATGGTTCTTCTATCCTTGAATTTGCTGTTTGTCGCCAGTGTTGGTTGAAATGGTTACAATATTGCCATGAAAATTTGCCTGTTTACATGGATGTGGATTAAATGGAATAAAAAGGGATACTAATGTTACAGACTTGAACCATTCATGATCCCGGATATTGATATAGCACTGGATTCTTTTTTTTGTGTGTGACTTTGTTTCTGTTATGGGTCTGAAAATTTGCCTTCGCGCGACTTAAGTCTAAGCGCGACTCCCGGTGAGCTATCCTGTCCAGCGACAGGTCTTATTGAACTTAACCCAAGCCAACCTATTAGAAAGTTTTAGCAAGATTCGACCAAAACTGAAGGGGCTTCGGAGATGACGACAATGTCGAAAAAGACATATTCAGCAATCAAGGGGACATAACTCTACATGATGCCGACCTCTACATGATGCAATCAAGGGGACATAACTCTACATGATGCCGACCTCGCCAGTTTTCGGATTCATGAGAGCTTCATCCCAGCCTATATTTCCAATGGGTAAATCTAAAAAATATCCGATCAAAACTGGAGGCGCTACAGTGATGACAATCATTTTCACATTTAAGTCTATGGGACATTGTGTTTGCCATAGCAACCAAATTTTTATACAATTTCGATTAAAAGCATATGTCATCAATCCCCAGGCCCCCGCCCATCGGGGCTTGAAGAAATAGGTTGCATGATGCTTCCACACAGAGCTGAAACCGACCCGCTCACGAGTACTGGAAAACCGCTTTGAGGATCTAAGCCTGCCCAGACAAAGCGGTGCGAGTCGGACCGTCCATGCTTATAAACCCTATTGGTTTCATTGAGAGGCAGGGCTTCAGATCTCATTTCATCTCAATGTCGGGTTAAAGTCCCACAAAATTGAAAACAACGTTTCCAAAATGACCTATACACTGTTGACGGGGACGTTAAACCTAAAACCACCAAACAAACAAATCAATCCTCCACCAGTGTCATGCTACAAATAAGAAAAGATTGAGATCAGTCTGCAAATTGCCGAGATATAACTCGTCAAAGGTATGGACGGACGGACGGACGGACAACAGACGGATGAAGGATTGACTACCATCCTTTAAGCTCAACCGGAACTTTCGGCCCAGGTGGGCTAAAACAGGCAAATGAGAAGTGGAGTTTAAACGATTTATGTAATTGTCACAAGCCCTGCCCTCTTTTGCTGTTTCCTTGAATGTGTCACAGGGGTGAAAAAGAACATGGCTCGACCGGGACTTGAATCAAGGACCTCTCGCATATTGTGCAAACCCTCTACCGACTGAGTTACTGAGCCACAGGGTCGGACTGTTATTTCATCACGAAACTCGTCCTATCCAGTCCGGCTGCGAGACTTGTTTTTCATACTATTTCATACACTCAGAGGCGTTGCTGCAATGGACCCACACTGAACCACAAAATATTACATGGGTGGAAAAATAACATTGGTCGACCGGTACTCGAACGCAGGGCCTCTCGTATATTGTGCGAAAACTCCGAGCCACATGGTCGACCAGTTATATTTTCCCCCTGCCTAATGAGAATGTTCACGAATTTTAAGTCCTATCCAGCCGGCTACGAGACATTTTTCATACTCTTTCATGCCCTCAGACGTTGTAGTTACCAAATGACAAAGGGGAGGCAAAAGAACATGGCTCAACCGGGACTCGAACCCAGGGCCTCTGGTATAGCGTGCGAACGCTATACCGACGGAGCTACCGAGCCACACGTTCGATCTGTTACATTCCCAAACATGTTTATTTAGCCAACCAAGAGTTCATCACAGTCATAAGCTCCTTGATCCAACAAAATAAGTTACATTTTTTTCTTATTTCTATTACCAAGGTCACTCATTCTCAAATGAATTGGGATTTTAGCTGTTTAAAAAGTCAAATTATAAAGTTACTTAAATTCAGTCACCGATATGTTCACAATAAAGTATTAACATGTACCTATACTCAGTTAAAATTCCTTGATCAAGAAATGAAAAGTTATTTCACCCCAACAGTTGGAAATATGTCGGTATTTTGATAAATTTTGATTGTGAGAAATGTACGCTACAATCTATTTGTTCGTTACCCACTTCTTTAACAGCACAAAAATCAAGAGACCGCAGCTCGCAATGACAGAAACTCACAACCGGGTTATTAAGCGGGGACAAAATTGAACATATGGTCATATATATGGTAAAGAAATGAATAACCATTTTGAATAAAATTCAGGGTTGGTTAGAGAATACAGAAAAAGAAATAGTTTTCTGAAAACATACAACTTTCGTTTTGTTTTAAGAGAAGAACATAATAGCTAGATCACTTACGACTATTGCATTTGAACAGGTATTGAGTGGTAAATAAGGAACACAAGTAATATTACTTTAGATAGACGACCAACACAAGCAATAAGTTTATATGAATTATATGTAAAAAGTCGCGGACATTACAGTGATTTTGTTTCTATAAGTCAAGTAGTCTACTATCGTGATTGACTGACAATATAGCTGTTAGTGTCATTTTCATTCAATTTTTGGATCTTACAAATGTAACAGTGCATGTTCAGTCATATGCTTTTAAACATAGTGTCGCTATTACGCAAAAAAGCCTCGGTATATACTTTTATGTATAAAAATGCTCTCCTAACAGATAAACTGCGTTTTAAGGCAGCCGAAACATTAAAAGACATATCTCTCCTATATAAACACACAACAATCGCATGGCCTTGTGTTCTCAACAATCAAGTATGTAAAATTAATGATGCAACTGCGAGAACTCAGTATCGAACATTACAGTGCATTCAAGAGCAATTTTTTTTATACAAAAGTCTTCAAAATGTAACCGATTTTGTCTACCAGCTTGAAGAAAGTAACACGCTTGTAAAAAAGTTCTAAGAAATGTAAACATATGCATGTCTGTAAATGGCAGCTATGATGGTTTCGGACATTACCATACACGGTAAAGGGACATCCTATGCCACTTTACCATTTCTACATGTAAAGTTGAAAATGAATCTGATATTATATTTGTTGTATCTAGTTGACATAATCAAGAGTAAACCAGCATACCCTCAAATAAACGTTTTTATTTTAGGTTGGGATGTTCGATACAATTTGTAATGTTCGATACCATAATTTTAGTAACATAAACTGCACTTACAATGTTTTTTAACATTCAAAATATGCATTTGGAAATACAAATTGGAGAGCTGAAGTGCCTTCTTAACATTGCACAATTCAAATTGAAATATTTATTCTGGCAAAGAATATTTGGGAAAAGATTATAAGCTGTGGGACTCAAATCCAAAATAGAAAGTAAGTAATAAATTTTGAATCAACATTGTTACTGTTTGCAGCTATTGTTAGAAATGTAACAAACATGTATATCACTAAACGTGTTTATTTTACACAAATAAGGTTGCACAATTCAAAATAGTTAATTTATTTGCAGTCATTATCCCTGGATGGTCAACATAGCAAACCTGTCGTGTTCGATACCAAATGTAGCGGACATTTCATCGTATACATCCACTGCTTATGGCAATAGAATAATGATCTTGCTAGCGTGCAAATGTTGTTCATTAATAATGATTTTTGGTGGAACCAAATTAATTGAACAATATTAATTGTGGCAAATAATATTGGAAAAAAGGTAAAAAGTTTCTATGCAGATATTTAAAAACAAGATATGACTTCTGTTTCCCCTTAACTGTGGTATTGTCTGCCGACTCCCTCACCCATCAAACATCGGAAAAGGCAACCATGTCGTCTGCAGACACTTTCTATTACGAAATCTGGTAATGGAAAACCGTGCCACGTGAGATCAATGTAATCAAGCTGTTAGACACACAATTTCCGGTATTGAACATTACCGGTCTCGAACATTACAAAACACTGGAAATGAGGGAATTTCAACATCAATATATTATTTTCGTTCCAGTTGATGTATTTGTGTTAGTCACACATTGCGGGAGTTTCATTCAATGTAGCATTTTTTGTCGATACATACGTAATAAGCCTGGTATAATGATCGCGAACATTACATGCATTTTTGGAACAAATCCATGCACATTTTTATATGGCAAGTATTTTTAATTTCCTATTGTACAGGTTACATCAAACGACCATATATGTTTATTATAATATAGGATCTCCATTTGGTCATGTTTCTGTGTATAAAAACCCAAACGTTGTTTTGAAATATCAAGAAGAAAAACGTCGTCTCGTACATTACAATGCTTAATTAAATTTCGGCGACAGCCATAATCGGGGAGAAATACTTAGTAAGGCTCCATGTGGTCCTGCTAAAGGTGGCTCTTTCCCTACCCAGAATATGTAAATTTTATGGAAACCACCTAACCCTTTCCTGTCTAGTGGCATTGCTAATATGTAAGTTTGCAAACAAAGAGAACTCGAAAAGCGACAGTCTCGAACATTACAAAACCAGATTTTCCCGTGGCTCATTTTATCTGAAAAGGTATTTTTCTACATGAGGTTTATCATGATATCTTTGGAACCTGTTGTTCTGTCATATAAACGTATGCATTGGGTAAAAATGACTGCTTGATTTCAGAAAATATACGGCGACTGCAATATCCCAATTCGTTTGAGAATGAGTGGGTACTTTTTAATCGCCTCTTGCAGGGGATTTTAACAATACCCACAACATTTGTTTCTATCATGAAATAGGAAACATTGTCCCTTAATCCATTGCTGCCTAATGGACTATTCTACCTTGTACTATGGACAGATACAAATCCATTTGTCATTTTATCATTGATTGCAAATTTATTTATTTATTTACTTATTTATTTATTTTCATCAAACAAATGATTACATGTCGCATTTTGCTGCATATAATCTGAGCCTGAATTGCTTTTTGGGGCACTAGGCAAAACTGGGTAAACCTTGTTGCTCTTTAAAGTGAAAACTTAAAGATTCAGTTAGGCAGGTTAAATGCAACTAAATTACTGAAACTTATTTGATATTCATAAACATTGTATATAAACAGTATTGATTGTCAATATATATGAAGCTATACACAATAAATTGCAATAGATTATTGCATGTTTTTGTTTGTTTGATTTGAATCTTAACATCCTTGTCAACACTGTACAGGTCATTTTGGGGACCTTGCTTACAATTTTGTGGGATTTTTAACTAACATTGAGATGAAATGACATCTCAAGCCCTGCCGCCCAATGAAACCAAAAGGTTTAAACATTATAAGCATGGTCGGTCCGACTCGCATCGCTTTGCCTGTGCAGGCTTAGATTCTCTAGCAGTTTACCAGTACACACGTGCAATCAGTTTCAGATCTGCGTGAAAGCATCATGCAGCCCATCTATTTCTTCAAGCCCCGATTGGTGGGGGCCGGAGACTATTGCATGCAACAGACTATTGCATGTAATACTACAAAGCTTCTTAAATTATATTAAACTCTCAATAGAAAGGCCAGCACATACTGATCATTATCCCCACGCTTTTCGAAGAAAAACTGGGGATATTGTAATGGTCCTCGTCGTCCGTCCGTCCGCCCGTCTGTACGTACACCAATCCGTCCGTTCGTGCGTCTTACTGGATAATTCGTCCTAGACGGTTATAGCTAGAAACTTGAAACTTTGAGAACTGATAGATCTTTGGACTGGGGAGTGCATGACACTTTTGGAATTTTGATCACACCCCTAGGGGTGGGTCCAGGGGGAGGGGCCCGCGGGGGTCAATAATCAAAGCGTAACGTATCAAAGCGAACGGCATGATGAGTAGATAATGTAATGGAGTGGGGATATGCTATGGTGTGCAATCGACTGCGCAAGTCTAGTTTATTAACCCATTTGGTACCAGAAACCCCAAAAACGGGTATTTGGCAAACAGTGCAGGCCCAGATCAGATGCCACAGAATGCGGTGTCCGATCAGGGCCTACACTGTTTGCGAAAAGTTCAGTCATTTACCAAATAAATTTTGAAGAAAACACAACCTGACATCCCTAAATTTTGAAATGAACTCCTGCTATATATATGAAGGGAGAGTCCATCTGTCCATTTGGTACAAAAAAGTTAATTAATTGTAAATACCTCACATTATCAGGAGCATATAAGTGACTGACATTATAAAAGGGTCCTTGGCTACTGATGCTTACAAGCCATGCACAGTCTTTTATTGGGTGCATTTCTTTACCAAAACACGCCTATACAAATGCATTGTAAACTTTACTGCCGAAAGAATGAACATTTTAAGAGGTAAAAGTGCAATAATTTTTTATAAGAAAAATAAGGCTTACCCCTGTAAACCCCCGTTTTACTATATAAAAATGGGGTTCAAGGGGGTCAACATTATATATAGGCGTGTTTTCATGATGTTAGGTATTTTTCAAAAATGCTAAAACCAAACAACTCCTTCTAACAACACCCCCTCCACCCCTTCCCCCCCCCCCCCCCCCCCAAAAAAAAAAAAAAAATCCGCAACTTAAAAGTATTAACAAGCAAGTTAGAACTACATGCAGGAGAGTTAAATAAAAGTCTGTTAATTCAGCACAAAGCAAGTATAAACAGCTCTCTCAGTCCAAATGAAAGTTTATTTATTTTACTGCAAGATTCAGGGTTTTGGAGATCTGGCTTATGTTAATAATGATTGAAAGCAAGATAGCACTGGAAAGGTCACTGTGGAATGTTTGCACACTTTCAGTACCTTGTGAGCCGGACTGTACATTTTTTCACCAATTTCAATATAACTTCACACAAATGTTCCTTATGACAATATCTCGAGCTATTTAGATTCTCAAGGTCAAGGTCACTGTGGCTATTTTTAGAAAAACTTTGTCATCGCTCTAGCGCCTACATTTAATGATGAATTGTAATAGAACTTCACACAAATGTTTCTTATGATAATATCTCGACTTACTTCGACTTTCAAGGTCATGACCTCAAAGTCAAGGTCACTGTGGCTATCTTTAGAAAAACTTTGTCATCGCTCTGCCGCCTACATTTATTAACAGATTTTAATATAACTTCACACAAAAGATGCTTATGATAATATCTTGAGCAAGATCTACTTTCGTGGTCATGGCCTCAAGTCAAGGTCACTATGGCTATTTTTAGAGAAACGTCATCACTCTAGAATGTACATTTATTGGAGGATTTTTAAACAAACTTTACACAAATGTTGCATATGATAATATCTCAAGCAAGTTGGACTTTTGCCATTTCAGTGTTTTCCACACACGAAGTTGTCTAGTGCGAGATGATTTGTATCGCATGCGATGCCTTGTTTTTATTTTGCATGAATGTTCCTTGGGTGGACCTCTTTTAGATTCCTTGAAGAAATTTTGATCCGACAAAAAACATGGCCGCCATGGGCGGGGCTTATTTTCACTATTTAACATATAATGTAATGCTAAAAAATCTTCTTCTGCAAAAGTACTTGTGGGATTTCACTGTAATTTGCATGAATTGTCCTTGGGTGGACTGTTGTCAGATTCCTGGAAAAAAATTTGATCTTACAAAAAAACATGGGCGAGGCTTATTTTCACTATATAACATATAGTGTAATGCTGAAAATATTTTCTGCAAAAATTCTTATTTTATTTCATAGTTATTTGGCATGCATGTTCCTTGGGTGGACCTCTGTCAGTTTCCTTGAAGAAATTTTGATCCGACAAAAAACATGGCTGCAGTGGGCGGGGTTTATTTTCACTATATAACATGTAGTGTAATGTTAAAAAAGTCTTCTCTTCTTCAAAAGTTCTTGTTTATTTATTTATTTATTTATTTATTTATTTATTTAAAAGTACCTTCCTGTATCTGAATTAATCTCCTCCAATTTTGCTGACTATCACATATCTATAGAGGTCCACCTACAAATTGTCATTCTAAAATTCAAAACATCAGAAATTTCACTTGCCTATCACACTGGTGATAGAACTGATGTTTTCAACACAAACTCTATTTATACGACTTGATGTTTCAAAATAAATTCAAAATACTGAGAGAGATTGATTTATTAGACCTAATTATACTACAGTGTCAACAGTTCTCCAGATCCCTGAGGGTTAAAATGGCTTAGCTGAAAAGGGAGGCATACCGAATCTGACGGAGGAAAGGAAAAAATAAATAAATAAAGAAATAAAAACATAAATCTGTTCATTTTTTAGCTCCACTGGCCAAAGACCGGCGGTCTTATGTTATATGTTATGGCCCTGTGTCTGTTGTGCGTCTGTGCGGTTGGGCATCCGTGCGTTAACTTTTTTCTTTAAACATTTCCTCCTTAACTACTTGGTCGATTGTAACCAAACTTCACAGGAATGTTTCTAACATAGTCCTCTTCTGAATTCCTTCAAAGAATTTTGTTACACGCAGAACAAACTGGCATCGAAACCAAAATAAAATATTTAAAAATCTTCTCCTCCAAAACCGCTCAATGGATTTTATTCTTATTTTGCATGAATGTTCCTTGGGTGGACCTCTGTCAGATTCCTTGAAGAAATTCGGATCAGACAAAAAACATGGCCACCATGGCCATGCCCCACATGACTGCCATGGCCATGCCCCTTGGCTCATTAGCTTTCAAAGACTTATATGGGGAAAAGTTTTAAAAACCTTCTCCTCCAAAACCGCTCAATTTAATGGATTTCATTCTTACTTTGCATGAATGTTCCTTGGGTGGACCTCTGTCAGATTCCTTGAAGCAATTTTGATCAGACAAAAAACATGGCCGCCATGGACACGCCCATTGGCTAATTAGCTTCCATAGACTCATAAAGGGATCTTTTTTTCAATCTTCTCCTCCAAAACCGCTAAATGGATTTCGTTCTTAATTTTCATGAATGTTCCTTGTGTCTACCATTGTCAGATTCATTGAAGAAATTTTGATCAGACAAAAAACATGGCCGCCATGGCCACCACCTTTGGCTCATTAGCTTCCATAGACCAATAAACGGAAAAACTTCTTCTCTGAAACTTCTAGCCTAAAGCTAAGACATTTACAGTAAAACCTGTCTTAGTGGCCACCTCTATTAAGCAAGCAACCTGTCTTAAGCAAGCAGGCATTCAGTTCCCAAGGCAGATGTGTTAAATTTCACCTGTATTAAGCAAGAACCTGTCTTAAGCAAGCATATTTTGACTATCCCTTAGGCACTTGCTTAATACAGGTTGAACTGTAGTATGTAGCAAAGTTATGTGGTCACCTACTAAGTCCTGCGAACTATGACTCTTGAGTCCAAATTGGCAACGCCCCGGTGCTTAGTAGCTCCCATAGACTAATAATGACAAAATCTTGAAACTTTTCTCCTCTGAAACCATAAGGCCAAGAGCTTAGTATGTAGCAACTTGAAGTATTCAACTGCATAAATCCTGCCAACTATGCCCCTGGGGTCCAAATTGGCCACACCCTGAGGCCCATAAGCTCCCATAGACTTATACTGGGAAAAACTGACAAAAATCTTCTCTGAAACCATCAGTGCCCAGAGCTTAGATATTAAGTATGCAGCAACGTCAAGTGGTCACTCAAATAAATCCTGTCAACAATGCCCCTGGGGTAAAAAATTGGTCACGCCCAGAGGCATATTAGTTCCCATAGACTTATAATAGGAAAAACTTAAAAAAAGTCTTCTTCTCTGAAACCATAAGGCCCAGAGTTTTAGATATTTAGAACGGGGCAATGCCAAATGGTCACTCACATAAATCCTGCCAACCATGGCTCTGGGGTCCAAAAAATATAGAATGGACATTCCTTGGGTGGATCACTTGGTTTTTTTTGACCCATTGCGTGCGGGAAAACCCTAAATGGGTACCTTGGCAAACAGTGCTGGCCCAGATCAGACCCCACAGAACACCATGTCTGATCAGGGCCTGCACTATTTGCTAACAGAATTTTCCATCAAAAATAGAAAAAATAGGCCGACACCCCTTATATGACAAATGGACTGGTCCAACATATAGCAATAGAAAAGTCCACTAGTATACAATTGGTTAATGTAATAAATATGACAATTGTCTGAAGTTAGCCGGTGGAGCGACAGGCCCTCTTGGGCCTCTTGTTGCTGGCTTGCTACCGTACGGTAAAGTTTCTAGCGTCACGTACTTCGCATTTAATTAGGTCATGTAAGTGTTATGAGTTTGTACCCTTTCAGCCCTTTATAGCCAAGTACAGATACCTACAGATGCAAACAGTGTAGAACCTGGTGAGATGGCTCATAATGAAACATCGCATTCTGTTCTACATGGTTTGACATGCTGTTGACGACTATTGACTAGATACCCAATTTACATGTGTAGAATGGACGTGTACAAATTCAGTGACTGAAGAGTGAACTTGAGAAACTCGTGGGTGGAAGGGGTAAAATCTTAACCTGGCCATTTTGAAAAGTAGCAGAGGACATTTCATCTTTTTCTTTCCCCCCTTTTTTGTCTCTTAAACTGCGACACAAACTTCATATTTCTTACGATTCATCTGCAGGCAGCTGATTCAAATGAAATCCAATCACCGAAAAAATAAGATAAAAATGTAAATTCGTCTGCTTCATTTTTTGTATGGCGCTTTTAAGATAACTAACACGTTCATTATTCGTTTTATGAAAGACATGTGTCGTCTGATCTTTCATGGAACTTTTTCAACTACAGTCGTCGCCAAACCCGTCGCATGATGCAGCTGAATCGTAAGATAAAATCGTCAAGTAGTCTGCTTCAAAAGTTTGTATTACGCTTCCAGGATAACTAATACGCTTGTACAATTTTGATTACTGCGCCAAACCGGACTACATTTTGTGCGGACTCATATTTTTATGGCTGTCAAAGCCGGAAGAACTGAAGCCTGAATTACTTTAAACGTCTAGCACAGCAAGAATAGACAGAGATAGAATCTGTCATTAAAAAGCAGAAAGAAAAGAAAAAGTAACAATGTTCAAGGAGGAATTCCAGTCTAAAGGTTCTGCCTGCCCACAAACAGAATTTCATGACACTGCATACTGTATGACTATGCTGTTTAGGTGCCTTTATTTAAATTATACATTGACCATCGGAACGGATTTTCCTGTCCACCCTCCTACCCATGCAAGATTCTTTTAGTCTTACATGTGTATGTTTTATCGTATGCCAGACGTAGCCAGTCAGAAAAAAAGTGAAAGAGTAAGTAACATGAAGTGTAACCACTACATCGTGCTAGCAAGTCCATGTAAAGAACATCCCTCTAAACCCTACTTTATATTGACAAAAATGGGGTTATTGTTTCATCTCTGTGGTTGTTGGATTTGTTGTTTTTTGTGTTCACGGAGACGTTGCACTGATGAATTAGGAGGCCTTCATGCAGACTGAATAAATGCTTTGTCTAAACCGCGACGGATATGAGGGCGAGGATTGTGGTCGCGTAAAATCGCTTTACCACATCCCCCCACCACCCCACACCACACTACATCCCCCAAGTTGAATTCGTTTCACTGACCGTTCCAAGACGGTTCTTCTGTCGTTATGGTTTGCCGTTGAGTGTTTGTATCACTGATAATTTTGTTTTGGATAGTCACTGGGTAATTTTGTGGGAAAGTAACTGTCCTTTTGGCTTTCTACTATTGATGTTTCCGTTAGGTTCTGTTTCATGTTTGTGTTTCTTTCCCTTTGGTGTCTCTGATGGGAGCTGTGGGTTAATTGTATCGATTCTGGATCATTGCCTTCACTTCTATGTAGACCCTCTAAGCGATTTTACCGGTACTGATGTGCGGTCGGTTTAGTTCTGTGTGGAAGCATCATGCAGCCCAATCTATTTCTTCAAGCCCCGATGGGCGGGGGCGAGCTAAGCCTCTGTTCCGATCGGTGTGGGCACCTCTCGGGTTTGAAACGCCATGTAAATATATTATAATCAAATACTCCAAGAAACAAATGTTAAAGATATTTGTTAGGATTCTTTATAAGAACGGACAAAATGTCATTCAATAAATACAGTCGTTATAACGAATGACCTCTGTGCCATATTCGTCATAATGAGAGTACAGTCCGCTTAGACATTCCATTTTAATACTGAAAACAAGCCCTAGGGCTTGCTTTCAGTATTAAATGGAATGTCTAAGCGGTTGATTCAGCAGACCACAAATTGTTGATATTTTTCTTTCTTTTTTCCCCTGTTTTCTGGATAGGGTGGAATGGTATTTAAAAATTTCGTCTGGCCGGCCTCGGTAGCTCAGTCGAACTGGTGATCAGGAGAACGCGGGTTCGATACCTGCCGGAGTCGGCAACATTCTTTCGTGGAGATTGATCATGAAAGCTTTTCTATGGTCATTCGCTCCTTTCAGGGCAGCTGTCAGTTTCTGGCGAAAGAATGTGCACTGTACTGGTTAACCACCTACGTATAAGCCGTGGAAATGGCATAAATAGTTTTGATTTGGTCGTTAAACTCCAATACAAACAAACAAAAGATCTGGAAACCTTTTCTACGGTCATTAGCTCCCTTCCGCTGATTCAAGAAGGACAGTGGTCAGTTTCTAGCTAAAGAATGTGCACTGTACTGGTTAACCGCTTACGTATAACCCCTGGGTAGGTAAATTGTCCGGTTCAAAAATGCCATAAATAGTATCGACTGGGCCGTTAAACTCCAATACAAACAAACAAAATATATGAAAACCTTTTCTACAATCATTCTCTCCCTTCCGCTGATTCAAAAAGGGCAGTTGCCAGTTTCTGGCGAAAAAGCGTGCGCTGTACTGGTTAACCGCTTACGTATAACCCCTGGGTAGGTAAATTGTCCGGTTCAAAAATGCCATAAATAGTATCGACTGGGCCGTTAAACTCCAATACAAACAAACAAAATATATGAAAACCTTTTCTACAATCATTCTCTCCCTTCCGCTGATTCAAAAAGGGCAGTTGCCAGTTTCTGGCGAAAAAGCGTGCGCTGTGCTGGTTAACCGCTTACGTATAACCCCTGGGTAGGTAAATTGTCCGGTTCAAAAATGCCATAAATATTATCGACTGGGCCGTTAAACTCCAATACAAACAAACAAAAGATATGGAAACCTTTTCTACAATCATTCTCTCCCTTCCGCTGATTCAAAAAGGGCAGTTGCCAGTTTCTGGCGAAAAAGCGTGCGCTGTGCTGGTTAACCGCTTAGGTATAAGCCTGCCCGGGAAAAGTGTAGATAGGTAAACTGACCGGCTCAAAAATGACCTAAATAGTGTTAACTGGGCCGTTAAACTCCACTACAAAACAAAACGGAATATACGGAATCCTGTAATTGAACACTGTTTGTGCCATTCATTGTGTACGCAGGTCATCAACCTCGAAAATAGGTTATTCAACTTAATAATGGGAAAATCTTCAGCGGAAAAAATAAGGATGTTCCCTGCAGTGTTTCTGAACTCATTAAGAAACCATTTATAATGAAAGCGTTGTCCATCTGAAGCAGGAAGGTTTTGTTCTATAGCCATTTAAAAGTGGTTTTGGTCATTTCGAGCTTGTTGATGAAAAGCGGAGTACCCGGAGAAAAACCACCTGACCTTCTTCTGTTGCAGAACGTTGAGCCTCACAATGGCATGTGATCGAACCCGTTGGACCAGGGTAACCACGTCTTCGCTAGCAGTGTAGATACAGATCAGATGGCTTCTGGTCAGGATCTACGATGTTTGTCATTCAGTTTCTGAGTTTAAATGAATACATCAGAACAGGTAAATTGATAGTCAGTAATAAGTAACTAATAACGGTATGAACATTTCGCTGTCGAAGCTGTGTTTCTCCGATTATAAGCGAAGTTTAAGCAATGGCCACGATGTGCAGTGTTTTGATGGTTTAATTGGCTAAAGATTTTTTCTCTTTCTCATCTGTCAACTTTTTATGTCCCCGCCATTCGAAGAATGGTGATTGTTTTGTTTTTTTTTTTTGTTTTTTTTAATATGAGGTTTAACGTCTCCGTCAACACTATAAAGGTCATTGTGGAGACATTGCTTCCAATTTTGTGGGACTTTTACCCGACATTGAGATGAAATGACATCTCAAGTCCTGCCGCCGAATGAAACCAATAGGCTTTATAAGCATGGACGGGCCGACTCGCGCCGTTTTGCCAGGGCAGGCTTAGTTCCTCTAAGCGGTCCACCATTACTCGTGTACGGGTCGGTTTCAGCTCTGCGTGGAAGCACCATGCAGCCCATATGTTTCTTCAAGCCCCGATGGGCGGGGGCCGTCGAAGAATGGTGAATAGGCATATAGTGTCCATGTCCGAGATGGCGTTAGCAATTTGCCATTAAGGGGAATGGGAACGCCTTCAGGGGAGGCAACTCCTGCAAAAGTAATTTGTCTCAATAGGGGTCTACTTTTAACGAAATTCTTTCCTTTAAGAGTAGACCCTTTTTCAGTGGAACAGGGCTTACAGAAAAGCGAACAGGAAGTCCTGAAAGTTGCCTCCCTTTAAAATGACGGACAAATCAGCCAAGTGTTCCCATTCCCCTTAAGTTTTCTTAATTGCACTAGCAGGTGGGGTATGAAATTCTAACATGCCACCAAGGACAGAGAGTATGTACATGTATCTTCAGATGCATATATTCATGTATAACCTTTCTAGATGCATCCATCTACTTGGCCTCGTCATGATAACTAGTCCGTGCGCCCACTAAAACCAGACTTCATATAGAAAAAATTGGGGTTTACGGGGGGTACACATTATTTTTTTTTTTTCATTTCTGCTCCAAAACGGCGGGTACTCGTTAGAACTGCTCATTTGGATACTCGTTAGTGCACCCACATCCTATATTTGTCGTGGATTTTCATAAGAAAAGTAGGCCTGTTGGAAATGTGAAAACACATCCCTGCTAGCATTCTACATAAATCTACAGCGGGCCGTTAGCGGCCCGTCAGCTACCCTGACGGGCCGCTAACGGCCCGCTGTAGATTTATGTAGAATGCTTACTGGGATGCACTATATGGCACGGGTGTGTTATTGTGATGTTTGGACGGTTCAGTCAGTATCCGGAATCTATGTTTCATGTTGTGTGGCTGTAACATCACGTGAACAAGTCCGTGAAATGAAGACCCCTCTAAACCCCACTTTATATAGAGAAAACTGGGGTTTACGGGGGTCTTCATTATTTTTCTTATTTCTGCTCCAACACATAGGTTGTGGGTACTCGTTAGAACCGCCTCAATGAGGCGGTTCTAACGAGCACACACAACCTATGTTATGAGCATTTATAAGAAAAATATGACAGATTTTCATCAGAAAAGTAGCCATTTTGGAGTTGTGAAAAATGCACTATGTCCTACGGATGTGTTATCGTAATGACAAAAAAAAAATACAAAAAAATATGGATGTATAACATTTGAAAACACCGCTTTTCTCTTTTTCAAGTTGTTTTACAAGGTTATTTTATTTGGACTTGTATAGATGTTTAAATACTACATTACGAAAACGCGCTGGCCCCCGCTCATCGGGGCTTGAAGAAATAGATTGGGCTGCATGATGCTTCCACACTGAGCTGAAACTGACCGCGCATGAGTGCTGGTAAACCGTTTAGAAGTTCTAAGCCTGTCTAGGAAAAGTGGTGCGAGTCGGACCGTCCATGCATATAAACCCTATTGGTTTCATTCGGCGGCAGGGCTTGAGATGTCATTTCATCTCAATGTCGGGTAAAACTCCCACAAAATTGGAAGCAACATCTCCAAAATGACCTATACAGTGTTGATGGCGACGTTAAACCTCAAACCAGTCAATCAATCAAACGAAAACGCGCCTATACAAATACATTAAACACCGAAAAAAAAAACTCGAACATTTTAAGATGAAAAATTCTGATATTTTTCTTATTTCTGCTCTAAACATAGATTGTGGGTACACGTTAGAACCGCCTCGAACCCACAATCTATATTTTAGAGCAGAAATAAGAAAAATAAAGCATACCCGCGGAAACCCCAGTTTTACTATATTAAAGTGTGGTTCAAGGGGGTCAAAATTATATAGGCGTGTTTTCGTGATGGTTAAAACTTTGATTTTGTTAACTATGCTTTGAACAAAATGGGCCCAAATAAATAAATAAAATCTATCGACAGAGGATAATGAATAATTACAGTATGTAATTCTTTGTCCTACATCTTCTCTCTCCCAATTGTCCTATTCTTTACACATTTTTCATCAGCAAATGCCGAAATCGTCCATAGACAATCAGAAAATAAATTTACTTTTTGTCATATGGACTGAGCGTCTTGACATTTCTATTATATAAATGTTTTCATCATCGAATTTGTATAAGTTCGTGTCTCAGCTGACCCTGGGCGAAATATTCCAATTATATTAACTGGCTGAAACTGGTTTTTGGGTCTATGGTTTGTCAGTCGAACCAAAGTTACTTAGCACGTATATTATAAGCTCTTCAGTGCTGATGCCCACGTGCCTATCACTTTGTAGGGTATGCAATAATAGAAATAACCGCGCTGTTCTTATCGCTGTCAGGTCAGAGTGTTGCGTAAGAGGGTTATCAATAGAATCTGGACTGAAATCATGTGTTGAGTTTGGCGAATAGTAAAGCCGTAGATCAGACGTCGCGGAACGGGGCGCGTCTGATCAAGGCCCACTCGGTTTGCTTACGATACAGGAATTTAGTGGTTTAAACAAAACAGTCAATGTCCGCGTTCAGGACATTTTTGCAGCCTACACTCAGATTCTGGTTCGGTTTTGTTTCTCTTTCTGTCCGTGTAGAACACGTTTTCAAGAATTTTATTTTTCTGTCTTCTGGGATCATGTTTACAAGTCCCCTGCTAGCATTCTACATAAATCTACAGCGGGCCGTTGGCGGCCCGTCAGCTACCCTGACGGGCCGCTAACGGCCCGCTGTAGATTTATGTAGAATGCTTACTGGGTCCGTGTACTACGGCCCTTATAAGCCCCACTTTGTTTGAGGGGAAATTGGCTTAACGAGCACCCTGCACCCTACGTTTGCGTGATACGAAAAATATCACGGATTTTCATCCAAAAAGTAGTCATTGTGGAGATGTGAAAAATGCACTGTTATCGTAATGAGTGAATTCGCATTTAAACCCAACTTTATGTAGACTATTAGGGGTTTAAGGGGGTCAAAATTATATAGGTGTGTTTTCTTGATGATGTGAGTACTGGTTAGAACTGTTCGTTCATGCGGTTCTAACGAGCACAAATGATCGTAGTCGAACTTTGATGGGCCGAAAACGATGGCCCGTTTACCATGGCTGTGTTTACCATGGCTGAGTCAAACCCGTTCTTGAGCCCCGATAAGAAATAGTGAGTGATGATTTAGGGAAATTTTATTCTTTATAAAATTATATGTAAATAGTGAGTGAGAAATTTAGTGCAATTCTATTCTTTATATATGCAAATGTATGCTGTATGTACGCATTAAAATCGCTTCAGTGATGCGCACGATACATTTATATTATAAAACACCGTAAAAAGGGCCCCCGCCAATCCGGGCTTGGAGAAATAGATTGGGCTGAGATGAAACTGACCGCAGGTGAGTACTGACAAACCGCTTAGGAGTACGCCTGCCCATACAAAGTTGTGCTAGTTGGACCGTCCAGTACATGTAAGCCCTATTGGTTTAATTGGGCGGCAAGGCTTGAGATGTCATATTAGTGTTTCAGCGTGAGGCAGAAGTTCCACAAAATCGGAGGCGACGTCTCCAAAATGACCTACATAGTGTGGACGTGGACGTTAAACCTCAGTTCAAACAACACAAACACAAAAACACACACAAAATATATGGGGCGCCGTTTTACTATTTAATCCGTATTAATAGATATCCATAAATCGAATTATGGATATCCATAATTCGATTTATGGATATCCATATATCAGCCGAATAATGGATATCCATAATTCGAATTATGGATATCCATAATTCGAATTATGGATATCCATAGATAATTATGGATATCTATAAATACGGATTAAATAGTAAAACGGCGCCCCATAAAATTATCCCCATTAAACCTCTTTGCACAGCTCTATCAGTAACCATCAGTGGTTCCAACTACCCCTGTCTTGAACAAATGTTCATGATCCTATACTCGAGCACAGGTGACTCGTTATTAATGGTTAACTGCATTATGATAACAGACCCGTGCGACATAGTGCATTTTTCACATCTCCAACATGGCTATTTTTCTGATCAAAATTCGTGCTTATTTTCTTATTTATACACCAAACATAGGTTTTGGGTGCTCGTTAGAACCGCCTCATTGAGGCGGTTCTAACGAGTACCCACAACCTATATCTTGGAACAGTAATAAGGAAAATAATGTTTACCCCCGTAAACCCCAGTTTTCTCTATATAAAGTGGGGTTTAGGGGGTCTTTATTTCACGGACTTGTTCACGTGATGGGAATTCGTTCTGGCGTCCCTTGAGTATTCTTCCCAAAACTCCAGATGTCAATATATTTAGGAAATCATTACGCAAACACGCCTATACAAATACATTGCCACCTTTATCGCCGAAAAAATGAAAATTTTATGATGAAAAATTGGGATATTTTTCTTATTTCTGCTCCTAATATAGATTGTGGGCACTCGTTAGAACCGCCTTATCGAGGCGGTTCTAACGAGTACCCACAATCTATATCTTAGAGCAGAAATAAGAAAAATAAGGTATACCCCCAGAAACCCCAGTTTTACAATATAAAAGTGGGGTTCAAGGGGGTCAAAATTATATAGGCATGTTTTCGTGATGGTATGGAGAATTTTATTTATGTTGTGTGTACGCATTAGAATCGCCACAATGAGGCGATTCTGATAAGTACACATGGCATTCCAGAGCCTCGGCCCATCGGGGCTTGGAAACATATTTCGACTGCATGGGGCTTCCACACAGACCTGAACCCTACCGCACATGAGTACTGATAAACTGCTTAGAATGGCTGAGCCTGTCCAGGCAATGTGGCGCGGACCGTCCTTGCATATAAGCCCAATTGGTTGGTTTGGGCGGTGGGGCTTGAGAGGTTATTTCGCCTCAATGTCGGCTAAAAAACCACACAAAATTGGAAGCAACGTCTCCAAAATCATCTAAATAGTATTGACGGGGACGTAAAACCTCAATTCAAACAAACAAACATAACATTCCTTTATTTTGTAGAAGATCACAAAGATACATAGTCCCCAGTCATCATCATTAAACCTCATGGCCGGGAGCTATAATTAACCCTCAGAAATTCGAATTAAGGGGAATGGGAACACCTAGCAAATTTTTTTTGCCATTTTTCAAAGGGAGACAACGTTCGGGACTTCCTGTTTACTTTTCTATAGGCCCAGTCCCACCGAAAAAGGGGTCTACTCTCAAAGGAAAGAATTTGCTCCTCAGGAGCAAATCCTTTCCTTTAAGAGTTGACTCCTATTGACATGGGAGACAAAAATACTTTTGATGGAGTTGCCTCCCCTGAAGGTGTACCAATTCCCCTTAAACCTATCTCGAACAAAATTGCATGGTTCCAAAGGTATTCGAGTTATTGAAGTCTGACTGTATATCACATTGGCTGACTTTATTTCACAAAAGAGGTAAACTTATGCACATTTGTGGGAGATTTGTTTGTTTGTTTGTTTGTTTGTTTGAGTTGGGAGTTTAACGACCAGGTCAACACAATTTCAGGTCAATTTTGAGCCGGTCAGTTTACCTATCCACACTTTTCCTGGGCAAGCTTATAGGTAAGCGGTTAACCAGTACAGCGCGAATTCTTTCGCCAGAAACTGACAACTGCCCTCCATGAACCAGCGGAAGGGAGAGCATGGTCGCAGAAAAGATTCCATGATCAATCTCCACGAAAGAATCTTGCCGACCCCGGCAGGTATCGAACCCGCATCATCCTGATCCCCAGTCAGACGAGCATCCGACTGAGCTACCGAGGCAGGTTTATGGGAGATAAATAGAATTGGGCGTCAGTGAGGCCTTCGATACTGTACCCCACAGACGGCAACTGCATAAAATGAAGCACTACGGTATAACCGGAAAGACCAATAGATGGATAGAGCTATGTCATCGCGAACAAAGAGTTGTTTTTAATCATCACGAAAACACGTCTATATAATTTGCACACCCTTAAACTCCACTTCTTATAGTAAAACTGGGGTTTACAGGGGTAGACTTTATTTTTCTTTTTTTCTGCTCTAAAATATAGATTGTGGGTACTCGTTTGAACCGCCTCGATGAGGCGGTTCTAACGAGTACCCACAATATATTTTGAGCAGAAATAAGAAAAATATCACAACTTTTCATCTTAAACTGTTCGTGTTTTATGGCAGAAAAATTTTCAATGTATTTGTATAGGCGTCTTTTCGTAATGTGGCTCTTCTTCAGCAGATCCTTCTATCCTCTTTGCATGGTGTTCCACAGGGTACGGTGTTAGGCCCACTGATGTGCCTGTTGTATATCAACGACAATGAAGTCAACATTTCTCCTTTTACCAAAATCAAGATCTTCGCAGATGATGCTCTGATTAAAAGATAAAGATAAAGATAAAGAAGCTTTATTTAACGTCGCATATTCGAAACAAATAACATAAGCTCTGTAGAGCTTTTATTTCGACAAACAAAGTATCCTCTAACAAATACTTACCTGCCTTCATTTATCTTCCTAGGACTACCCCTGATAATGCGAGCGTCAGCCAAGGGAGCTCCTAGTACCATTTTTCACGCCTTTGGTATGGCGCGGCCGGGGATCGAACCCGCGACCTCCCATTCCCGAAGCGGACGCTCTACCACTGAGCCATCGGGGCCGATTAAGGCTGACACGATTAATCGGGGAAATCGATCGATATATTCCTCACAATGATTATCATTACTGATTTGCTTGTAATCGATTATTTTACAGTAAAACTGGGGTTTACAGGGGTAGACTTTATTTTTCTTTTTTTTCTGCTCTAAAATATAGATTGTGGGTACTCGTTCTTTCTGCTCTAAAATATAGATTGTGGGTACTCGTTAGAACCGCCTCATATTGTGGGTACTCGTTAGAACCGCCTCGATGAGGCGGTTCTAACGAGTACCCACAATCTATATTTTGGGCAGAAATAAAAAAAATGTCACAACTTTTCATCTTAAAATTTTCGTTTTTTACAGCAGTAAAATTTACGATGTATTTGTATAGGCGTGTTTTCGTAATGTGGCTCTTCTTCAGCAGATTTGCCTGTCCTCTTTGCATGGTGTTCCCCAGGGTAAGGTGGTAGGCCCACTGATGTTCCTGTTGTATATCAACGACATTGAAGTCAACATTTCTCCTCTAAGCAAGATCAAGATCTTCGCAGATGATGCTCTGAATAAGGCTGACACGATTAATCGGGAAATCCATTAATCGATCGATAAATTCCTCACAATGATTATCATTACTGATTTGCTTGTAATCGATTATTTGATAAGTACAATTTACTACCAGAAGTTGTGCCTCAAATAGCTGGGTGAATGGCAAACAGTGCAGACCCTGATGAGACGCCACAGAATGCATTCTGTGGCGTCTCATCTGGGTCTACACTGTTTGCTCAGGCCTGTCTGTTCAAATATACATATGGTAAAGTACAACGTATGGTAAGAGTCATGCTAAGATTGTAAGCCAAACAGGAATAATTATGACAAAATCTTTAGTGATTTCTAATCGATTATCGATCACAATGACAGGAATGATAATCGATTATCCTTTGAGCTCCGATTAGCCAGCCCTAGCTCTGATCTATCGAATCATCAGCGACACCTCTGATGAATCACAGCTCCAGAAAGACCTTGATACTTTGATTCACGGGTCAAAACCCTGGCAAATGCGGTTTAATGCTAAAATGTGTCATCTGCTAAATATTACAAGAAAAAGAAATACAATACAGACTTGATACAGCATTGGTGGTGATGCCCTGGAAGAAGCACATCATCGTTCTTACCTTGGCATCGGGTTAGCTTCAGATTTGACATGGAAAACACATATCGATATCATATTACGACAACACAACTGTGTCCTAGGATGACGTCTTTCTCATCTCTAGTAGTAACATTTTTCAGACGAAACTATTTGATGTTTTATTTATTGCTAGTCCAAATACAGAGTTTTGGTACTCGTTAGAACCGCCTCAATGAGGCGGTTCTAACGAGTATCCATAATCTATGTCTTTGAACAAAAGTAAGGAAAATAAGAAATACCCCCGTATACCCCACTTTTCTCTCTATAAAGTGGGGTTCAGATGGGTCTCTATTTCACGAACTTGTTAACCTGATGTTACTGGAAAAGCAAACCGAATTCTTGATATCCTACGACGACACATGTATATAGCTGCAGTCAGGAAGTAAAGACAAGAGCCGTCACAACACTTGTTCGTCCTGCCCTAGAATACTCCTCTACTGCTTGGGATCCTTACTAGAAAAAAGACATCCAAACTATTGAAAAATTTCAGCCAAATGGTGCCCGCTTCGTGACCGGATAGTCGTATAAAGACAGTGTGACATCCACGCTTGATACTCTTAATTGGCCACCTTTGGAAGCAAGAAGAAGAAAAACAAACGACTCATCACATTTGATGTCCCTGTTATAAAATATTTATTGTGTGTCAAATTTATGTGGTAAACATATTAAATGAGAAGCCCCATTAGGAAAACATGTCCGTAAGAAATAATGGCGTCCAACATGGTGTCAGAAAATGATAAATATTAGGTAAAAATGATTACATCTTTATTATTTCTGCTTTCAACATTCATTGAGGCGGTTCTAACGAGTACCCACAATCTATGTTTTTGAGCAAAAATAAGGCAGATAATGTATACCCCCGTAAACCCCACTTTTCTCCATATAAATGGGGTTTAGTGGGGTCTTCGTTTCACGGATCTGTTATCGTGATGCAGTAAGGCTTTTATTTTGAAAAACAGTTGCAAAAACTTTTATTTTGAAAAACAGTTGCAAAAACAACAGAAACCAATATATCACAGTGCATGCAAATAAAATGTTTAAACATAAATTATATAAGTTAAATACTATACAATAAAATTAAATATTTTACAATATTTTTTAATGACAGATTCTTTCTGTCATTCTTCGTCGTGCTGCATGTTTACAATTTTGTCGTCCGAACTTCCGGCTTCCACTACTTTTGAAATATGACTCCGCGCAAATAGTCCGTTGTTTGTTGACTTTTCATGCTCGCTGTCTCAAAACTAATTTCTCATGGCATTATTTCCGCATTTTGATTACATGTTTTGTTTCATTTGTAATCAAAATACAAAAATGATCTTTCTTAAATTACAAACAAAACGGGAAAAGTTAATTGAATATGCATAAGAAAAGTTCCCATTTTATACAGCCGACCGCATAATGGGTCATTGGCGAATCTTGGAGGCGGCGTCTAACCACGGCCTTCACTGCGGGCTTCACTGTTGTCAAAAGTTAGCCCATTTTTTCCCCTAAATTAATTCCTATATTTCTAGCTGACGCCCCTTAATTTTGAACCGAGATTTCGAAATGAAATCTTCGTCAGATAAGTGATAATATTACATTCAGTACAAAATGGGTTATGACTAACTATATTTGTATCAATACGCCATAAAGTACCTTTGTATATTTTTAGAAAAGAAAAAAAAAAAAAAAAAAAAAAAATCAATATGTATAGAGCTACAATCAGTGCACACCATTTAAGTATCTAGATAAACTTTGAAAAATAAAGAAAATAGACCGTATAATAAGCTTTATTTAATACATGCCAGTGAAATCAGTGCATATCTGAAACAAATAAGTGATATTTTCACACTGTTAAAATATAAATGATATTTTCACAGTGTGAAAAATAACATGACCATGTTATTTTCACAGTAGCAGCCCGGACTATTTTCTCGCCAAAATCCATATGTTATCTATAAAATGAGTCTGTAAAATACCTTGAAAAAGCATTCTCTGAACTGGAAAAGTGCTGTATTGAAAATGGCGACTGTTTATGGTTTGCAACTGACAGTTGTGACGTCATAGCCAAGTCAAAAGTTGTGACGTAAGAACCGATTGATCAATTACAGTAAGTGTCCTAAAATATTATAAAATAAAAAGAAAATTTACTTTTATGAGATGAATATCAAAAATATTTCATCTCGTGTGTTGAAAATATCAGAATTTCCACTCGTGCTTCGCACTCGTGAAAATTCTGATATTTTCAACACACTCGATGAAATATTTTTGATATTCATCTCATAAAAGTAAATATCCTCTATGTATTTAACTTTTGAATATCGGCCAAGCCGCTTTGTCTGGTCCTGACCCGCACACAACAGTTACAGGCCAGGTTAAGATTTTACCGCTTCAACCCACGAGTTTCTAGTCACTGAATTTGCACGCGTCCATTCTACACATGTAAATTGGGTGTCTAGTCAATAGTCGTCAATAGCATGTCAAACCATTTAGAACCAAATGCGGTGTAAATGAGCCAAATGAGGCAAATGAGCCATCTCACCAGGTTCTACACTGTTTGCATATGTAGGTATCTGTACTTGGCTATAAAGGGCTGAAAGGGTACAGACTCATAACACTTACATGACCTAATAAATGCGAAGTACGTGACGCTAGAAACTTCACCGTACGGTGGCAAGCCAGCAATAATAAACTCCTAACAGTTATCAATGTCCAATTCTGTTGTATAGGTCTAAATAACTGAATATGTAAGCACAATGTTGTGATAAATAATTAGTCACATGCCGCAAAACTTCAAACATCGCACAAAAAGTGTTTTCCTTTATTGTAGCGCACGACATAAGGCAGGTTCTTGACTAAGCCGCGAAACACATCTCAGTCAACAAGTGTAAGCTTTTACAAGAAAGTTGCGGCTATGTGTTGTCATAAAACTGGCAACTATCTCAGCAGGCACATGACGTAATTGTGACGTCACATCAACGGCGGTGCGACGTCATGACGTTGCATCGACATTGATTTGACGTTGCCCTAGCGACGTGTGCCTGCTGGGTAGTCATTTGCATGTTGTTTTATTTATAATGTCCAAGTAAAATGAAGATGAATGTGTTTAACAGCCGATTCACCTCAGTTTTGTGAACCAAACTAAAAATCAGCACTCCAGCGCCATTGTCCTTATCACTTAAGAAAGTAAATCTGAATTGCACGACCCGCAGAAAAGCGACCGACTGGAGTCGGTTGATTTTCTAAGAGTGCCCTAAAATCACCGTGTCATTCTGTCAGTCTGTCAGTCTGTCTGTCCGTCCGTAACCCGTTTGTGAAAATTGGTGATAGTGACTTAACCGCTTGGAATATTTAAACATTTTTTGTCATACTGAAACATATCAATGAGATCTAACCAATGAACTTGCGAAATATTACATTCCATTTAGTATAGCCTCGCCGAGGCGAAAAATGTGAAAATTTTCGAACTGCTTCTCCTCGGAAACCGTTGGGCCGATTGAAGTCAAATTTCATATGAAGCCTCTATGGGATGGGGAAAACCAAAATTTGCTCATGGGGTCCAGGTCACATGACCAAAATGGCCGCCAAGCCATATATGGTCTGTCTGTCTGTCCGTCCGTAACCCGTTTGTGAAAATTGGTGATAGTGACTTAACCGCTTGGAATATTTAAACAACTTTTGGCCTACTGATAGATATCAATGAGATCTAACCAATGAACTTGCGAAGTATTAAATTCCATTTAGTATAGCCTCGCCGAGGCGAAAAATGTGAAAATTTTCGAACTGCTTCTCCTCGGAAACCGTTGGGCCGATTGAAGTCAAATTTCATATGGGGCCTTTATGGGATGGGGGAAACCAAAATTTGCTCATGGGGTCCAGGTCACATGACCAAAATTGCCGCCAAGCCATATATGGTAAAAACCCTTCAAAAATAGTCTTCTCCAGAACCACTGGGCATATTTCCACGAAACTTGATAAATAGCATCTGGGACGTAGGCCAATCATAAATTGCTAAAATGGTGACCCTGCGTTGACCTTGACCTTCTTTGTGCCTAGGTCAGACTTTGACACATATGCTTTTGTATTGGAAAAGTGAGAATGCATTTTATCCTGCAAACCATTCAGAATACAGTACTAAAGTATAAGATATATTTTTGCTCCTTACGATAAGGCGCATTTATTGGGGGAGCCGTTTTAGGTCCAGGTCACATGACCAAAATGGCCGCCATACCCATATATGGTTACACTCATAAAGCTAAAAGCATCCGGCGGGTCGTGCACTTCAGCTGAAGCACTGGTTTTTCACAGAATCTGTCATTTCAGTGCCTTTTGGCGCTTTGATTCTATAAAGCAGCGATTCGACTAAGCCCAGTTGAAGTTCCATATTATGTCATACCATCCATGAGCCGCACAAGATCGCACAACAATTCATGTGTGTGCATCCAGATCCGGATCATTTATGAACATAATAACAACAGCTCCCTGTTCCATGAACAATTCGGTAGAACAAGCAGAGACGCGAGTTCCATGGATCTTCAACCAAGTCTGTCAAGCATGGATATTAGGCTTGACCTTGTATAATAGTCACCGGTGCTTCATCTGGATTTATTTCTAACTGGAATATCTGGGTTTTGGTTAAGGGCTTCAAATAGGGGTTGCATGCTCCAATTGGGGCCGTGCCATAGTGTTCTCACCCTTGGTAATTTGGTTTTGATATTTCTTCTAAGAAATCCAGGAGTCTTGTTTGCATGCCAGTAATCATGTCTCTGTGGGAATTCCAAGACAGGCCACCGGATATGTCCACCCCAAAGTACCTATCGCTGGTTTCCACCTCCAGGACCTCCCCATGGAGGTCATACAGGGCGTTTATTGGTCTCCTGGAAGTAGTCACTCTTACTACACCCTTACTACATACACAATACACAGTCTAGACATAACAACATTTTGTTTTAATTGTATATACGGATGTTTTAACCATTTTGCTGACGTCACTTGCCGTCTGGCTGGGCAATACCGAAGTCAAAGCATAAGTGTCGGTATATCTATATATCTTCTTATACTGAGTCGGTCACATTTGGTCAGTAACTCAGTTGAATGGGTGGCTAAATTTAGAATTAAGCTAATAAAAAGGTCACTGGATGGGTCCTTAAAACTATTTACAATCTGAATAACAGAAGTATCCTAAAACGCATACCAGTGAGTCTCTGAGTCTCAAGTTTACACTGTACGGGCTTTGAACTCCTCTGCGTTCTTGGCATTCATCGCAGAAGAGGGAAGACTATTCCATTGAGAAATAGTTTTAGAAAAGAAAGAGTGTTTCAGGGCATCACTATAGGACTGGTATCTACGATATTGTGAGTCGTTTACTTTTGATACCCTTGTTTGTGTTGACGCTAAATTGCAGGCAAGTACATATCGTTATTAATAGATACTGTATCAGAGTGTATCTTATTGAAGAAGGTTAAAGAGGACTGCTCACGACAGGCCTCTAGGGACAGCTTCTCTAAACTCATTAAGCATGTCACCGACGCTACTTCTATTTCGCCATCGCCGACAGGTCCATCGAGCAACTGTCCTCTGCACCTTCTCCACCTGCTGAATCTGAGTTTTAACATAGGGGTGCCAAATGGGTGATGCATATTCATGTTGATGGCGAACCAATGTTTTATATGCAACGTCCTTTGTCTGCCTAGGTGCAAAGGCCAAATTACGTCTAAGGAATCCTAAAGTCCTAGTTGCTTTAGATGTTATCTCTGAGATATGTTGACCCAAATCAAGATCGTCAGTGATGGTGATACCCAAGATATTTGGCGGATTGAACGTGCTCCAAAATTTGTTGGTGAAGTGTATAGTCAAATCTAATTTGCTGGTTCGGAGGGTGTCATGACATCCTCATTGAATGACATTTTGCCACATTGAACTGCATCTGCCAATCGGCCTCCCATTGTGCAAGTTGAACCAGATAATCTTGTAAAATAAGACAGTCAGAAGGAGAATATATGTTCCTATACATCACGAAAACAGATCTATATAATTTTGACCCCCTTGAACCCCACTTTTATATAGTAAAACTGGGGTTTACAGGGGTAAACCTTATTTTACTTATTTCTGCTCTAAAATATAGATTGTGGGTACTCGTTAGAACCGTCTCGATGAGGCGGTTCAATCGAGTGCCCACAATCTATATTTTGAGCAGAAATAAGAAAAATATCATATGTTTTCATGATAAAATTGTCATTTTTTCGGAGATAAAAGTGACAATGTATTTGTATAGGCATGTTTGCGTATTGACAGGACACAATCATCAGCAAACACACCAACCGATGACCTGATATTATCAGGGAGATCATTGAGGAATACCAAGAAGAGGACCGGTCCAAGGACCGAACCTTGGGGGGCTTCAGATAAAACGGGGACTGGATCAGACGCTTGGCCATCAAATACAACTTGTTGTGAGCGCCCTGAGAGCCATGAGCTAATCCACCAATGTGTGTATCCTCTTATTACATAGTAGTCCAGTTTATATAATAGCATTCTGTTTGGTACATTGTCAAAGGCCTTGGCGAAGTCCATGATGATCAAGTCAGTCTGTTTGTGGCTACGGTTTATGGCCCATCCAGATTGCTCACAGTGTCATGGTAAAATTGAGCTAGTTGCGTTTCACAAGACCTTTGACTTCGGAAACCATGTTGGCAGTCAGCAAGAATGCTCTCAAAGGCTAGGTGCTTGTTGATATTGCTAACTTATATATGCTCCAGGGTTTTGCAACAGATGCATGTTAGCGACACTGGTCTATAATTTGCTGCATCATATTTTACACCTTTCTTATAGACGGAGGTAACATTTGCTTGTCTCCAATCATCTGGTACAGTGCCCTGGGAAAGTGATTCATTGAAGATAAAGGTCAATACAGGAGAGATTTCAGCACTATATTCCTTAAACACCCTGGCATTCAGGTCGTCCGGTCCAGATGCCTTATGCATCAGGATCTTGCCCAACAGTTTAGCGACCCCCTTGGGTTCAACTGTTATGTCCTCCAATAGAGGGAAATGGACTTTTACCGTTTGATGGTAGCTCACCGTCAGTTTCACGTGTAAATGTCGATTGAAAATGTTCGTTACATATGTTAGCCTTATCGCGCGAATATGTTTTTTAGAATTCCATTTTCCCTTAGCGGAGTGATCCCAAGCGCATCCTTTTCCAGGGACCAAACCTTTTAACTTTACCATTCTTCTGGGGACTATCGAGATCTGTATTGTCAACTTCAAATGTGTAATGTTGGAAACATGCTTCCAATATGCATCTCTTATAACCTTTTGCACATGTGTTCTGAACCGTGTGTAATAGCGAGCACAGCTCGCGATGCGCGAACGCGAACGAAGTGAGCTCTACGGTAGAGAATCTGACCAAGAAAATTAACATGCAGCCCTATATACTTTTAAGCTTAGATCGATCTGACGATTGTTCTTCCATCTGTCTTCCCGGAAGTTGTTTAATGGGACGAGGCTTTTATAAGATACACTCTGACACAGTGTCTCTTAATAAAGATAAATACTTGACCCCTGTGACTACTTCAACTCAAACAAGGGCATCAAAACTAAACAACAGTCAATATCGTAGGTACCAGGCCTATAGTGATGCCCTGAAGAATTCTTTCTTCCCTAGAACTATTCCTCAGTGGAATAGTCTTCCCTCCTCTGTGGTAAATGCCAAAACTGCAGAGGAGTTCAAAGCCCGCATGGTGTAGATTGGGATCAAGAGGTGTGCGTTTTAGTACACCTCTGAAAGCAGATTGTAAATAGTTTTAAGAACCCATTCAGTGGGTGTGTTTGTTTTTTTTTTTTTTTTTTTTTTTTGCTAAATTCTAAATTTAGCGCACCACCCAACTGAGGTAATGGCCAAGTTTGACCGACTCAGTATATGAAGATAGATAGATAGAGGCTGACAGTCTGGTATACTGTGTTTCCAGAACATTCAGATGATGTTCAAAGTTTTACCGAAGACAAGTCTAGCGTATGACAACAAATGAACAGAAACGGACCTCAACAAACAGAACGGACTTGCAAAAACAACAAAAATCCCGAAGTGCTTATTTTTCATTATTTCTCCGATCTTTAAATGTTTAGTCCAGCTGGGCACCGCCACATTGAAAGTACTTTTATTGTACTATAAAATACTGTACATAGTGAGGTGTACCTAAAACAAGCAGCTAGCAAAATGTACTTACAGAAGTATCTGAACAGAATAGAATAGAATAGAGCTTACAACCTCTTAGGTAATAAAATGGCCAAATGTGACCAAATCAGTGTATGAATATAGATAGATAATACCTACAATAATGCTGATCTATCTATCTATCTATCTATCTATCTATCTATCTATCTATCTATCTATCTATCTATCTATCTATCTATCTATCTATCTATCTATCTATCTATCTATCTATTTGTTTTGTTTGATTTGAGGTTTTACGTCCCCGTCAACACTGTAAAGGTCGTTTTGTAGACGTTGTTTCCAATTTTGTGGGACTTTTACCCGACATTGAGATGAAATGACATCTCAAGCCCTGCCGCCCAATGAAACCAATATGGTTTAAAAGCATGCACGCGCCGACTCGCACCGCTTTGCCTGGGCAGGCTTAGATCCTCTAAGCGGTTTACCACCAGTACTCCTGTGCGGGTCGGTTTCAGCTCTGCATGGAAGCATCATGCAGCCCATCTTTTTCTTCAAGCCACGCTGGTCGTGGGCCGGCTGTCTATCTATCTATCTATCTATCTATCTATCTATCTATCTATCTATCTATCTATCTATCTATCTATCTATCTATCTATCTATCTATCTATCTATCTATCTATCTATCTATCTATCTATCTATCTATCTATCTATCTATCTATCTATCTATCTATCTATCTATCTGTCTGTCTGTCTTATCTATCTCATCTTATCCTATCCTATCTTTCGAAGGGTGTTAGCTGAAATAAAGGGAAAGATGAGTTTGTACAGTGTTAGTATATAAGATAAAACTAGAGATTAGTCTTTAAAGGAGATGCATGAACCCCCAGGCAAACAGCACTGCTAAACTGGATTTTTATTAACATGCGGGTACAGGGGCAACACCCACATAAATGAGCCCTTTTCCAGTTAACTGGCTTGATGCACGCATGGTATATCTCACACAAAATCTCCAGGGCTGTCTATGATGAGGGTCGGTAGCAGAGAGCTTCCACTCTCTGCAATCTCTCCGTCAGCTGCTTCAATATCGTCTTGGGCCCCCAAGGCCCTTGCTTTTTATCTACCTGTATGTCACAGCCAGCCTCGAATGTACTGTTGGAGTGTTTCACGTGTCCATACCAGCGGAGCCTTCTCTCATTCACGATAAGGTCAGGTCCTCAATGGCAGGCTGCGAATGTTGCTCACTGAACCTGATGGCGACAGTGCCTTGACATTGCAGATCTCTCTGATCATTGAGATGTCATTCCGCTGCAGAGAGGCTGGGGGTTTGGCTTTGTCAATGGCCAAGTGTCACTAGCATGGAACACCGCACTCTGCGCACAATAGCTTTACACACGGCAGCGTGTCTTGAACGAGGCGTGATGGTAAGAGAGAACTGGTAGCAGTTCCTTGATTTTCTTCCAGGCTGTTTCACATGTGATGTGGTCGAAAGATCACAGCCATCCGTTGTTGAGAGTATGTCTCCTTGGTAGCAAAAGGAAGCTACCTCACCTCTAGCTTGCCAGGTCCACCTTGGACTTCCCTATACGGTATTAGACCCAAAAAACATTCTGCAAATTTTAGCATACCCCAAAAATATTCCCAAACTATACAGGTATAGACTTGTCTTCTGTGAAGAAAACGTGTTTTCACTAATTTTTGCCTATAATGATTGTATTTGGTAACAAAAGAGCTTAAAACAGTTCCTAACAGTATAGCTCTGTAATTACTATAACGCAACTGAATTGTTGTGCAGCAAGAAAAACAAAAACATAATTAAACCAGCTTCTGAAATGAGTGATATAATCTGTCAACAACACGCATTAAGCATTTAAAGCCAAAAATACCAAAGATATTTGATAGTCCCCCCACCCCCAACAAAAAATATCTGCTAAATGGCCAGACCCATAAAAATACCCGGTTCTTCCTACCCCACAACCCCCACCCCCCCACACACAAAAATGCCAAAATATACAATTTTGACCCCCACCCCACCACCCCACCGAAAACAATAGTCCCAGCCTATGTAGCAGGCAACATTCATAGTGTCCCCCCGGGTCTGCCGTCTAAGGGGCGTGTAGTTCTTTGGCACTGTGTACACCTGTAATCCGGGTTCTCTGTCAAGTGCATTAGCCCACTGAAATTCTCGTGCTCCCAGAACATGCAGCCATTGCAAAATGTATTGCCCACTCCAGTGTGACATACAACACATGGGAACTCACCTAGCCTCTGCAGGGGGTCTAGGCCAGTACCACAGATGCAGGGGGTCTAAGCCAGTACCATAGACCATGATTTTCATCTTTCCGACATTATCTCTCAGCCCTTTTTCCTCCATTGCTTCTTTCCAAGTGAAGCGCCTCCTGGCACTTTCCTCAAGCGATTCAGCTATGATGACAAGGTCATCGGCATATAGGTCCTCCCAGGGACTCCAGAGCGGAACTTGTGTGTCATTGCCTTCACTTCTATTTTTCAAGCACACTGATGAAAAGCAGTGGGCTGAGAACAGAGCCTTGATGAACACGGACATGGTTCCCCATATTAGCATACATGTACACCCCCTGGACCGCTTGCAAAATCCAGTTGTCCACTCCAAGTTTTCAGTGCTATTCAGATAATCTTCCAGGTTACTTGATTAAATGCCTTCTCCTGGTCTATGAAAGCCATGTAGAGTCTCTTGTTGGCACATTATTGCAGTTGGAAAACTTTATTGAGGAGACTAGGAGATTTGTGTCTTCCAAAACAAAGGAAAACTAAAAATCAGCACTTTTTTCTGCATCCCAGTATCTAATATATGTTCTTTATTTGTTTGTTTATTGTTGTTGTTGTTTTTTATCAGAAAATACATTTGAAAACAAAACATTTGTGGGAGATGCATTTACCTCTTTCTAGCCTGTAATGGCTTAGAATCAGTGCCCTGATCCAAAATATTCCATACTTTTTGGTTACCACAGCAGACTGAACGTAAATCAGAATTAAAACTGTCAGAAAGCCAAAAATTCAAAGCCAACGTCTCCTACCATATTCTTTACGGGCCTCTGTGGCCTAATGGTTAAGAGCGCTGACTCTTGATCATTAGGTCTCTCACCGATGTGGTTCGGGCCTCGCTTGGGTTACATGTGAGATGCCAAGTTCTGCAACGGAAGGTCGGGTGGTTTTCGCCCACCTCTGATAACGATCGACTCATTATGAGTGAAATAATCTTGAAAGGGCCGTAAAACTTAAAAAAAAACTACCATACTCTATTTCTGATGTAACTAAGCTTCTGTGGTGTTACCAGCATTGATGGCTCAGTGGTGGAGTGTCCGCTTTGGGATGAGGTCGTAGGTCTCAATCCCCGGCCATGTCATGCAGTTGATGTTACTTGTTTCTGATAGATATCAGAATCAGATATCTGTCAGATATGTTAAGTTAAATAAAGTTTTTATCTTTATCACTGTTTATGAGCTACTATGCTTTGTTATTACAGCATCAGTTTCGTGGAATTATTTAGTTACATAGACTCGTGTATGCTATGCTGTGCTCGCTCTTAGGCTAAGCCTATTTACATATTAGTTCTTAACGTCAGGGCTGCTAGACTTGCGAGCACGAAAATACATTCGATTGCGTCTTCTGGTGATATGCTTGATCGTGTTATCGATCAAACTGTCGGTAAACTGTCTTGTCGGTGCCTAAATGCGACTGAGGGAGGCAGGGGAGGAAACTGTCATATTAGGTTCTGTTTCTTTCGGTTCGGTTCGCGGCTGTGGACGAACGAATATTGACCAATCAGAAATGTCCACTTATTCGTAGCGAAGCATAATTCAATCGGATATTCTCTGTTTTGATCATAAATACTGCAATGTCTGTGTTGTGAAAAATGAAGATTATGGCTGAGATTGAATACTTTAGCATCGGCAGTATAGTTGCCTGCACGACATGTTATCAACAGAAAATTCAGGGCGAGGTTGTCGCCTTTGATGAGGGAACAAAAATGCTTGCCATCAGTATCCTTAATAGCTTCAAATAACCGTTTAACTGTAGCACTGTTTTGACGTCTAAGATTTTTGAAAGAAGTCGAGGAGAAATCTGATCAAGTTTACTCATCATTTCTGCCTTCTGTCCTTCTAAACATGCTCCCAGCTTCATTTTCACCAGTAATACACTGTCAATTTTCAATGGGCAGGAAAATGTTCGACCTAGACTTATCTGTCAAACCAGCAAAACCGCTGCAAACAGGATTTGCACAGCCATAAGGTTGTCTTGTTAATTTACATAGCTGGCAAATGGTCTCAGAATGCATCTCTTTGGAATGCCTTTCTAGATTTGAATATTTGTCCACTGAAGTTGCAAAGGTTAAAGTAGTTAAGTTTACATCTTCGGAGAGGTGTGTGGTCAAATGGGTAACAAGACGTTTCGCGGTCGGGTATAAAAGCCAAGGCCGGGCCGGGCCGAGCCTACCGAAAATTTTATTTTTAGTCTCTAGTTACAAGTTAGATATATATTTGGGTGAATGTGGGATTAAATTATTATATATTAGATATGTTATAACTAGAAGTAGTTTTACGTATCTACATGGCTTATTTATCTTTTAATAGCTGTTTTCCGAAATCCAGGGGTATAAAAGCCAAGGCGGCGAAAAAGTATTGACAATTCCGAATTTCTTTCAAATTCATCGGTTAAATTACTTCTTTTTGGCCTTATGATATTTGAAATTGATTATACTTATTATGTGTTCGTGATAAAATTAAATATATTCACCAGAATCACCTTAATGATCGAATTACTTATTTTATTTTTGTTTCTATTTTTAGAATTACCTTATTACAGGAAACGACCGAAAAGGACCGAAAGGGAAGGCACACAACGACCGGAATGATCCGAATCGAATGACGACCCATGCTGTTCAGTAACATCAGACTGTTATCCCAGTGAACAAAATTTGTATATGCGACGTTGTTTAAATGATTGTCCAAGGACTTCAGGGTTTTATGACGTTGATTCGACGTCGTTAAAGGGAAATCAACACTCTTGTCCACCAAACTTTTTTTTTCATAAAAAGTTTAAATAGATATTCCCAGGCAGCACTCCACGTTGAATCAACGTTGAAACAACGTAGATTCAACGTTGTGTGCCTGTAGGGTTCTGTTTACTGCCAGTAGGAGCTGTTTACTGACTGGTGACCAGGAGGACGCGGGTTCGATACCGGCAGCATTCTTTCGTGGTGATTGAACATGTAATATTTTCTACGGTCATTCTCTCTGATTCATTGATTCAAGAAGGGCAGTTGTCAGCCTGATCTGGAAAAGTGTGGATAGGTAAACTGACCGGCTCAAAATGACTTAAATAGTGTTGGCTTGGCCGTTAAAAATAGAAATGAAGGCAATCGTCCAAATCAAAACAAAACAATAAAGAATTAAAAATCTTTTTTTTTTTTTTTTTTTTTCGAATGTATACATGCATAATGATAATAATAATAAAGAACATTACTGCTAAGCAGTTTATGTCTATTTAATTTAGAATCCATCAAACCCCAATTTTTATAGTATATACATTATTTACATTAAACATTTTTTCGGACACATAGAATGTGGGTACTCGTTAGAACTGCCTTGTCGAGGTTGTTCTAACGAGTATACACAATCTATGAACACAAAGATTGTGGGTACTCATCAGAACTGCCTTGTCGAAGCGATCTATATTTACGACCCTTTCAATCACCAAGGCGGTGGTATTGTCCATCTATATATGCAATCTATGAACACATAGATTGTGGGTACTCATCAGAACTGCCTTGTCGAAACGGTTCTAACGAGTATCATGATGATCGCGGTTCAGTTAACTTAAAGAATCGAATGCTTTAAGAACCTTAATTGACAAGATCTCACTAATCAAAACAATTAGATGAGTCAATTAATGCACTAATCACTTACTGACTGATGCATATTAACAAGCAATAATTATACAATAGGTAAGTATCAAAACATAATTAATATGTCTTAAACATGATTAAAAAATATGATGAGTTTCATAAAGCTCTATCTTTATTTCCTACCATTCAGATATTATATTTAAATGTCATTATCATTTATTTGACATTGCCGTCCGTTGCGGTTCATTACGACGTGGCCTACATACATCCACCAAAAATACGGTTATTACAAATACTAAAAGGAATTGACTGGAATTTTTACAATAAAAGGTTTAGAAAATACTTTTTTGGGGTTGCCATGTACATGTTTTCACACATTCATGTCTATTTCATTCAAATTCGATCAAAACGTACGAAAAAACCGCCTTGGCTTTTATACCCCAAAAATTTGGCAAATTTGCTATAAAACAAAAATTAGGGCACCAAAAAGAACAAAATTTATGCTGAGTATCAGATTTGATATTATTAACATTATCATATCAAAATTTACCACTAACATTTCATTTTCAGTTAAAATTCCGAAAAACAAAATCTTCGGATCGGCAATTTTTGGCTCGGCCCGGCCCGGCGCGGCCTTGGCTTTTATACCCGACCACGTTTCGCCCCCAAGACGTTTCGCCCCCTTTTTTGGCCCCTAGTCGTTTCGTCCCCTAACCCTAGTCGTTTCGCCCCCAAACGCTAGTCGTTTCGCCCCCTAACTATTTTACTATATTTTATATATATAAAAGATTCATGAGAGAGAGAGAAGAACCTGTTCTTTGAATGAAAATGTTAATTAGGTATTATGTTAAGTATTACCTGTTTTGATCAATACCGTTAATCACATTTTTTATTTGATTTGACGCATTAATCACGCAATTAATGCCCTTAATGGTAAGGTGTGAAAACATGCGCTCTTTGCAAAGATAAACGTCTTTAATTATCGCTTAAGCACCTTTACCAGTTTTGTTTTAAATTGGTCGGTTGGTTCGTTAACAGAGTCGGCCAGTAAATCATTGTTGAATATTACCGCAAATGCCGTCTACGCAACATCGCGTCAACGCCGATGCAACGTCATAAAGTTGCATCGGCGTTGATACGACGTTGCATACACAGTGTGTGCCCACTAGGTAATACATGGTTGAGTATTGCCGCAAATGTCGTCTACGCAACGACGCGTCAACGCCGATGCAACGTAATAAATAGAAGTGGAAGCAATGATCAAGACGATTCCTTTCATCAATGTTCCATCAGCAATTTGGGTATACTCTGATCAGATTTGCGGAGTCCGACCCAGTAATTCCTGAACTGTAAGCAAATAGTGCAGACCCTGATCAGACAACGCGGTTAGTTTGATACATTCAAGTACAGCTTCTTCCCTAGGACTATACCCGATTGGAATTCTTTACCAGCATCTGTTTCTGAGGCCCCTGACTTGGTATCCTTGTAGCAGGGACCGTCTACTCTCTCGATTCAACAGCTAGGTAGGGGCCGGTCTGTAAGTAAAGTCTGAGGGATTTTTGAACCTGTGCCGGTTGGGCGACGCTTCTGTAGCCGGAGAGGTCTGGTTTCCAATGATGATTTGAAAAAGCAAGCAAGAATCTTTCTTATCTATCTTGTCTCTCCACTATTTCTCTTTCTTTCCAATATTTCCCACTTTCTCTTTTTCACGCGCCATCAGTGACATACTGTTCGAGTATGAATGAAGTCCCTTAACGAACAGATACAGATACTTAGGCTGACGTGACAGGGCGATGATGCTACTTAAATATTTGCCTCTTCTCACCTCTAATAAAAGTTCAACATTGAAAATTAGACTTAGAGTGTAAAGTGGGCGAAACGACTAGGGGGACGAAACGACTAGGGGGGCGAAACGACCAGGGAGGAAACGTCTTGGGGGCGAAACGTCCCGGATTCGTCAAATGTGCCTTGAGGCAGTATTAGCGGAGCGTGATAGCTCAGTGGTTAGTGCACTTGCCTCTGATGCTAGAGGTCCCGGGTTTGAACCCCGGGAGCGACGATAAAATTTCAGTGTCCAAACGCGCTCCATTGGCATCATTTGCAGGGATGAATGTCATATAGTGCACCGTCCTTCGGATCGGGACATTAACTGGAGGCCCCCTGTGCAGTGAGAACCATTCCCTGTGCAGGTTAAAGATCCCTACCATAATTACATGAATACTGTGTAGGCTTTCATCCTGCAAACCTGGAGTGTATGTAACGTACACCTGCGGCAATGGTCAAATATGACCGACGCAGTATCAGTAGATAGATAGACAGTAGGAAGAAAGAAAGAAAGCTAGAGCTCTGTGGTTAGTGCACTTGCCTCTGATGCAAGATGCCCCTGGTTCTTTCTACTGATACTGTGATCGGTCACATTTGACCATTACTGGCATGTGCACATTACATACACTCCAGGTTTGCAGGATGAAAAGTAGAAGTAAAACAAAGATCAGGAATTGATACAATTAACTTACTCCATCCATAAAAGACACCAAAGGGAAAGAAATACAAACATTAAGCGACCAGACCATAATGGAAACCTAAACAAAGGAAGGCCATATGGACAGTTACTTTCCCACAAAATGGCCATATGGCCATCCAAAATTAAAAGACACAAGTGATACACACAGTAAGTAACAAACAACAACATAAATAAATCGCCACAGAAGAGCCGCCTTGGAACGGTCAGTGGAAGATTTCCACTGGGGGGCTTAAATCGATTTTACGTCGCCACAATCCTCGCCCTTACTTCCATCGCGATTTAGACAAATAATTTGTTCAGTCTGCATGAAGGCCTCCTAACTCATCAGTGCAACATCTCCGTGAACACAGACTCGACAGCAAGAAACCACTGAAATGCTGGAGCAAAAGAAAACCAACAGTTAGACTCCGATGAGCCCGACCAGAGACAGAGCATCAGGCACCAACCAACATTATCTCTTTAATTTTCAATAAGCCTTTACGTTGGAGCCGTCATAGAATCTGAGGCCTGACCCACCGGGAAAGCCTACACAGTAGTTGTGTAATTGCGGCAGGGATCTTTAACCTGCACAGGTGATGGTTCTCCCTGCACATGGGGCTTCCAGTTAACGTCCCGACCAAAGGACAGTGCATTTGTGGCATTCATCCCTGCAAATGATGCCAGTGAAGCATGTTTGGACGCCGCAATTTTATTACCGCCGCTCGGAATCAAACAGGGGGCCTCGGGCATCAATAGAAAGTGCACTAACCACTGAACAACCACACTCCATCAGGTCCGTTGCTTAACTTCCCGATAAACCCAACTGATCTACCCGGTCGCTGTAAACATGGAGTGTATGTACACCTATGAGTAATGGACAGATGTGACCCACCGCTGTATCAGTAGTGCAGCATATTTAGGGTTCACGAAGTCCAGCAATACGGCACCCATCCAGGTAGTAACCACAATATCCATACCTTAACTTTCCGAAAAGCCCAACCACTCTACCCGGTTGCTAAAAGACCCAGCTGCTACAGCAAGGATGTAGAGCTGCTATATATCAATAACCGTTACACTTCTCCCCCTGTAAACATTTCGTTTTCGGATAACTCCTCGTACACTTTACATCCAATCAAGCTTAAACTTTATATTTAGTTAGACCATGATGTGAAGCAGCACATATTGTTTTGAGGTTACGGTCCACCAGATTTTTATAGAGTCATGTCCCTTTGAAAATTTTGAAAACATTTGGTTTCTGGCCATCTTCTATAATCTGACCTTTACAGTGTTGATGGGGACGTTAAACCTCCAATCAAGCAGTCAAAACATCTACAATTAACAGTTGATATATAGTTAGACAATGATGTGAACCAGCCCATGATTTTTTTTGAGGCTACATTCCACCAAATATTAGCAGAATTATGTCCCTTTGAAAATTTCTTGTTATTTTTGTTTCTAAATAACCACTCCTAAAAATATATATCAGACTAAGCTGATCATCATCATCAGAGTTTTGATTAACATGCAGGTACAGGGGCATCATCCACATAAATGGGCTTGGCTTGCTGCACGCATGGCAGACCAGATCTCCAGGTTTGTCAGGAGGGTCGATAGCAGAGAGCTTCCACTCTCTGCGGTCTCGCTCTGTCAGCTGCTTCCAGGTCATCTTGGGCCTCCCAGGCCCACGCCTTCCATTTACCTATATGTTCCAGGCAGTCTTGACTGCACTGTTGGAGCGTTCCACGTGTCCATACCTGGGGAGCCTTCTCTCTTTCAGGATGAGGTCCAGGTCCTCAATGCCAAGCCTTGCTAATAGCTTACTGAACCTGATGTTTACAGTTCAATCACTCAGGGAAAATCATGATTGATTGATTGATTATGTACTCATTTATCCTTAATGATTGAGTACTCAGTAGATTAGTTGATCAGAATCAGAATTGTTACTGGTGACACGTCAAATGACATTCATACACCAGGACCTGTGATGTGGGAAGTTAGTCCCTAGCTCTAACCAAAGAGGTAAACTTAGCTACACAATCCTCAGCACCTTCAGCTGTCGAAATAATCAAATCGAAGGGATTCCAATCTCTAATGGTTCGGGGGAAGAAATATTCTATATAAATGTCAGTTCTTGCAGTAAGGGTCTGAAACGCCATTGAATGGTGCTTTCTACATTGCCTAAATGGGCAGTGTTGGAATGCTGGCTGCACCCTTTAGATCTTTATATACATAAGAGTTTGAGCTTACTGTCTCTTCTCCTTTTCTTGAGAGACTTGTATGGAGAGACTTTTCTTGAGAGACTTGTAATCAAGGGCCTCCATAGCCTAGTTGGTAAGAGCGCTCTCTTAACTATTGGGTCTCCCACTGCCTCGATTGGGCTACCTGTGAGATGCCAAGTTCTACATTGGAAGGTCGGATGTTTTTTTTCTGAGTATCCTGGTTTTTGTCCACCTCTGATTAATGATGGGCTTGAAATAAGTGAAATAACCTTTAAAGGGCCACACAACCAAAGAAGAAAAGAATTACATGTTGTTAACCTTTAACCTGCTGAATATTCAATTAAGCCACACTCATTTCTGACTTTGAACCAATCAGATTACTTGATGTAGCTTCTTTCTACATATTCATAAACTGAATGTCAAACTGTGTAGATCCTGATCAGATGGCTTCTTCAGAAGCCATCTGATCTGGATCTACACTGTTTGCAAAGATAGGGCTTGTCGCCTACAGCAGGGTAAAGGTTAATCAATTGGCAGGCCTCCACTTCTGACACCATGTTTTATGATTTCCTTAACGAGTTCACCAGAATCATCAGCTGCCAGTGGTAAACATAATGTACATGATGTGAAGTTGGTCAATTTGTCTTTCGTTAGTGATGTCCAAGTTATCAAAGAAGTAGAACGAGATGCACCACCGCCACTTCCAAATCTCAATCAACAAAAGGTATGTTTGTTTGTTTGATTTGAGGTTTTACGTCCCCGTCAACACTGTAAAGGTCATTTTAGAGACGTTGCTTCCAATTTTGTGGGACTTTTACCCGACATTGAGATGAGATGACATCTCAAGCCCTGTCCCCCAATGAAACAAATAGGGTTTATAAGCATGGACGGTCCACCTTGCACCGCGGTTCATGGACAGGCTTAGATCCTCTAAGCGGTTTACCAGTACTAGTGTGCGGGTCGGATTCAGGTCTGCCTGGAAGCATCATGGAGCACATATATTTCTCCAAGCCTCTATGGACGGGGGCCGTTTTAAATATATATATTTTTGCTAGAAGCATAGCTCTAAATATATGTAAAGGTATGTATGTTTCCTTGTCCCTTATTTCTTCAATTGTTTAGTTTATACTAATTTATTTTAGTTTGATTGTGATGAAAGCTACAAGCTTATTGAATCTCTCTCGAACACTCACCCGGATGTTATCACGTGCACACAAGAGAGGCAGTGACTTTTGCACCACTGCTACTCATTTACACAGGGTTCGAGTGGGGCATTGTCATAAAGTGTCTTGCACAAGGTCACATCTCGGCTCCTGTGATCCGATTTAAACCCATAATCTCTCGATCATAAGTCGAACACGCTAACCACTCAGCTATCGAGGCTGACGATAGCTTGAATTGTTTAACCCTTACCCTGCTGAATATTAAATTAACCACGCCCATTTCTGATTATAACTTATAAGCCAATCAGACAACATGATGTAATATATTCATTCAAAATCCATAAACTGAATGACAAACAGTGTAGCTCCCGATCAGATGGCTTCTTCTATCCCAGGGTTTAAGCTAGCTTTAGACGCCTCCGTGGTGTAGTGGTTGTGCTACTTGTCTTGTAAACCAAGGGTCGCAGGATCAATCCCGGCCGGCTTCTATAGACTTTCAGATGAGTCTTTAAGTGGAGGTCCTGTCTCCTTATGACTGTTGGTGAGACGTAAAACCCAAACACTCGCTCACTCAAGCTAGCTTTGCAATTAAGGGAGAAGTCATGTCTCTCTCCAAGAAAAATAGGGAACTCTTTCTGGGATAGCTTCATGTTCGCTTATACAGTGGACTGTTTGTTATCTCAAACTCTGATATCTCAAACAATGGCTTAACTCTTGTCATGCTGAATATTCATATATGCCACACCCACTACCGATTATCAACCAATCAGATTACTTGATGCAAATTATTGCAACAAATTCATAAACTGGATGGTAAACAATGATGATCCTGATCAGATGGCTTCTTCAGAAACCATCTGATCTGGATCTACATTGTTTCAAAGATAAGGCATATCCGGGCTCAGCAGGACAAGGGTTAAGTCAAACCACATTTTGTACACTGTTATGTTAGTTTTGCTGTATAGTCCATAGATTTCAACTCCTTTTATCTAAAATTATTGTTATCTCAAGCCAAATATTCTAGTCCCTAGGAGTTTGAAATAATGAGAGTCGACTGTATATATATTCTTTATTGTATACATTTTGACGCCGGCAGGTATCAACCCGTGTCATCCTCCTGATTAACAGTGGGATGCGCGTCTGACTGGTGTTAATCAGGAGGATGCGGGTCTGATACCCGCCAGGGTGTGCAACATTCTTTCTTGGGGATTGATTATATAATCTATTCTACGGTCATTCTCTCCCCTCCACTGCTCCAAGAAGGACAGTTGTCAGTTTCTGTCGAAAGAATGTGCACTGTACTGGCTAACCCTGCCCAGGAAAAGTGTGGAAAGGTAAGCTGACGGGCTCAGAAATGACCTTAATAGTGTTGACTGGGCCATTATGAACAAGGCTGAAAACAGGGAGAAGTTTGACAAAGTAGTGAGACAGCTTCTCCCAAGACACCCTGTACATGTAGCTCATTCCCTGTACTCCCCAATGGGCCCCGTCAAGCGATTTTGGTACTTATCGCCTATGCGGGCAGCGAAGGTTCAGGCAAGCCTGCGCATCCGCGCAGTCTTGCCAGAACCTTCGCTGCTCGCTAATACAAGCAGTGAATCAAGAGGAACCTTCAGATAGAAAGACATATCCCTGGCCCCTCTGAATGGCTGGGCATGCACAGTTCAAATTTGTCATGACTGAATGCTCGAAGACACAAATTCGCTTGGCGGGGCTCATATTATTCTGAGTGTTATTTTACACATAACTATCATGATTTCTGCTTTGGATGTCAATATACCGTAATCTCGTTATAACACAGTTCATTATATAGAGGATCTTACATGAGTGCTCATGTATTATTGAATTTATTAAACGAGTTGAGAAAAAGGGATAAAATGCGAGGCTTTGCAGAGCACTTTATCCCTTTTCCTCAACGAGTTTAATAAATTCAATAATACATGAGCACGGATGCAAGATTCTATTTATCATATGACATTAAAAACGCATTATATTCACGATTGTTTACAAAAATGTCACCATTGCGCCAATAGTAAACGCGACATCGTTAAGGACGTCATACATGTAACGTTATGGGATGTATCTAGCTAATTTGCATATTTAATCCACTAGTGGATTATCGAAAATATTACATGGCGTTATTAAACTCTCAGACGCGACGTCATATGATAAAACACAGTTCATTATAATACGGTTTTGGATATAACACAGTTTCAAGATGGACATATTTTGATCCCAAAAATGTATAGATTATATGGAAAAATGACCATAAATGGTCATTTTTCTGTATTATCTATACATTTTTGTTTGGATATAACACAGTAGTTTAACTAACACAGTTTCTGCTTTGGACCCCATCGATAGTTTTACAAAGAGGTTGTGGTGTAATTGTGCCATAAAAGAGGTTGTGGTTTACGTGATAAAATCACCCTTTTTTATTGTGCACGTAAGAATGCTGTTTTTCCTTTCAGATACAATCCAGATTACGACAGAACTTAGAAGAAAAACGAAGACAAGTAAATTATATAGGAGTAGGAGTCTCACAAGATGGGCAGCGAGTGTTTAATGCTATAGTCAAAACGTAAGTGAAACCAGTCTTGTCTTTGGTAGACTGAAGGAAGCTTAATTGCATTCTATGTAGGGCTGGCTAATCAGAGCTGAAAAGATAATCGATTATCAGTCATGTCATTGCGATCGATCATCGATTAGTAATCGCTAAGGTGTTTGTAATAGTTTTACCTGTCTGGCTTTCTTCTTAGCATGACTCTTACCATATGTTGCACTTTATCATATGTATATTTGAACAGACAGGCCTGAGCAAACAGTGTAGACCCAGATGAGACGCCGCAGAATGCGGTGTCTCATCAGGGTCTGCACTGTTTGTCACTCATCCAGCTATTTTAGGTATACCTTTGGGTAGTAAATTGTACGTATCAAGTAATCGGTTAAAAGCAATTCAGCAATGATAATCATTTTTTTGTGGAATTAATCGGTCGACTAATCGATTATACGATTAATCGTGTCAGCCTTAATTCTATGCTTCAAGCTAAGCCACCCCCGCCCATCGGGGCTTGAAGAAATAGATGGGCTGCATGATGCTTCCACGCAGAGCTGAAACCAACTGCTTAAATATTAATAGTTTTAAATGTAAAATGCAAGTTGTAAATGTAAAATTCCAGTACAAGTTACATTATAAAAATACACAGAGGCAAAAGTATACACCCTACATGTATGTTTTCTGGATATTTTGTAAAAACTGGTTGAAGTTAGATTTATGAAAACTTACTAGCTAGATAGGGCAGTCATGGTGGCATAAGAAAATGAAAATTCTGTGAATGATTCACTATTACAGTCGAACTTCGATGGCTCGAACTCACCGGGACCGCCGAAAAAAGTTCGAGCCATCGGTAGTTCGAGCCATTGGAGTCCAACCCGGCAAGATCCATCTTTTTGTACTATGATTTTTTATCATAGCTGCGGCTATTTGATGACTTCCGGTACATTTATCGGTCCGTATTTTAAGGCAAAGACTGTAATTTTGGCAGGTCTCACTCAATGTCGGTGTGAAATTTAAATTTGTGAAAAATATTTTGCCAGCTTTAATTTCCATATGCCGCCTCATCAGCCCTGGGTTATTATAGGTGTTTACAATAAACTTAATTTGACACCTTCTCAACATTAATCTCTTGACCTGTTGATCAAAGGGATTGCGCCAATCAAGTACACCTGTTTTATGTAAACAGCTGTTTCGGCAAGACGCTTTGTCAATATCAAAGCGTCTTATGATACTGATCACGCGCCTGCGTGACTTGATCGATAAAATTGGAATTTTTTAAAAGGTAATAAGTGCGAGCCATCGGTGGGATTTTACAAAGAAAATGCACTCTAGGGATCAGGCGTAGAGTTCGAGGGTTCGAGCCATCGTGGTTCGAGCAAAGGGTGGTATGTTTAGTTAAAATGAATAGGGATTTTGCCGGGACTGAAAAGTCAGTTCGACCCAAACGTGGTGTTCGAGCCTACCGAGTTCGACTGTAATTGTTAAATCATTGGGCATAATTCTTTGATGGGGTAGACCTTATAAAATTGACTTTAACAGTTTCGAAATTCGGGCAGATAAAGGTGTTTTTCTTCCATGTGTGTTTATCATTAAAGAAGGGAGAAGAGTCTTTTTGAACATTTTCATTGTAATAAATCCATTTTTAATGTTAAAACTGATTCAGTTCATAATTGATAAAGTGTAAAGAGTTACATGTAAACATTTAAAATCTGATATTGTGATGGTGAAAGTGAAAAGTTTCAGTAAGACTAATTTCATTGTGTTTGGTACAAAACGGAGAACATTTCGTTTTCATTAAAATTGGACTCTTACCAGGTGTGACCTCAACCAACCTGGATCACAGCCATGAATCGCTGAATTTATCAGGTCAATGAGGCATTGCTGAGGGATACTCTGCCATTCTCATTGGCGAGCAACTTCAAGTTGAGCAACATTTGTCAGCTTAACGGGTTGATCTCGAACTCGCCTTCTCAACTCATCCCACGGATGTTCAGTGGTGTTAAGGCTGGGCTGACGGACAGACATTGCATGACACTGAATACCTGTTGCTAAGGCTGACACGATCAATCGTATAATCGATTAATCGATCGATAAATTCCACAGAAATGATTATCATTTCTGATTTGATGATAATCGATTACTTGTTACGTACAATTTACTACCCAAAGTTATGCCTAAAATAGCTGGATGAGTGGCAAACAGTGCAGACCCTGATGAGACGCCGCATTCTGCGGCGTCTCATCTGGGTCTCCACTGTTTGCTCAGGCATGTCTGTTCAAATATACATATGATAAAGTGCAACATATGGTAAGAGTCATGCTCAGATAGAAAGCCAGACAGGTAAAATTATGACAAAAACCCTAGCGATTACTTATAGATTATCGATCGCAATGACATGACTGATAATCGATTATCTTTTCACTACGATTAGCCAGCCCTACCTTTTGCTATAGAAACGCATTTGTGACCCTGGCAACATGAGGCCTGGCAGTACTGTGCTGGAAATGACGGGCACAATGATTGGACTTTAATGGTGTACACATGTACCTGTAAGTAACAGCATGTTTCCTTCTCCGAACAACATGCAATGGTATTTTATGGTGTGCACTTATCTCTGCCTAAAACAAATACCCACCCCGCGGGCACTTATCCCCGCCTAAAACATCCCCCCAGCACTTTTCCCCGCCTAAAACATAAAACCATCCCACAGGCACTTATCCCCGCCTAAACCCCCCCAACCCCCCAGCTCTTATCCCCGCCTAAAACATTGGCTTGTCTCCCTAACACAGCACTGAGTGAATCTCTTCCTCCTCAAACGATAGATTCGCCTCTCTTACGTCTGTCTGCACCAGATTGAACTTGCTCTCATGCGTGAAGAGAACAGTGTTCCTAAACCTGACGGACGTGATTTTGGTCTGCAGTTGAGAGCTCCACCATTGTGATTGAAAATGTAAAGGTGTGGTTAGTTTTGGCCAACAATCAAGTATTCATGAGGTGAATTACAGCTGAATGAAATTATCCAATATGTTGCCCATGCTAAAATGCCAAATGCAACATGTGCCTACAGTGTCGTAATTCAAGCGTTTCATCCCGATAATTGACTATACTTTGCTATTGAACATGGGGTAAAATCATGTTGTTCAAAATTTTGAGTGTGTGTGATGAGTATGTACAAAAACATGGGCTCCTAAAAACTGTAATAATAATATAATAATAATAATAATAATCAACTTTATTTAACGAGGGTAGACACATTTAGTATACACTAATCTTCCATGTGGCCCTCTCTAAACTAGCAAACCAGATTATTTACAAATTTACACTAACTACAAATATAAATTACAAATATAACCTACTGTTCACTGGAAAACCCTAAAGGATATATACTCTCTTTTGCCTCTAAGCATATGAAACATGAAACTGTATAACTGTAAAAGTTTTAAATTTTGGATTAGTTGCTAAGGTTATTCTTCTGTCTGTACATTTATACTTTTAACCCGTATCTTTCTGTTCACGACAACCCCTATCTTTGCAAACAGTGTAGATCCAGATCAGATGGCTTCTGGAGAAGCCATCTGATCAGGATCTACAGTTTTACATTCAGTTTATGACTTTGTAGGAATAAATTACTTCAAATAATCTGATTGGTTCAAAGTCAGAAATGGGTGTGGCTTAATTGAATATTCAGCAAGAGAAGGGTTAAAATTTTATCTCGCCGTTTCTTTTTAGACATACTTGAAAACCTTATGGTTCTGCATAGATCTAGACAAGGTAAATTAAGGGATAGTACATTGCAATTGTATTTCTGTTCAAGTATTCCATAACAGCATAACAATGTTGTGGGTATAATGGTGATTCTGACAAGTACCCACCACATGTTTTTATGAAAAACAACAAAAAACAAGAACTCCAACATGTTTCTAACATGATATGGGGGAAAATTAGGTTTCATTTTCAACTGTGCATAAATTTATGCATTTCTTAGTTTATTATGCTGTTTCTATGTGTTCTGATGGTCCTGGCAGAACCCCAAACTATGTAGACCATGGCCATACTGTTTTGTCATTTTACACTGCAGGGATATTTCTGGGATGGGCCCGAACCATTTTTTGAGAAAACTATTAAGTTATAGACTGAATCTGATTTAATTTTTGTTTGGGCCCCATATATAAGCTATTCAAGTTTGATGTTAATTTTGCTGTAAGGTGTGTATTAAGGATTCTTGGACCCTTCAATTTATCCAAAAGGCCCATCAAAATTTTTATTTTTTCATGTAAATGAATGGGAGATGGCCCATTTTTGGGGCCCATCGATCCCTGCACTGTCATGCTTGATGGTTCAGTCAGATGTGCATCTGATTAGTAATGGTTGATTAGAGGTTTAACGTCCCCATCAACACTGTAAAGGTCATTTTGGAGACGTTGCTTCCAATTATGTGGGACTTTTACCCGACATTGAGATGAAATGACATCTCAAGAAGTAATGGTTGAGCAGCAACCGTAAACAGCTAAGAGGATCTAAGCCTGCCCAGACAAAGCGGTGCGAGTTGGACCATCTATGCTTATAAACCTTATTGTTTTCATTGGGTGACAGAGCTTGAGATGTCATTTCATCTCAATGTCGGGTAAAAGTCGCACAAAATTGGAAGCAATGTCTCCAAAATCACCTATACAGTGTTGACGGGGATGTTAAACCTCAAATCAAACAAACAAAACAAACCATGTAACATTACAATGCGTAGCTAACTAGTTTGCATATTTAATCTACTAGTGGATTGTAGAAGTTATTACATGGTGCTGTTTTAGTCTCACGCTTTTTGAAGAAAAAGTGGAGATATTGTAATGGTCTTCGTCGTCCGTACGTCCGTCAGTCTGTCTTGACCGGATAACTCCTCCTAGACGGTTATAGATAGAAACTTGAAACTTTGGGAACTGATCTTTGGTCTGGGGAGTGCATGACACTTTCAGTTTTCAGAACATGGTCGTGTAGCATATTAAATCGAACGGCATGATAAGTAGAATACATCACAATCAGAATTTTACCCCTCGGGTCAAACACCCCTAGGGGATGGCCCAGGGGGTGGGGCCCGCGGGGAAGCGTGGGAATATGCGATGGCTTGCCATCGACTGCGCGATTCTAGTTTTCATATAGCATGAAAATTTGATGGTCCTGACACAACTGCAAACTATATAGACCATGATCAGACTGTTTCATCATCTGTTTCTAACCCTGTCAGTGGTTGTTCATTCAGATGTGTATCTGATCGATAATGGTTCAGCATTTGCCAGGTCTTCCAAAAAGTCAAACAACACCATTACCAAACCAGGTATTAACCACACTCTGTTGTTTAACTTTGTGGCTTAGCCAATCACATTCTTCCCACGTCACTTAATCCATTTTGTACCAAATGGAATATTCCACCTTATATATAGCACAAGTCAACCTCAAAATGTAGGGGCATCAGACTATGCTTTCTACAAAATTTATATCGAAATTGGCTCAATTTTTTTCAAACAGTGTAGGCCCTGATCAGAAGCCACATTCTGCGGCATTTGACATGGGCCTGCACTGTTTGCCAGATGCTGCATTCTGCAGCTTCTGATCAGAGCCTGCACTGTTTGCCAAATACCCCTTTAGTGGTTTCTGGCACTAAATGGGTTTTAAAGAGCCAGGTCCTTCAGCAAGGCTGTGGAAGTGGTATATATCAATAACTGTTAAAATTCTCCCCCTTGTCTCCTGACTTCATCTTGACTGACAGACTTCACACCAGGTGATCCCAGGATGGAACCCCCTCCATCTCACTGCTGCTACCAATGTCACATTTGCCAGGCATCCATGAAGTCAACCAACATGGTCACCCATCCAGGTACTACTGATAATCACATCTCTGTTACACTTTGTCAGTATGCCAACCGCTGTACCCATGACCCTAAAAGAGTCAGCTCCTACAGCAAGGCAGAAGCCTCCGTGGTGTAGTGGTTATGCTACTCGCCTTGTAAACCAGGGATCGCAGGATCGATCCAGGCCTTCACCAGACTTTCGGATGAGTCTTTAAACCGAGGTCTCGTCTCCGTATGACCTTAGCTGTTTGTGAGACGTAAAACCTAAAGCACTCACATACTCCTACAGCAAGGCTGTAGAAGTGGTATACAGTGAAACTTCGATAACTCGAATACGGATAATTCGTTTACTATGATTTATTCGAACTCGCCCTTGGGTTCCCTACACAACTGTTCTTATAGCTCTAGATATTCATGTGTTTAGGTCAATTTATGAAGTTTTGTTTGATTTTATCTTGAAAAGGTATGTTGTATGTACTCATTAGAATCGCCTCAAATTTTTTTCGGAGAGACATATTGTTTTTCCCCTCGGGCATCTGTCTGTCCATCTGTCTGTCTGTCCGTCTGTCACACATTCGTGTCCGCTCTATAACTTGAAAACCGTTAGAGCTATCTTCACGAAACTTGGTATAAATATTAATCAGCATTAGACGATGTGCAGTGCGCAAGAACTATAACTCTCTAGTTTCATCTCAGTGTCAGGTAAAAGTCACACAAAATTGGAAGCAAAGTCTCCAAAATGACCTATACAGTGTTGATGGGGATGTTAAACCTCGAATCAAACAAAACAAACAGACAATATCAGCATTTTTAATTTTGCTGTAAGGTGTGTATTAACGATTCTTCAATTTTTCCAAAAGGCCCATCAAAATTTAGATTTTTTCATGTAAATGAATAGGAAATGGCACTTGGCGCATTTTTGGGGCCCATCGATATATTAGGCCAAAAATATCCCTGCACTGTCATGCTTGATGGTTCATTCAGATGTGCATCTGATTGGTAATGGTTCAGCATTTGCCAGGTCATTATCAAGCAACAGTAAACCGCTTAGAGGACCTAAACCTGCCCAGGTTAAGTGGTGCAAGTTGGACCGTCCATGCTTATAAACCATATTGGTTTCATTTGGCGACAGGGCTTGAGATGTCATTTCATCTCAATGTCAGGTAAAAGTCCCACAAAATTGGAAGCAATGTTGCCAAATTGACCTATACAGTGTTGATGGGAACATTAAACCTCAAATCAAACAAACAAACAAGTGGTATATATCAATATCTGTTAAATTTCTCCCATCATATCTCCTGACTTAATCTCGACTGACAAACCCTCACCAGGGGATCCGAGGATGGAACCCTCTCCATTCCACTGCTGCTACCAATGTAACATTAAATTTTGCAGGACTTCAACCAACATGGTCACCCATCCAGGTACTACTGATAATCACATCTCTATTGCACTTTGTCAATATGCCAACCGCTGTACCCATGACCCTAAAAGAGTCAGCTCCTACAGCAAGGCAGAAGCCTCCGTGGTGTAGTGGTTATGCTACTCGCCTTGTAAACCAGGGATCGCAGGATCGATCCAGGCCTTCACCAGACTTTCGGATGAGTCTTTAAACCGAGGTCTCGTCTCCGTATGACCTTAGCTGTTTGTGAGACGTAAAACCTAAAGCACTCACATACTCCTACAGCAAGGCTGTAGAAGTGGTATACAGTGAAACTTCGATAACTCGAATACGGATAATTCGTTTACTATGATTTATTCGAACTCGCCCTTGGGTTCCCTACACAACTGTTCTTATAGCTTTAGATATTCATGTGTTTAGGTCAATTTATGAAGTTTTGTTTGATTTTATCTTAAAAAGGTATGTTGTATGTACTCATTAGAATCGCCTCAAATTTTTTTCGGAGAGACATATTGTTTTTCCCCTCGGGCGTCTGTCTGTCCATCTGTCTGTCTGTCCGTCTGTCACACATTCGTGTCCGCTCTATAACTTGAAAACCGTTAGAGCTATCTTCACTAAACTTGGTATAAATATTAATCAGCATTAGACGATGTGCAGTGCGCAAGAACTATAACTCTCGCATTTATACTTTTTGAATTATCTCCCTTGGAAGTTTGTCGGTATGTATATATGTATGGGCAAATTGTGTCCGGTCAACAACTTTCTTATTTTCTGATGGATTTTAAAATTACTTGGCAGAAATATAAACAACCATAAGACGATGTGTGGTGCGCATGAGGCAAGTTGGTACCTCAAAGGTCAAGGTCATACTTAGAGGTCAAAGGTCAAAAAAGGAGCCTTTTTTTTCGTATTTGGTCAATAACTTTCTTATTTGGACATGGATTTTAAAATTACTTGGCATAACTGTTAACAACCATGAGACGATGTGTGGTGTGCATGAGGCAGGTCGGTACCTCTGTCCTCAAAGGTCAAGGTCATACTTAGAGGTCAAAGGTAAAAAAGGGGCCTTTTTGTCGCGCCTGCTATTAGCATGGCGCGATATAGGCGCCCGGTTTTCCGTCCGTTTGTCCGTTCGTCCGTCCGTCCGTTTGTCAAGGCGTCAACATTTGCGACCACCCTAGCGTTCACCCTGAGGTTCAAGTTTATTTCTCAAGAACTATAAGAGCTTCATTAATGATACTTGGTACAAACTTGTATCTGGGGATGACAACTTACATGCAAGCATCCATATTTGACCTTGACCTACATTTCATGGTTCATTGACTTTGTAAAATATTGCGACCGCCCTAGCGTTCACCCTGAGGTTCAAGTTTATTTCTCAAGAACTATAAGAGCTTCATTAATGATACTTGGTACAAACTTGTATCTGGGGATGACAACTTACATGCAAGCATCCATATTTGACCTTGACCTACATTTCATGGTTCACTGACTTTGTAAAATATTGCGACCACCCTAGCGTTCACCCTGAGGTTCAAGTTTATTTCTCAAGAACTATAAAAGCTTCATTAATGATACTTGGTACAAACTTTTATCTGGGTATGGTAACTTAAATGCAAGCATCCATATTTGACCTTGACCTATATTTCATGGTTCACTGACTTTGTAAAATATTGCGACCACCCTAGCGTTCACCCTAATGGTCAAGTTTATTTCTCAAGAACTATAAGAGCTACATTAACGATACTTGGTACAAGCTTGCATTTAAGAATGGAAACTTTTGTGCAAGCATCTATGTTTGACCTTGACCTACATATCATGGTTGGGTGACTTTGTGCCCCCACAGGCGCGACATAGCCTTCGGCGGAATTCTTGTTTTTCGTATTTGGTCAATTACTTTCTTATTTTGAGATGGATTTTAAAATTACTTGGCATAATTATTAACAACCATGAGACGATGTGGGGTGCGCATGAGGCAGGTCGGTACCTCAAAGGTCAAGGTCATACTTAGAGGTCAAAGGTAAAAAAAGGGGCCTTTTTTGTATTTGGTCAATAACTTTCTTATTTTGAGATGGATTTTAAAATTACTTGGCATAATTATTAACAACCATGAGACGATGTGTGGTGCGCATGAGGCAGGTCGGTACCTCAAAGGTCAAGTCATACTTAGAGGTCAAAGGTCAAAAAAGGGGCCTTTTTTCATATTTGGTCTCAATAACTTTCTTATTTTTTTTGAGATGGATTTTGAAATCACTAGGCAGAAATGTTAACCAATATAAGATGATGTCTTGCGTGCATGACCCAGGGTGGTACCTCAAAGGTCATGGTCATACTTAGAGGTCAAATGTAAAAAAAGGGGGCCTTTTTGGGGGGTTTTGTCAATAACTTGCTTATTTTTAGATAGAATTTGAAGTTACTTGGCAAAAATGTTTACAATCAAGAGACGATGTGTTGCATGCATTATTCAGTTTGGTTCCTAAAATGTCAAGGTCATACATAGAGGTCAAAGGTAAAAAAGGGACCTTTTTTCGTGTTTGGTCAATAACTTTCTTCTTTTTAGATGGATTTTGAAATTGCCAGGCAGAAATGTTAACCATCATGAGATGATGTGTTGCACGCATGACCCAGTTTGGTACCTGAAAGGTCAAGGTCATACATAGAGGTTAAAGGTAAAAAAGGGGCCTTTTTTGTGTTCTGTCAATAACTTTCTTATTTTTAGATGGATTTTGAAATTACTTGGCAGAAATGTTAACCACTATGAGATGATGTGTTTTGTCCATGACCCAAGTTGGTACCTCAACTGTCAAGGACCTTAAATGTCAAGGACAAAAGGTCAAAGGACAAAAAGGGGCCTTTTTTTAGTGTTCAGTCAATAACTTCCTTCTTCCTGGATAGATTGTGAAATTACTTGGCAGAAATGTTAACCATCATGAGACGATGTGGTGCACGCTAGACCCAGGTCGGTACCTCCAAGATCAAGGTCATACTAAGAGGTCAGAGGTAAAAAAAAGTTTTGTTTTTTTTTTGTGTCCAGTCATTAACTTTTTTATTTCTGGATGGATTTTATAAAGTAACCATGCAGAAATGTTCACCGTCATTAGACCTTGAGTCATGTGCAAGACCAAGGTCCATACCTCCAATGTCAAGGTCATACCTAGAGGTAAAAAAGGGACAGTCAATAACTTCCTTATTCTTTGATGGATTATGAAATTACTTGGCAGAAATGTTAACCATCATGAGACGATGTGTTGTACCCCAAAGGTCAAGGCCATTCTTAGAGGTCAAAGGTAAAAAGTGCTTTTTTTGTATACAGCCAATAACTTTTTTATTTTTCTATGAACATTTTTAAAGTTACTATGCAGAAATGTTCATCTTCATTAGATGATGTGTTGCACACAAGACCCAGCTCAATACCTCCAATGTCAAGGTTATACTTAGCAGTCAAAAACTGGGGAGACAGCTGTGTTTTGTAGAAAAACAAATTCTAGTTTGATTTGAGTTTTAACGTCCCCGTCACTGTATAGGTCATTTTGGAGACATTGCTTCCAATTATGTGGGACTTTTACCCGACATTACGATGAAATGACATCTCAAGCACTGTCGTCCAATGAAATCAATAGGGTTTATAAGCATGGACAGTCCGACTCGCACCTCTTTGCCTGGGCAGGCGTAGATCCTCTAAGCGATTTTACCAGTACCCGTGTGTGGTCGGATTCAGCTCTGGGTGGAAGCATCATGCAGCTCATCTATTTCTTCAAGCCCCGATGGGCGGGGGCGGGAACTACCCCTGTCTTGAGCAAAATTTCATGTCCAAAATGTGTTCTGAAAAACTGTCTCTAGGGTAACTACAGAAACCACTCTTGGCAGTATCGGATGTATCCAAAATAATAAGTTCAAAGGAAATGTCCTTGATAGGAAGACTTTAACCCTTCTCTTGCTGAACATTCATTTAAGTCACACCCATTTCTGTCTATCAACCAATCTAATTACTTGATGTCATTTATTGCTGCAAATTCATAAACTGAATGCCAAACAGTGTAGATCCTGATCAGATGGCTTCTTCAGAAGCCATCTGATCTGGATCTACACTGTTTCCAAAGATAGGGGTTGTCGTGAACAGCAAGATAAGGGGTTCTTCAGAAGCCATCTGATCTGGATCTACACTGTTTCCAAAGATAGGGGTTGTCGTGAACAGCAAGATAAGGGTTAACTCTAAAACAAACAGACCTACGTTGTTTATTTCAGAATAAATGATGTGAAGTGGGATCGTCAGAACATAATTGTAATGGAAGAGGTGACGATCAGACCTCCATATGGCTTAGAAGATTGCCGAGGAAAGGAGGGAAGCAAAGCCTTAGACCATGTAAAGAAAATTGTGAGTATTTAGGCATGATTGTTAGAGCTTGTTAGTGGTCAAAATGATAACTAAATATATTCAAGTGATTTCCGTATCTTATATACAGAAGAACTTAAATGGCTTGAATGCCGTTGGCTCGTTTTACATGGATGGGTCGAACACATTTTTGAGTCTGCGGGGAATTCCTCCAAATATGGACTAACATTAATTTAAGGAGATTTTCTTATTTTATCTTGCAAATGTATGCTGTGTGTACTCATTAGAATCGCCTCGATAAGGCGATTCTATTGAGTACACACAACATACATTTATAATATAGAACACAAAAACGATATCCCACAATTATCTTCATTATCATGTTTATGCTTCCTGGTATGGCACTAACAGTTACTCTCTGTGGCTCGAACTACCACTGTATCAAACAAATTTTCATGGTCCCAAAGGTATCGAGCCATCGAAGTTGGCCTGTTATGGAATTTTTGCAACCTGTGTAGCTTTTGCAAAGGCTTTTGCAAATGCTTCTCACATTTTTAGCTTGCCTGGATCAATCCAGGGAGAGCATTTGCAGTACCCCTGGCATTGGCGTTGGAATCAGTGTCGACGTCCACATTTATGTTAAAGATTTTTAAGAGCTCATAATTTCCAAACTGTATGATGGATTTGGTGCGTATATGATATGATGATAGATGCAGGCCCAATGTTTAATTCATCAGTATCCCTGTCCATGTCCATGACCTCAATGTCAAGGTCACAGTCTAAGAATATTTTATGTTAAAGTTTTTGTCCACATTTACGTTTTTTTAAGAGCTCATAATCTCCAAACCGTACGCCGAATTTCGTTCATATTTGGTATGATGACAGAATAAGGCACAAAGTTTTATTGAAGTAATACCCCACCTATGTCCATGATCTCAAGGTCAATGTCACAGTTTTAGTAATTTTATGTTAAAGTTGTTTAAGAGCTTACATTTTTCATACCAAATGATGGATTTTGTTTATATTTGGTAGATGATACATGTAGGTATAGGTCAGAAGCTTTATTCAGCAAAACCACAGCCCATGCCAATGACCTCATGGTCAAGGCCAATGACTAGAAGTTTATGGTGTAGTAAAGTTTTTAAGATCTCATACAATCCAAACCATACAATGGATTTGGTTCATATATTGGTATGATGATAAATAAAGTTTAAAATTCCCCACCTGCGCCTATGATCTCAAAGACACTTCCAGGCAAGTTTTTCATCTAATATATTAACACACTTGATGATTTGCAATATTAACCCTTTAGATGTCTATCACAACAATTGTTGCCTGCATTGACATCTGCTGGTTACTCATAGTGTAGGCCCCGAACAGACTGCTACTGTAGGAGCAGAATGATCTGGGTTCACACTGTTTACCTGTTTGCAAAAATATGTTTGGAAAGTTTGCAACAAAATGCCACAGACTACATAAAGAGACAACATTTTTATAAAAATATTTCCATGGCATCTCGTATTACAGTATGTTAATTAACAATATTGGTAAGTTTTAAATGGTCCATAACCCCTAGGTCAAGGTCGTAGAGGTCAAAGGTAATGAAGTGTACAAAACTTAAACATGGTCAATAACTTTTTTGTTTCTGGATGGATTTTGAAATTACATGGCAGAAATATTAACCATCATTAGACAATGTGTCGCGCACAAAACCCAGGTCTGTACCTCCAACTTCAAGGTCGTACTTAGAGGTCAAAGGTAAATAAAAGGGTCTGAAACTTAAACACAGTCAATAACTTTATTATTTGTGGATGGATTTCGAAATTACTTGACAGAAATGGTCACCATCATGAGACGATATGTCAGGCACCAAATCCAGGTCCGTACCGCCAACGTCAAGGTCGTACTTAGAGGTCAAATTTGTAAAAAATGGGGTCTAAAACTTAAATGTGGTCAGTAACTTTCTTATTTCTGTATGGATTTTTAAATTACTTTGCAGAAATTTTCACCATCATGAGATGATGTGTCCCACGCAAAACCCAGGTCCTTACCCTCAAGGTCAAGTTCATGCTTAGAGGTCAAATGTCAAAAAAGGGTCCAGAACTTAAACAGGGTCAATAACTTTCTATTGATTAATACAAACATAAAACATTTTTTTAGGCAGGGGCACATTTCTAGTTGTTTTTGTTTTTGTTTTCCTTATGAAATCTATCTTGACGTTTCTGACAGGTAATTCACCTGTCTGGTAACACTGGTTGTTTCCAAAAGATTAGAAGAAATGCTTGATAAAGTCTTGAACAATTTTGTTACAATTATGATAATCTTTCACCATTGTCTTGCTGAATAAATTATTTTGCCACACCCATTTCAGACTATCTTCCAATCCCGCCCTCCCTTTCTGGGCTTGAAGAAATAGATGGGCTGCATGATGTTTCCATGCAGAGCGGAAACTGACCGCATATGAGTTCTGGTAAACCGCTTAGAGGATCTAAGCCTGTCCAGGCAAAGTGGTGTGAGTCGGATCGTCCATGCTTATAAACACTATTGGTTTCATTGGTCGACAGGGCTTCATTTCATCTCAGTGTGGGGTAAAAGTCGCACAAAATTGAAAGCGACGTCTCCAAAATGACCTTTACAGCGTTGACCATGACGTTAAACCTCAAATCAAACAAACAAAACTATCTACCATAATACTTGATAATAATATATTCATTTGGAATTGCAAATTGAATGACAAGCAGTGTAGATCCTGATCAGAGGCCATCTTATCAGGATCTACACAGTTTGTAAAGGTAGGGGTTATGGTGTTCAGCAAGATAAGGGTTAAGAGTCACAATATTATCTACATGTAGGTGATTTTAACAAGATCTTTATCATCTACAATGTCTATGATTTAAGGGGAATGGATACACCTTCAGGGGAGGCAACTCCTGAGAAGCAAATTCTTTCCTTTAAGAGTAGACACCTTTTTCAGTGGGGCAGGTCTTATTGAAAAGCGGACAGGAAGTCCCAAAAGTTGTCTCCCTTTGAAAAATGGTTGAAAAATATGACAGGTGTTCCCATTCCCCTTAATATAATCATTTATATGAATTTGGGATCCATCTTTAAACTGATAGGTGATCTTGCATCTGATAAGGTCTTGCTGCAGTAAACTAAGGGTGTTCAACCCACTGAAGCTCGATTCTACACACTACTACAATAGTAGTTTCATCTGCCGCAGTGTATCACATCAATTGATAAAATTGTCATTAATCAAGTAATCTCATATTGTCCCAGTTACAGGTCCTCGGTCAGCTGAATTGGCCTAGGCCTTCGGCCTCGGGCCAATACAGCAGACCTCGGACCTGTAGGGCCAATACAGCAGACCTTGGACCTGTAGGGCCAATGCAGCAGACCTCGGACCTGTAACTGGGCCAATAAGAAATAATTATTAATTCACTATCCTGTATTACACTAGGGCAACCAATATTAATTGGAGGTCAAAAATCATAAATCATCTTTTTTAATTGCGTCAATTAATAAACTTGTCATTAATCAAGTAAGTTCGTATTGACCCAGTTACAGGTCCTCAGTCAGCTGTATTGGCCTTGGCCTTCGGCCTCCGGCCAATACAGCAGACCTAGGACCTGTAGGGCCAATACCGCAGACCTCGGACCTGTAACTGGGCCAATACGAAATTACTTGATTAATAGCATCATATTACATTAGTAGTTCCATCTGTCATCTGGCACAGTGTATCACATCAAGTGGATGTTTAAAGTATTTAAGGTTGATTCGAGATGCACAGCATCAAGTATGATCCTTACAGGCTTTCAAGTAGTCCTACTTTTTCCTACTTTTTCCTACTTTTCCTACTTTTTTGGTCTCTTCCTACTTTGTTCCTACTTTTTGCAGAAAAACTCCTACTTCTCCTACTTTTTTGATTTGTTCAAAATCTAAGATCCCAAATAAATAAATAAATAAACAAATATAGCATTTAAAAATATAACATGTATCTCAAACTATTTGTAGAATGCATCTTGTTATATGACATATGTACTGATGATCCTCGACATTCATCTGCTGTTTTTAGCTGTACCACTAATTGGAATATGCTGATGTAAAGCAAAACTGCAATGACCATCTACAGTTTTGTCCTGTTGAACATGACAAGAACTTTTGCAGTCAGTAGTGTAGTGATGCTTTAACTATATGACTAACTGGAACTCTGTCTTGTTGAGAATGGTAGACAATTCACTTCAGCAATGCTTTGATGCCCTAACTGCTGTGACAAACTCTTCTGTCTTGTTTAGCATTACAGAAATTCGTTGCAGCAGTCCAGTGATGCCTTAACTGCAGTGACCAGCTATAACTCTGTCTTGTTAGCATGACAAACATTCACATCAGCAGTGCAGTGATGCCTTAACTGCAGTAGCCAGCTTGAGCTTTGTCTTGTTTAGCATGACAAAAATTCATTGCAGCAATGCTTTGATGCCTCAGCTGCATTGCCCAGCTAGAGCTCTGTCTTGTAAAGCATGGCAGGAGTTCATAGCAGCAATGCTTTGATACCATGGCTTTGATGCCTTACTAGAGCTCTGTCTTGTTTAGTTGCTTTGACACCTTAACTGCAGTGATCAACTAGATCTCTGTCTTTAGCACAAGAGGAATTCATTTCAGCAGTGCTGTGATGCCTTAACTGCAGTGACAAATTAGAGTTCTGTCTTGTTTAGCGTGATAGAAATTCATTGTAGCAGCCATGCTCTTCTGCCTTAACTGTGGTTACCATCTAGAGCTATGTCTTGTTGAGCATGGCAGAAATACATTGCAGCAGTGCTCTGATGACTAAACTGCAGAGACCCACTGGAGCTCAGTCTTGTTGAGCAAGACAGAAATTCATTGCAGCAATGCTGGGATGCCTTGACTGCAGTGATCAAATAGAGTTCTGTCTTGAGCATGAAAGGGATACACTGCAACAGTACTGTGATGCTTTAACTGCAGTTACCCACTAGGGTTCTGTCTTGTTGAGCATGGCAGCAATTTATTGCAGCACTTCTGTGGTGCCTTAACTGAGTTACCAACTAGAGCTCTGACCTTTTGGGCATGACAGAAATTCATTGCAGCAGAGCTGCTTACATTTGCCTTAAATGCAGTGACCAACTAGAATTATTGTCTTGATAAGTATTAAAGTAATTTATTGTTGCCATGCTTTGATGCCTTTAACTGCAATGACCATTTATAGTGCTGTCTTGATGAGTATGACAGGAATTCATTGCAGCAGTGGTGTGTTGCCTTAATTGAAGTTACCAACTAGAGTTCTGTCTGATAGCGCATGACAAGAATTCATTGCAGCCGTGCTGTGTTGCCTTTATTGGAGTGAACAACTAGAGTTCCGTCTTGTTGAGCATGAAAGGAATTCATTGCAGCAGTGCTATGTTGCCTTAATTGAAGTGATCAACTAGAGCTGTGTCTTGTTTAGCATGACAGAAAACCATTGAAGCAGTGCTAGGATGCCTTAACTGCAGTGAAAAATCTGAGATCTGTCTTTAAATATGGAGGATCACAGGAATTCAAAGCAGCAGTAATGCAATGTCTTAACTGCAGTGATATTCCAGCAGATCTTCCTTGTCTTGCATGACAGAAATTCATTGCAGCAATGCTGTGATGCTGAAGTAACCAACTAGAGCTCTTGTCTTGTTTAGCATGACAGAAATTCATTGCAGCATTGCTGTGATGTCTGGAGTGACCAACTATAGCCCTGTCTTGTTTAGCATGACAAATTCATTTCAGGAATGCTGTGATGACTGAAGTGACTACCTAGAGCCCTGTCTTGTTAAGCATGACAGAAATTCATTGCAGCAATGCATGCTGTGATGACTGGAGTGACCAACTAGAGCTCTGACAGAAATTCATTACAGCAATGCTGTGATGACTGAAGTGACCAGCTAGAGCTCTGTCTTGTTTAGCATGACAGGTATTCATTGCAGCAATGCTGTTATGACTGAATTGACCAATTAGAGCTCTGTCTTGTTTTGGCATGACAGAAATTCATTGCACCAATGCTGTTATGACTGAAGTGACCAACTAGAGATCTGTCTTGTTTTGGCATGACAGAAATTCATTGCAGCAATGCTGTGATGACTGGAGTGACTAACTATAGCCCTGTCTTGTTTAGCATGACAAATTCATTGCAGCAATGCTGTGATGACTTGAGTGACTAACTAGAGCTCTGTCTTGTTTAGCATGACAGAAATTCATTGCAGTAATGCTGTGATGACTGAAGTGACTAACTAGAGCCCTGTCTAGTTAAGCATGACAGAAATTCATTGCAGCAATGCTGTGATGACTGGAGTGACCAACTAGAGCTCTAACAGAAATTCATTGCAGCATTGCTGTGATGACTGAAATTACCAACTAGAGCTCTGTCTTGTTTAGCATGACAGAAATCAATTGCAGCAATGCTGTGATGACTGAATTGACCAACTAGAGCTCTGTCTTGTTTTGGCATGACAGAAATTCATTGCAGCAATGCTGTGATGTCTGGAGTGACCAACTAGAGCTCTGACAGAAATTCATTGCAGCAATGCTGTGATGACTGAAGTGACGAACTAGAGCTCTGTCTGGTTTTGGCATGACAGAAATTCATTGCAGCAATGCTGTGATGACTGAAGTGGCCAACTAGAGCTCTGTCTTGTTTAGCATGACAGAGAGATGCAGTGTAGCAATGCTTTATAGCCTTCACTTCAGTGAGCAACTAAAATGCTGTCTTATTATACCTCCGGCATACGAAGTATGCAATGGGGGTATATAGTTTTTGTCTTTTCCGTCTGTCTGTCTGTCCGTAAACAATTATTTTGTGTCAAAGATATCTCAGGAACTGCTTCACATAGAAACTTGAAATTTTGCACACATGATCAGTATGACTACTTGTATTGTGGGAAAGAAAATAAGGGCCAAGGGGTCAGGCCTTTTAGAGTTATTTCCCTTTGTAGTTCTTGCTGTTTAATAGTGTATATTTTTATTTTGTGTCAAAGATTTCTCAATAACTACTGTACATAGAAACTTGAAATTTTGCAAACATGATCAGTATGACTAGTTGTATTGTGGGAAAGAAAATAAGGGCCAAGGGGTCAGGCCTTTTAGAGTTATTTCCCTTTGTAGTTCTTGTTTCAGCTGAGGTGATGGCACTGGCCAATTATTTTGTGTCAAAGATATCTCAGGAACTGCTTCACATAGAAACTTGAAATTTTGCACACATGATCAGTATGACTACTTGTATTGTGGGAAAGAAAATAAGGGCCAAGGGGTCAGGCCTTTTAGAGTTATTTCCCTTTGTAGTTCTTGCTGTTTAATAGTGTATATTTTTATTTTGTGTCAAAGATTTCTCAATAACTACTGTACATAGAAACTTGAAATTTTGCAAACATGATCAGTATGACTAGTTGTATTGTGGGAAAGAAAATAAGGGCCAAGGGGTCAGGCCTTTTAGAGATATTTCCCTTTGTAGTTCTTGTTTCAGCTGAGGTGATGGCACTGGCCAATTATTTTGTGTCAAAGATATCTCAGGAACTGCTTCACATAGAAACTTGAAATTTTGCACACATGATCAGTATGACTAGTTGTATTGTGGGAAAGAAAATAAGGGCCAAGGGGTCAGGCCTTTTAGAGTTATTTCCCTTTGCAGTTCTTGCTGTTTAATAGTGTATATTTTTATTTTGTGTCAAAGATTTCTCAATAACTACTGTACATAGAAACTTGAAATTTTGCAAACATGATCAGTATGACTAGTTGTATTGTGGGAAAGAAAATAAGGGCCAAGGGGTCAGGCCTTTTAGAGTTATTTCCCTTTGTAGTTCTTGTTTCAGCTGAGGTGATGGCACTGGCCGGGGGTATACGTGCCCCACTGGGCACTTTTGTCTAGTTTTGCATAACAGGAATTCATTGTGGCAGTGCTATGATGCCTTCACCTGGACATCTTGTAGCTCATGCTTCTCACAAATTCAAATTTTCAAAATTCATCAATTCTTTTGAATTAATATTTTGACATATGTCAATATCTAGGTATATATATCTGCCAGTGGCAATCTCTTGACAAAAGCATTGGAAGTTCAGGCTGCAGGCATGAATAACTGTACTAGATAGGTTAGCCACTAACATTTTACAGGTGCCTGCTAACTTTGATGTAAAAACATTAGACTCTAATGCGCAAATAAAACTGCCCAAAATGAAAAACTGATAAAATGTGAGATATATGAAGGTATGTTCGTGTCATTAGCTCCTACTTTTTATATCAGGTTCCTACTTTTTTCCTGCTTTTCTCCTACTTTTTTATATCTCAGGCTCCTACTTTTCTCCTACTTTTTCACCAGGAGTCACTTGAAAGCCTGTCCTTAAGATCCACGAACACCCACAAGACATGATACTGTATTGCAGATAAAGTCACAGAATTTTGACATTATGACTGTTCGGCATGTTTAAGTGATGTCATCATGTTTACATGCCTGATTCCCTGTTACACACTGAGGCAGTTCTAATGCGTACCAAAGACCTATGTCTTGGAGAAGAAAAACAAAAGATACTGATATATGCCTGTAAACACCACTTTTCCCAATACATGTATAAATTGGGGTTTTTGTGGGTATACATTGCACAGATCCATTATGATAAAACACACATGCTAAAAATCGCATCTTTCTTATCTCTAGACCTAGCATTTTCAAATGAAAATTGTTATTTTTCTTATATCAAGTCCATTATAGATTGTGATGATGATGATGATGATGACTATAGATTGTGAGTGCTTGTTAGAACCACGTTAATGAGATGGGTTCTAACCAGTATCCAAAATCTATGCTTTTGAGTGAACATGAGGAAAACAATGAATACCCCCTTAAACCACACTTTTCTCTGTATAAAGTTGGTTTGGAGGGGTGTTCGTAACACAGTTTTGTTAACCGGGGCCCAGATGTTCAAAGCATTGTTAGCTGAACAAGCTTGTTAGTGGTCAAATTGTTAACTGTTCTAGCAAGTAAAATATAAAACAGTGGTATTTTTGTTGAAAAAAACATGAGCAGCTTTTGCAGTTGTAAAAGCTGCTCACATTTTTTCAGCAAAAATATTAGCACATTTGCCATATTAAATGATCGAAGTTTTAACAATTGGATCCACTTGTTCTAAACTAACGACGTTGTTAGTCAACATATTGTTAAAACTTTGATCATTTAATATGGCAAATATACTTATATTTTTGCTGAAAAAATGCGAGCAGCTTTTGCAGATGCAAAAGCTGCTCTCATTTTTCCAGCAAAATTGAAACTATATTACATGTAGATATCGTACTTGCTAGAACAGTTAACAGTATGACCACTGACGAGCTCGTTAAGCTAACGAGGCTTTGAACAACTGGACCCAGATGTACATGTAGTGAACATGTGACATGATGACAAAAATGCTGTCACTTGCAGGTACAGAAGCATCTAAAAGACATGGAACAGCAGAGAAATAATGATCTACGAAAGTCATTGTCACCTAGCCCCGCCTCCTCAACGTCATCTTGAGAAAACAGACAAAGTGAAGAAAAAAAAATATTAAAACATAAAAAAAATATGAAAAAAAAAATAGTAAAATGTGAGGAATTTATGGATGGAATGGATAGAAAAAGGCAAAGAATACAAACTGGTATAGGCTGGAAATTATACAGCAATACATGTATATTTACCATGAATGTCCTGACACTTTTTAATGAGTCATATGGTATAAAAAATATTCATTTATATTTCGGCTGCAAAGACCTTAGCTCAGTGGCAGCCATTAAAGACCCTGATCAGACTGCAGTCTGATCTGGGTCTACACTGTTTGCCTTGGCTGATTTTTATGACTTTTTGGGTGTCCGTATATTTAGGGTAAATATGGTAATACAATTCTTGCTTGAAATTTTTTAACAGATATTCGAGTCATGCGAAAGTGTGATTTATAATATGCCCTTTGGGAATACCTAGATCAGCCTGCACATTTCTGACAGTCTGATCAAAAATTTTGCTGGGCATTTAATAGAAGCTTAGGCTGATCCAAGACTTCAGTAGGTGCTCTGTGAAGAGGCAACCATCGTTACAGGCCCCAGGTACGCATAGTGATTGTATGGTACAATTGTTCTGCTTGACAGAATACAAAGTTGTAGTCTTTGGCGTGTGCACACGGGCCTGGCTAGCTCAGATGTACGTTTGACTGGTATGAACACAGACTTGTTATCTTGCTTGTACGAGAGTTCTAGAAGAACTAGAGGTATAGCACTACCCCCAGGGTACTGGGGGCAAAGTCAGCATTTAAAAAATTTGCATTTGATGAAATGTCTCATGTTTTCCACTCCTCTGTGGGGCAGGAATGTTACATAGATATGAGGATAGACAATTTCATCCATTTGTAACACGGTTTGGCATCAAGTGGCAACCAGTCTTACCTAATGATCCAAAGTATTGGGACAGACAGGCCTAAGCAAACAGTGCAGACCCAGATCAGACTGCTCCTGAAGGAGCAGTCTGATCAGGGTCTACACTGTTTGCAAATCCATCTGCACTTTTTGAACTCCTTGCTGGATCATGAAACTAATTTGTCAAAATTTTAGGAGAATTACAGCAAGTCCTCAAGGTGTCTGAAATTTTAGGTTTTTTCCGTATTTGTCTAATTACTGTCTTGTGCAAAATGAGAAAGAGTAATAAGACTAATTAAGCGATATTTTTTCTTATATCTCCATAAAAACATGTTAGAATCCTTGGCCCCGCCCATCTGGGCTTGAATAAATAGATGGGTTGCATGATGCTTCCACGCAGAGCTGAAACCGACCGCACACGAGTACTGGTAAACCGCTTTGAGAATTTAAGCTTACCCAGGCAAAGTGGTGTGAGTCGGACCGTCCATGCTTAAAAACGCTTTTGTTTTCATTGGGCGACAGGGCTTTAGATATCATTTTGTCTCAATGTCGGGTAAAAGTCCCACAAAATTGGAAGCAACATCTCCAAAATGACTTGTACAGTGTTGACGGGGATTTAAACCTCAAATCAAACAAAACAAAACTTGTAAGAATCTCCTCTGTGAGGTGATTCTAATACGTACCCACAACATATGTTTGTTTTGTTTGATTTGAGGTTTAACATCCCCGTCAACAGGGTAAAGGTCATTTTGGAGACGTTGCTTCCAATTTTGTGGGACTTTTACCCGACATTGAGATGAAATGACATCTCAAGCCCTTTCGCCCAATGAAACCAATAGGGTTTATTAGCATGGACGGTCCGCCTCGCACCGCGGTTCCTGGACAGGCTTAGATCCTCTAAGCGGTTTACCAGTACTAGTGTGCGGGCCAGAATCAGCTCTGCGTGGAAGCATCATGCAGCCCATATATTTCCTCAAGCCCCTATGGGCGGGGGCCAACCACAACATATGATTCTCTTGACAAGAAATAAGGAAAATTATCCCTCTCTTTTCCTCCTAACACCATCTTATCCAGTCTAATCATAACTCCAGATAAGGCGCTTTTTTCACCTGAAAAGTACAGACAGTTTTCTTATTTCTGCATAAAAACATTTTTTGTGGGTACTCATTAGAAGCGCCTCGCCAAGGCTCTTCTAATGATTACCGATAACATAAGTTTTGTGCAAAAATAATAAAAAAAAATAATTGTGTATCACTCTTATCTGTGGTTATGTTATGTTATGCTGGTAATGTCTGGTCACAGTGTCATAATGAGCCAACTCCTGAGAAATGTGCCCTAAGCATTTTGTGATTACCTTAGCGATCCTAAGTATTGGGACAGATAGGCCTAAGCAAACAGTGCAGACCCAGATCTGATTGCTCCTGAAGGAGCAGTCTGATCAGGGTCTACACTGTTTGACAGTCTGTCTGCACCTTTTGGGCTCCTTGCTGGATTGTGAAACAAATTTGTTAATTTTTTTTTGTAGAATTTTAGCAAGTTCCCTATGATGTTACCTTGTTATCTTTCAAGGCTCTGGAAAATGAGTGTAAGGCGAAAATTGCCATTATTGTAAAAATTCAGACACCTTGAGAACTTGATATAAATCTCCTAGAATTTTAACAAATTTGTTTCACGATCCAGCACGGAGTCCAAAAAGTGCAGATGGAATGGCATACAGTGTAGACCTTAATCAGAATGCCCCTTGAGGAACAGTCTGATCTGGGTCTCTGCTGTTTGTTAGGCCTGTTTTCCCAATACTTAGGATCATTATAGTATTCTCTATTCCTTGAGATTTTTGAAATTTGTTCATATCACAGTCTTTATTGGGCGTGCAGACCCTAATTTGTCACCATTACGATAACACATTCGTTCGACATAGTGCATTTTGTCACATCTCCAAAATGGCTACTTTTCTGAGGAAAATCTATGATATTTTTCTTATTTATATTTCAAACATAGGTTGTGGAGGCTTGTAAGAACCGCCTCAATGAGGCGGTTCTGACGAGTACCCACAAACTATGTATTGGAACAGACATAAGAAAAATTCGGTGAAATGGGACCGTTTTCCAGAAAATTGCCATGAAGCCTCAGTTTTTGGTCACATTTTATATCCCATATTTGAGCCACATTTTCTGTGTGTAAACCCAGCACCTGGTGTACTCTGGGTAAAGAGTTGTGCATTTGTATGAAAGTGTGTCCTTTTCTGTGTGGGACCACCTGCTTTGAATGGGGGTGTCTCATGTCTGGTGAGTGAGACGTTACAGAATTGAAATGCACCTCCAAAACGACTCTAGTCATGCTTAGCAGCCTTAGGGATAACATGATATTGGCCAAGCAAAGTAAAGACATGTCCTTGGACAAGTCACTCAGTGAAGACAAATTCAAGTCTGTGCACAGTGAACCCTTGTCCTGCTGAATATATTAATTTTGTCATGACCATCTCTAATTATTAACTAATCAAATTACTTAATACAATGTATTCATTCAAATTCACACACACACACACAGTGACAAACAGTGTAGATCCTGATCAGATGGCTTCTTCACCAGAAGCCATCGGATCTGGATCTACACTATTTGTAAAGGTAGGAGTTATCATGTTCAGTGGGATAAGGTTTAAACGCAACACAACCTTCACAGACTGAGGAAGAAACTTCGGGTCAGTAGCCACCCACATAGCACACAGCAACTGATCAGCCTCCACATATGCACAGGCTGATTTGAGGGTTCATTGAGTGCACGTCAGACATTTTCGCTTGGTTTGGCCATTATATTATTTGATTCAAAGCTTAACAGTCAGACAGTAGTTTGTTGAAATTGGTTACACAGAATTGTGTCGTAGGTCTAGATATGCACACAAAATGAGGATAATTTAGGAAAAATTTCCTTCATTTCTCCATTAAAACATATGTTGTGGGTACTTGTTAGAATCGCCTCGTCGAGGCGATTCTAACAAGTACCCACAACATACCGTAATGATCCTAAGTATTGGGACTGACAGGCCAGAGCAAACAGTGCAGACCCAGATCAGACTACTCCTGAAGGAGCAGTCTGATCTGGGTCTACACTGTTTGCCATTTTGTCTGCAGCTTTTGGACTCCTTGCTAGATTGTGAAGCATTTTTATTAAAATTTTATCCTCAGCATCTGATCATCTTTAAACATATTTTATTGCGTCCTCTAAACAAGCAATAGGGTCGGGCCACAAGTTCTTCCAACATTAGTTCCGGCCCTCCCCTATTGGTCATCTTTGTTGTCTCGAACCAATTTTGTACCAGAAACCCCAAAACGAGTATTGGGCAAACAGTGCAGGCCCAGATCAGACGCCGCATTCTGCACATCTGATCAGGGCCTACACTGTTTGCAAAAAAGTTAAGCCATTTTCCGAGTAAATTTTGAAGAAAGCACAATCTGACACCCCTTAATTTTGGAATGCATTTTGGAATGGTAAAGGAGGAAGATTCCATATGGTACATAAAGGGTTAATAGATTGCCTGTTTCCAAAATTCTTTATCCAGACACAGATAATGTAATGCTCAGCCCTGAAAATTGGTACAGATCAGTATGCAAACAATGTAGAACCTGATGGGACCTTCTTATGATGAGCCATCTCATCAGGATCAACACTGCCATCCTCTTAACAGACCTCATATTTTTCAGGCATTTGCAGGATTTCAGGCTTTTAGAGCTTGATTTTTTCTTGATTTCAGGCCTTGATATTTAAATTTTTTCTCCTTTATTCTGTTAAAAATGACTATTTAATCCTTATCCTGCTGAATAAATTTCTGACTCAGCAAAGCAAATTACTTTATATAATGTATTCATTCAGTTCACAAACAGCATTGCAAACAGTGTAGATCCTGATCAGATGGCTTCTTCAGAAGCCATCTGATTTGGATCTACACTGTTTGCAAAGATAACGGTTATCTTGTTGAGGAGGTTAAGGTTAAGGCTACAAAATCGGGCCTTTCAGGCATGGAAGAGCAAGGCCAGTATGAGGCCTGTCTTAATGATATCTACTATACTCAGTGTTTTACAAGAATGGTTATGTCCATATTTATTTATTTTATCATATGACGTCACATCTGAGAGTGTAAGAACGCCAAATATTAAATTTAATAATCCACTAGTGGTTTAAATATGCAAATTCATTAGATACGCCCCGTAACGTTACATGTACAACGTCCATAATGGCATTGCGTTTACTTATGGATAAATATTGACATTTTTGTAAAACAATCGTGAATAAAATGCATTTTAAATGTCATATGATAAATAGAATCTTGCATTTGTGCTCATGTATTATTGAATTTATTAAACTTGTTGAAGAAAAGGGATAAAATGCCCGGCAAAGCCTCACATTTTCCCTTTTCCTCCACTCGTTTAATAAACTCAATAATACATGAACACTCATGTAAGATCCTCTATTAAGATGGGTCAGTCCAATTCAGAAACGTGAGGTTGAAAAGGTTAACGCATGTCCAGAATTACGTTTTTGACCCCTGCATTTCTGAAGTGGACTGTTCTATCTTTCAATTTGGACAAATCCATTCTTGTAATTTGGGGATTCAGTGAAAATCAATAAACAGAATGGCAAACAGTATCGATCCTGAAAAGACAGCTTATTTTGGGCCCTCTTCTCTTAAGGGAAATGGGAACTGACAAATGTTTGTGCCATTTTTCAAAGGGAGACAACTTGCTGGACTTCCTGTTCGCTTTTCTATAAACCCTGTCCCACTATAAAAGGGGCCTACTCTGGAGCAAATTCTTTCCTTTAAGAGTTGACCCCTATTGACCTGGGAGACAAGAATACTTTGCAGGAGTTGCCTCCCCTGAAGGTGTATTCATTCAACTTAACATGCACTGTTTGCAGACATAGCTACTATAATTATCAGCCATTTGCTATTCCATTTGCACCTATTGGACTCCTTGCTGGATCATGAAGCGAATTTGTAAAAAATTTAGGAGACTAACAGCAGGTCCTCAAGGCATCCAAAATTTAAGGATTTTTACTGTTTACTAGCATAAAGGGTTGAAAGGGATAACTGGACTTTTTGGGGGGGGGGTTTGGGTTTTACGGCCCTTTCAAGATTATTTCACTCATATCGAGCCGATCGTTAATCATAGGTGGGCGAAAACCGGAGTACACGGAGTAAAACCACCTGACCTTCCGTTGCAGAACTTGGCATCTCACACGTGACCCGAGCGAGGCTCGAACCCACGGCGGTGAGAGACCTAATGACTAAGAGTCAGCGCTCTTATCCATTAGGCCACGGAGGCCCGTATAACTGGACTTTGGTTTGCACTCAGCGAAGACTCGAACCAGCCGGCGTACCCACTCAGTTACTAGACACCCTTCTTTGTCTGTATGCAGGGGCATCCATTAAGTGCACAGCCAAGACAGTTCAGACTGTGCTGGTGCACAGACTGATCTAAGTCTTAGCTGGCACACATGCTTGAACTTGGTGGAGCCCATATAAGCCGGGGCACAGGATTTCCTACAATTTACATGTCCGCCCATCAAAGAATCAGATCAGCCTGTGCATCCATATAGTCTAACCAGAAACTTCTCTTGCTGCATGAAGGAGTATTGGCCCCTAAGCTATCCTTAGAGCGCACAACGAAGACTCTGATCAGACTGCACGGATGTGCAGGCTGATCTGAGTCTTCGTTGGGCGCACATGTCTTATTGTAGGTTTTGTCGCACGCTGGCTCATATAGCAATGATTTTTTATCAGTTTTATCAAGTTGAAATAACATGTTGAATCATGTTGAGAAAGAAAGAGAAATACAAGGTACTGAAAGGAAATTCTTTTGTGTTTTATTATTGGTATCCATTTTGATAAATCATGGACATGCTGAAATGGTGTCTTTCTTATGTAAAGAAGCTGGATTTTCTGATGAAAATACAGTAAAATTCCTATATTAAGACCACCTTTGAGACTGTTCAAAAGTGGTCTTTAAGACTTTTTTTGAACAGTCCCAAAGGTGGTCTCTGACCAGTGGACACTGTATGAATAACTGCAACTTAATAAATAAGCTTTTTAAAGCAGAATTAGACTTAATTTTAGGTGGTCTTTAAAGTGGAATTTTACAGTATTTGATTTTTTTTTTAGCCGGAATATATATGGGTGCTCATAAGAACTACCTCACTGAGTAACTAGTACACGCAAGCTTTGTTTTTCAGCAAATTAAGGAAAAAAAAAACAGTAAAATTTCTCTATTAAGACCCCCGCCCAAAAATTAAGGATAAATCTGTTTTTAACCCTTATCTTGCTGTTCAAGACAACCCCTATCTTTGCAAACAGTGTAGATCCAGATCAGATGGCTTCTGATCAGGATCTACACTGCTTGGCATTCAGTTTATGAATTTTTAGCAACAAATTACATCAAAAAATTTGATTGGTTGATAGACTGAAATGGGTGTGGCTTAAATGAATATTCAGCAAGATAAGGGTTAAAAGCCTATTGAAAATGTTTTAGTTATTCTTTTTTCTACACCCATTGTCTCCTAATAAGAGACCACCTTTGGGACTGTTCCAAACAGGATCTTAATAACGCAATTTTACTGTAATGTATACCCCCTGTAAACCCCACTTTTCTGTTTATAAAGTGGTATTTATAAATGTGTTGTTTGCACAGATATGTTTACCTGATGTTTCCAGTCAAACTTACAGCCTCTGTAGCGTGAGATTATTGATCCAGTGAGATTCTTCAGGCGCACCGGAAGTGGCTGAAATCCCTCACGGAGGGGTATGAGAGAATTTAGCCGTGAGAAATGTAATACGATATCTCGATTAAAGACTGGAGTATCAAAACTCTCTCAGTATATTGAATGAGAAATTATGCTGCCAAAACTTTAATTTTATGCTAGAGAAGCTTATCTAAGGAAATTAGAAGCTGTGTTACTAGGATTTTATGATATGATTATCATTATTTAATATATAAATAAGCATTTTTCGCTTGGTGATTAGGAGCAAAGAATGTTAATATAAGAAATTAAACTTTTCTGTAGTTCAGGAAAGTATGAATGACAGCGGGTTGCTAGCAAAGTTTTCATGAACCCCTTTGGGGTTCGTTCACTTTGCAGGTGACCCACTGCATTCATACTTTCATGAGAAGCCTCCGTGGTGTAGTGGTTATGCTACTTGCCTAAGACGCCTTGTAAACCAGGGGCCGCAGGATCGATCCCGGGCTTCACCAGACTTTCTGATAAGTCTTTAAACCGAGTTCCCTTCTCTGTATGACCTTAGCTGTTGGTGAGATATAAAACTCAAACACTCACTCACTCATACTTTAATGAACAGTAGAAAAATAAAAGTCATTTCTTAAGGGGAATGGGAACACTTTCAGGGGAGGCAATGCCTGCGAAAGTATTTTTGACTCCAATATGAATACATGGTCATCTCTTAAAGGAAAGAATTTGCTCTTGAGGAGCAAATTCTTTCCTTTAAGAGTAGACCCCTTTTTCAGTCTGACAGGGTTTATAGAAAAGGGAACAGGAAGTCCTGAAAGTTTTTTCCCTTTTTTCTCATTTTTAACTTAGACTTTTTTGCATGGTTCCGAATTCATAGTAGGTACCTTGTGAGCGCAACTCCTCCTACAGTTTTATACTGACCCTTCTGAAATTTTACAGGTGTCTTTATCATGGTTTGAAGTTGTGCATATACTTTTTTCAGAATTCTTTAATTAGTTTTTTTTGCTCACTTTTTTCACATTTTTAATTTAGACTTTTTTTCATGCATCAATTCTATGAAAGAGCATAATGTAGTAGGTACCTTGTGAGCGCAGGTGTCTTTATCATGGTTTGAAGTTGTGCATATGCTTTTTTCAGAATTCTTTAATTAATTTTTTTTCACTTTTTTCACATTTTTAACTTAGATTTTTTTCATGCATCAATTCTATGAAAGAGTATAATGTAGTAGGTACCTTGTGAGCGCAACTCCTCCTACAGTTTAATGTCAATCCTTCCAAAACTTAAAAGTTGGTTGAATTATGGTCTGAAGATTTGCATTTGCTATTTACAGAATCTTAAAATAATTCTTTTCACTTTTTTCACATTTTTAACTTAAGAGTTTTTTCCCCCATCTACAATATGAAACTGGATATGTAGTAGGTACATTGTGAGTTCAACTCCTCTTACAGTTTAAAACTGATCCTTCAGAATCTTTACAGGTGTTTTGATATGGACTGAAAATGTGCATGTGCCTTTTACAGAATCCTTTAATTATTGTTTTTCACTTTCCGCATTAAGTGATATCAATGGTTGCCTGGTTAACTTACTTCTTTTTTAACCTCACAAATGTAAATAAGGCGGGGGACATAAATTCTCTTTGGAATTTGCCTGTTCCTCTAAGCTTCCATATGAAATTTGGTTACAAATGGAGCAGTGGTTTTTGTGAAAAGTTTTTTCATATCTGAATGACCTTGTGCCAAGGTCAGAAACTGATCTTGACCTTTTATACTCAAATAGTTTCACCCACAACTAGCTAACTACATCTATTAAAAATCAGATCACAGGCTGCAATAGTTTCTGAAAAATACGGTTTTTACTTTTTCCCCACACAAATGTCTTTGCGACCAAATTTGACCTTGGCGTTAAATAAGTCAAAGCCATCCAGGGGTCATCATTTGAAGAAACTATAATGGGCCCAAGTCCCCAATACTACATACCAAGATTCATGAAAATCAGCCCAATGGTTCCTTTGAAGTAGATTTCTTAAGTGTTTTACCTAATAAGGTCACGTGACCAAACTTTTTTTTTTTTTTTTTTTTTTTTTTTGGTTTGGGTTTTACGGCCCTTTCAAGATTATTTCACTCATATCGAGCCGATCGTTAATCATAGGTGGGCAAAAACCGGAGTACCCCCAAACTCATATTATTATGTCTCCCCCGATTTTTTTTTTTTCGGAGAGACATATTGATTTTCCCCTGGGCGTCTGTCTGTCTGTCTGTCTGTCTGTCCATCCGTCACAAAATCGTGTCCGCTTGAAAACCGTTCAAGCTATCTTCTCGAAACTTCCTATAAATATTAATCAATATTAGACGATGTGCAATGCGCAAGAACTATAACACTGGCATTTATTAGCTCACCTGAGCCGAAGGCTCATGTGAGGTATTAGTATACCACGAGCCGTCGTCCGTCGTCCGTCGTCGTCGTCGTCCGTCGTCGTCGTCCGTCGTCCACACTTTCAAAGAAGTATATCTCCGGAACCAGTGGGCCAATCTTGATCAAATTTCATGTGAAGCATTATCAGGTAGGGGGAAAGGCTGCATACTGTTTTCGGGCAGATCGGATTGGAACTCTGGTTGCCATGGCAACAAATAGCTCCCATAGACTTAACATAGGAAAAAGCTTGTCATCACTCTAGCTCCGTCAATTTTTTTCTGATCGTCTTCATTCTTGCAGATAACGAGGACAGGCATGAAATCTCGATCAAGTTCGATTTTGGGCTGAATCGGATTATTCACTCAGGAGTTACGTGCCCTTGAGCGTTGAAAAAACATAGGAAAAAGCTTGTCATCACTCTAGCTCCGTCAATTTTTTTCTGATCGACTTCATTCTTGCAGATAACGAGGACAGGCATGAAATCTCGATCAAATTCGATTTTGGGCTGAATCGGATTATTCACTCAGGAGTTACGTGCCCTTGAGCGTTGAAAAAATTGCCTATTGACTTAACATGGGGAGAATGTTGTCATCACCGTAGCTACTTCAATTATTTTCAGATTGGCTTTATTCTTGCAGATAACCAGCACAGCCATGAAATCTCAGTCAAGTTCGATAACTGGCAGAATCGGATCATTCACTTAGGAGTTACCTGCCCTTGTGTGTTTTTGCATTAGGGTTAGTGGGAATTTCAAAAATGTATATCTTAAAGACTACTTGGCCAACTTTGATCAAATTTCATGTGTCGCATTATTGGGCAAGTTGAAAGGCTTCATTAGGTTTTCAGGCAGATCTGAGTGGAACTCTGGTTGCCATGGCAACATCTAGCTCCCATAGACTTCACAAAGGAAAAAGCTTGTCATCACTCTAGCTCCGTCAATTTTTTTCTGATCGACTTCATTCTTGCAGATAACCAGTACAGGCATAAAATCTCGGTCAAGTTCGATTTTGGGCCGAATCAGATAATTCACTCAAGAGTTACGTCCCCTTGAGCGCCCGAAAAATTGCCTATCGACTTAACATGGGGAAAATGTTGTCATCACTGTAGCTGCTTCAATTTTCTTCGGATTGGCTTCATTCTTACAGATAACCAGCAGAGCCATGAAGCATAAGGGTTAATGTGAATTTCAAAAATGTATATCTTGAAGACTACTTGGCCGACTTTGATCAAATTTCATGTGTAACATTATTGGGCAAGTGGAAAGACTGCATAAGGTTTTCATGCAGATCTGAGTGGAACTCTGGTTACCATGGCAACATATAGCTCCCATAGACTTAACATAGGAAAAAGCTTGTCATCACTCTAGCTCCGTCAATTTTTTTCTGATCGACTTCATTCTTGCAGATAATAAGGACAGGCATAAAATCTCGGTTAAGTTCGATTTTGGGCAGAATCGGAATATTGACCTCGGAGTTACGTGACCTTGAGCGACAAAAAATTTGCCCATAGACTTAACATAGGGAAAATGTTGTGACTACGATAGCGACTTGAATTTTTTTCAGATCAGCTTCAAACTTGCAGGTAACGAGGACAGACATAAAATCTCGGTTAAGTTCGATTTTGGGCCGAATCGGATTATTTGCCTTGGAGTTACCTGCCCTTGAGCATGAAAAAATACGTTGTGACCACGATAGCAACTTTATTTTTATTCATATCAGCTTCAAACTTGCAGGTAACGAGGACAGGCATAAAATCCCGGTGAAGTTCGATTTTGGGCCGAATCGGAATATTGACCTCGGAGTTACGTGACCTTGAGCGACAAAAAATTTGCCCATAGACTTAACATAGGGAAAATGTTGTGACTACGATAGCGACTTGAATTTTTTTCAGATCAGCTTCAAACTTGCAGGTAACGAGGACAGACATAAAATCTCGGTTAAGTTAGATTTTGGGCCGAATCGGATTATTTGCCTTGGAGTTACCTGCCCTTGAGCATAAAAAAATACGTTGTGACCACGATAGCAACTTTATTTTTATTCAGATCAGCTTCAAACTTGCAGGTAACGTGGACAGGCATAAAATCTCAGTTAAGTTCGAATCGGAATATTGACCTCGGAGTTACATGACCTTGAGCGACAAAAAATTTGCCCATAGACTTTACATAGGGAAAATGTTGTGACTACGATAGCGACTTGAATTTTTTTCAGATCCGCTTCAAACTTGCAGGTAACGAGGACAGACATAAAATCTCGGTTAAGTTCGATTTTGGGCCGAATCGGATTATTTGCCTTGGAGTTACCTGCCCTTGAGCATAAAAAAATACGTTGTGACCACGATAGCAACTTTATTTTTATTCATATCAGCTTCAAACTTGCAGGTAACGAGGACAGGCATAAAATCTCGGTTAAGTTCGATTTTGGGCCGAATCGGAATATTGACCTCGGAGTTACGTGACCTTGAGAGACAAAAAAATTTGCCCATAGACTTAACGAAGGGAAAATGTTGTGACAGAAATAGCGACTTGAATTTTTAGCTCACCTGAGCCAAAGGCTCCAGTGAGCTGATAGTATACCAAGGCTCCGGAGTCCGTCGTCTGTCGTCCGTCCATCCGTCGTCCACACTTTCAATGAAGCATATCTCAGAAGGCAGTCGACCAATCTTGTTTAAATTATATGTGTAGCACCATTCGGCAAGGGGAAAGGCTGTGTTAGGTTTTGGAGCTAGCCTGGTTCATTTGTTCCTTCATTCTTCTTTCTCTCCATATAGAGATAATAGACCAATGTTAAATTCTTAATCAAAGATTTCTCAGGAACTATAAAAGCTAGAAGCATCAAATTTGGTATTCAATAGAATAATGATGACTTATTTTGTGTAAGAGACATTGGGCTTTCTCAGCTTATTTGTTCATCTGTTCTTTCATTCTTCTTTCTCTCCTTTTTGACCAATGTTAAATTTTCGTCAAAGATTTCTCAGGAACTATAGAAGCTAGAAGTCTCAAACTTGGAATGCAATGCAATAATGATGACTTATATCCTGTAAGGGTCAATGGGCTGGATTCTATTAGCAGATTTAGTAGTCAAGTCTGTGAATTGTTAAAACTTAAGTTCCACAGGTGAGCGGTTTAGGCTCATTGAGCCTCTTGTACTTTTTGAGTTATCTCCCTCGGAAGTTTGTCGATATGTATGTATGTATGAGCAAATCGTGTCTGGTCAATAACTTTCGTATTTTCCGATGGATTTTGAAATTACTTGGCAGAAATATTAACAACCATGAGACGATGGGTGGCGCGCATGAGGCAGGACGGTATCTCAAAGGTCAAGGTCATACTTAGAGGTCAAAGGTAAAAAAGGGGCCTTTTTTAGTGTTTGGTCAATAACTTGCTTATTTGTAGATGGAATTTGAAATTACTTGGCAGAAATGTTAACCACCATGAGACAATGTGTTGCGTGCATGACCCAGGTTGGTACCTCAAAGGTCAAGGTCATACTTAGAGGTCAAAAAGGGGCCTTTTTTCGTGTTTTGTCAATAACTTTCTTATTTTAGATAGAATTTGAAATTACTTGGCAGAAATGTTGACTATCATGAGACGATGTGTTGCACCCATGATTCAGGTTGGTACCTCAAAGGTCAAGGTCATATGTAGAGATCAAAGGTAAAAAGGGGCCTTTTTGTGTTTGGTCAATAACTTTCTTATTTTTAGATGGATTTTTTACAAATTGCTTGGCAGAGATGTCAACCGCCATGAGACGATGTGTTGCCCGCATGACCCGGTTTGGTACCTCAAAGGTCAAGGTCATACATAGAGGTTAAAGGTAAAAAATGGGGCCTTTTTGTGTTGGGTCAATACCATTCTTATTTTTTGATGGATTTTGTAATTACTTGGCAAAAATGTTAACCACCATGAGACAATGTGTTGCGTGTATGGAGCAGGTTGGTACCTCAAAGGTCAAGGTCATACTTAGAGGTCAAATATAAAAAATGGCCTTTTTTACGTGTTTGGTCAATAACGTTCTTATATATGGATAGATTTTGAAATTACTTGGCAAAAACGTTAACCACCAAGAGATGATGTGTTGCATGCATGACCCCGGTTGGTACCTCAAAGGTCAAGGTCATACTAAGAGGTCAAAGGTCAAAAACGGGGCCATTTTTATTGTTCAGTCAATAACTTTATTCATGGATATATTGTGAAATTGCTTGGCAGAAATGTTAACCATCATTAGACGATATGTTGCATGCTAGACCCAGGTCGGCACCTCCAAGGTCAAGGTCATACTAAGAGGTCAGAGGTAAAAAGAAGTCTTCTTTTTTGTGTCCTGTCAATAACTTAACAGTAACCATGCAAAAATGTTCACCTTCATTAGACGATGAGTCATGTGCAAGGCGAAGGTTCATACCTCCAAAGTCAAGGTCATACCTAGAGGTCAAAGGTCAAAAAAGGGACAGTCAATAACTTTATTATTCTTTAATGGATTATGAAATTACTTGGCAGAAATGTTAACCATCATGAGACGATGTGTTGTACCTCAAAGGTCAAGGCCATACTTTTGAGGGCAAAGGTAAAAAGGGTTTTTTTGTGTACGGTCAATAACTTTCTTATTTCTCTATGAACTTTTTAAAGTTGCTTTGCAGAAATGTTCATCTTCATTAAATGATGTGTTGCACACAAGACCCAGGTCAATACCTTCAATGCCAAGGTCATACTTAGAGGTCAAAAACGGGGGGAGATATCTGTGTTTTTTTTTTAGAAAAACAAAGTCTAGTTAAATTTTCATTTTCTTGTTTCTATAAGCATTCATATAAAATTTGGTCACAAATGACCCAGAGGTTCCAGTGGAAATTCTGTTTTAATCTTCATGTCTGAAAGGCTTTAGGCCAAGGTCAAAGAAGCATCTTGTGTAGTTTCATCCACTCATTTAGCTAATGGCATAGTATACCAATTTCAGATCAGAGACTGCAATAGGTTCCGAAAAATACATGGTTTTGACTTTTTCCCATAAAAAAAATCCGTAACAAAATTTGACCTTGGCGCAAAAACTCATTATCCACGAGACGGCCTCAGTAGCTCAGTCAGATGCGTGTCTGACTGGTGATCAGGAGTACGCGGGTTCGATACCTACTGGGGTCTTGATGGGAGGCATAGGGTCGACATGGAAATTCAGATTTGCTTATATCATTTCATTCTGATATCCTAGATGGTGGCCATGTTGGCCACCTTGAAATTTTTTCAAACAACATCTGCCGAACCAGGGGCCAGTTGTCAAAACTAACGACGTCGTTAGTTAACATATTGTTAAAACTTTGATCATTAAATATGGCAAATATGCTGAAATTTTTGCTGAAAAAATGTGAGCCAGCAAAAATACCAAAATTTACGATATTGTACTTGCTAGAAGAGTTAACAATATGACCACTAACGAGCTCGTTAAGCTAACGATGCTTTGAACAACTGGCCCCAGAGGTAGGATCAAGTTAAAACTCCATGGAAGGCATCGGGGCGAAATGGCGATTCAGAATTGTTCTTTTCCGATATCCAAAATGACCACTATTGCAGCCATCCTGAAATTCTTCAAATAACACATCTCTTCCCGAACCAAGCTGAAACTTGATGGGGCAACATGGAGATTCAGATTTGCTAAAATTGTTCTGTTCTGCTATCCAAGATGGTTGCATACGGAAGACATCTTGAAATTCTTCAAAAGACACCTCCTCCGGAATCAGAGGTCAGATCAAGCTGAAACTTAATGGGTGGCCTTGAGGCGACATGGAAATTCAGGTTTGCTAAAATTGGTCTGTTCCGATATTCAAGATGGCCACCATGGCGGCCATCTTGAAATGCTTCAAACTACATCTCCTGAACTAAGGTCGAGTGGAGCTGAAAGTTGATTGGAGGTATTGGGTGTGACATGGAGATCCAGGATTGCTGAAATTATTTTGTTCTGTTATCTAAGATGGCTTCCATGTTTGCCAGCTTGAAACTCTTCAAACCACATCAAGCTGAATTGAGCCGAAACTTGATGGAAGGCATGGAGATTCAGACTTCTTAGTAACATTCTGTTCTGATATCCCAGACGACAACCATGTTGGCCGTCCTGAAAATCTTTGAACCACATCTGCTACCGAATGGTCTGTTGCATTGAGTTGAAATTAGTGGGAGGCATTTGGGTGATCCGGAGATTCGGGAATTGCTAAAAGTGTTGCATTGTGATATCACAGATTGCGACCATCTGGAAATTCTTCAAAGCACCTGTATAGGAATTACATATAAGATTTACAGGGAAGGGCATCTCATGTGTTCTTAGTATAATATGTCAAACTCGCTGGGTCCACAAGAAGATTCGGTATTGTATTTTTTTTTTTTTTTTTTTTTTTTGCCAGCGGCCATATACACCATAGCTTTGTTTATGTTACAATTGTATTCTACGGAACCCGGGAAGGGACATGAATTTTTATTTTTATTATGTTGTGCGAACAAGATAAAATCTTGAGCGGACAAGATATTATCTTGTTCGGACTACATATTATCTTGTGCGGACAAGATATTATCTTGTGCGGACAAGATATGATCTTGTCCGCACAAGATATTATCTTGTGCGCACAACTTATAAAATAAAAAAAAAACATGTCCCTTCCCGGGTTCCGTAGTATTCACATGATTGGTTATTCAGCAATACCTCTTCCCATGCCCATGACCTTGGGGTCAAGTTCACACTTAGAACGTTTTTGTTAGGTTTTAAAAGAACTTGTGTTTTCCATATGATACACAATCAAGCTTCAATATTTCGAATACCTTCAGAACCATGAAATTTCGAGATATGGATAGTTCGAACTACTGATGGTTACTCAAAGTCAGACCATGAGGTAGAATAGGGATGACATCAGGGAATGTTTTCGAGTTTTATAAAATATTGGTGAGTTGTATGTTCTCATTAGAATCGCCTCATTGAACATACCTTTTCAAGATAAAATCAAACAAACAGCCATAAGTTAACCTAAATCATCACGAAAACACGTCTATATAATTCTGACCCCCTTGAACCCCAATTTTATATAATAAAACTGAGATTTACAGGGGTAAACCTTATTTTTCTTATTTCTGATCAAAAATATAGATTGTGGGTACTCGTTAGAACCGCCTCTATGAGGCGGTTCTAACTTGTACCCATAATCTATATTTTGAGCAGAAATAAGAAAAATATTACTATTTTTCGTTTACAATGTCGGTTTTTCAGGAGGTAAAATTTACAATGTATTTGTTTAGGCGTGTTTTCGTAAAATACACGGGTATCTGGAGCTATGGGAAGAAATTTCAAGGGACTTCAGAATGAGGTCGAATTAGCCCATTTCAAAAACATGCCTATACAAATACATTGACACATTTATCGCCGAAAAAATGAAAATTTTCAGATGAAAAATTGTGATATTTTTTTTATTTCTGCTCAAAATATAGATTGTGGGTACTCGTTAGAACCGCTTCATCGAGGCGGTTCTAACGAGTACCCACAATCTATATCTTAGAGGAGAAATAAGAAAAATAAGGTTTACCCCTGCAAACCCCAGTTTTACTATATAAAAGTGGGGTTCGAGGGTTTCAAATTATATAGGCGTGTGTTCGGTATGGTTTACTACCTGACATTGTGCCTGTGGGTGGTTAGACGACTGGTGAACAGTGTAGACCCTGAAGAGATGCTGAACTCTTTGGTATCTTGTCTGGGTTTGCACTGTTTGCTCTCGCCTGTGTGTCAGAGTGCTTGCAGTAAGTATGGAACTTTTTTCGTTGTAAAATTTGTAAATAATTTGAGGGCCGCAAGGGAGATTAGTCATTGTTCTAATTGTGTTACCCTCTTGAAATAAAGACTTTATTAATATTATTATTCGTGATGCAAGGGACTTCAGAATGAGGTCGAATTAGCCGTAGTAAACGAGCCATCCATGTTTTGAGTTATCGAAGTTTCACTGCAGTGGTTTGGTTCATTTTTGGTATGATAATTGATAAAGGTCCAAATCTTCATTCAGCAATACCCCCACCTTTGCCTTTGACCTCATTTTGACATTTTTTCCAGGCGAGCTACGCTGTCTGACGATAGCTCTTGTTTTCATTATAATCGCCTTTCAGTTCAGTGCAAAATGTTCCAGCGATTCTTCAATTCAATTATGTCATCCTGGAGGAACTTTTCATCTTGACAGTCCATAAATGCCCCAACAGCCCAAATGAAGACATCTGCCTCTCTCACAGTTCTGGAGTTTGTTTGTTTGATTTGAGGTTTAACGTCCCCGTCAACACTGTTAAGGTCATTTTGGAGACGTTGCTTCCAAGTTTGTTGGACTTTTACCCGACATTGAGATGAAATGACATCTCAAGCCCTGTCGCCCAATGAAACCAATAGGGTTTATTAGCATGGACGGTCCGCCTCGCACCGCGGTTCCTGGACAGGCTTAGATCCTCTAAGCGGTTTACCAGTACTAGTGTGCGGGCAGGATTCAGCTCTGCGTGGAAGCATCATGCAGCCCATATATTTCTTCAAGCCCCTATGGGCGGGGGCTAGTTCTGGAGTTTGGAAATAGGTAAAAACCGAACACTTATCCCGCTGAATACGAAAACACCTACCGTTGCAAACAGTAGATACAGATCAGATGGATCTACACTGTTTGCCAATTAGTTCGCAAATTTGAATGCAACATTTTATCAGGAATCTTGATTGGCTGAAAGTCAGCAATTGGTGTGGTTTAATTTATTCAGCATGATAATGGTTAAAGGGTGTCTGATCAAGAGAATACAGGGCATGGGACAGACTGTGTAGCTGCAGCTTCTGCATCTTGTGGTACGTGGGCAGTGAGTGAGTGAGAGTTTGAGTTTTACGTCCCACCAACAGCTGAGGTCATAAGGATATGGGACCTCGATTTAAAGACTCATCGAAAGTCTGGAGAAGCCCGGTGGAACGTGGGCAGATACATCGTCCTGGAGCAAGAGCATACCTGCTTTGTACTCTGCCCTCTGCTTTTCGTTGATTTTCTTGTTCTGTTTTCTTAACCCATTGTATACTAGTGGACTCTTCCATTGCTATATGTTGGACAAGTCTATTAGTCATACGAGGGCTGTCAGGTCTATTTTTCATTTTTATTCTATTTTTGACGGAAAATTCTGTTAGCAAATAGTGAAGGCCCTGATCAGACGCCGCATTCTGCGGCGTCTGATCTGACCCTGCACTGTTTGCCAAGGTACCCTTTTAGGGGTTTCCCGCATACAATGGGTTAATTCAGCATAGCGCTGATGCTCAGCGATGGTGTGACCTCTATGAAGATGGTGATACCTCTCTGAAGATAATTTACCATGACAACACCTTAACTTGGGCCATAACCTTGCCCAAAGGTGATGTGTGCTTGAATTACCTTTTTGGCATAGATCCTTGATGTTTCCACTGTACGTTTGACTCGGGACTAAAGAGATGGATCATGTTTAATCCTTTGTTAAAATGCTTTTCAGCAATCTGGCCTGGTGGCAAAACTGTCGTGAAAAGTTGATCCCAGCCACCTTTTGGTCTGGTTCCAACATTCTGCGAATCCATCCTGCTGACAGTTTGCTCAGTTCAGTTTGAACGACATCAGACAAAATGGGATATGACTGATCCAAAACTCTGAATGATGACTTTTATTATTCATGTTACCATACTTTTGTTTGTTTGGTTTGATGTTTAACGTCCCCGTCAACACTGTATAGGTCATTTTGGAGACGTTGCTTTCAATTTTATGGGACTTTTACCCGGCATTGGGTTGAAATGACATCTCAAGCCCCGTAGCCCAATGAATGGTTTATAAGCATGGGCGGTCCGGCTCGCACCGCTCTGCCTGGACAGTCTTAGATCCTCTAAGCGGGTTAACAGTACTCGTGTGCGATTGGTTTCAGCTCTGCGTGGAAGCATCATACAGCCCATCTATTTCTTCAAGCCCCAATGGGCGGGGGCCATCATTTTACAGTCAACCCTCTTTACACCAGCATTGCACGACAATTTCAGTGGAACAGATAAGACAATTAATGGAGTTATTGAAGAATATTGTGATTTTTAATACTCCAAGAAACAGTTGTTGCTGATATCTGTTAGAATTGCCTCGGGAGGCAATTCTAACAAATATCCACAGCATTTGTTTCTTGGAGTAATTAAGGTTGAAAGTCCTTTATTTCCTAATATGAAATAAACAGGTGTTACCTATAAACCATAGAGAACAATCCTCGGTGCGTTCTAAGATTTGCATCCCTTATATACAAATTATCTCTACTGATCACCGAAGGGCCATGTTGCAACGCTTGGTATTCCCACAACGCTTAGTGTTCGTGTTAACCCTTGTCCTGCTGAATATTTAAATATGCCACACCCACTACTGATTATCAACCAATCAGATTACTTGATGCCAATCATTGCAACAAATTCATTAACTGAATGGCAAACACTGTAGATCCTGATCAGATGGCTTCTTCAGAAGCCATCTGATCTGGATCTACATTGTTTGAAAGATGTGGCAAATCCGGGATCAGCAGAACAAGGGTTAATAATAATAACAACAACACTGCTATTCGAGAGCAATACTCCCATGTCAGGGTCCATTTTGGGATGACTAAAGACTTTCATCTTTTGTAAAATTAAAATATCTCTTGGGTCATTGATGTTTAAAAATAGAAAACCTCAATAACTTATCATATAGAATCCTCCGTGGTGTAGTTGTTATGCTACTCGCCTTGTAAACCAGGGATCGCAGGATCGATTCCGGGTTTCTCCAGACTTTCGGATGAGTCTTTAAACCGAGGCCCCGTCTCCGTATGACCTTAGCTGAGGGTGGGACGTAAAACTCAAACACTCACTCACTCATAACGTATCATAAATCGGCCCCCGCCAATCGGGGCTTGAAGAAATATATGGGCTGCATTATGCTTCCACGCAGAGCTGAAACCGACCCACACACGGGTACTGGTAAATCGTTTAGAGGATCTAAGCCTGCCCAGGCAAATCGATGCGAGTCCGCCCATGCTTAAATAAACCATATTGGTTTCATTGGGCGGCAGGGCTTGAGAAGTCATTTCATCTCAATGTCGGGTAAAAGTCCCACAAAATTGGAAGCAACGTCTCCAAAATGACCTTTACAGTGTTGACGGGGACGTTAAACCTCAAATCAAACAAACAAAAACTTACCATAAATACACACACTTTTATCTGTAACTACACATAAGTCAACACGAGGAAGCGGGCTAACGTCGGGACGACAGCGATGTCAAGACGTTGGCCCGGAATTCTTTGCTGGATGGGATATATGAGAAAAAATTTCCATGGACTCGAGTTCAATTTAGCCATCATCTTAACTGAGTCATTAAACTCATTGTGCAGTGGAATTCTGCTATTAAGACGACCTAAAATTCAGACAAATTATGCTTTTAAAAGCATATTTAGAAGGTTTCAGTACATTTTCTTCGAGTTTTGTACATCCCGTGTGCTCTGTTGGAAGACCACCTTTGGGACTGTTCAAAAGTGGTCTTTATGACCACTTTTGAACAGTCCTAAAGGTGGTCTTAATATAGGAATTTCGCTGTATTTCTCAACATAGTGCTCTTAAATACGTCGAATATAGTTGAAGCAAGACATGAGAAAAACAAAGACAACTTCTCTGGAAATGGTTTATTGTTTCCTTATTTTAATCATCCATCAATAAAACACGCCTATGTAATTTTTACTCCTTTGAACCCCACTTTTATATAGTAAAACTGGGGTTTGTAGGGGTATACTTATTTTTCTTCTTATTTCTGCTGCAAAATATAGAGTGTGGGTATTCGTTAGAACCGCCTCGATAACGCGGTTCTAACGAGTGCCCACAATCTATATTGTGAGAAGAAATAAGAAAAATATCACAATTTTTCATCTTAAAATTTTCAGTGTTTCGGTGAGAAAGGTGGCAATGTATTTGTATAGGCGTGTTTGCGTAATGATAGAATTCCTTGACGTCTTTAATGGGAGACAACTTTCAGCTATGTAAGGCTCATGAAATGACGGTAAGATAACACGTCTGATATAAATTCAGGGATTTAACATTATGGAAACACGCCTATTTAAATATATTGAAAATTTCATCACCGAAAAAAATGACCATTTTCAGATAAATAGAGGATATTTACTTTTTTGAGATGAATATAAAAAATATTTCATCGAATGTGATGAAAATATCAGAATTTTCACGAGTGCGAAGCACGAGTGAAAATTCTGATGTTTTCAACACACGAGATGAAATATTTTTAATATTTATCGAAAAAAAAAGTAAATTTTCTTTTTATTTGATAATATTTTAGGACACCTACTGTAATTGATCTATCAGTTCTTACGTCACAATTTTTGACGTCACAACTGTCAGTTGCTAACCATAAACAGTCGCCATTTTTAATACAGCATTTTATGCTTTTTCAAGGTATTTTACAGAATTATTTTATAGATAACATATGAATTTTGGCGAGAAAATAGTCCGGGCTGCTACTGTGAAAATAACATGGTCATGTTATTTTTCACACTGTGAAAATATCATAATATCATTTATATTTTCACAGTGTGAAAATATCACTTTTATTTGTTTCAGATATGCACTGATTTCACTGCTATGTATTAAATAAAAAGTTTTAAGTTTTAAAGGTTTTCATATTTCTGCATAAAATATTGGTTTAGTGGTTACCTGTTAAAACTCGTGTGCGGGTCGGTTTCAGCTCTGTGTGGAAGCATCATGAAGCCCATATATTTCTTCAAGCCCCGATGGGCGGGGACCGGTTTTTTTTTAAAGTGGAACATTTCAAATAATGGAGTTCGTCTGTTTTTTTTTTGTTTTTTTTTTTTTTTTTGTTTTGTTTTTTTCAGACGACCGATCGATTTAGAGGGGGATTAGGCAGAACAGACCAGACACATATTCAACATGTTGGCACTTGACTTCGTTTTTGCTTTCCCATCCTTTAACCCATACATGTTTATGGCAATGGAATATTCCACCTTATAAGTTTGGAGTTGTCCATTTTTAATTATAGGGATGTCAGGTTTCTTCGTGAGGATTAAGTTTTACGAAAATGTACGTAGTTCAAGGAAACAGTGTAGACCCAGATCAGAAGCCGCGTTTCGCGGCGTCTGATCTGGGTCTACACTTTTTGCCAACGTCCCCCAAAAAGGGCCGCTAGGCATATATGGGTCATTTTACGTTCTGTAGTATTTTAGCGGTACATCGCTTATGAAATATGAGGATGTAAAGCGTCGCTTTGATTACTTCAATCAGTGACGTCATTTACGCACCTTCGCAAACTGTCGGAAACGTCACTATGTGTAAAAATTATAAAATAAAAGTACACGTAACAACAAATATTTAATTAAACTTTTTAAAAAAAAATCCAAGAGTGAGAAACGAAGAATGTACAAGGGGAGCTCAATAAGTTCGTAGAGCTCGGGGTTTAACTCACAGACTGGAAGATATCACGAAACACGCCTATATAACTTTGAGCCCCCTTAAACAACACTTTAATATAGTACATGTAAAACTGGGGTTTACAGGGTATGCATTATGTTTTCTTCTTTCTGCTCAAAACCATAGATTGTAGGTACTTGTTAGGTTCTAACGAGTTCCCACAATCCATGTTTGAGCAGAAATATGAAAATATATCAGAAATTTTCTATCTGAAATTTTTCATTTTTGGTGGCAGAGCTTTGAACCGTGTTTTCGTAATGCTCAAACCCTCAGGGCAACGGAAAACATCGGAAACTCGCTAGAAACTCTTTTCCGACTAAGCCCGTTGTCTGTCTGTAGTTTTGATGGAAAATTCTGTTTGCAAACAGTGCAGACCCGATCAGACGCCGCGTTCTGCGGCGTCTGATCTAGGTCAGCGCTGCTTGCCAAGGTTCTCCTTTAGGGGTTTCCCCGCATGCAATGGGTTAAAGGATAGAATTTGCTCTGGAAATAGGCAACATAAGATCACTATCAGTGTTAATACAAGCAAAACTACTTTTCATGAAATAGTTGCCTTCACATGCAATAATATTAAAAGACAAAAAGTTGATTCAGAGAATGACAGAGAAAAGGGTCTTTTCTTGTTATTATTTTTATTTTCTTGGGAGCATCTCATTCCTGAAACAAAAAATCAAAAACAGTAATAATTAAGAGGCATTACAACACGATAATACAATAATGTTTCTTTGGTGCGTATGTTATTACCGATGTCTAAATCTACTTTAAACTGGTTGATTGGTTGATTTGAGGTTTAACGTCCCCGTCAACACTGTAAAGGTCATTTTTGAGACGTTGCTTCCAATTTTGTGCGACTTTTAACCGACATTGAGATGAAATGACTTCTCAAGCACTGCCGCCCATTGAAACCAATAGGGTTTATAAGCATGGACGGTCCGACTCGCAATGCTTTGCCTGGGCAGGCTTAAACTAATCAATTCGCGTGACCCCGTTCTCGTAACGTAACAAGCACCAATAATGCATATTTGGGGTATAACGATTTTTGTTTGTATTGGAGTTTAACGGCCCAGTCAACACTATTTAGGTCAATTTTGTGCCGGTCGGTTTACCTATCCACATTTTTTCCTGGGCAGGCTTATACGTAAGCGGTTAACCAGTACAGTGCGCATTCTTTCGCCAGACACTGACAAACAAACAAACTTAAGCAAATGCATTAGAATGGTGTATTATCTATCTCATTTGCATAAAACACGCAATCTATTTTAGCAAACACAAGGCAAATAATGTATACCCCGGTAGACCCCACATTTCTGTGTATAAAAACGGATTTAGATAGGTCTTTATATCACGGACTTGTTATCGTGCGGCTTTGAAATAAATATATAATGTGTGTACTCATTAGGATCGCCTCATTGAGGCGACTCTAATGAGTGCACACAACATATCTTTTCAAGACAAAATCAGAAATAGTCATCCTAAATGAATGGACATGGAGCTTCGGGAAATACAGTGAAATTCCGCTATTAAGACCACCTAAAATTAAGATCAATTCTGCTTTAAAAAGCTTATTTAGTAGGTTGTAGTTACACTTTCTTTGTGTTTTCTGCATGCAGTGTCCTCTGGTCATAGACCACCTTTGGGGCTGTTCATAAGTGGTCTTAAAGACCACTTTTGAACAGTCCCAAAAGTGGTCTTAATAAAGGAAGTTTACTGTATTCTCAACGGATTCGAAAACTGATTCGAATGTGATATTGTTTAACGAACTATCCATGTTGGAGTTAACGAAGTTTTCCTGTATATACTTACGTCACCATATCTGAGAACTACAGTTAGCATTCCCCCTCTTTGACCATTGTTAGGCTTGGATCACTGCATCGAGCAGCATTTAAGTTACACATGTTGCCTATGAAAACAGAATATATAAAGTGTGTGAACGTTTTGACAATAGTTTGGGTCCCCTTGTAGAGCTAGTATAACATGGTGTCGATAATCTATGCTTTTCCTCACTTTTCCCCATGTAAAAAGTGTTTTCAAGTGACTCGGTGACGAGGTTGTGCGAAGGGAGAAACAGTGTTTGTGATTTTTTTTTAAGGTTTTACGTCCCCGTCAACATTGTATAGGTCATTTTGAAGACTTTGCTTCCAATTTTGTGGGACTTTTACCTGGGCAGGCTTAGATCCTCTAAGCGGTTTACCAGTACTCGTGTGCGGGTCGGTGTCAGCTCTGAGTGGAAGCATCATGCAGTCCATCTATTTCTTCAAGCCCCGGCAGACGATTTGCTATGGTACCTACCTACCTATCGTTACATTTGACCATTACTCGTAGGTGTACATTACATAAACTCAATGTTTGCAGGATGGAAGCCTGCAAGCAATCATGCAATTACGGTAGTGATCTTTAATCTGTACAGGGGAGGGTTCTCCATGCACGTGGGGGGGGGGATCCAGCTAGCGTTCTGATCAGGAGAACGGTGCACTTTGTGGCATTTACATGATTCATCTCTGCAAAGGTGCTAGTGAAGCATGTTCGAACACCGCAATTTTATTACCGCTACCTGGAATCGGACCGGGGACCTCTGGTATCATAGGCAAGTGCACTAACCACTAAGCTACCACGTTCCACTTTTTACCCCATTTACTTTTCCAACCAAGTTGTTACTTGTAATAAATAAACCCTCCTAAAAATTTGATTTTAACCCATATATGCCTAGTAGGCAAGGCACTTTAATTTTTATGGTCAAGATAATTCCTTGAGAAACTCTTTTAACACCAAAACACAGGGCTATGTTATATTATTTACCCCAAAAAAGTCCTCAAAAAATATCCGTGCCAGTTCTGAGAAAATTAGGATTTAATCCGCAGAAAAAGCATTAAATAAGTAATGGCCCAATAATAGCACCATACGCTGTTTTACCGGCTGTAAGGCGAGCTCTCCTCACGCGCAAACAAATGACGTCATTAAAAACAAAATATACGTCAGAAATTGTTAAAGTGCAGTCTATAATTTATTATTAAAAAGAGAACGAAGAAGCTTTCTCTTGATTGATAAATGGAAATATTTGCTCAAAATCGTTCGAAATATGGTGCACGGAGGCTATGCATTTTCCCAAATCTATCCATCTATTTGTGTTTGAATCCACAAAATCAAAAGGAAATCCAGTTGAAGGTTTGGCGGACACAAGCAGACGATGCAGACTCTCGCTGCTTTCTATATTCTATTTTCTTTTTTTTTTTAAAGATGCCATTTATATTTTCCTTGTATGCGATTGATAAACAAGATCTATGTTCAAGTTGAAAAAATAAACTTTTTTTTGGGGGGGGGGGGGGGGGGGGGGGGGTCGGAAAATACATTTGTCAATGTCTCGTGACAAAAATTTAGTGTATGGAAGCACATTTGTGCCATCAGAAAAAAATGAATTAATATCGTAAATATGTGTATACGGTGTATTCTGGTAACATTACGCACATAAGATTTTGAAAGCTATGTGTGACTTTGTGGAAGCAACCACTCAAAAATCACAATCAGAACTGCAACACTGTTCTATCTACTTACTGTAATATAGAAATTGGCCGCTGAATTTTAAACAGGCAGGAAAATAATACTAAGAAAAGGGATACCCCCTTGAAATTGATTTACAAATTTTGTCACCCAACATTGCGCACAATAACTGTTTTGAGCTGAATGAACACAAAGGTTGCCTCAAACAACCTTAAAAGGGGCAAAATCCGGATGAGAAAAATATCTTTAGCTAATTTTCCATGAGGAATCCATATATGAAATTTCAAAACCCTAGCATACAAGCATCTAAAGTTATGCTATGATTCACAATGCATACAATGTACGGAAAGTGACAAAGGGCCATTTGCCACAAAGTATTTTTCGGAATTTAGTCAAAAGTTAATCAGGACATCTACTCATCAGCACCATTCTATTCACCAACTTACAAGGTTCTAGCTCCAATAGATTTTGAGATATGTTGCTGACAAGATTTTATAAAAAAAATTCAAAGGGCAATAACTTTTGAAGGGGCATAATCCGGATAAGAAAAAAATACGCGTTAGCTAATTTTCCATGAAGAATCCATATATGAAATTTCAAAACCCTAGCATGCACGGTTCTTGCGTTATGCTATGCATCAAAGGCGTAACGGAAGTTAGATTGGACGAACCAGAAGCAATATGCCCCTCCGAAAAGGTTGGGGTCATAAAAAACATTACGAAAACACGCATATTCAAATCTGTTGGAAGATTTGATCACCCAAAAAAGTTCCAGAGAAAATTCTGATGTTTTTCTTAATGATCACGAAAACGAATCGTTGCTTCCAATTTTGTGGGACTTTTACCTGACATTGAGATGAAATGACATCTCAATCCCTGCCGCCCAATGAATCCAAAAGGGTTTACATGCATGGACAGGCTGACTAGCAGCAACTTTTCTGGGCAGGCTTAGACATTCTCAGCGGTTTAACAGTACTCATGTGCGGTCGGTATCAGTTCTGTGCGGAGGCATCATGCAGCCCAATCTATTAGTCCAAGCCCAGATGGGTGGGGTCGAAAAACACGCCTATATAATTTTGACACCTCGAACCCCACTTTTATATTGTAAAACTGTGGTTTACAGGGATAATCATTAAATTTCTTATATCAGCACAAAAACATATATTGTGGGTACTTAAAGTACAGTTCAGGCGGTTCTTAGTCGAGCTCCGCAATCTATGTTTTGGGCAGAAATAAGAAAAACATCATATTTTTAATCTTAAAATTCCATTTTTGGGCTGAAAAATTGACAATTTTTTTGTTTAGGCATGTTTCGTAATGTCTGCTCAAAAGCATAGATTGTGGGTACTCGATAGAAACACCTTTCTCGTGGGGTTTTAGTTTATAATTTAATGTAGTTCAATTGCGATGAAAGCCTCAAGCTTAATCAATCGCTCTCGAACACTCATTCTGGTTGTTTTCACGCGCGCAAGGGAGAGGCAGTTGACTTTTACACCACTGCTACCCATTTACACCTGGGTTGGGTGGGGCAGTGGGGAGTTTTAGGGGGTATACATGTACATTATTTTTCTTATTTCTGCTCAAAGAAGCCTCCATGGTGTAGTGGTTAAGCTACTAGCCTCATATACCAGGAGTCGTGGGTTCGATCGAAGGGCTTCTCACGACTCTCAGATGAGTCTTAAAACCGAGGTCCGGTCTCCGTATGCAGGGGTTTCATCAATAGACGGGTACTGGGGAATTTCCTGTTTACTTAGACATTATTCCCCTGCTATGCTTCATAAATTTGGCTTTATTCAGATAACAACGAAAATCAAACTCCTATCTTTCCTTGAAATCTGGATGCCAAAATGTTTTTGAAACCACTGCATATGACATTTGCTGTTGACGGGACGTAAACCTCAAACATAGATGAGGCAGTTCTATTGAGTATCAACAATCTCAGAAGCTATGTTTTTGAGCAGAAAAATAATATATAACCCCTAAACCTCAAGTGTTTCTAGTTTATATATAAAAGTGGGTTAGTGGAAGTCACAATTACATAGGCATGTTTTCGTGATGTGCCAAAGTTTGCTTTTGATTTTCCTTTTTTGATTTTGTTTTATGTGACCTTGTAGATAAGATTTGGAAATCCTTATTTGATATCTGTGACTCTTTTTACACTTTATGGTAACTGGCACATTTTAGTTCTACACAAATTAATGTGTGCTTAGCATAGACTCAAGCTTTTTGTAAAAGCTAATACTTGTTTTTCCATATTTCGCACAAAATATATAAAAAAAATAATTAAAAGAAAACTTTTATCTTCAGAATTTTTAGTATTTTTCCCCAATAGAAATATTCATTTTGAATGATTTAATGAAGTCAAGTATTAATTGTTTAACATACGCCAGTAATATTAATTTTGTCCTGCTTTTTGTGATTTTTCTTCATTTTTCGTATTTTTTCACCCCCCCCAAAAGTACCCTTTCCCCTCGGATTTTTTTTGAGGACTTTTTTTCTATAAATCAGGACACCTTCCTGATACTAAAACTGCTGATAACATTTCTCAAGGAATTAGTTGTGGGTCAAGGGTCATTTCCGGCTAAATGTACTGGCCTATAGCGGCCATTTGGAACATTGACAAATAGTGCATACCCAGATCTCACACCGTGTTCTGTGGCATCTGATCTGAGTATACACTGTTTGCTCAAAGTACACGAATTTGTTCACAACTTACCTCAAACAAAACAAGCCTGACGCCCAATTATCATACCCCCGGCCCCGACATACGAAGTATGCTATGGGGTGTATAGTTTTCGTCCTGCCGTTCATCCGTCCGTGCGTCAGTCCGTCCGTGAGAACGTGCGTCCGCCCGTCCGTTAACATTTTGGTTAAAGTTATGCGTAAGAGATTGTATCTTCTGAACCCTTTGATAGATTTAGTTGATACTCCCACTGAAGTTACATAATGGTCTAAAGATTTCATTGATGAATGTTCCACCCCCTCCCCCACACACACAAGGTCACAGACTTAGAATTTTACATTTGGTTAAAGTTTTATGACACTGTTTATAGATGCCTGTATGTTTTTAACTCTTGAGACAAATTCAGTTGATACTTGCATCAATGTTGCATACCAGTCCAAAATTTCGTGATGTAAAATTTATAGATGCCTGTATGTTCTAAACTCTTATGACAAATTCAATTGATATGTGAGACGCCAAGTTCTGCAACGGAAGGTCAGGTTGTTTTTCATTTGCATTGACGTTGCATACTATAATCAGCATTACCCACCATGCCCATCCAGTAAAATTGATGCCCCAACCCCTTCAGTAACTTTGATGCCCTCACTCCCTTGGTCCATTTAGAAATTTTATCTTTGGTTTAGCTTTTTAAGCACATTTATAGAGTCTTATAGTTTCCATATTACATACAAGCTCGAAAGATATATTAGAGGGTGGTGCTGGCCGGGGGTATACGTGGCCCACTGGTCGCTTGCTCTAGTTGGGTATGGACCGCTCCAAACTCATAAGATGAATGTTCCACTGTTACAATGGATTATAGAGCAGCCACAATACACAAGAACTATTCCTAATTAGGGGATAACTGTACTGAAAATTGTCATTTGGGGAGGTAAATCGGAGGTTTTACGGTCGGAAATTTCGTTTTACGGCGACGCGTAAGTGGAGCCGTAAAACGTAATTTGCGACCGTAAAACCGACGATTTACCTCCCCAAATGACAATTTTCAATACAGTTATCCCCATTCTAATGCACTTTTTCGGTTGTTAAGCTAAAATTTGTACTTTTTTGCACAAGGCGGCAAGCGCAGTGCGCTGCGTAAAACCAAATGCCAGCCAATGAAAAGCCACGTTACGTGGTGACGTCGGATTTCCGACAGTATATCGTGGAATATACTGTCGCAAATTTTTGACGTTATCCAATCAGACGTCGCGTTACATACGTAAGTGCATTAGAATTTTCATTATAATATCAATGAGCCGCGCAAAGATTTAACCCTTTTTGTACCAAATGGAATCTTCCTCCTTATATATAGCAGGAGTTCATTTCAAAATTAAGCGGTGTCAGGTTGTGTTTTCATCAAAATTTATTTTGAAAATGACTAAACTTTTAGCAAACAGTGGAGTCTCTAATCAGACGCCGTGTTCTGCTGCGTCTGATCTGGACCTGCACTGTTTGCCAGGGTACCCGTTTTGGGGTTTCCGGTACTAAATGGGTTAAGGGACAAGAGGTCAGTACGCCCAGTGATGATTTCAACTCATCCTTATCACCCGCGGCATCTCATCACGAAATCACGCCTAATATTTTGACCCCTCTTAACCCTACTTTTATATGGAAAAACTGGGGTTTACAGGGACATACAATATTTTTCTTACTTCTGGTCAGAAACATAGATTGTGGGTAATCGTTCGAAACGCCTCGGCGAGGCGGTTCTAACAAGTGCCTATGCTCAATGTTTCTAGCAGAATTATAGAAATATCAGAATTTTATATCAGTTAATTTTCATTCCATTTTATTTATTGATTGTTTATTTTTAGTGGATAAACTTTTCAATATATTGAATATAGGAATGAATTTCATTTTTGTACCGATGTATGAAACTCCGGACTCCAAGCAGTTTGTGAGTGATTCGCCGTAGTTTACAGTGTAGGCCTACTCATCGATAAAATCCACAAGAATGATTTGTCTACTTACAACTGACCGACAAACCGTGATTTATTACTCAACAAATCACAGACTAGAGCTGATCTATTTCGATTCTAACACGCTGAAAATCGGCAATTACATTGTTGTTTGCTTCAAAATCTCAGAACCTTTCGCCATTGTTAGAATAAATCCCGCTAAAATTATCGACTGAAATATATGCATTTATACCCTTTTCTAATGTTTTCGATGCGAGAATATGACGTTACAGCGTCTAACGTCAAGGAAATCGACTAGTGACGTCATAGCTTGACAGTTTTTAATGGCGTCACTCGTCACGCTCTTCCTTGTGGTGATTTGTTGTAGAATAAAACATAGTTTTTTTCCATTGTCTATATAGGCGCGCTGTGTTAGAATCCTCATTTAATTCCAACTTTGTCATCGAAATGAATAAAAAAAAATACCCAAAATGGCAAATCGTATGAATTCTTTCGAATGCATAAGATGGCACTTACCAACTAGCACGGCGGAATGATTATAATTCAATTTGAAACTGTCATCTTTGACAAAAACCCAAGCGATAAAAAAGACAAATAAGTAAAACGTCGAGTCTTCAAATTCCGTCTAAGTCTTCAAATTTTGTCATCTATAATTTACGTTCTCAATTGATTCCCATCTTCAATCGAATGATGTTCACATATATAATGGCATGACGTAACGCACGGGTTTTAAGCGGGCTCGTTGACGTCACGTTATATTACTGTCTGTGTGAACCGTTCTGAGATTTTTGCTCATGGAATTTATCGAAGTATAAAACTTTTATTTCAACCAATCAAATCGCTGGAAATGGTCAGAATGATGTAGAACTGGAATATATATATTGTGGTTTTGGTTTTACGGCCCTTTCAAGATTATTTCACTCATATCGAGGCGATCGTTAATCAGAGGTGGGCGAAAACCGGAGTACTCGGAGAAAAAACACCTGACCTTCCGTTGCAGAACTTGGCGTCTCACATGTGAACCGAGCGAGGCTCGAACCCAGAGCAGTGAGAGACCTAATGATTGAGTCAGCGTTCTTATCCACTAGGCCACGGAGGCCCATTATTTGGAATTATATATATAAGCGTGTTTTCGTACTGCAGACCAGTCTTTGCTGTGCGTTATATGGAGAAATTCTAAAACAAGGTAAGGGTGGTTGGGTGAGGCAAAGGTGACGTGTATCTTGTGTCACTGAGGCGTCACTGAGATGAAATGACATCACAATCCCTACCGCACAAAGAAACACCTAGGGTTTAATTAGCGGCTCCTGGACACGCTTAGACTTTCTAAGCAGTTTACCAGTACTCAAGTTCGGTCGGTTTCAGCTCTGCGTGGCAGCACCATTCAGTCCAATCTATTTCTACAAGCCCCGATGGGCGGGGGCGCCTGATCTGGATCTGGGTCTTTACTGTTTGCGTTAAGTGCATACACTTTTGGTAAACCTTGTAGTGTACAAACAAAACAAACCCGACACCCCTACATTTGGAAATGGACCACTATTATTTTATTAGGTCGAATATTCCATTGATTTGACCCAACAAATACAAGGAGCTGAGGGTGGGAATCACTAACACGGTAAATGAATTAACCTTGAAGCCTCTTGCACACCAAAAAAGGGAGAAATTCTTATTGGATAATATCGAGATTTCCATGTGTTTGGTATGCACTGGTTGAATAGGACGTCATGTACGCAGTCATATGCATGTCAATAAACATGACGGTATAGTCATCACAATCTGGTGGATAATGATGCCGGACACTGAACCTGGGGACCACAGGAGCTTTAAGTTCAGTCAGAAATTCATGTCAAAATAGTACAAATCGACTATCCTATAGCGAGCCAAAGGCGCCTATAGGATAATAGATTTGAGCCATTTTGACAAGTATTTCTGGTTCCTGTGCTCGGGGCGGACACTTCTTTCAACTCCTCACACCCACTTATAGTACACGGCCACAAGATACCTCGGTCCCTTGGATATAAAATACCACAATCCATGTTTTGATAATGAGGCAGTTCAAGGGGTCGAGGTGTCTAGAGGCCGGAGTGGTTGTAGGGCAATATGCCTAAGGCCGAGGTGACTGGGGAGAGAGAGAAAGAAAGAGAGAAAGAAAGAGAGAAAGAGAATGGGGCGTACGTGCGTCTGTGTGATACTAACCGTACGTTTTTCCATCCGAGCCACAGACGGGCCTATAGTCAGCTGTACAAAGAACAGGACAGCACCCAGCGTGCACAATCTCTAAGGTGTTATCATTGCATTTAGCTATTCCAAACACGCACTCACTACCTAGAACCACAGAGTACTGATATAAAATATATCACATTAACCCTTTTTATACCAAATGGAATCTCCCCCCTTGCAGATGGCAGGAGTCCATTTCGAAATTTAGGAGTGACAGGTTGTGTTATCTTTAAAAAAAAGCTGAACATTTTTGCAAATAGTGTAGGCCCTGATCAGTCGCCTCGTTCTGTGGCGTCTGTTCTGGGCCTGCAGTGTTTGTCAAGGTACCCGTTTTGGGGTTTCCGGCACAAAATGGATTAAGTCCGTGTATTGAATACCCTTGCAAACCAAAGTTATATTGTGAAAAGTTGGGTTTACAAGTGGGTACAATTTTCCTGCTCACTACTCAAAAACTATAGGCGGGTGTTACGAACACCCACAATCTGCATTTATACAAAAAAAAAAAAAAAAAAAAAAAACACGCAGAATAAAAACATTTTACCAGTACATAGGTTATTTCTAGTGACGTGACTGATAGCATTTTCCTGCATACCACGCAAGGAAATCCGTGATTTTATCCTGACATAGAAATTTATTTTCTGACCCTGGTGTTCCAACCCAGGCAACTAACATAAGTGTGCTTCAATTCTATTCAACTGCCGGAACTACTTCCGCACTACTTTTATTTTGCAAACAATATACGTGCGAGCTGTCAAAACTTACCGGCAAAAAAAAAAAAAAACGAAATAAAAAATCAATAAGAATGGTAATTATTTGGCTCATTTATTGTTAATGCAGGCGTCACACTGTCCCGAAAATGACACCAGATGGCCATACGAATATGGAATTTTGAATTTCGCGCGAAGATTTCTCCGAACATGGTCAACAGCCAATCTCTAGCCGAAGCAAGTACGATGCATACAGAAGGTCACACGATTGCATCTGAACCACATACGAAGGCACGAAGATGTGGTTTTTTATTACGAAGTTTACCCGCAGGCCAAACGAAGGCAACACGACGGCTTCACGACGTCGTATTGAGAGTACGATGCGTTCGAACTAGGTCCCGAAGACGACACGTGACCTCCCGATGTTATAAAACCTCCGGCCGACCGTTTGAAATTCATTTGATGATCGGAGAGTACACAGTACATTTCAACTCTCTTAAATTTGATTCAAATTAAAACCAATTTAAAATGCCACCCAAAGAGAAGACCACTTTTTCAGAGAGACTTGGTTTATAGGAAAATAAGATCTGCTCATCTTGTTCTCTAAGGTGCATCAAAAGAAGCAATGCTGCTGCCTTCTTCTTCCTGGTTGTCTCATCATCAAAGTATGCTATTCAGCAGGAACGGAATTGTGAATAATTATTATGACTGAAGCTTTGGGAGTTACACAAACCTATGCTCTGCAGAGTTGCTCATCAGGAATGACTGAGGAAGATGCTCTGGGGTTGGCCTTTTATATGTCTACGTTACCATACACATTGGTATCGCTTGAGATACTCAAATTCAGCTGTCTTCGTCGACACCGTGGTCCAATCTCAATGCCATCGTACTATAATACGATGGCTACACGACGTCATTGCGAGGGTTTCACGTAGTCGTATTGCCTTCCTAAGACAATCGGACGACTTCTTGTTTCCCTCGTATTATCTTCGTGAGGCGTAAAATGCCCGAGAGCACCGATGATCACACGAAGAAAAGACGAAGATGACACGATTTGACAAGATGCCCCCACGATGGCCTTACGAATGGCGAGATGGACAAACGAATTCAACACGAAAATGAACCTTCGCAAGGCCTTCCGGCAATTTTTTGGCATGCCAAAGATTTTGCCGCCGCTCACGAAGTTGCTGCCGGAGCCTCAGAAAATCCACCGGTGATCATACGATGGCTTAAGATGTCCTCACGAATGGCCCGATGTTTTCACGATCAGAGCCGAATTAGAACATTTCCTTTATCGTGTTTCCATCTGGTGTCAATTTCGGGACAGTGTGACGCCTGCATAAAGGACACTGAATTTTGTATGAAATCTTAAAAAGAAGAAAATAAATACTGTCTGTAGTTCTGCTATTTGCTACAAAATAAAAGGAGGTGTTGTGCAAGAAAAAAAATCCAACATAGGGTTCTGTTGTAGATGGGCGTTTCCAACCCTCGGAATGACCGTTCTGAGCGGAACCTCGGCGTAGTCTCGGTTCCGCTCAGCTCGGTCATCCCTCGGATTGGAAACGCCAATCTACAACAGAACCCATATCAGATTCTTATATTCTCAAATTGGTTTTCTGTGGTGTATTCCTTGCTTCCAAAGGATAACCCTTTTATAGAACATATTGTTTTCTTCCGTAAAAATTCAAAAATGTAATTCTCCTAAAAATTAACAGATTTGTTTCAAGATCTGGAAAGGAGACTAAAAAGTGTTCACGGAATGGCTCTGATCTTGGTCTGCACTGTTTGCTTACGCCTATCTGTCCCAATAGGCCTACATGGGATAATTACGGTATGTCAACGTTAAACGGTGTTTACTTTGCTTCGAAGCCGCCATGGTGTATTGGTTAATATACTTACATTTCTAGTGTAAAGACTAATGTAAACCTATAGAAAATAATGTAGTTCATTCTTCCATGTACGCATCGAGTCACATAATTTTCAGTGACGTCAAGTGACGTCAGTCTAAACAATGGTTCTCCTCAGGCGTTGATGACGTCAACGCTGTTCGCTCTTTGTAGAAATACAACGTGTAAATGTTTTTCAGCTTTAAATGTTTGCCCTATAAGCATTTTTCAATCAGTGATGAGGGGCAAAGAATGTAAAAATAAACTTAATTTTTCTGCTTTTCATGAAACTATGAAGGACAGTGGGTTGCTAGCAAAGTTTACATGAACCCGCATGGTTTCATTTACTTTGCACGCGACCCATTGGGTTCATACTTTCATGAAGGGCAGAAATAAAATTCAGTTTCTTACATATACCCCTGTTTCTCTATATGAAGGAGGGTTTTGTTTGTTTTTAACGCCCCCGTCAACACTATTTAGGTCATTTTGGTGATGTTGCTTCACCTATAATGGGCATTGTATCGAATCAAGGCAGCTTTATTCAGGTTTTTTTTTTCTTAAACACTACAGTAAAATTCCATTTTTATGACCACCTAAAATTAAGACTAATTCTGCTTTAAAATCCTTATTTAGTAGATTGCATTTATTCTTTCTTTGTGTTTTCTGCATACCCTGTCCTCTGATCAGAGACCACCTTTGGGAGTGTTCAAAAGTGGTCTTAAAGACCACTTTTGAGCAGTCTCAAATGTTGTCTTAATATAGGAATTTTACTGTACTCCTAAAATAAAAAAAAGCCGTCGGAAGAGATGGCAAATCCCCCGACCAAAAGCCAATACGGCCTTCAGAAGATTGTTCACCAATAGAAAGTGCACCAGAATTAAACCAGCAATATATCACAAAAGTATTGCAGTTATGGCCATCACAAGACTGTTTTGAGTTTTACGTCCCGCCAACAGCTAAGGTCATATGGCGACGGGACCTCGGTTTAAAGACTCATCCGAAAGTCTGGAGAAGTCCGGGATCGATCCTGCGACCCCTGGTTTACAAGGCGAGTAGCGTAACCATTACACCACGGAGGCTTCTAGCCATCACAAGATTACACTGTCAGGGGAGATAACTAAAAAACAGGACACTCAGAATTGTGGTTCTTGCTCTTGACATGCCTGCTTAAACTCATGTATTTCTGTAAAAAGTACCACAAATATGTCTCAAAGGGTATGGGGATCACAAGCTGGTCATACTGTTATATTGGAAGAGTAGATAACTCAAATACCACACCACCAACAGTTGTGGTTCTTTCACATGACACCCCTTCTGTACCTTGTATACACTTGCTCCAAGTTCCTTCAATATATCTCAAAGGGTGCTGGAGTTATGGTCATCACAAGGTTATATTATCAGGGGAGATAACTAAAAAACCAGAACACCCAGAGTTGTAATTCTTGAGCATGACACACCTGCTTAACCTCATATACATCTGCATCAAGTACCACCAATATGTCTCAAAGGGTACTGGAGGTACGGTGATCACAAGGTGGTCATACTGTTATATTGGAAGGGGAGATAACTCAAATATCATAGCACAAAGAGTTGTGGTTCTTCGGCATGAAGCGCCATCTCAACCTTGTATACAATTGTGCCAAGTACTATCAATATATCTGAAAGGGTATTGGAGTAACGGCCATCACAAGGTTATATTGTCAGGGGAGATAATTAAAAAAACATGGCACCCAGAGTTGTGGTTCTTGCACATGACACACCTGCTTAACATCATGTACAACCGTACCAAGTACCATCAATATATCTCAAAGAGTATTGGAGATGTGGCCATTACAAGGTAGTGATTGTATATTATTGGAAGGGGAGAAAACCATGGCACCCAGAGCTGTGGTTCTTGTGCATGACACAACGTCTCAGCCTTGTGAACAACTGCGCCAGGTGTCATCAATTTATCTTATAGGGTATTGACGTTATGGCTATCACAAGGTAGTCACTCTATTTTATTGGAAGGGGAGATAACTCAAAAACCATGGCAACTAGAGTTGTGGTTCTTGTGCATGACACGCTGTCTCAGCCTTGTGAACAACTGTGCCAGGTATATTCAATATATCTCAAAGGGTATTGGAGTTATGGCCACCACAAAGTAGCCATTCTATTTTATTAAAAGGGGAGATAACTAAAAAGTATGACATGAAGAGTTCTGGTTCTTGCGCATGACACGCCCTCTCAGCCTTGTGAACAACTGTGCCAAGAACCAGCAATGAATCTCACAGGGTATAGGAGTTATGGCCATCACAAGGTTGTGTCTACGGACGGACGGACGGACGCCAGGCTGATCGGTATATCCCCGAACCTATTTGGTCGGGGGATGAAAATTAAAGCAATTACACCACTGAGGGATCGATTGTTGCTAAGTACATGTACATGTAGGTTGGTAAAATGGCCCTTAACGGGGACTTTGACTATTTTAACCCTGGAATATCTGTACTTTCAGCAAACAGTGTAGACCCTGATCAGCGGCCGCGTTTTGTGGCGTCTGAACTGGTACTTCACTGTTTGCCAATGCCCCGGCAACAGTCCAGAATTTACTTTATACACAGCAGGGGGAAGACTAGCGTTGCTATAAATAACTGGTTCATGGATTTTGAACATGGCCAGTGATAGTCACGTGGGCATCAGTACTTAAGTGGTGGAGTGATATACAATCGACCCAAAAAGTTTAACAATTGACCCCTAAATGAACACGCTAAGAAAACATACCCCTGTGTCAGAGTGCATTCATTTAAATCTCCAACGGCTGACATGTTTTATGGACGCAATATTTAGTTTAAACTTTTATTTCATTTGTATACATATAACATTACAATAGACAAAAACGCGTGACAATACATCAATACATACAAATGGAATCCAGAAGAAAGCCGTTTGACCTTTTTTTAAATCTGTATCCCAAACAATAATATATATATCTGTACAACTAATAAGTGATCTTTGAACAGGTTGACAGTAATCAGTAATGGAATATGTGGTGTTAATATTTGTATTAGGACGCAGCCACAATCTATGTTTTATTTGTGTGTTTGTTTGATTTGAGGTTACACTATATAGGTTAATTTGGAGACATTGCTTCCAATTTTGTAGGACTTTTACCCGACGTTGAGATGAAATGACATCTCAAGCCCTGTCGCCCTATGAAACCAATATGGTTTATAAGCATGGACGGTCCGACTCGCACCGCTTTGCCTGGGCAGGCTTAGATCCTCTAAGCGGTTTACCAGTACTCGTGTGCGGGTCGGATTTAGCTCTGCGTGGAAGCATCGTGCAGCCCATGTATTTCTTCAAGCCCCGATGGGCGGGGGCCGAAACATTAATTGTATTAGGACGCGGCCAGAATCTATGTTTTATTTGTTTGTTTGTTTGATTTGAGGTTTACCGTCCCCTTCAACACTGTATAGGTCAATTGGAAGACGTTGCTTCCAACTTTGTAGGACTTTTACCCGACATTGAAATGAAATGATATCTCAAGCCCTGCCGCCCAATGAAACAAATACGATTTATAAGCATGGAAAGTCCGACTCTGGGCAGACTTAGATCCTCTAAGCGGTTTACCAGTACTCGTGTGCGGTCGGTTTCAGCTCTGCGTGGAAGCATCATGCAGCCCATCTATTTCTTCAAGCCCCGATGGGCGGGGGCAAAATCTATGTTTTTTTTTTTGTTGTTGTTTTTTTTTTGTATTTTAAACGCTATAATTCTCTAGAGAGTGTGGGTTTTATCAGTGTGTTCATTGCACTGACTTTTCCATGTTTATCAAGATGCATGTATGTCGAAATTTGTTTGTTTACGTTTTCATACAGAGATAAAATCTCGGTGTAAACGCTCCTAGTCTCTGCAGCAACACGGAACAGAACTCACGACCACTTTTTCTGCTGTTATGGTTGTGGTTATTGTTGTTTTTACTATAAGCAGTGGTCCGTCGTCCATCGTTGTCTGCGTCGTTAATATTTTCAAAACTATTGAACCAATTTGAACCAAATTACATGTGGAGCCTCCATGAAAATGGGGGGGGGGGGTTGAAAGTTTGTTCATGAGGACAGGGTCACATGACCAATATGGCCGCCATGCCCATATATGGTAAAAACCTTTAAAATTTTTCTTGTCCAGAACCAAACACGATGACATTGAAACTTGGCATGCAGCATAGGTGACTCGGGCCCTACCAAATTTATTCAAATGATGAGCTTTAGTTGACCTTGAACTTTTTATGCCCAGGTCATATTTGGTCACCTAGACATCTGTATGGGAAAAAGGCAAAACAGTGGATATTTCTGATTGCCTGGTAGCCTTTGGCACCCAGAAATTATATTTACAGTCAGCTGAAAGGAAAGTTATTAGTTCAAAAGGTCAAGGTCATTTACTGTCCTTTGTCCTGAATGTCCCAGATTCCGTCTTCTTATCCTCTTCTTCACTTAAACTGGTGGGTTGATTGAGCCAAATTACATGTCACGGGAGCCTCTGTGTGTGTGTGGGGGGTGGGGGGGGGGGTGAAAATTTGTTCATGGGGACTGGGCCAAATGATCAATATGCCCATATATGGTAAAAACCTGTAACATTCTTCTTCTCAGGAACCGAATGACGGATGACCTTGAAATAAATTTGGTATTTAGCATCGGGGACTTGGGCCCTACCAAATTTGTTCAAATGATGACCTTTACCTTGACCTGTTTAACATCAAGGTAAAATCTGGTCACTTAGACATTTGCATTGAAAAAAGGGCTAGACATGGATTTTACTGCTTGCATGGTAGCCTGTCAGAGCAGAAATATTATTTGCAGTCAGGTGAATGGAAGTCAATCAATTTTCCATAGGTCAATCAATTCCAAAGGTCAACTAAAGCAAGATAAGGGTTAACCTAAAGTTACATGAAAAGCCTCTTTAGGATGAGGCAATGGAAAGTTTGTTCGTGGGATTGTTGTCACATGACCAAGATTGGCGCCATGCCTGTATATGTTATAAATCGTATGACCTCTTGTGAGCGTAGTGGCCCATGGGCCTCTTGGTTGTAGTCGCTGTTGTTGTTTTTGTTGTTATTTGTTTTCATTTTGTTTTACGACCCTGCCAAGTCATCTTTTGTTTCACTCGATTCCATCCGATTGTTAACCCATTCAGTACCAGAAACCTCTAAAGGGCAGTGCAGGCCCAGATCAGACGCCGCGTTCTGCGGCCTCTGATCAGGGCCTACACTGTTTGCAAAACGTTCAGCAATTTCCTACTAAATTTTGAAGAAAACACAGCCTGACGCCCCTAAATTTTGAAATGGACTCCTGCTATATATAAGAAGGAAGATTCCATTTGGTACAAAACTGGTTAATGAGAGTATCGGTGACTGAAGTCAAAATATATCATCAAAACTATACTTACTATATGTCTTGCCATCTGAGCCACATACCGGTTGATAAATTGCAGGACATACAGTGTTACAACAGCTCCCCTTTTGAGCAAGCTTCAAGTGTGGATTTTTGCACTGGGCAATCTCAAATAGGCACATGTTGGCTTGAAATAAAAGCAAAGATATAAATGCTAATATGACACAAGTGGGCTTCCGTATGAAATCTATGAATTTGATATCAAAACGTCGAATTCCAATTGAACACTGGTGGCTCGTTTACCATGACGGAATCGTACTGGAGCCCCGCCCATCGGGGCTTGAAGAAACAGATGGGCTGCATGATGCTTCCACACAGAGCTGAAACCGACCCGCACACGAGCACTGATAAACTGCTAAGGGGATCTAAGCCTGCCCAGGCAAAACGGTGCGTGTCGGCCCGTCCATGCTTATAAACGCTATTGGTTCCATTAGGCGGCAGGGATTGAGAAGTCATTTCATCTCAAAATTGGAAGCAACGTCTCCAAAATGAAATAAATAGTGTTGACGGGGACGTTAAACCTCAAATCAAACAAAACCTACATGTAATCGGGGAGAATTCTAAAAAGTACACATAAAATGTTTTAAGTTATGTCGCCTAATCTGACACGGTGATTTACCCTTATCTTGCTGAATATTCATTTTAGCCACACCCATTTCTGTCTATCAACCAATCAATTTACTTGAAGTAATTTATTGCTACGGATTCATAAACTGAATGCCAAACAGTGCCAAATAGTGTAGATCCTGATCAGAAGCCATCTAATCTGGATCTACACTGTTTGCAAAGATAGGAGTTGTCGTGAACAGCAAGATAAGAGTTAACCTTAGTGATTCGAACTTTACCTATCTGGAACGAATTCCCATAGTTTTGCTTGTTTGATTTGAGGTTTAACGTTCTCGTCAACACTGTTTAGGTCATTTTGGAGACATTGCTTCCAATTTTGTGGGACTTTTGCCCGACATTGAGAGGAAATGACATCTCAAACCCTGTCGCCCAATGAATCCAATAGGATTTATAAGCATGGACGGTCCGACTCGCACTGCTTTGCCTGGGCAGGCTTAGATTCCCTAAGCGGTTTACCAATACTCGTGTGCGGTCGGTTTCAGCTCTGCGTGGAAGCATCATGCAGCCCATCTTTTTCTTCAAGCCCCGATTGGCGGAGGCAGGAATTCCCATAGTTCCAAAGGTGTTCGAGCCACTCAACCCTTATCCTAATGCATAAATTAATTAAACCACGCCCATTGCTGACTATGAACCAATCAAAAAAACTTAATATAATGTAGTCATTCAAGTTTGCGAACTGAATCACAAAACTGTAGATCCTGACCAGATGGCTTATAATCTGGATCTACACTGTTTGCAAAGACAGGGATTACTGCATGTGTTCAGCGGGATAAGAATTAGGTCCGACTTTAATAAAAATCATATTTGTTATGTGTGGAACACTTTTCGGGACTTCCTGTTCACTTTTCTATAGGCTCAGGACCACAGAAAAAGGGGGCTACTGTTAAATGAAAGAATTTGCTCCTTCGGGCAGATAATGGGGTCTCGGGTAGATACACCGGGCCATAACCAAAATCCCATGTGATAATCTCTAATTATCATATGACGTCGTTGATAATCCGTGGATAACGTCGTGTAATAAAAATCGTATGACCACACGGGTAATAACACTTTGGCGGGATTAAGTAACGTCATGACGACGTCCATGTCGTAGAAAAATTGTCAAATTAAAAGCCGATAAAATCCAGTTTAAAGTAGTCAAATGATAAAGAGAATCTTACACTCGTGGTCATTACATATGATATTTATGAAACTCACCGAAGGCTCGTTTCATAAATATCATAAGAAATGACCACTCGTGTAAGATCCTCTATTTATCATATGACGTCGCGTCTGAGACTGTAATAACGTCATGTAATAAATTCAATAATCCACTAGTGGATTAAATATGCAAATTAGTTAGATACGCTCCGTAACGTTACATGTTCGACGTCTGCGTTTACTAATGGCGGAATATTTACATTTTTTGTAAAACAATCGTGAATATTTACATTTCCAGTGTAAAAGACTAGACGTTTAGAAAACAATGTAGTTCATACTTCCATGAACGCATCAAATCACGTGATTTTCAGCGGCCCCCGCCCATCGGGACTTGAAGAAATATATGGGCTGCATGATGCTTCCACACAGAGCTGAAACCGACCCGCACACGAGTACTGGTAAACAGCTTAGAGGATCTAAGCCTGCCCAGGCAAAGGGGTGCGAGTCGTCCAGTCTATGCTTATAAACGCTATCGGGTTCAATGGGCGACAGGGCTTGAAATGTCATTTCATCTCAATGTTGGGTAAAAGTCCCACAAAATTGGGAGCAACGTCCCCAAAATGAACTTGACAGTGTTGGCGGGGACGTTAAACCTAAAATAAAAAAAAATGTGATTTTCAGTGACGTCAGTCTAAACATGGTTCTCTACGGGCGTTGATGACGCCAACGCTGTTCCGCTCTTTGTAGAAAAAAACAGCGTGTAAATGTTTTTCAGCTTTAACAGTTTGTCCTATAAGCATTTATTTCTCTCAGTGATGACAGGCAAGTAATGTAAATATAAAAATTAAACTTAATTTTTCTGCTATCCATGAAAGTATGAACGACAGCGGGTCGCTAGCAAAGTTTAAATGAGCCCCTTCGGGGTTCATTTACTTTGCACGCGACCCACTGCGTTCATACTTTCATGAACAGCAGAAAAATAAAATTCATTTCTGAAATAAAATCCGTAATGAAACTAGAATCTTGCATTCGTATCATTGGGTTTATTAAACTCGTTGAGGAAAAGGCATAAATTGAATTTTTAGCAAAGTTTTTGGGAGCCTGTTACCTTAAAAAAGGTCAAGATCACCAAAATCTAATCAATTTGTTTTTGACATGCTGCAATCTATATTGTTCCAATTTTGACCAACATTCAATTATTCTTATATTAGACAAATTGCAGACCAGCCATCTTTAAAAAAAATGAAAGTTTTCTGGAGCCTGTGGCCTTGAAAATTAGGTCAAGATCACCTAAAAGATAAAGATAAAGACACGGGTAGACATCAGGGGCTATCGCGAAATCGCGTCAACGTAATTGTGTTCCCATGACACATCCGGGAACTCTCGCGATGGTTCCTATGACCTGGAAAAGGTAATGAAAAGGTAGGGTCCCTTTTGTGTTTTGATTATTGTACAAGAATGAGAGAATAATATAAATTTTCGGCGATGCTAAGCAATGTTAAAATGACTTACCTTTCTAAGCAGGCCGAAAAAATATTGAAAAAAAAAATCGTTGATGAATGTAGGCGACCGTAACAAAATCGAACACAGGGTATGCTGACTTTAGTTTTATGTCAGCACGAATGTACGAAGAAATAGTTTTGGTAAGTTTTCGCTTAGAACGAGATCCTTGCGCATATTCTGGGTATACTCGTACCAGCCCTCATTCTTCATTTAGATGTAACAAAAAGATCCATCCATGTACAGTGAAGGGGTAATGCCGCAAATTTTCAGGCGGAGTAGCTACCACATCATCGCGGCAGCTCCCAAAACACGCTCTAGTTCCTAAGAGTCTATCAGATACTGAGTCTGTCACAACTGACCATTACCTCAGTTAAGTGGTTGGCTAAATTTAGCAAAATAAAATCAATGGATGAGTTCTTAAAAGTTTTACAGTTTGTTTCAGAGGTGTACTAAAACGTATACCTCTGAGTTCCAATCTATACCTGGCGATGTTTGAACTCTTCTGCAGTTTTGGCTTTTACTACAGAGGAGTGAAGACTATTTCACTGGGGAATAGTTCCGGGAAAGAAGGAATTCTTCAGAGCATTACTATATGCCTGACACATATGATATTGACTGTTTCATTTTGATGCCCTTCTCTAGTCACAGGGGCCAAGTATTTATCTTTATTAAGAGGCACTGTATCATAGTGTATCTTATGAAAGAAAGTTAAAGAAGACTGCTCACGACGGGCCTCTAGCGATGGCCAATCAAGCATATCACCATCACATCTTTTGTTCCGCCATCTCCTGCAGGTCCATCGAGCAGCCGTCCTAACATGGGGATGCCAAACAGGTGATGCATAATCAAGTTGAGGACGAACCAATGCAACACCCTTTGTCTACCTAGGTACAAAAGTCAAATTACGTCTAAGAAACCCTAATGTCCTAGTTGCTTTCGATGTTATCTCAATAGTGTGTTGTTCACAATCGAAATTGTCAGTGATGGTGATGCCAAGATACTTTTGCGCTTTCAACATGCTACAGTGTGTGCTGGTGTTGTGTGTAGTCGAATTTAATCTGCTTGTCTCATGGGTGCGGTGACATCCTCATTGAATGGCATTTGGCCACATTGAACTCCATTTGCCAGCCTATACACATGCATGTATATTGAATGTTTTACCGCCGAACAAAGCGAAAATTTTAGGATGAAGAATTGTTATTGGCTTCTTATTTCTGCTAAACTTATTAAAGCGGTTCTAACGACTACCCACAATTGAAAGTGTAGAGTAGAAATAAGAAAAATAATAATCCATTCAGGAAGAAGACAATTATTAATCAGGCTCGAAAAAAAAACTTGTTTGACCACTAAGTACAACCTTGATCTTGAAGGAATGGAGCATGGTTATGCGCACGACACATCATTTCAACGGCCGCCACCCATCGGGGCTTGAAGAAATAGATTGGCTGCATGATGCTTCCGCGCAGAGATGAAACCGACCGCACACGAGTACTGGTAAACCGCTAGAGGATCTAAGCCTACCCAGGTAAAGCGGTGCGAGTAGGACCGTCCAAGCTTATAAACCCTATTGGTTTCATTGGGCGACAGGGCTTAAGATGTCATTTCATCTCAGTGTTGGGTAAGAATCCCACAAAATTGGAAGCAGCGTCTTCAAAATTACCTATACAGTGCTGACGGGGACGATAAACCTCAAATAAAATAAACACACACATCATCTCATGATGGTTAACGTTGCTTCCATTAGGGTAGAAAAGGGCTCTGGATCGTTTCACTTTTCAATTTGTGTAGGTATTCTGAAAAATGGATTTTGTAAGTTATGGTAGCGTGAGGTTCGGTTCGGTGGGTCTGGGTGGTGCATCATTGTTTATGGTAGGGCATCATGATAAATTAATCATTAATCATTAATTTTACCAGTTTATTTATTTAAATTTTCTAGAACAACTAGACTTTGGTCTAAATGTAGAAAAGGAATCTGGTAGCTCAGTGGTTAGTGCATTTGTCTATGGTGCTAGAGGCCCCCGGTTCGATTCCCGGCAGAGTGTGTCAGCACATGCTCCACTTGCAGGGATGAATGCCACAAAGTGCACCATCCTTCGAATCAGGCCGTTAACTGGAGGCCCTCCTGTGCAGGGAGAATCATCCCATGTGCAGGTGAAAGATCTTTACCGTAATGGTTACTGTAGGATTTCATCATGCAAATCTGGGGTGTATGTAATTTACCTGCTAAACATGCCCGAAAGTGCGTAGGCAGGATAGATAGATAGATAGATAGATAGATAGATAGATAGATAGATAGATAGATAGATAGATAGATAGATAGATAGATAGATAGATAGATAGATAGATAGATAGATAGATAGATAGATAGATAGATAGATGGATGGATCGATGGATGGATCGATGGATGGATAGATAGATAGATAGATAGATAGATAGATAGATAGATAGATAGATAGATAGATAGATAGATAGATAGATAGATAGATAGATAGATAGATAGAGTTTGTGGCGTGACGGTCAATACAGGGTCATATATCTTAGATAGATAGATAGATGGATGGATGGATCGATGGATGGATGGATGGATGGATGGATGGATAGATAGATAGATAGATAGATAGATAGATAGATAGATAGATAGATAGATAGATAGATAGATAGATAGATAGATAGATAGATAGATAGAAAGATATTTCACCCTAGATATTTCACAGGGTGCAATAAATATATAACACACTTGCGTTTGTTTTCTCTTTATTTCCCTATTCTATATTTTCCACACTCCCATAAGTCTAGTGACCGGCAAAATTCCAATCTCATTGAAACAGGTACAGGTAGGGTGATGTAGTGTGTAGCGTTTAGGCGTAGTAATTTGCGTGTTCACACACTATTAACCTTTGTCCTCATGCTTCGTTGCATTCGCCTTTCAACCATTGTTGTCATTACACCACATCTCATATGCATGACTGTTTCATTATGAATATATTTATATAATATATTTCCAGGTATGTAAGCTACATTTCATTTCATCTAGACATCGTTGCATTAGTTGATACCCAAAATATGTGAAGCTGATGTTGTGGGTACTTGTTAAAAGTCTTTCTTTTAGCGACATGTCGGGATTGCTGTCCGTTGGCAAGGTGGAATAGCAAAGGGGCATTGATGTTAAATCTAACATTAGTGACGCATTAATGTTATTTTTAACACCAATGATGTAGGTTTATGTTCATCCAATGTTGTGTCATTGTGTTATTTGTGCATTTTGTGGCATTCGCCTTTCAACCATTGTTGTCATTACATCACATCTCATATGCATGACTGTTTCATTATGAATATATTTATATAATATATTTCCAGGCTTTGTTGACAATGAGAACCCACGTCGGCATGGGAGCGTACAAAGTAGACACCCCAAAAAGAAACCCGTGACAAATGGCGGCCAGTGTCTAATTAGTCTAATTAGGCAGGGGGGATAATGTAACAGGTCGACCGTGTGGCTCGGTAGCTCAGTCGGTAGAGTGTTCGCACGGTATGCAAAAAGCCCTGGGTTCGAGTCCCGGTCGAGTCATGTTCTTTTTCTAACCCTGTGACATTTGGTGGCCGTTGTGTCCAGCATCGAGTCTGAGGGCATGAAAGAGTATGAAAAATAAGTCTCGCAGCCGGACTGGATAGGACTAAGAGATTCGGGACGAGTCTCATTAGAAGAGATTCGGGACGAATCTAATTAGGCAGGGGGAAAATGTAGCAGGTCGACCGTGGCTTGCATTTGGCCATCATTTGCTTGAGTCCCGGTCTGCATTTTATCTATAGTTATTCATTCGCCTCTGTTCTAATGTGTTGCTATCAAAGGGCTGAGTAGTTATGTTTAAGTAGGACAACGTAAATTTACGTTCATATTTGTATTATCATTATAAATGATAATGAAAGGCATAGTGTGACTTGATACTCATCTATGTTGGTCGAGTGTATTTGAATGGCAATTTAACCATTCTTAATTTTTATGTGAAATACCTAGAGTATCAAGTTTAATATATGATTTATGTAATCATGTTATGATATAGCAGATCATTTATTGCAAGTTTCCTTCAGGAGAATGAACTGGTACCATATGACAAAAAAAACAATACTTCATATTGTTTTCTTTTACAGGTTCGATATTTCGAGACATACTCGTAATATGTATTTGTGTTGATAGAGCCTGTAAGTTGATCAATGCAATTTACATATTTCGAGCCTTTGTCTCGTATCATACCGATTGATAATGCATGGATTGCCAGTTAGCTGTACAGACATTCTCGTAATATTTATTTGCGTTGATAGAGCCTGTGAGTTGATCAACGTAATTTGGGTATTTCGAGCCTTTGTCTCGTAGCAGTTGACAACGTATGATTTGCCAGTTACAGGTACATCAGGTGAGTATAACATCAAGCCCGAAGATCATGGCGCACATTTTCATCAGTGTTTTAATGTTTCATTAGTGTCTTTCAATTCGGGAGGCACATTTATGGACCTGTTGTTATCATATATTTGCGTTTATGTTATGGTAAACATAGACGCGCACTTGTGATTTGGACATAATTCTTTAAGTTGTTATTATGAACAGCTTTCATTGAGTCTTCTGATTGAATATCAGAATGCAATAAATTCATTCTAATTTATTCTATGGAATATGCTTCTGGTGCATATTAATGCGATTTTCTGATAACATATCAGAACATCCAAGCACTCCATATCATGTATCATTTCATGTCATTTTACTTACATGACATGTGTGTTGTGAATGTCGGCACGACATTCAGCGAAGTGGGGAAATATGTCACAGGGTGAAATAAATATATAACACACTTGCGTTTGTTTTCTCTTTATTTCCCTATCCTATATTTTCAACACTCCCATAAGTCTAGTGACCGGCAAAATTCCAATCTCATTGAAACAGATACAGGTAGGGTGATGTAGTGTGTAGCGTTTAGGCGTAGTAATTTGCGTGTTCACACACTATTAACCTTTGTCCTCATGCTTCGTTGCATTCGCCTTTCAACCATTGTTGTCATTACACCACATCTCATATGCATGACTGTTTCATTATGAATATATTTATATAATATATTTCCAGGTATGTAAGCTACATTTCATTTCATCTAGACATCGTTGCATTAGTTGATACCCAAAATATGTGAAGCTGATGTTGTGGGTACTTGTTAAAAGTCTTTCTTTTAGCGACATGTCGGGATTGCTGTCCGTTGGCAAGGTGGAATAGCAAAGGGGCATTGATGTTAAATCTAACATTAGTGACGCATTAATGTTATTTTTAACACCAATGATGTAGGTTTATGTTCATCCAATGTTGTGTCATTGTGTTATTTGTGCATTTTGTGGCATTCGCCTTTCAACCATTGTTGTCATTACATCACATCTCATATGCATGACTGTTTCATTATGAATATATTTATATAATATATTTCCAGGCTTTGTTGACAATGAGAACCCACGTCGGCATGGGCGCGTACAAAGTAGACACCCCAAAAAGAAACCCGTGACAAATGGCGGCCAGTGTCTAATTAGTCTAATTAGGCAGGGGGGATAATGTAACAGGTCGACCGTGTGGCTCGGTAGCTCAGTCGGTAGAGTGTTCGCACGGTATGCAAAAAGCCCTGGGTTCGAGTCCCGGTCGAGTCATGTTCTTTTTCTAACCCTGTGACATTTGGTGGCCGTTGTGTCCAGCATCGAGTCTGAGGGCATGAAAGAGTATGAAAAATAAGTCTCGCAGCCGGACTGGATAGGACTAAGAGATTCGGGACGAGTCTCATTAGAAGAGATTCGGGACGAATCTAATTAGGCAGGGGGGAAATGTAGCAGGTCGACCGTGGCTTGCATTTGGCCATCATTTGCTTGAGTCCCGGTCTGCATTTTATCTATAGTTATTCATTCGCCTCTGTTCTAATGTGCTGCTATCAAAGGGCTGAGTAGTTATGTTTAAGTAGGACAACGTAAATTTACGTTCATATTTGTATTATCATTATAAATGATAATGAAAGGCATAGTGTGACTTGATACTCATCTATGTTGGTCGAGTGTATTTGAATGGCAATTTAACCATTCTTAATTTTTATGTGAAATACCTAGAGTATCAAGTTTAATATATGATTTATGTAATCATGTTATGATATAGCAGATCATTTATTGCAAGTTTCCTTCAGGAGAATGAACTGGTACCATATGACAAAAAAAACAATACTTCATATTGTTTTCTTTTACAGGTTCGATATTTCGAGACATACTCGTAATATGTATTTGTGTTGATAGAGCCTGTAAGTTGATCAATGCAATTTACATATTTCGAGCCTTTGTCTCGTATCATACCGATTGATAATGCATGGATTGCCAGTTAGCTGTACAGACATTCTCGTAATATTTATTTGCGTTGATAGAGCCTGTGAGTTGATCAACGTAATTTGGGTATTTCGAGCCTTTGTCTCGTAGCAGTTGACAACGTATGATTTGCCAGTTACAGGTACATCAGGTGAGTATAACATCAAGCCCGAAGATCATGGCGCACATTTTCATCAGTGTTTTAATGTTTCATTAGTGTCTTTCAATTCGGGAGGCACATTTATGGACCTGTTGTTATCATATATTTGCGTTTATGTTATGGTAAACATAGACGCGCACTTGTGATTTGGACATAATTCTTTAAGTTGTTATTATGAACAGCTTTCATTGAGTCTTCTGATTGAATATCAGAATGCAATAAATTCATTCTAATTTATTCTATGGAATATGCTTCTGGTGCATATTAATGCGATTTTCTGATAACATATCAGAACATCCAAGCACTCCATATCATGTATCATTTCATGTCATTTTACTTACATGACATGTGTGTTGTGAATGTCGGCACGACATTCAGCGAAGTGGGGAAATATGTCACAGGGTGAAATAAATATATAACACACTTGCGTTTGTTTTCTCTTTATTTCCCTATCCTATATTTTCAACACTCCCATAAGTCTAGTGACCGGCAAAATTCCAATCTCATTGAAACAGATACAGGTAGGGTGATGTAGTGTGTAGCGTTTAGGCGTAGTAATTTGCGTGTTCACACACTATTAACCTTTGTCCTCATGCTTCGTTGCATTCGCCTTTCAACCATTGTTGTCATTACACCACATCTCATATGCATGACTGTTTCATTATGAATATATTTATATAATATATTTCCAGGTATGTAAGCTACATTTCATTTCATCTAGACATCGTTGCATTAGTTGATACCCAAAATATGTGAAGCTGATGTTGTGGGTACTTGTTAAAAGTCTTTCTTTTAGCGACATGTCGGGATTGCTGTCCGTTGGCAAGGTGGAATAGCAAAGGGGCATTGATGTTAAATCTAACATTAGTGACGCATTAATGTTATTTTTAACACCAATGATGTAGGTTTATGTTCATCCAATGTTGTGTCATTGTGTTATTTGTGCATTTTGTGGCATTCGCCTTTCAACCATTGTTGTCATTACATCACATCTCATATGCATGACTGTTTCATTATGAATATATTTATATAATATATTTCCAGGCTTTGTTGACAATGAGAACCCACGTCGGCATGGGCGCGTACAAAGTAGACACCCCAAAAAGAAACCCGTGACAAATGGCGGCCAGTGTCTAATTAGTCTAATTAGGCAGGGGGGATAATGTAACAGGTCGACCGTGTGGCTCGGTAGCTCAGTCGGTAGAGTGTTCGCACGGTATGCAAAAAGCCCTGGGTTCGAGTCCCGGTCGAGTCATGTTCTTTTTCTAACCCTGTGACATTTGGTGGCCGTTGTGTCCAGCATCGAGTCTGAGGGCATGAAAGAGTATGAAAAATAAGTCTCGCAGCCGGACTGGATAGGACTAAGAGATTCGGGACGAGTCTCATTAGAAGAGATTCGGGACGAATCTAATTAGGCAGGGGGAAAATGTAGCAGGTCGACCGTGGCTTGCATTTGGCCATCATTTGCTTGAGTCCCGGTCTGCATTTTATCTATAGTTATTCATTCGCCTCTGTTCTAATGTGTTGCTATCAAAGGGCTGAGTAGTTATGTTTAAGTAGGACAACGTAAATTTACGTTCATATTTGTATTATCATTATAAATGATAATAAAAGGCATAGTGTGACTTGATACTAATCTATGTTGGTCGAGTGTATTTGAATGGCAATTTAACCATTCTTAATTTTTATGTGAAATACCTAGAGTATCAAGTTTAATATATGATTTATGTAATCATGTTATGATATAGCAGATCATTTATTGCAAGTTTCCTTCAGGAGAATGAACTGGTACCATATGACAAAAAAAACAATACTTCATATTGTTTTCTTTTACAGGTTCGATATTTCGAGACATACTCGTAATATGTATTTGTGTTGATAGAGCCTGTAAGTTGATCAATGCAATTTACATATTTCGAGCCTTTGTCTCGTATCATACCGATTGATAATGCATGGATTGCCAGTTAGCTGTACAGACATTCTCGTAATATTTATTTGCGTTGATAGAGCCTGTGAGTTGATCAACGTAATTTGGGTATTTCGAGCCTTTGTCTCGTAGCAGTTGACAACGTATGATTTGCCAGTTACAGGTACATCAGGTGAGTATAACATCAAGCCCGAAGATCATGGCGCACATTTTCATCAGTGTTTTAATGTTTCATTAGTGTCTTTCAATTCGGGAGGCACATTTATGGACCTGTTGTTATCATATATTTGCGTTTATGTTATGGTAAACATAGACGCGCACTTGTGATTTGGACATAATTCTTTAAGTAGAAGTAACACAAAGATCAGGAATTGATACAATTAACTTACTCCACCCATAAAAGACACCAAAGGGAAAGAAATACAAACATTAAGCGACCAGACCATAATGGAAACCTAAACAAAGGAAGGCCATAAGGACAGTTACTTTCCCACAAAATGGCCATATGGTCATCCGAAACTAAAAGACACAAGTGATACACACAGTAAGTAACAAACAACAACATAAAATAAATCGCCACAGAAGAGCCGCCTTGGAACGGTCAGTGGAAGATTTCCACTGGGGGGCTTAAATCGATTTTACGTGGCCACAATCCTCGCCCTTACTTCCGTCGCGATTTAGACAAATAATTTGTTCAGTCCGCATGAAGGCTTCCTAACTCATCAGTGCAACATCTCCGTGAACACAAAAATCAAAGAACCACAGAGGTGAGACAACGGTGAGGACTCGACAGCAAGAAACCACTGAAATGCTGGAGCAAAAGAAAACCAACAGTTAGACTCCGATGAGCCCGACCAGAGACAGAGCATCAGGCACCAACCAACATTACCTTGAATTAGATCTCTCTAATTCTCAATAAGCCTTTACGTTGGAGCCGTCATAGAATCTGAGGCCTGACCCACCGGCGTGCAATTAAAGAGGGAAGCAAAGTTGCCAACCGTGATTGGGTTAACTACCATGCATGCAGTCTGTCGTATAATATCCATGTTGTACCCAATCTTTTTATATCGAAGAATGATTTTACGAAATTGGGTACTGAAGTCATTGCGGTTATATATTTTTCTGAATTTAAATACTAAGTCACCATAAAATTCGGGTTCCGATAGACCTTGTTGCAGAAGAGATTTAAGTCCAATATTGAATTTTGAAATTAAATCAGAATGGCGTCTATAAAATTTTGAAAAGGCTTTGCGTAGTTTATGGTACCGATAACCCTGATTAAGGAGTTTAGCCGTTAATAATTTATTACGAGTGTTGAAGTCAGTTACATGACTACACACTCTAGCAAATCGAATTAATTGCGAAATATAAACGCCATAGGATGGCGCACGAGGAACATCACCATCCAAAAAAGGAAAATTTACAATCTCAAAATCAAAGTCATCGCGTTTATCATAAATTTTGCACGAAACAAATCCATCTACAATAGATAGATGTAAATCCAAAAACGGGGCCTCGGTATCAGAATAATTTGCCCTATTTAACTGAAGTTCTAGGGGGTAAATCTGACTGATCAAACCATCAAAATAGGTATTATCAATATTTAATAAATCATCTAAATATCTAGAAGTAGAGCTAAAAGCTTCAATAATTTCAGATTGGTTATCAATGGAAAGCGACAAAATGAAGTCTCTTTCATAACAATACAAGAACAGATCAGCCACAAGAGGTGCGCAATTAGTACCCATCGGAATACCCACAATTTGTCTAAATAACTTAGTACCGAATCTAATATAAATATTGTCAAGTAGAAAGGTGAGGGCATCACACACTTTCTGACATGACCAAAGTGTATAATTCTTATGCTCTTTAGAAGTGAAAAATGCATTTCTGACATTACATGCAAGATAGAGAGAATCTTCTCTGTGAAAAGCCCATTCAATTAAATCATTAAGCTTTTCTTTTATAAGATTATGAGGAAGTGTAGTGTAAAGAGTGGAAAAATCGTAGGTAGACAGACTAGAAGCACGAAACTGTCTAGATTTCAATTTATTTAAAACATCATTCGAATTTTTTATAGACCAAAACAGATTTCTTCCTGATCTTTCAAAGACTTTATCACAATATTTAATTACATGCGTTTTAATAGCAGTAAGACAGGAAGTTAATAATTTAGAAAGTTCAGTGGTAGTGCAAGAGCTAGAATTTGCAATAAACCGTGCTTTGTAAGGTTTTTTATGAAGTTTTGGTAACCAGTATAGCGTAGGAAGCTTGTCTTGGCCTTCGTTAACACACACAGCAAATTAAGTTGTTATTATGAACAGCTTTCATTGAGTCTTCTGATTGAATATCAGAATGCAATAAATTCATTCTAATTTATTCTATGGAATATGCTTCTGGTGCATATTAATGCGATTTTCTGATAACATATCAGAACATCCAAGCACTCCATATCATGTATCATTTCATGTCATTTTACTTACATGACATGTGTGTTGTGAATGTCGGCACGACATTCAGCGAAGTGGGGAAATATGTCACAGGGTGAAATAAATATATAACACACTTGCGTTTGTTTTCTCTTTATTTCCCTATCCTATATTTTCAACACTCCCATAAGTCTAGTGACCGGCAAAATTCCAATCTCATTGAAACAGATACAGGTAGGGTGATGTAGTGTGTAGCGTTTAGGCGTAGTAATTTGCGTGTTCACACACTATTAACCTTTGTCCTCATGCTTCGTTGCATTCGCCTTTCAACCATTGTTGTCATTACACCACATCTCATATGCATGACTGTTTCATTATGAATATATTTATATAATATATTTCCAGGTATGTAAGCTACATTTCATTTCATCTAGACATCGTTGCATTAGTTGATACCCAAAATATGTGAAGCTGATGTTGTGGGTACTTGTTAAAAGTCTTTCTTTTAGCGACATGTCGGGATTGCTGTCCGTTGGCAAGGTGGAATAGCAAAGGGGCATTGATGTTAAATCTAACATTAGTGACGCATTAATGTTATTTTTAACACCAATGATGTAGGTTTATGTTCATCCAATGTTGTGTCATTGTGTTATTTGTGCATTTTGTGGCATTCGCCTTTCAACCATTGTTGTCATTACATCACATCTCATATGCATGACTGTTTCATTATGAATATATTTATATAATATATTTCCAGGCTTTGTTGACAATGAGAACCCACGTCGGCATGGGAGCGTACAAAGTAGACACCCCAAAAAGAAACCCGTGACAAATGGCGGCCAGTGTCTAATTAGTCTAATTAGGCAGGGGGGATAATGTAACAGGTCGACCGTGTGGCTCGGTAGCTCAGTCGGTAGAGTGTTCGCACGGTATGCAAAAAGCCCTAGGTTCGAGTCCCGGTCGAGTCATGTTCTTTTTCTAACCCTGTGACATTTGGTGGCCGTTGTGTCCAGCATCGAGTCTGAGGGCATGAAAGAGTATGAAAAATAAGTCTCGCAGCCGGACTGGATAGGACTAAGAGATTCGGGACGAGTCTCATTAGAAGAGATTCGGGACGAATCTAATTAGGCAGGGGGAAAATGTAGCAGGTCGACCGTGGCTTGCATTTGGCCATCATTTGCTTGAGTCCCGGTCTGCATTTTATCTATAGTTATTCATTTGCCTCTGTTCTAATGTGTTGCTATCAAAGGGCTGAGTAGTTATGTTTAAGTAGGACAACGTAAATTTACGTTCATATTTGTATTATCATTATAAATGATAATAAAAGGCATAGTGTGACTTGATACTCATGTATGTTGGTCGAGTGTATTTGAATGGCAATTTAACCATTCTTAATTTTTATGTGAAATACCTAGAGTATCAAGTTTAATATATGATTTATGTAATCATGTTATGACATAGCAGATCATTTATTGCAAGTTTCCTTCAGGAGAATGAACTGGTACCATATGATAAAAAAAAAACAATACTTCATATTGTTTTCTTTTACAGGTTCGATATTTCGAGACATACTCGTAATATGTATTTGTGTTGATAGAGCCTGTAAGTTGATCAATGCAATTTACATATTTCGAGCCTTAGTCTCGTATCATACCGATTGATAATGCAAGGATTGCCAGTTAGCTGTACAGACATTCTCGTAATATTTATTTGCGTTGATAGAGCCTGTGAGTTGATCAACGTAATTTGGGTATTTCGAGTCTTTGTCTCGTAGCAGTTGACGACGCATGATTTGCCATGTACAGGTACGTCAGGTGAGTAAAACATCAAGCCCGAAGATCATGGCGCACATTTTCATCAGTGTTTTATGTTTCATTATTGTCTTTCAATTCGGGAGGCACATTTATGGACCTGTTGTTATCATATATTTGCGTTTATGTTATGGTAAACATAGACGCGCACTTGTGATTTGGACATAATTCTTTAAGTTGTTATTATGAACAGCTTTCATTGAGTCTTCTGATTGAATATCAGAATGCAATAAATTCATTCCAATTTATTCTATGGAATATGCTTCTGGTGCATATTAATGCGATTTTCTGATAACATATCAGAACATCCAAGCACTCCATATCATGTATCATTTCATGTCATTTTACTTACATGACATGTGTGTTGTGAATGTCGGCACGACATTCAGCGAAGTGGGGAAATATGCCACAGGGTGAAATAAATATATAACACACTTGCGTTTGTTTTCTCTTTATTTCCCTATCCTATATTTTCAACACTCCCATAAGTCTAGTGACCGGCAAAATTCCAATCTCATTGAAACAGGTACAGGTAGGGTGATGTAGTGTGTAGCGTTTATGCGTAGTAATTTGCGTGTTCACACACTATTAACCTTTGTCCTCATGCTTCGATGCATTCGCCTTTCAACCATTGTTGTCATTACACCACATCTCATATGCATGACTGTTTCATTATGAATATATTTATATAATATATTTCAAGGTATGTAAGCTACATTTCATTTCATCTAGGCATCGATGCATTAGTTGATACCCAAAATATGTGAAGCTGATGTTGTGGTTACTTGTTAAAAGTCTTTCTTTTAGTGACATGTCGGGAATGCTGTCCGTTGGCAAGGTGGAGCAGCAAAGGGGCATTGATGTTAAATCTAACATTATAATGACGCATTAATGTGTTATTTCTAACACCAATGATGTAGGTTCATGTCCATCCTATGTTGCGTCATTGTGTTATTTGTGCATTTTGTGGCATTCGCCTTTCAACCATTGTTGTCATTACACCACATCTCATATACATGACTGTTTCATTATGAATATATTTATATAATATATTTCCAGGCTTTGTTGACAATGAGAACCCACACGGGCATGGGAGCGTACAAAGTAGACACCCAAAAAGAACCCCGTGATAGATAGATAGATAGATAGATAGATAGATAGATAGATAGATAGATAGATAGATAGATAGATAGATAGATAGATAGATAGATAGATAGATAGATAGATAGATAGATAGAGTTTGTGACGTGACGGTCAATACAGGGTTATATATCTTCCTGAGCGGTTACCGCGGGCCGTAATCAACAGCAAACAACTGGAATTCAAGAGATTTTAAACGCAGATTAACTATAAATAAAAGCAAAATCTTCCCCAAATTGCCATTTTCTACAATGTTATACATCCAACCAACGATTTCTAATAAACGTTTATGATTTCTGACATGTAGAAGTATGAAAATCTTGCATTATTTGTCAACGGTGTTTGAACCGTAGTTGAATAAAATGGACATTAATCTCATAATTTATACAAATAAAATAACTAATTAATTACCAGAAATAGTTTTAAAATGATAACCATTGATAATTCTAAGAATTTTAATCTCTTTGGGTGCAAAATATGAATATTTTGAATTTTAATTTATATCCAATCCTGATATAGATCCGAAACTAGCTAGTCTGGTCCAGAAAATATGTACACTCCATATTTTTCAGTTCTGTGGTGTATTCCTTGCTTCCAAAGGATAACCCTTTTATAGAACATATTTAACGTCACTACAGCTGATGTGTGGGAATGTGTGGCGGCGGTAAAACGTCTCCCTGCCCTACATCATAGTGTAGATTATATTTTCTTGTTCTTTGGGATCATTGATTCCATTGTGGAATTTTGAAAATATCTGAGGGTCACTGATGAGGCCTAATTGGCCGAAACTAGCTAGTCTGGCCCAGAAAATATGTACACTCCATATTTTTCAGTTCTGTGGTGTATTCCTTGCTTCCAAAGGATAACCTTTTTATAGAACATTTTTAACCCGGACTTATAAAGACTTCTCCCGACCAGTGACGGGGGTAAAAATCGGTATAAGGATAGAAAAGAAATAATTGAAATTCAAAATATTTATATTTTGCAGCCATTATTAATATTTTGCAGCCAAATACATTAAAATTCTTACAAGTATCGGAAACGTTCTAATGATTTAATAGTTATTTCATTTGGATAAATATTGAGATTAATGCCGATTTTATTCAAGTATCGTGCAGATATTGTTGACGGTATATTCAAGATTTACTTACTTTAAACATCAGAAATCATAAAATGGTACTGGATGTTTAACTTAGTAGAAAATGACAATTTGAGGAGAATATTTCTTTTCTTCACAGTTATATCGCGGTTTAAAATCTCTAAAATTCCCCTTGTTTTCTAATGATTACGGCCCGCAGTTCCCCTCGGTTAATATAGATCAGGTGTGTCACGTCACGGGATTTCGTTCTACTTGACAATTGCTTTGCCTTAAAAACCTGTTATATTTCATTCTTGTAATGTTACGAGCCAGGCGCAGAAGAAAGAAAAAGCAAACAAGCCTTTTGGAAAAATTTAACCAAATTTATTTACAAGTTACCTTTAACCCGTAGAAGTAAGACAATTAAATGTACTTAGCTCTGTTATGAAATATCCTGAATAAATCTATTTTCCTTGATCCCGCAGAATTCACAGTCCGAAATGAAATATAATATCCTTTAATAACCCAACACAGAATTCAGAAATAACTTTTCTTAAAAGCCCAAACTTAAAACTCCAAAGTCAATGAGAAAAATCAAGCTCTTTTATAGACCCTAAGATTCTCTAGAATGTTCCACAGGGCTGTGGAATAGGATGGTGCAATGTTCTAAAAATAATGCAAATCTGAACTTTCTGGAAGGTTCTGAAAGTTGTTTACAAAAAAGAAATTAATCTGTGGCTCAGTTTTCGAGAAGCTTCTATAAGAAGATAAACAAGATATTTATAGCACTGTTAGGTCTCCCAGTGGCGTGAAAGTGGGAATCAGAAAAATAAATTCATATGCATAACAGTAACAATGAGTCATTTATGTGATGCTAACGGTTGCCTGGTGGTTAAAATTGACATATAATCTAATCTAAAAAACTTCCCTCCAGGTGATGGAATGATAGACTCGTGGGGACTAGAGCGTGTTTTGGGAGCTGGCGCGATGATGTAGGAGCTACTCCGCCTGAAAATTTTGGCATCGCCCCTTCACAGTACATGAACTAATACGTTTGTTTACATCTAATTGATTAATTAGGGCCAGAATTTGCGCCAAAACATCTCGTTCTAAGCGAAAACTTACGAAACTGTTGCATTATTCATTGACATAAAACTTCAGTCAGAGAACCCTGTGGTCGACTTTGTTACGGTCGCCTACTTTCATCAACGATTTTTTAATATTACTTAGCATCGCCGAAACTCAAAGTTTATATTATTCTCTCATTCTTCGTCAATACATCAAAACACACAATGGTACCTACATTTTTGTACCATTTTCAGGTCCCAGGAACTAGTACGAGAGTACCCGGATATGTCGTGGGAGCAAAATTACCTTGACGCGATTTCGCGATAGCTCCCCTGATGTCCACCCGTGAATAAGCTTTATTTAACGTCGCATACCCGTAACAAATAACATAAACTCTGCAGAGCTTTTATTGCGACAAAGTATCCTTTAAAAAATACTTACCTGCCTTCGTTAATCTTCCTAGGACTACCCCTGATAATGCGAGCGTCAGCCAAGGCAGCACCTAGTACCGTTTATCACGCCTTTGGTATGGCGCGGCCGGGGATCGAAACCGCGAACTCCCATTCCCGAAGCGTACGCTCTTCCACTGAGCTATCGGGACCGGTTCAAAACACGGTCATTTGCTTACCATATGTTTTTCCGTCTGTGCCACACACTGGTCTTAACTCTCTAGTACATGGCTTCTGGCATGGGTCTGTAATAAAATGAATTCTAACACTGGTCACCTGTATATCCAACGGTTGAATCCAGTGATATAGTGAGTGACGAATCACAAGGCGAAAAAGGATGAAGCGGCCCCGCCCATCGGGGCTAGAAGAAATAGATGGGCTGCATGATGCTTCCATGCAGAGCTGAAATCCGACCGCACACGAGTACTGGTAAACCGCCTACAGGATCTAAGCCTGCCCAGGCAAAGCCGTGAGAGTCGGACCGTCCATGCTTATAAACCCTATTGGTTTCATTGGGCGACAGGGTTTGAGATGTCATTTCATCTCAATGTCGGTAAAAGACCCACAATATTTGAAGCAACGCCTCCAAACTGACATTTACAGTGTTGACGGGGACGTTAAACCTCAAATCAAAAAAACAAAGCGACGTTTTGTGAGGGGCATCGGTCGTTTTCTTGACGTTAGACTGAGTAACGTCTTTTTCACGCACTCAAGTACGTTGCAAAAACAGGTAACTGCATGTGTTACAGTCAAACATGTTGGCGGAATGTTGAGAGAACATGAAGGCAACAACAGTATTTAGTCGACTTTCAGCGTGTTAGAATCGAAATAGATCAGCCCCAATGCGTGATTTGTTGAATAATATATCACAGTTTGTCGGTCAGTTGTAAGTTGATAAATCACTTGTGATTTGATCTACCTTACAACTGAACTCCAAACAGTGATATATTACTCAACAAATCACTGCTAGAGCTGATCTCTTTCTTAAATAATAATTGTCACTGTATAGAAGTGCAGAGCTGTGCTCAATCCGTCCTTTGTGTGCTTGTTTTAGACCTAGTAATATAAGACGCGTACCTAGGATTAGAATCTTTACAAAATGACATTGGAAAGGAAAATTGTATTGGGTTAAAAGAAACTATTAAACATGACCAGTGATAAATTTCATTGAAATTTGGCCGGCAGTGTCACGAAGATGCAGCTGATAGAAAATCACAGAACAGAACAGAACACATGTTTTATTTGGACTTGTACATAGTACATCGTCACACAAAATAACAAAATATCAAATGCATATAACGTCATAACTCAGAATAATTAATAATTTCTCGCGGTACAACGTATAGCGGGAAATTTATGTCTTAACAGAACCGGTTTAACAAGGTGGTGAGGCTCGTGAGTAGGGTTCTCAATCACGTGCAGTAGTTTATAAAAGCTGTATTAGGGCGGTGGCAAGGCAATTTCTAGCGAATTCTCCTCGATTCAAGAAGTCACTTTGATTTTTATGACAAGATGGACGCAGAAGATGTGGACGAGCGGGTCACTCTTAAAGTTCGCGAGATGATGCAAGATAACCAGAAGCAGTTGTTGCAGGAAATGAACAGCCTTATGCAGAAGATAAGTGATCAGAATAGCACTTCTAATGAAGAACAGCTTTTGAAAATTAGCGGTATTATTGCCACAGTGGAAACGCCAAAGTTTAGAAAGAAGAGCAACGAGGAACAGTACAAACTAAATTCAAAGGTCATCCTCAGACTCGACGAGGCAGAGAAGGGTATCGAATGTTCAAATGCAGAGAAGGTCAAAGAAAAAATAGTTGAAGGTAAAATTTCGTCTAAAAATAAACACATCACGAAAAACGTCTATATAACTTGGAACCCCTTAAACCCCACTTTTAAAAAGTGAAGCCGGGATTTACGGTGGTAAAATAATCTTGTCTTATTCCTGCCCAAAACATTCACCCTGGTGTATGAATGTCATTTGACATCTTAGTGAAATCTTAGTGACCGTAATGATATTGCCTCTTTGAAGATGTTCTAACAAACACCCACATCTTATGTTCACAATCAGAATTGTTACTGGTGACACTAAGATTGTATTGCAACTGGGTAAGGTGTCATGTAAAATTAAAAAATCGAAGATCAGGTAAAGTAAGTATGAAGAGGTATAGGAATGCTTATTTGTAAGAAAATAGCAGCAGAAAATATAAAACGATTTGTGGACGTTTGCTAAGGATTCTGAGCAATTGGTAATGTTGGCAGGTGTGAGATTTCTAAAAATAATAATAATAATAATAATAATAATAATAATAAAAAAATAAAAATAAAGGTGTGTGTGGGTGGGGGTGGGGTATTAGGATCTTGGTGATACGACCTAGCATTAAGCATTATATAGTAATGGTGATCTAAAGAGAAATAGAAATTGTTCGATTTTATTAAAAGCTGGGACATGTAAACTACAGTGTTATAAAAAGATGTATTAGGATCATGTTTTTGATCGTGTAAGAAATGAAAAATCATTCAATAATGCCATAGAAAATGTCAGTTTTTTATTTGTTGAGGATACTAGGTTAATAGTATCAATAACAAATAATGTGATTGTAAATGCCAGTTTATTTGTTAATTAATAGTAATAATAATAATAATAATAATAATAATAATAAAAGACACTATGGCGGTTCTGTTTTTGCGTATGTTTTCAGCTAAAGATCTCTTACGACACAGACAAAAGATCATAAAACTTGCTGATCAGTCGGAGCATGGGTGGCGAACTGTCGCTGAGTACGAGACAAATCCTATAGCAAGTGATAGCGAGGACGAAAAACGTATATACAGGGCTGAGGTGCGAGCATCAAGAAAGAGCATAATCGACAGAGGCGGAAAACGGGGTCGATGGCGTAGTCATCCGTATCGTAGGACATCCACTTACAGACGGTCGATGGAGAGCAGTCAAGGGGAAAGTACACAGGCGCAATCACAGCAGAATAAGAGGCCGGGCCTTTGTTTTGGGTGTTCTATGCCGGGCCATTGGAAGGTTGAATGCCCGTCTATAAAGGCTACTGGTGCAAATAATAAGATAAGTAGTTTTCGTAATTTGATAGTATGTAAAGAACAAAACAAGCTGAATATTAATGATGGCATAAATTATAAAGAAAGTGAGGCAAAATCAAGCAACAGTAACACAGTTTTAAAAACAGATGAGAACTGTCTTTCGCCAGCAGGTAGGTTAAGATTGGCTCATGAAAAATGGAAGGAAATAACGAGCGATATATATCTACTGGAAGTCATTAAAGAGGGGTACAAATTGCCATGAAGGGTAACTCCGCCAAGTATTGTTTTGAATATTAACAAATCGGCGAGGGAAAACATGCTTTTCGTTCAAGAAGAGGTGGAAGGCTTGGTTAAAAAGAGAGTCGTGTCCGAGGTACATGAGACACCTAGCGTTGTCAATCCGCTTACAGTGGCATATAGCAGGAAGGGTAAGCCACGTTTAGTATTGGATTGTAGGCATATTAATCAGTAGCTTCATGTTTTCAAATACAAGTACGAGGACATTAAGATTGCAGAAGAAATGTTTGAAGAAGGGTCTTTTTTGTTTACTTTTGATCTCAAAAGTGCATATCACAGTATTGACATAAATCACAGCTCAAGGTCTTGGTTAGGGTTTTCTCTTCAAACAGACGGAATTGTAAAATCATATGTCTTTAATTCTTTGCCGTTCGGTTTGGCAACAGCAGGACACATATTTTCAAAAGTTTTAAGAATGGTTGTGAAGTTCTGGAGAGAAAATGGTCATAAGATAATAATGTTCTCAGATGATGGAATCGGTGGTAGTACGAACTATTACAAAGCATTGTTATCAGGAAATTTTGCAAGAGAAACTCTTCTCAGTCTGGGATTCGTGCTTGCCAAAGAGAAGTGTCAATGGGATCCAACACAGAAGGTAACCTGGCTAGGTCATAACATAGATATGGTTATTGGTAAGTTGTTTATAACAGAAGAAAGAATTGATCGGCTAGAAATGGCAATAAGATCACTTTTGTATCAGATTGAAAAAGATCATTACAGTCTGGTCCCTGTAAGAGCACTTGCATCTGTTGTGGGCCAGATCATTTCTTTGCAAAATGTCATAGGGAAGAAGGTAAGATTACAAACTAGACAGATGTACAGCTGCATAATGTCAAGGGCAAGTTGGAATGCTCCAGTTAGGGTCACGGATGAAGCCAAGTCAGAGCTGGTGTTTTGGAAAGGAAATGCTAGGATTTTAAACAAATTGGGTAAGAGTTTAAACAAAAAGACATTTTATGAGGCATGCTTATTTGCTGACGCTAGCAGCAAAGGATGCGGAGGGTACGTAGAGATCAAAATGAAGGACCCGGAAAAGGGTTATTATTTGCATAAAAAAGTGGAAAGAGAAACCGAGAGTTACTGGGAACCCTCGGATATGGGTATATGTGTGCCTCCGGGTATTGGAGAGCAGCTCCAGGATTTGAGTGAAATTATGTCCCAGAAAGTAGGAAAAATATTGTACCCCTGATAGTGGGGAGTAATCCAACATTTGGGAAAGTATTGTGTGTGTGTGTGTGTGTGAATTCGGGTTTAACGTCGCTTTCAACAATTTTTCAGTCATATCACGACGGTGTCTGGTTGCGACAGGGAGCTCAATGCTCACGTTTATAGTGCTGCCTCACTGAAGTATCATGTCCCAGACACATTACATGATACCACACCCAGTCACATTATCCTGACACTGGATCGACCAGTCCTAGCTCTACCCCGTAAATCTGAGTGCCAAACGAGGAGCAGCTAGTACCATTTTTAACGACTTTGGTATGTCGCGGCCCGGGATCGAACCCGAGACCTCCCGTTCCCCGGAGCGGACACTCTACCAACTGAGCTATCGGGGCCGGTTTGGGAAAGTAAAAATGCTAGAAGGGGTTAAGAGTAAGTTTCAGGAAAAGAGTGAGGAAATAAATGGAATAATATTTGGTGACTGGGATGTCACAGAGAGGGTTAAAAGTTCCACTTGGAGGGAAAGTGAAACAATAAGGCGCTTAGTTAATAGTAATGTGGAAATTCTGAGGCAAAAGAAAGTAAAGGTTTTTTTTCTGATAACAAGAATGTAGAGAGTCAATTTTGCAAATAGGTAGCAAGAAAGACGATTTACAGAAGATCGCATGTGACATAAATCAGGTATGTGAACAACATGGTATAGAGCTCTGTCCAGAGTGGATACCAAGAGACAAAAATCAGGAGGCAGATGAATTAAGCAGATGCGCAGATAGTGATGACTGGTTTGTGAGTAACACGGTGCTTTTAGATTTAAATCTAAAATGGGGACCACATACTATAGATCGATTCGCATCTTCATATAATACAAAACTTCAAAGAATTAACTCAAGGTTTTGGGTGCCCGGTACGGAAGCTGTTAATGGTTTAGATCAAAATTGGTCTGGTGAAATGAATTGGATAGTACCACCTCCAAGGCTCATTCTGAAATGCATTCGCAAAATTGAGGGTGAAAAACAAATGGCACGATTGTCGTGCCGCTCTGGAAATCGGCACCATATTGGCCGGAGCTGCACGATAACAGTGGTTCATTTAAAAAATTTGTAGTTGACAGCTTTCTGCTACTGACACAAAATGCGATTCAAAAAGGCTACGGAAACAATGGTATATTTGGAAGAGATTAATTAAGCTTTAGAATATTGGCTTTAAAAATAAGATTTTGAAACGTGTATATGTATATATGCATGTATATGGATATGGGTATATGTGTCTACATGTATGTATGTATATATATGTATACTTGTATGTTTACAGCTATTGCTGCTAAAATGTAGAGCAAATAATTTTCACATCGGACGATTTTGTCTGTACAATATTTTGATATTATGTGTTAATCCTCCAGGTATTGGTCTAAGGGAGACAATCCAGTCGCAACTGAGCGATGCGGGTGTACATAGCGACGGTCTAGCGGGACGGATGGCTACATACTTGCTGGACTCAAAAGCAGATGCTACAAACAAAAAGTACTTTGACGATTATAAGCGTTTTAAATCTTATTGTATTTTGAAAGGGTTTCCATATCAACCAGCCAGTTCTATACACGTCGCGATTTATTTAACACATTTATTGGATTCAAAAGTGTCATTCCATGTTATGTCAGCGGCTTTTTATGGCATCAAGTGGTTTCATGTAACAAGTAATTTGCCAGATCCTACTTTGAACAGCTGGGTTAAAAGTTTGTTGGAAGCTGGTAAAAGAATAAGCTCTACACCAGTAAAAAAGAAAGATACCATAAACTCTGATATGTTAAAAGATCTATGTGATTTATTTAAGAGTACAGAGGACGTTTTGCATTTAAGGGATTTAGCAATGATTCTACTGGGTTATGCTGCGTTTTTAAGATTTAGTAAAATAAGCGAGCTGAAATGTAATGATATTGAATTTAAAGATGATCATGTCATACTTCAGATTAGAAAAAGTAAAACTGACGTTTACAGGTCGGGAAAAGAAGTGTTAATATCAAAAGGTTCCTCTCCTGCTTGCCCTCAGAATATGCTTCAAAAATATTTACTGGCAACCGATCAGGATCTTACGTCGGATAAGTTTCTCTTTAGGCCAGTTAACCGATCTAAAGGAAAGGCAAAACTTCTTGTTGCAAATAAGAAAATAAGTTATACACGAGCCCGAGAATGTAGTGTAGGTAAACTGAAACTTGTGGCACCTGGTCTTGCATAGTTTGAGGGCTAGCGGGGTAACTATGGCTGCAAACGCGGAAGAGGGAGATGTTAATGAGAGGTGTTTGCTTAGGCACGGCCGTTGGAAATCAAATGTGTCAAAGGATAGCTATGTTAACGACTCAGTCGAAAAAAGACTTAAAGTGACAAAGAAGCTAAAATTATGAACATTTGTTTGTTTTGTTTTGCAAAATTGAAATTTGAAAGCTTCATCTAACATTTGATACTCTACGCAAAGATCTCGCTATTTGCAAAACAGATTGTTGTTTAGTCTTTTCTAAGAGTACGGAGTCCTGATGACTTAAGGTGGTGCTTAAGACTTAAATGTTATCAGGCTAGGGTCTACCGTGCAGAGTTTAAAGTGGAATTCTCTCACACATTAACAGTAACATGATGATGAATCATATAAAGTACAGTTAAATCCGCTATTAAGACCACCTAATACTAATTCTGCTTGTGTTTTCTGCATACAGTTTCCTCTGGTCAGACCACTTTTGAACAGTCCCAAAGGTGGTATTAATATAGGAATTTTACTGTAATTTTAGCACTAGTGTAATCAGATGGTCAAACTACGAGTAGTTGTCCCATTCAGCGAAAATATGACCAAAGATAGAGTAATATTAATGTCCAATTACTAACACAGCGTTATTTAGAATATTTGATCTCTTTTTAAAAGCTAGTTTGCTTTTGTTTACTTTGAGGTTTTACGTCCCCGTCAACACTGTACATGTTATTCTGGAGACGTTGCTTCAAATTTTGTAGGACTTTTACCAAAATATTGAGATGAAATGACATCTCAAGCCCTGACGCCCAAATGAAACCAATAGGGTTTATAAGCATGGGCGGTCCTACTCGCACCACTTTGCCTGGGCAAGCTTAGATCCACTAAGCAGTTTACCAGTACTTGTGTGCAGTCGGTTTCAGCTCTGCGTGGAAGCATCTTGCAGTCCAATGTTTCTTTAAGCCCCTATGGGCGGGGGCGAATAAAAGCTACTTTTATACACAGTGAAATTCCGCTATTAAAACCACCTAAAATTAGGACTAATTCTGCTATAAAAAGCTTATGTTGAAGGGTGCACTTATTTTTCTTTGTATTTTATGCCTACATGACCTCTGGTCAGGGCCTACCTTTGGGACTGGTCAAAAGTGGTCTTTAAGACCACTTTTGAACACTCTCAAAGGTGGAAGACCAATTTTGAACAGTCCCAAAGGTAGTCTTAATATAGGAATTTTACTGTATTTTAATAAGTTTGACAGTATAGACATACAGTCGAACTTCAATGGCTCGAACACCTTTGGGACCTCGAAAATCTGTTCGAGACTGGGGTAGTTCGAACCACTGAGGTTGCTGTCAGGAGGCATAACGAGATACTTTTAGACATCTTTTCGATGTTCTATAATGAAAATGTATGTTGTGTGTACTCATTAGAATCGCCTCATCGCGGCGATTCTAATGAGTACACACAGCATACATTTGCAACATAAAAGACCCAAATCTCCTTAATTATCCCCCACTATTTCTTCTGTAGAGGATTTCGCTAGGGGCTCAAGAATGGGTTCGACTCATCCATGGTAAACGAGCCATCGGTGTTCGAGCCATCGAAGTTCTACTGTATTTGACAACTGAAACAAGTCTGTCAGCTTAAACCCTATGGTTTGCAACTTTGCTTCCCTCTTTAATTGCACGCCGGTGGGTCAGGCCTCAGATTCCAGGGTAAAGGTTTACTGAGAATTAGAGAGAATCAAGTTTTATATAATGCTGGTTGGGGCCTGATGCTCTGTCTCTGGTCGGGCCCATCGGAATCGAACTGTTGGTTTTCAACAACTCTTCATGGGTTAAAAAGTCTGTCATTAACTGACTTCATCACTCATAATAACTTGTTAACGGCTGAAGTTATCGGTATCATAAACTACGCAAATCCTTTTCAAAATTTTATAGACGTCATTCTGATTTAATTTCAAAATTCAATATTGGACTTAAATCTCTTCTGCAACAAGGTCTATCGAAATCCGAATTTTATGGTAACTTAGTATATGAATTCAGAAAAATATATAATCGCAATGACTTCAGCACCCAATTTCGTAAAATCATTCTTCGATATAAAAAAATTGGGAACAACATGAATGTTATACGACAGACTGCATGTATGGTAGTTAACCCAATCACGGTTGACAACTTTGCTTCCCTCTTTAATTACACGCCGGTGGGTCAGGCCTCAGATTCTATCACGGTTCCAACGTAAAGGCTTATGTTGGTTGCTACCTGATGCTCTGTCTATGGTCGGGCCCATCGGAGTCTAACTGTTGGTTTTCTTTTACTCCAGCATTTCAGTGGTTTCTTGCTGTCGAGTCCTCACCGTTGTTTCATCTCTGAGGTTGTTTGATTTTTTGTGTTCACGGAGATGTTGCACTGATGAGTTAGGTGGCCTTCATGCGTACTAAACAAATTATTTGTCTTAATCGCGACGGAAGGATCGTGGTCACGAAAATCGATTTAAGCCCCCAGTTGAATTCGTTTCCGCTGACCGTCCAAGGCGGGTCTTCTGTCGCGGTTTATTTTTGTTATGGTTTGTCTTTGGGTGTTTTTGTCGCTTATATTATTTTATTTTGGATAGCCTATTGGCCATTTTGTGGGATAGTATCTGTCCTTTTGGCTTTGTGCTATTAATGTTTCCATAAGGGTCTGTAGCTTCATGTTTGTGTTTCTTTCCCTTTGGTGTCCCTGATGGGAGCTGCGGGTTAATTGTATCGATTCCTGATCATTGCCTCCTCTTCTATTTTGAAGGTTTGTAAACTGTGAATATAATATTTCTGCTTGTTCAAAGACAGAACACCATGCAATAAAACGAGAACGTTCACGAAACCAGGTCTGGGCGGCCATCAGATGTCACCGATGACAAAGTACGGGATTTGGTGTACTCTGATAGGCGAATTAAGGTGGAAGAAATAGCGAATGCATTACACATTTCACATGGTAGTGTTCAACAATTTTACATGATCGCTTGGGTACACAAGCTAACAACCCATTGGGTCCCAAAATCCCTTAGTGATGAGCAAACGGCAACCAGAGCAATGCAGCGCATTGATGAAGCGTTTTAGTTCAAAGGAAGATGATTTTCTTTCACGTCTGGTGACTGTAGATGAGACCTGGGTCCATTCTTATGAGCCAGAGAATACAACTCAAGTCGCCAGTGAGTAGGGCCGGCGTCTCCGAGGACAAAGAATTTCAAAGCGCAACCCTCTGCTGACAAGGTGATGGTCACTGTATTTTGGGACGCACAAGGCGTTATTATGTTGGACTTTCTAGCAAAGAAACGAACAATAACAGTTGTGTGTTTGGCAAATTTGCTCGAAAAAAAAACGCCGAGGTAAACTCTCCAAAGGGATTTTGCACCTACTGGACAATGCAAAAGTCCACACTTGCAAAATTGCAATGGATATTGTTGAGCGGAATAGATACGAGCTAATACAGTACGCCACCTTTTCTCCGTATTTAGCTCCTAGTGACTGTTTACTATTCCAAAACTTGAAAAAAAATATCCGTGGTCGTCATTTACGGCCCAACGAAGAAGTCGTGGCGGCAGTTGAGGAGGGGTCGGAGACAAGGACCCTTGTATGTTCAGTTTTTGGCCGATGGCACTGGAACAGAGTGGTCCAAGTGTATCAATCTAGAGGACAATTACATCGAAACAGAAGAGCCATAAATAAGTTAGGGGATGATTTGGAGCTGTCTCATTACGGACACACGCCTATATAAATACATTCTAACCTTTATCGCCAAAAAAAATGAAACTTTTAGGATGAAAAATTGTGATATTTTTCTTATTTCTGCTCAAAATATAGATCCTTGGTACTCGTTAGAACCATACCGAACTTTTTCCTTCATAGGCGGCGATCGGAATAAGTCGTGAATTTCCGTTAAAACCTATCTGGGCGAGATATTCGAGTTATCTCCCTGTACACCACTGGGATCCAGGTACAGAATAGCCAATATTTTTTCTCTAGTCGCTGACCTCAGGGAATCAGTAATCATATATCTGCAGATATGACACTTTGATCTACCTGTAGTTATTCAAAGGAGCTCTAGTGCTCAAATTAAGGCTATCTAAATGTGAAAAAGAACTTCTTGAAGTAACAACCATGCCTTTTCATTTCGAGCCATCTAGTATGAACGAACATATTTAACATATTGAAGAGCTACATTATGTAGAATTGCTTAATAAAAAAAAAATAAGTAAATAATAATAATAATAATAATAATAATAATAATTATCAATATTATTATTAGTAGAAGTAGTAGTAGTAGTAGTAGTAGTGTTTTTTTTATTTATTTATTTATTATTTTTTTGACATGTAGAATATTGGGTCTATATCTCTTGTCAGTCTCTTGTCCAGTGATTTTAAATAAGGATTAAGGTCAAATATGATACGTGAAATCCCCTGACTCCGATCTTTTTATGCATTTATTTTATCTATTTATTTAAATAAATAACCCATGAAAAATATTGTTAGCCAATCACGAACACACGCCTATAAGACTCGATCAAGATGAACTCAGATTTTGTTTGTTTGTTTGTTTGATTTGAGGTTTAACGTCCCCGTCAACACGGTAAAGGTCATTTTGGAGACGTTGCTTACAATTTCGTGGGACTTTTACCCGACATTGAGATGAATTGAAATCTCAAGCCCTGTCGCCAAATGAAACCAATAGGGTTTATTAGCATCCGCCTCGCACCGCGGTTCCTGGACATGCAGGCTTAGATCCTCTAAGCGTTTTACCAGTACTATTGTGCGGGCCGGATTCAGCTCTGCGTGGAAGCATCATGCAGCCCATATATTTCTTCAAGCCCCTATGGGCGGGAGCCCAGATGAACTCAGATGAAAAAGTTCTTACATTAAAACCAATTTTGTTCCATGACGAAAACACGCCTATACATATACATTGTAAATTTTACCACCAAAAATGAAAATTTCAGATGAAAAACAAATGATATTTTTCTTATTTCTGCTCAAGACATAGATTGTGGATACTCGTTAGAACCGCCTCGGCGAGGCGGTTCTAACGAGTACCCACAATCTATGTTTTTAAGAAGAAATAAGAAAAATAATGTATACCCCTGCAAACCCAAGTTTTACAATATGAAAGTGGGGTTATAGGGGGTCAAATTTTCGTGATGGTCTGCCGCAGTCATAATTGACACCTTAAGAGTTAACATTACACCGATATACAGTATATTGTATAAGATATTTCCTGAATAATTAAAAGGACGCCATAAAAAGTAATTTATAGGTAAACACATTTTGGAAAAATGTTGTCTTCCCAAGTCATGATTGACACCTTAAGAGTTAACACTACACCGATATACAGTATATTGTACAATATATTCCCTGAATAATTGAAAGGACGTCATAAAAAGTTACATAATGTGTAAACACAGATAAGCCTTTTTATTTATTTATGTATTTATTTATTTATTATAAAGGGCATTTCACTCATATTTGAATCGGCTGTAATGTTTGTCCTAAACAATTTTAACACAATTTCGAAAAATGTTTTTTGTCGAGCTGTGGTTGACACTTTAAGAATTCAAGAAAGATCTAAAAGTGCATTAAAAGTCGGTCACAGAAGGTGATTACAGATACGGCTTATTTATTTATTTATTTATTTATTAAAATGAGGCATGCAATTAATATGTGAATGGGCTGCAATAGTTTTATAATCACATCACAAAAACACCCCATATTACCCACTTTTATGTAGTAAAATATGGATCATTATCTTTCTTATTTCTGCTAAAACATGTATTGTTGTTTGTCGTAAAAACCGCCTCGCTGAGGTGGAACTAACGATTCCATCAATTTATGTTTCCAGAAGATATACGAAAAGAAGTATTTTTTTTTATCTGAATACTTTCATTTTTTGGTGGTAAAATTTTCATTTTTTTTAATAGACGTGTTTTCGAAATTAATCCACTCAAAACCTGGAAAATGTCATCTGCACTAGTTATGATTTACACTTTAAGAGTTAATAAAACTGTACATAAATCAAGACACCACAAAAATTGTCTATCAAATCAATCATAAAAAGTGAACAATGATGAGACTGTTACTTTATTTATTTATTTATTTATTTATTTATTTATTTATTTAATTTAATTAATCAAATTGTTATCTTCAATATTATGATTGGCACTTTAAGGGTTACACATGATTGACACTTTAAAGAGTAACACATAGTGGGGGACGACGGGCACGCGCCAACTCATTGTTAAATTAAAGCACGTTTGTTAACTTCGTCATCACGATAACACACCTATATAATTCTGACCCACGTATACCCCAATATTATATTGTACAACTGGGGTTTATAGGGGTATACATTATTTATTTGACTGTTACTCTAAAACCTCAAATCAGCTGCAGTGGAGATAAATAAGTTTTATACAGTAAAACTGGGGTTTACAGTGGTATACATTATTTTGTCTTATTTTTGATCAAAACAAATATTGTGGATACTCGTTAGAACTGCCTCACCGAGGCGGCTCTGACGAGTTCCTATAATCTATTTTTGGAACAGAAGTATGAAAAATAGCAGAATTTTCTATCTAAACATTTTCATTTTTTTGTGGTAAAATTTGTCAGTATAGGCGTGATTTCGTAATGTGAATTTAGACAATTCCATTTATTGACGGTGGTTAAGTCAAAGTCATCAACCGAATGGCAAACAGTGTAGATCTGGAGAAAAGACGGCTCATCCTGAGCAGTCGCACCATGGCTACACTGTTTGCAAAGTAACTGTGCGGACAGACAGAGTTGAAACTCATTAACAGAAATTAACAGAATAGCAAACAGTGTTTTATTCTGCACAAAACATAGATTGTTGGTGCTCGTTTGAACCCCCTCGATGAGGCGAATGTGCACTGTACTGGTTAACCGCTTACGTATAAGCTTGCTCAGGAAAAGTGTGGACAGGTAAACTGACAGGCTCAAAACTGACCTAAATAGTGTTGATTGGGCCGTTAAACTCCAATACAAACAAACAAACAAAATCAATCACAGGCTTCAGACTGCCAATTAACTTTTCATGGTGGTTTTAATCGCCATTTCACAGTTAATGATTTCGACAATTTCTGTCCTTTTTGACATATTTGCCGCCCATACATAATGAATGAAAACATAAATGTAACAAAACTGAGACAAAATAAAATAAAGAAATCCGAGAAATATAACCACTGTATCAAGTACATTATCCGCATGTTGTTTATTACTAGTAATTACAAAATTAATACAAAAAAAGCTTTACAGGTTTGATACGATTTCTGGTACATATAATGTGGACTTAGCGATTTTCGCACCATGAACTGCAATACTGGAAAACAGCTTATAAACGATTTTTAAGCTCTCGGGGAAGCAATTTATCATTTTTCAGTAGAAAAAAACTTTATATCATCGTAAACTTTGAACAACAGTCTAACAGTATATAACAGTGACTTAATTCCAAACAAATCATTTCTATTTAATATTGGCAACCAAACATGGAAATCTGAACGTTTTTTTAAAAAATACATTGTCGTCTATGGAGCATATAGGCATGACATTAAATTGCAGATGGAAGCAATAAGAATTAATTATTCATCACTTTGAAATGCACCAAATAAAAACTGAATAATTTTCTTACATGAGGATAACAGTGACTTTTTTCTAGTGTTAAGGATAAATAAGATACGAGGAGTTAAGATTTTTTTCCTTCATAATTTTAATATAAAAAACCTTCAAAATATACAGGTAGCGTTAACTGCCGATTTCCTACGGAAATCGATATTCAACTCGGTAATTTCCGGCGAATGAAGGAAAAAGTTCAACATGCGCCTCATCTGATCAGTATAGACCCTGAAGGAGCAGTCTAATATGCACTTTATATTGAGAAAACTTGGATACGGGGGTATACATTGTTAGTTTTATTTCTGCTCCAAAAATAGGTTGTAGGTACTCGTTAGAACCGGTCTAACGAGAACCTACAACCTATTTTTTGCAGTCCACAACTATGGTTGCAGTATAAATCAGATATCAAGGATTTTCACCAGAAAAAGTAGCCATTTTGAAGATATAAAAGAATGCACTGTATCGTCGTAATGTGACATTTTTCGTGAGGTTTTTATTAAAACAAAGCACGCTAAAAAGTCCATCTAATGAATGCGCCGTAGATCCCACATTATAAAGACAAAACCAGAGTTTACAGGTGTAAACATCATTTCTTTTTTAGCTCACCAGAGCCGAAGGCTCCGGGGGAGCTTATAGGATAGGCAGTTGTCCGTCGTCGTCCGTCGTCGTCGTCCGTCGTCGTCGTCTGGCGTCTGGCGTCAACACTTTCAAACGACATCTCCTCTGAAGCCACTGGGCCAATTGGGCCCAAATTTTATCTGTAGCATGCCTGGACTGGGGGATTGAAAGTTTGTGTTTTTTATTAAAATCGGCTTTTTATTTTGGTTGCTATGGCAACTTAGAGTTTCCATAGACTTATAATGGGGAAAATTGAAAAATGGCATTTACTGCCAAGTCATTGCAGATATTTTGACAAAACTTTTATAGAAATGTTTTTTGAGTAAACTTCTCTCAGTCATATGCTTTTATACCAACCTGATGGTCCCCCAGGTTGTGCCGGGGCCATGTCCCACCCCCACCACTTCATAAAAGGCCATATATCTCCGAAACCATTCAGATCCCGACATCTTAACCATATATATTCTTGTTCCTATTGATTAGACGCATTCAGTGACACCAACCTGGGGGTCCTCCGAGATGCGCCGAGGCCATGCCCCACCCCCTCCACTTCATAAAAGGCCCAATATCTCGGAAACTATTCAGATCCCCACCCCTGAACCATATATACTCTTGTTCCTTATGATAAGACCCATTCAGTGACATCAACCTGGGGGTCCCCCGGGATGCGCCGGGGCCATGTCCCACCCCCTCCATTTCGTAAAAGGCCCGATATCTCGGAAACCTTACAGATCCCCACCCCTAAACCATATATATTCTTGCTCCTTATGATAAGACACATTCATTGACACCAAATTGGGGGTCTTCCGGGGTGCGCCGGGGCCTTGCCCCACCCCTTCACTTCACAAAAGCCTATATATCTCAGAAACTGTTCAGATCCCCACCCCTAAAAAATATATATACTTGTTCATTATGATAAGACGCATTCAGTGACACCAACCTGGGGGTCCCCAGGGATGTGCTGGGGCCATGCCCCACCCCCTCCATTTCAAAATATCACAATATCTTGGAAACCTTACAGATCCCCACCCCTAAACCATATATATTCTTGTTCCTTATGATAAGACACATTCATTGACACCAACCTGGGGGTCTCCCGGGGCCTTGCCCCACCCAGAAACTGTTCAGAGCCCCATCCCTAAACCATATATACTCATCTTCCTTATGATAAGACGCATTCAGTGACACCATCTTGGGAGTCCCCAGGGCATGCCCAGGCCATGCTCCACCGCTTGACGACTTCATTAACCACCCCCCCCCCCCCTTGAAGAAATATATGGACCGTCCATGCTAATAAACCCTATTGGTTTCATTGGGCGACAGGGTTTGAGATGTCATTTTATCTCAATGTCGGGTAAAAGTCCCACAAAATTGGATGCAACGTCTCCAAAATGACCTTTTCAGTGTTGACGGGGACGTTAAACCTCCAATCAATCAATCAATCATTAAAAACCATATATCTCAGAAATCGTTCAGATCCCCACCCCTAAACCATATATATTCATGTTCCTTATGATAAGACTCGTTCAGTCACACCAGCTTGGGGGTCTCTTTGTGCTGAGGCAATGTGCCCCGCCCTTCCACTTCATAAAAGGCCATACATTTCAGAAACCATTCAAATCCCCACCCAATAATCTTATATGTTCCTGTTTCTTATTATTAGAACATCTACTGTAGGGGTGTCCGCAGGGGCCATTCCTCTCCTTTCCACTTCATAAAAGGGCCTTATATCTCGTAAACCGTTCAGATTCCCACCCCTAAACCATATATATACTTGGTCCTTACGATAAGACACATTTAGGGACAACAATCTTGGGCTTTCCTGGTATCAACATGACATGCTCCAACCCCTCCACTGTTTAAGAGGATTTACAGATCCCCACTGCTAAACCATATATATACTTGTTCCTTGTGATAAGACACATTTAGTGATACCAACCAGGGTTCCACTGGGTCCATGCCCCACCCCCTCTACTTCATTTCATATACTAAGTCCACATGGGTGCTCATTTGGATATGGGGATTCATTTGGCAGATTAAAATGATGTCATGTTAAAATACATGGCTACCATTGGGCAGTGCCCACCTGAGCTCTGGTGAGCATAGTGGCCCATGGGCCTCTTGTTTAAATCATATATTGTGGGTACTCAAGAGAACACATTACCATACCACACCCGTGCGACATAGTGCATTTTTCCCATCTCCAAAATGACTAATTTTCTGATGAAAATCAGTGATATTTTTCTCATTTCTACTATAAACATACGTTGTGGGTGCTCGTTAGAACCGCCTCTAACTAGTACCCACAACCTATGTCTTGGAGCAGAAATAAGAAAAATGATGTAAACCCCCGTAAACCCCATTTTAGGGTTGTTCATTTCACGGACTTGTTCACGCGATGAGCTTCACTGAGGCTGTTCAAACGGGCTCCTGCAATCTATGTTTGGACAAAATATAAGCAAAATATTATACATGTTCATTAGAAAAAAATATCTGTTTTGCTTTAAACTTTATTTTAATTGCTTCAATGACATGTATATGTAACAGACAAATATATATTATCCAGGATTTGACATTAAGCCAAAGGCTTGTGCAGTGGCCATCTCCTGGGAGAAAAATATCTGCTTTGGAGAAATGTAAGAATTCACTATGCCACACAAGTGTGTTGTCCTAATGTACACATTTAGTTTGTACATTTGGGTAACATGTATAAATTATGTATGAATTGTGAGTGTGAGTGAGTAAGTGAGTGAGTGAGTGGGTGAGTGAGTGAGTGGGTGGTCTTCCACTTTGTCATTACGATAACACATCCGTACGAAATAGTGCATTCTTTCATATCTCCAAAATGGTGAAATTTCTCATGAAAAATTGTGATATTTTTCTTATTTTTACTCCAAACATAGATTGTGGTGCTCGTTAGAACCGCCTCATTGAGGCGGTTCTAACGTGTACCCACAACCTATGTCTTGGAGAAGAAATAAGAAAAATAATGACGAGTGTTAAGTTGGTTCCTTATTCCTTATTCCTTGTTCCTTATTCCTTATTCCTTGTTCCTTATTCCTTATTCCTTATTCCTTGTTCCTTATTCCTTATTCCTTATTCGATTTTCAACTTCATAGTACTTTGCCACGCGGTGTAACAGAACATTTGCGTATGTCCTAATCATCATCATTTTTACTTCTAAGCATGATGGTATAGGTTTCGAATTCCAGCAGGTATCAACTGCGAATAAGGAATAAGGAACAAATCCAAATTTTCCTTATTCCTTATTCGATTTTCAACCTCATAGTACTTTGCCACGCGGTGTAACAGAACATTTGCGTATGTCTTATTCATCATCATTTTTACTTCTGAGCATGATGGTATAGGTTTCGAAATCCAGCAGGTATCAACTGCGAATAAGGAATAAGTAACAAATCCAAATTTTCCTTATTCCTTATTCGATTTTCAACTTCAAAGTACTTTGCCACGCGGTGTAACAGAACATTTGCGTATGTACTAATCATCATCATTTTTACTTCTAAGCATGATGGTATAGGTTTCGAAATCCAGCAGGTATCAACTGCGAATAAGGAATAAGGAACAAATCCAAATTTTCCTTATTCCTTATTCGATTTTCAACTTCATAGTACTTTGCCACGCGGTGTAACAGAACATTTGCGTATGTCCTAATCATCATCATTTTTACTTCTAAGCATGATTGTATAGGTTTCGAATTCCAGCAGGTATCAACTGCGAATAAGTAATAAGGAACACATCCAAATTTTCCTTATTCCTTATTCGATTTTCAACCTCATAGTACTTCGCCACGCGGTGTAACAGAACATTTGCGTATGTCCTAATCATCATCATTTTTACTTCTGAGCATGATGGTATAGGTTTCGAAATCCAGCAGGTATCAACTGCGAATAAGGAATAAGGAACAAATCCAAATTTTCCTTATTCCTTATTCGATTTCCAACTTCAAAGTACTTTGCCACGCGGTGTAACAGAACATTTGCGTATGTACTAATCATCATCATTTTTACTTCTAAGCATGATGGTATAGATTTCGAATTCAAGCAGGTATCAGCTGCGAATAAGGAATAAGGAACAAATCCAAATTTTCCTTATTCCTTATTCGATTTTCAACTTCATAGTACTTTGCCACGCGGTGTAACAGAACATTTGCGTATGTCCTAATCATCATCATTTTTACTTCTAAGCATGATGGTATACGATTCGAATTCCAGCAGGTATAAACTGCGAATAAGGAATAAGGAACAAATCATAATTTTCCTTATTCCTTATTCGATTTTCAACTTCATAGTACTTTGCCACGCGGTGTAACAGAACATTTGCATATGTCCTAATCATCATCATTTTTACTTCTAAGCATGATGGTATATATCAACTGGATTTCGAAACTTATACCATCATGCTTTGAAGTAAAAATGATGATGATTAGGACGTACGCAAATGTTCTGTTACACCGTGTGGCAAATAACTATGAAGTTGAAAATCGAATAAGGAATAAGGAAAATTTGGATTTGTTCCTTATTCCTTATTCGCAGTTGATTCCTGCTGGATTTCAAAACGTATACCATTATGCTCAGAAGTGAAAATGATGATGATTAGGACATACGCAAATGTTCTGTTACACCGCTTGGCAATGTACTATGAAGTTAAAAATCGAATAAGGAATAAGGAAAATTTGGATTTGTTCCTTATTCCTTATTCGCAGTTGATACCTGCTGGAATTCGAAACCTATACCATCATGCTTAGAAGTAAAAATGATGATGATTAGGACATACGCAAATGTTCTGTTACACCGCTTGGCAAAGTACTATGAAGTTAAAAATCGAATAAGGAATAAGGAAAATTTGGATTTGTTCCTTATTCCTTATTCGCAGTTGATACCTGCTGGAATTCGAAACCTATACCATCATGCTTAGAAGTAAAAATGATGATGATTAGGACATACGCAAATGTTCTGTTACACCGCTTGGCAAAGTACTATGAAGTTGAAAATCGAATAAGGAATAAGGAATAAGGAACAAGGAATAAGGAATAAGGAATAAGGAACAAGGAATAAGGAATAAGGAACAAGGAATAAGGAATAAGGAACCAACTTAACACTCGTAAAATAATGTATACCCCCGTAAACCCCAGTTTTCTCTATATAAAGTGGGGTTTATTGGGGTCTTCTTTCACGGACTTGTTCCCGTGATGATTTCCGACAGGGGAGATCAATTTCTGGGCTTCCTGTTTGGTTTTCTATAAATTGTTAATGATTACCTCAAAAGAAAATAGGATAGACACCTATTGATATGGGACGCCAGAACGTTTCTGAAAGAGCTGCATTTCCTGAAGTTGTACCCAGAACTTACCGCCTTTCAAAATGTCAAGAAGTTTTCCCATTTTTCCTTTTAAATCATCGGCAGTTTCTTTGATATTCTTCAGTTCTTGTTGTAGTTTTGCCATGTCATCGCTCAGTTGTGACACATCTGCCTCAAGTCGGTTTACCTTCTTCTTAAGACCTTTCCGTCCTCCCCTACCTCCTCGTCCTCCCCTACCTCCTCGCCCTGCCTCGCAGATTGAGGAGAGTTCAAAACACAGGAGCACAAGAAGGCACAATACTGGGAATCTCATTCTCGGTTCAAGGTTTGGAGTTCCTAAAATGAATATTGAAATAGCGCATTTTGCGCGAGTGAGCATTTTGATTGTAACAAACCTCCGTCGAGTTTCGCATTCCATGCGAAATTGGCAAGAGTTTAAGAACAGTTAAATTCCGCTATTAACGCATTTAGTACCAGAAACCCCAAAACGGGTACCCTGGCAAACAGTGCAGGCCCAGATCAGACGCCGCAGAATGCGGCGTCTGATCAGGGCCTCCACTGTTTGCTAAAAGTTCAGTCATTTACCAAATCAATTTTGATGAAAACACAACCTGAAATCCCTAAATTTTGAAATGGAATCCTGCTATATATAAGGAGGAAGATTCCATTTGGTACAAAAAGGGTCAAGACCAGGTAAAATGAAGGCTAACTCCTTTTTTAATCAAAGCAATGAGAGTACTGATTGGGGGCCGAATTTGAAACTCCAGCTTGGCAATAACCACATCACAAAGAGAAACAGGAGTTCACGTGGACATTCGTTGCATTTTATTTTATTGTAATTCATGATCAGCTGCTTTTTATGATGTGTTTCGTTATTTATGCTGTCTCAGTCCGGTTTTATTAGGTCGGCCGTTATGTAACAGGCAGCGCATTAGTGTTGATTTTAGGTTTAACGTCCCTGTCAACAGTGAATAGGTCATTTTGGAGACGTTGCTTCCAGTTTTGTGGGACTTTTACCCGACATTGAGATTATATGAGATCCCAAGCTCTGCCGCTCAGTTAAACTAATAGGCTTTATATAGATGGACGATCCAACTGGCAGCACATATCCTGTGCATGCGTAGAACCTCTAAGTTGTATACCAGTACCCATGTGCGATTGGTTTGAGCTCTGCGTGGAAGCATCATGCAGCCCATCTATTTCTTCAATCCCATTTGGCGGGGGCGGAGTGTTTGTTTATGTGGCTTTTAAATCAGTTCAGAGAGGGTGCCTTTAATACTAATTCAGGCAGCACGTTCCATGTATCTACGAGTTTGTTACTAATCTTTAGTCGAGATGTGCATTTGGTAAGGTAAAGCCTGTGCTCTCTAGTTGGTCTTTGGTATATCTGCATCTACTTCGTCTATTCCATTTATAATTTTATAGATCTATATCGGTTTATCTGCCCTTTAACGTCTACGTTTTGATGTTGGTAAACCAAGAGTTTTAGCCTTTCTTCGCATCACGTGATCAAGTCCGTGAAATGAAGACCCCCCTAAACCCCACTTTATATAGAGAAAACTGGGGTTTACGGGGGTATACATCATTTTTTCTTATTTCTGTCCAAAGACATAGGTTGTGGGTACTCGTTAGATTCGCCTCGATGAGGCGGTTCTAACGAGCACCCTCAACCTATGTTTTGAGCATTTATAAGAAAAATATCAAGGATTTTCATCAGAAAAGTAGCCATTTTGGAGATGTGAAAAATTCATTATGTCGCACGGGTGTGTTATCGTAATGGTTTGTTAGTGATTTTCAAAGTCAAACTTGAAAGTTGACGCTAGAACGATGCAACTCCATGCGTCGTGTCATGAGAGAAAAAATTGTCATTTGCGAGCACCAACATGTGCATTCGCACAGTTCGATGAGTTTTGGGTCGATCGTGTTACAATCGACCCAAAGTTACTAAATGGCAAATCAAAAAATAATGTTGTTGTCTAGGTAACTACCACTGATTTGGGTAAACCAATATCATGGTTATTAATAGAAAACGTCGCACTATTTTATCGATGTTACACGTAGGTCTGAGCTATCTATAGAATCTGATCAGGAATCGTGTGCTCGATTTGGCAAACACCGACTACCCAGATCAGAACGTGGCGCGGAATGTGACGTCTGCTCAGCCGGCTGCTCAGGAACTACATTGTTTGCTTAAAGACTGGCATTTAAGGGTTAAACGAAATAGTTCAGGCCTACCTACGCCATGAAAGGAAAACAAAAACAATATGGGCCCCGTCAAGCGATTTTGGTACTTATCGTCTATGCGAGCAGCGAAGGTTCAGGCGAGCCTGCGCATCCGCGCAGTCTCGCCAGAACCTTCGCTGCTCGCTCATACAAGCAGTGAATCAAGAGGAACATTCAGACAGAGAGCCATAATCCTGGCCCCTCTGAATGGCTGGGCATGCGCAGTTAAAATTTGTCATGTCGGAATGCTCGAAGACACAAATTCGCTTGGCGGGGCTCATATCTTAATATTACCCGCGCTGTCAGTTGACGACTTTCGGGTGTTTACACATATGTATGCCAAGTAATCTTATTTCTTTCGAACAAAGATAGACGACATAACTTTACTTTTTACTTCTCATAAGAACCTAAATTTTAGAATATTTTAAAGGCGGTATCGTTATTAGACATACAGCATAGACCCAGGTCGGATCGACAGTACATTGCGTCTGATCAGGGTCGGCACTGTCCGCCATACATACAACAAGGGTGCGAATTTCGGGTATAATGCAGAGGGTGCAATACTGCATGAATTAAGAAACAGATCAGCTCTAACTGTGATTTGTTGAATAATAAATCACAGTTTGGAGGTCAGTTGTAAAGTAGATAAAATCACAAGCGTGTAGCGCGCGTGATTTGTCTACTTACAACTGACCGACAAACTGTGACTTATTACTCAACAAATCACAAACTAGAGCTGATCTATTTCGATTCTAACAGTCTGAAAATCAGCAATCATGCTGTTGTTTCCTTCAAAATCTCACAACTTTTCGTCATTTTCCAGGACATATTGTAAATTCAGTTAGTAAATAATTTTGAAAACTTTGAAGGAAAAATGATACCAATGCAAAAATAAAAACGTCATTTTTTTCAGACAAAATTGTACTGAATACTTTCCTTATACAGTAATGAAGCGTTCTAACGAGTACGCACAGTCTACGCTATATTGCTCGCTATTGTCCGCGTGACTGTACAAAACCCAGCTACCGGTTATTTACAACAGCGTTTAGTCTTCTCCCATCAGAGCGCTGTGTAAAAGGTAAAATCTTGACTAAATTAGGCTCATGAACGAAGTATTGACTTACAATCGACCCAACGAAAATCTGGACTGGGTTCGTGCACAAGGTATTCGCTTATCAATCGACCCGAAGAAACTAAGTACAGAAGCTTCCCGTTTGCTGTTTACCAATTGCCTGTCGCTGACCATTAACTAAATCCCTGTAGTATCGATAGTCGCCTCCCTTAGACGTCAGAGCGCAGTGTAAAAAGTAAATGCTGGACTGTCCTCGTGTAAGTGGGCATTGGCAAACAGTGTATACCTAATCAGACGCCACATACCGCGCTGTCTGATCAGGTCTACTCTTAAAATACTGGAATTTAAGGGTTCAACGAACATTTCAATTCTTAGTTCAGGACTATTTTCCAAACCTACACTCAGATACAATCGACCCACCAGTACTTTCAGTGCTTTGATTTTTATGCCCCCAACTTCGAAGAAGTGTATATTGGTTTTGCCCTGTTCGTCCGTCCGTCCTTCCGTCCTTCCGTTCGTCCCGCTTTTTACTGCATAGCATAACTTAAGAACCATGGGTGCTATGTTTTTGAAATTTCATATATGGATTCCTTATAAAAAAATAATTGACCCGTGTTTTTTTTTTTTTTTCTCGTCAGGATTATGCCCCTTTCTTGAATTATCTCCCTTTGCAAAAAAAAAATACTTTGAAATCTTTTAAGCAAGATATCTCAAAAACCGTGCGAGCTTTTGCCCTGAAACTGTACAGACTGTTTTGGGATGATGAGAAGATGAACTGATTAACTTTTGAAAAAAATCCGATTTTTTTTTCTTGAGTTATGGCCCTTTGAAATTGTTTGCATTTTAAGCTTGTAAGCAAGATAACTGAAAAACTGTTTGAGCTATTGCCCTGAAACTTTACAAAATGATTGGGGATGGCGAGAAGATGAACTGATTAACTTTTGACAAAAATCCAATTTTTTTTTCTTGAGTCATGCCCCTTTGAAATTTTGCGCGTTTTAAGCTTGTAAGCAAGACATCTCAAAAACTGTGAGCTATTGCCCCGAAACTTTACAGGCTGGTTCAGGATGATAAGTAGATGAACTGATTAACTTTTGAAAAAAATCTGAAGGATAATGCCCCTGTCTTGAGTTATGCCCCTTTGCAAAATACTTTGAAATCTTGTAAGCAAAACTGTTTGAGCTTTTGCCCTGCAACTTTACAGACTAGTTTGGGATGATGAGTAGATGAACTGATTAACTTCTGAAGAAAAAAAAACGAAATTTTTTTCTCGAGTTATGGCCCTTTGAAATTTTTTGCGTTTTAAGCTTGTAAGCAAAATAACTAAAAAAACTGTTCGAGCTATTGGCCTGAAACTTTACAGAATTGTTGGGGATGATGAGAATATGAACTGATTAACTTTTGACAAAAATCTTTTTTTTTCTTGAGTTATGCCCCTTTGAAATTTTGCACGTTTTAAGCTTGCAAGCAAGATATCTCAAACACTATTTGAGCTATAGCCCTGAAACTTTACAGGCTGGTTCAGGATGATGAGTAGATGAACTGATTAACTTTTGAAAAACATTTGATTTTTTTTCTTCAGTTATGGCCCTTTGAAATTTTAGGTGTTTTAAGCTTGTATGCAAGTTAACTCAAAAACTGTTAGAGCTATTGCCCTGAATTGTTGGGGATGATGAGAAGATGAACTGATTAACTTTCGACAAAAAATCCATTTTTTTTTCTTGAGTTATGCCTCTTTGAAATTTTGCGTGTTTTAAGCTTGTAAGCAAGATATCTCAAAAAACTGTTTGAGCTATTGCCTCGAAACTTTACAGACTGGTTCAGGATGATGAGTAGATGAACTGATTAGGTGAATTTTAATGCATTTGCATTTTTGGGGAACTTAATGCATGCTTGCTTAAGACAGGTTGCTCGCCTAATAGTGGTGGACCTAAGACAGGTTTGACTGTATCTCTAGAACTGTATGAGCTATTGTCCTGTAACTTAAAACACTGGTATGGGGTGATAAATAAATGACCTGCTTAACTTCAGTTTTTCTTGTGTTATGTTCCTTCTAAAATTTCAGCATTGCAGCCAAATAAAAAAAAGATAGCTCAATTACTGTTAGGGACAAGCAGTGTCAGGGTCAAGCAGTGTTAGGGTCAAGCAGTTGGGGGCATTGTGTTTCATAAACACTGGCTCTAGTTTGTGTGAGCGACTGAAATTAGAATCAGTTCAACGCCTCTAGTTTCTGGGTCTGCGAAGTTGGGCAGGTCATGTCCGGCCCGATGGCCATTTTCTCGAGGCCAAGTTCAGTTAGCGACTAACTTGTTTCGCATTACGATAACACACCCGTGTGACATAGTAGTTTCTCACAGCTAAAAAATTGCTACTTTTCTCAATTTATCTTATTTATACTGCAAAAATAGGTTGTGGGTGCTCGTTAGAACCGCCTCATCGAGGCGGTTCTAACGAGTACCCACAATATATGTCTTTGAGCAGAAATGAAAAAAAATAATGTATACCCCGTAAACCCCAGTTTTCTCTATATAAAGTGGGGGTTAGGGGGGTGTTCATTTCATGGACTTGTTCATGTGATGGAGCTGCAAACAGCGTAGACCCAGATCCGTCGGAGCAGAATACACCATCTGAGCAAGGTATATACTGTTTGCAAAGAACATTTTGTAAGATGTTGATTTAGCTCCCCATTCGCTGCTACCTATGTCGGACCTGATGCAAGCGTTAGTATCGTAAAAACAAGTTGGCTGCTTTTAAAAAGCATCCAATGGTTTTTTTTACTTATATTATTTATTTATACAATATTTTAAGAGGGATACGCATTTAGCTACAGTAGCTAGTCTACCTTGCAGCCCTCTGTTAACATATATACATATGTACAACATATAAAGTTTGCAACATATACACTGGTCTTTGCATACCAGGTATCATATGACTAAAATGGAATCTTCTTCCTTTATGAATCTAAAAACCTATCCTGCTTAGTAGCAAAAAAAGAATCATTAATAAATCTATGAGCGCATAAAATCTTGAACAGTCGTCAATAAAATATTTGTAAAACGGTTTAAAACAATGCAATAAGACTAAGTGCTTGACGACCCTTTTGTTGTTTGGAATAAGACTTGTAAATAGTGGTTATAAAAGAGTACATATCTATGACCATAAAATATACAACAAATGACGCGTCTAGGACGGTGTAAATTAATGACTTGGACTTGGAAGATTTAAAATAATTAGCATGCTATAATACCTATATTTTCCATCACATGGCCGACAAACGGCATCGGAGCATAAACCATTGCCTCCCTTTTCTTCAACTCGTCAAGAGCAGAATTGTGCCCGGGGCAGCTGGGATGCTGCGAAATACGAGATTGTAGGATCAAGCTTTTCAACGGGAGTCCCAGTAATTTTCAGTAACGTTTGGTCTTGTCGGTCTAAATTATGTTGTGAACAAGCGAATATTATCATTTTATACTTTATCCACTTAATGTTTATTTTTAAATAATAGATCCTAGAACTTTCGTAAGAACTTGAAAATAAAAGTGCGAAATTTGTTGCCTTTGAATCCTGGATAAGGACAAGAAGGGCTGTGTAGTGCTGACTAATCTTTGGGCCAGTATCTAACACCATGCATAAACTAAATCTGCCTTTGGTATGGTTTGGGATGTATTAAGTCTTACAAAGTCTAGCGCAAAACTTGATAGATAAAATATATGTCCGTGATTTCGACCTTAAGGCTACTGGGATAGAACTATCTATCAATGAGCTTAACGCATTCAAAAAGGTCAGTTGTCAGTTTTAAACGAAATAACGTACACTGTGGTCAATTTGCGGGACGATAGTTGCAAGAGTCCTATTCAGCTGACTGAAGGGACACATTGAACAACCAGAAGCTTATACATGGAAACCAATGTGGATTCAAGAAGAAAAGAGGAACAATTAACATGTTATTCACAAAAAGACGGCTTCAAAAGATATACCAGATTCAGAATGTGAATCTCTACGTGGGTTTTGTTGACATTACGAAAGCATTTAGCACACTCCGTCGTAAGGGACTTTGGAAAATTGTAACAAATTCATATTTATAAACGGTGCAGCAGTTCAACTATGGTATACTTGCCCTGGTCCTGGATGGCATGTTTTCTGAACAATTGCATGCGACTAATGGAGACAAGCAAAGTAGAAGTAAAATAAAGATCAGGAATCGATACAATTAATTTACTGCACCCACCAAATACACAAAAGTGACAGAATCACAAACATGAAGCGACCAGACCATAATGGAAACCTAAACAAAGGAAGGCCATAAGGACAGTTACTTTCCCACAAAATGGCCATATGGCCATCCAAAATAAAAAGACACAAGTGATACACACAGTAAGTAACAAACAACAACAAAAATAACCGCCACAGAAGAACCGCCTTGGAACGGTCAGTGGAAAGATTTCCACTGGGGGGCTTAAATCGATTTTACGTGGCCACAATCCTCGCCCTTACTTCAGTCGCGATGTAGACAAATAATTTGTTCAGTCCGCATGAAGTTCTCCTAACTCATCAAGGCAACATCTCCGTGAACACAACTAATCAAAGAACCACAGAGGTGAGATAACGGTGAGGACTCGACAGCAAGAAACCACTGAAATGCTGGAGCAAAAGAAAACCAACAGCAAGACTTGTTCTAGCGCCAACGCTGTCCATTTTGGTGTTGTCTGCCATGCTCACAAATTTCTTTTTACGATGACGACTTACCTATCAGGTACGCTTTGATGGGGCTCTTCAATCTATGAAGGTTGCAAGATAAATCCATCGTGTAGACATGGGTCTTAGGCGAGTTCCTTTCCGCTGATCAAATGGCAAAAGGCAAAAAAAAAAAAAAAAAAACAGAGTACCAATGGTCCTGAGCCACCCATCTGAGTGCTGAGAGTTTATGGCGCCATCTGATTTCTATTTCTGAGAAGATTTTTAAAGGGTTTTACCATGGAAGGCATCTTGGTCAAGTGAACTGATAATGGATCCATTAGTTCTGGATAATTTTTTGAAGGCGTTTTACCTTATATGGACATGACAGCCATATTGGTCATGTGACCAAATTAATATTAATGGTTTTTCATTTGTTTGTTCCTGAAAGCTTTCATATGAAATTTGGTTACACATGGAGCAGTGGTTTCTGTGAAGAAATGTTTTAATTTTCATAACTGAATGACCTTTGGCCAAAGTCAGGCAATGACCTTGACCTTTAATACTGAATTAGATTCACTCACTCAGCTATTTAACTGAATCTACCAATTTTCAGATCACAGGCTGTAGTAGTTTCCGACAAATACACGTTTTTACATAGTTTTTTTTACACTCTTTTTACTTTTCCTCATACAAAGGCTTTGCGAATAAATTTGACCTTGGCATAAATTAGGTCAAGGCCATCAAGGAGTCGTCATTTAAGGAAACTAATGGGCCCAAATCCCCAATGCTACATACCAACTTTCATGAAAATCGGCCCAGTGATGACAGAGAAAAATATTGCTGCAGTGTATTACCCTTTATGGGCCAGGTGACCATATTGGTCGTGTGACCAAACTCATATCAATTAATGTTAATTTTCGTGCTTCTATAAGCTTTTATGTTAAATTTGGTCACAAACGGCCCAGAGCTTCCAGTAGAAAATAAGGTTTAAATTTCATATCAGAAAGGCCTTAGGCAAAAGTCAAAGAATTAACTTGACCGTGAATACTCACGTACCTGTAGTTTCATCCACTCATTTAGCTAACTGCATCCTCCTATTTTCTGACCAGAGACTGCAATGTTTTCCGAAAAATACATAATTTCGACTTTTTTCCATTCAGAAGTGTATGTGACAAAATCTGACCTTAACGTAAAATAGGTCAAGGTCATCCGAGGGTAATCGTTTGATCAAATTATGATGGACGCGAGTCCCTAATGCTACATACTAAGTTTCATGAAAATCCCCCCACCCCCAGGTTCCGGAGAAGAAGATTTTTGAAGGGTTTTTACCTCATGGTGGCCATCTTAATCATGTGACAAAACTCATTTTAATTATTTTTATTTCCTTGTTCCTACCGGCGTTTATATGAAGTTTGGTTACAAATGGCTTAGTGTTTTCTGAAAAATTAAGCTACAATTTTCATATCTGAATGACTTTGGGTCAAGGTCAAATAACGACATTTTCCTTGAATACTGATGTAGTTTAATCCACTCATTTAGCTACCTTCATCTACCAAATTTCAGATCATAGGCTGCAATAGTTTCCGAAAAATACACAATTTTGACCTTTTCCCATACAAAAGTCTATATGGCCAGATTTGACCTTGGCGTAAAACAGGTCAAGTTCGTCATAGGGTCATCGGTTGAATAAATTATGGTGGATCCGAGTCCCCAATGCTACATACTAAGTTTCATGGCAATCGGCCTACTGGTTCCGGAGAAGAAGATTTTAGAAGGGTTTTTACCTTATATGGGCGTGACGGCCGTCTTGATCATGTGACCAAACTCATTTTAATTGATTGTATTTCCTTGTAACTAAAGGCCTTTAGGGACAATTGCACTTTACCGGGCACTGATTTTCCGTAGGAAAATCCACGTGAGTGGGTATCTAAGGTCCTATTATAAGGACGCGCGTGAGCGCGGCCAAAAAATGGAAATAAGGCAGAAAAATGCAACATAAACCCCAAAATCGTGTAGATTAGGCATATTTCAGGTTAAAACCGAGGTTTTCAACCGTAGGTTTTAACTAAGTTCTGCAATTTCAAGCTTGTTCTAAGCTGGAGAGGCGAAAGAAACGTAAATTACTTTTTGTTTTGCTTCTACTGAATAACTGCGCGTGCGTCATTTCATTGGTCAAATTTAAAGACCTTATGAATATTAATGAGCTCTGATGTCAACTTTCGATGACGCAATTTTTCATGATGCAACCAAGCAGTTTGTAAACAAATCCAGTTGCAAGAAAAAAATGAGAGAAAAATATGGCATTGTTTATGATGATTTGGCCGACGTATGCAGAGACAGTGAAAGTATTATAACGCGGCTGATGATTTATTTTGTCCTTTGACTAGGGTTACCTGGTAAGTGGCTTTAAACATTATCAGTCAACATCATGGGGGCTGCCGCCCCCACACCCCGGCATTCAAGATAGAAGTATGCCAGGTATAAATTTACAAAGACAGCAAATCGGGATCTGTAGAATCTAATGTAGTCTGCAGTTTCCTTAAATATTCAAAGCAGTCTCATTTTATCTCATTTGTATATAATTTGGTGCCGTGGTCCAAGTCTGTCGAATCCACGTCGAAGATAGAAAACTAGCAGATGACAGTGTTACGCTAAAGTACCCACAGCTGAGTCCAGAATTTACGTATTTATTAATGCTACATTAACTTGCTGCTGATAAAATACGATAAAAGAAAGAGCAGTATCAATATTTGTGCTTTGAAAACGCTTGCATTATTTAAAAACATCGGTTAGAAAATGCGTCGTTTCGTCCTTCCAAAACAAAATGGCGGCCGTCTTTACGCGAACGTCATGAATAATTAATGAGGCATAAACAACAAAAGACACGCCTTAACAACAAGTTGCGCCTGCGCAGTGTGGATAGAAGACAGTGCCCGGCAAAGTGCAATCTAGCCGGCATTTACACGAAATTTTGTTACAAATGGCTAAGTGGTTTCTGAGGAAAATAAGTTTTAATTTTCATATCTGAAGGACCTTGGGCCAAGGTCAAATAATGACATTGATCTTAAATACTAATGTAGTTTCATCCACTCATTTAGCTACCTGCATCTACCAATTTTCAGGCCCATAGGGGCTTGAAGAAATATATGGGCTGCATGATGCTTCCACGCAGAGCTGATTCCGGCCCGCACACTAGTACTGGTAAACCGTTTAGAGGATCTAAGCCTGTCCAGGAAACGCGGTGCGAGGCGGACCGTCCATGCTAATAAACCCTATTGGTTTCATTGGGCGACAGAGCTTGGGATGTCATTTCATCTCAATGTCGGGTAAAAGTCCCACAAAATTGGAAGCAACCTTTTCAGTGTTGACGGGGACGTTAAACCTCAAATAAAAAAAAATCTACCAATTTTCAGATCACAGACTGCAATAGATTTCGAAAAATACACAGTCTTGACTATTTTCCCATTCAAAAGTCTATGTGACCAAATTTGACCTTGGCTTAAAATAGGTCAAGTTCGTCATCCGAGGCTCATCTTTTAAACAAACAATGATGAGCCGAGTCCCCAATGTTACATATTAAGTTTCATGGCAATCGGCCTACTGGTTCCGGAGCAGAAGATTTTTGAAGGGATTTTACCATATATAGCCATGGCGGCCAACTTGGACACGTGATCTGGTATAAGCGATCAAATTTTCGTTCCCCAATCACATGGATGCTCCTTAAGAAATTTGACTTCAATCGGCCCAGTGGTTTCAGAGGAGAAGATGTTTGAAAATGTTGACGGACTACAGACAGAGAACGGAGCCTTGCCATACTATAAGTTCACATCTGAGCATTCGACTCAGGTGAGCTAAAACCCTGTGGATCAAGTATATCTGATTTTCTAACGTTACGTTTAAATGTTAAAATATCCATAACTTCGTACTTGTTTATTCTGATTTTTGCTAGGTCTGCGATTTTAAAGTTTGTGAAGCTCCCACCTTTCTACTTGACAATATTTAATAAGATTTGGTACTAAGTTATTTAGACAAATTGTGTGTATTCCGATGGGTACGAATTGCGCATCCCTTGTGGCAGATCTGTTCCTGTTTTCTTGTGAAAGAGACTTCATGATGTCCCTTTCTGTTAAAAATCAATCTGAAATCATTGAAGTAGAAGTAAAACAAAGATCAGGAATTGATACAATTAACTTACTCCATCCATAAAAGACACCAAAGGGAAAGAAATACAAACATTAAGCGACCAGACCATAATGGAAACCTAAACAAAGGAAGGCCATATGGACAGTTACTTTCCCACAAAATGGCCATATGGCCATCCAAAATTAAAAGACACAAGTGATACACACAGTAAGTAACAAACAACAACATAAATAAATCGCCACAGAAGAGCCGCCTTGGAACGGTCAGTGGAAGATTTCCACTGGGGGGCTTAAATCGATTTTACGTGGCCACAATCCTCGCCCTTACTTCCGTCGCGATTTAGACAAATAATTTGTTCAGTCTGCATGAAGGCCTCCTAACTCATCAGTGCAACATCTCCGTGAACACAGAAATCAAAGAACCACAGAGGTGAGACAACGGTGAGGACTCGACAGCAAGAAACCACTGAAATGCTGGAGCAAAAGAAAACCAACAGTTAGACTCCGATGAGCCCGACCAGAGACAGAGCATCAGGCACCAACCAACATTATCTCTTTAATTTTCAATAAGCCTTTACGTTGGAGCCGTCATAGAATCTGAGGCCTGACCCACCGGCGTGCAATTAAAGAGGGAAGCAAAGTCGCCAACCGTGATTGGGTTAACTACCATGCATGCAGTCTGTCGTATAATATCCATGTTGTACCCAATCTTTTTATATCGAAGAATGATTTTACGAAATTGGGTGCTGAAGTCATTGCGGTTATATATTTTTCTGAATTTATATACTAAGTCACCATAAAATTCGGGTTCCGATAGACCTTGTTGCAGTAGAGATTTAAGTCCAATATTGAATTTTGAAATTAAATCAGAATGGCGTCTATAAAATTTTGAAAAGGCTTTGCGTAGTTTATGGTACCGATAAGCCTTTAGCTCGACTTCAGAACTGACAAAGGGCAGAGTTAAAGACTGTTGATACTGAGTATAAAACTGGCACAATTAAGATAGGCAGGCCATGTTATCGAAATGCCTGATGAACATTTGCCGAAGAAAATCCTCTGTGGAGAACTACAAATGGGAAAACGCCCCCGTGATAGACAGCAGAAGCGATGCAAGGACGCTGTCTATACATTTTCAAGGACTTCAGCATACCAGCTCAGTCGTAGAAAGAAACTGCACGTGACCGAGGGCAAACTCCAAGGCCCAAAAAGAAGGGGTACTGGAGTGTACGAAGCCAACGAACCATTTTAGTCGAACACGTTCCCGGTGGAAAGCCTGAGATAAGGCATCAACAACCATGCTCTACATGTACCCGACTGTTCAGAGCCAAGATCGCTCTTTTCAGCCATCATAGAGCACTAAGTCTTTCTTTTGTTTCGGTGGCCTCGGATGTCTGGTTTTATTTATCTCATTTGCAAAATGCTATTCTGTTTGGTGTACTCTGTGCGCAAGCTGGACAAAATTAGAACTTTAGCCTAAATGACACACTTGACAAAATAACATCTTAAGCGTCAATGACGAGCGTTCGACTCATGATCGAGAGGTTGTGCGTTCGAATCTTGCACCCGGTATCGAGGTGTGTCCTTGGGCAAGACACGTAATGACACTGTCTCACTCCACCCAGGTGTAAATGGGTAGCAGTGGTGTAATAGTCACTGCCTCTCTCGCGCGCGTGAAAACATCCGGAATGAATGTTCGAGAGCAATTAAAAAAGCTTGAAGCTTCCATCGCAATTGAACTAAAATAAATTCGTATAAACTAATGACGAGATTTGGTCCCGTTATCTTACACATGGGTATCTCTAACTACTTCTTTAGTCAAACTAAATTACGTAAAATCGATTTAAGCGCCCTGTAGAAATCCTGTTACTGACCGTTCCAAGGCTGTACGTCTGTTGTGGTTTATTGGTATAATTTGTCTTTGCATGTACAGTTGTTGGAAGATAAGTTGAAAGTGACGTCAGCGAATGTTTTTGTTAATAAGCATTGTCCACTGTTGCCAGAAGGTAACGACGCTTAGGTAATGATAATTATAACGGTATAGTCTGTATTGCCAACCAATGATGGGTAGGATGATAATAACGGTACAACCTGACAAACCTACATGTACCTGTGGTGGTATACTCTCGTTGAAAGTGACGTTTCAGACTATACCACCATCAATAGGTGACACAGGGTTTTACCGTTATGGTCGATAAAAACCTAATAACCACCCTATAAAGTGGAAAGAATTAAAACCCTTTACAAGCCAAGATGAAATGACTCAAGTGGTTGGTGTTGGGGTTGTTTAAAATATGAAATGACCATCCGTGCTTCAATTCCTACCATTGTTTTTTTTTTTTCTTTTTATCGTGAATAGAGTTCTGCCTTTTCTTTGATGTCCTCTTAAATCGAAATTATATTTTATGTGTTCTTTTTACGGAACCCGGGAAGGGACATGATTTTTTAAATATCTTGTGCGAACAAGATATTTAGTTGTGCGAACAAGATATTATCTTGTGCGCACAAGATAAAATGTTGTGCGCACACGATATTATCTTGTGCGGACAATATAATATATCTTGTGTGAACAACATATTATCTTGTGTGCACAAGATAATATCTTGTTCCAATAACGTATTATCTTGTTTGCACAACATAGATCTTGGGAAGTCGTGCGGACAAGATATTATCTTGTGCGGACAAGATCTATGTTGTACGGACAAGATATTATCTTGGGCGGACAACATAATATCTTGTTTGCACACAAATTATCTTGAGCGCACAAGATAATATGTTGTGCGAACACATAGTATGTGTGCGCTCAAGATAATTTGTGTGCGAACAAGATATTATGTTGTCCGCACAAGATAATATGTTGTGCGAATAATATAATATCTTGTCCGCACAAGATAATATGTTGTCCGAACAAGATATCTTGTCCGCACATATCTTGTGCGCACAACATATTAAAAACAAATATGTCCCTTCCCGGGTTCCGTACTTTTTTGGTCAATTTTTTTTTTCTTCAATTTTTAATGTGTTTTGTTTTCTTCTGATTTTATAATGATATGTGCCTGTGTTGGCACAATTCTTTCGTGTAGAATGACCTTGAAATCTTTACTACGGTCATTCTCCCCTTCCACTGATTCAAGACGGGCAGTTGTCAGTTTCTGAACATGTTATCCGCTTATGTTGGGAAAGTGTCGCTATGTAAACTGACCGGCTAAAAACTGACCTTAATATTTTTGACGTCGGTTGCTTTCAGTTGTGTCCTGGATTGGGTCTTAAAAATCATATCAGCAGACATTATCATTCAGACATGAGGCAGACGTCTATATTAAACTTTGATTTTTAGGAAACCTGCAATCCGTGAAAGAAGTTCGTGTAGTAGCTCATCAACAGCTTCATGACATTGTTTCGCGTTTCTTTTTCTTAGCACATAAAAACAAAATTACTTCTTTCAGCAGAAGAAAATGGCAATGCAATATTTTAAACAATAAAAAGTATAATGTAACCTTTTAAGAAGGAAAAAGAAAAATGTAATAGTGAGGCTCGAACCCACAACTATAAATTACAAAATATTTGACGGATTATTAGCCATCTTTCCACTGCGCCAGTTTGAATGTCTAACAAGTATACAACAAAATCGCATGATATTGAATATTACCGACGCTTGCTTACCTTTCGACAACAATGGACTATGCTCAATAACAAAAACATTCGCTGACGTCACTGTCAACTTATCCTCCGACAACAGTACAGTAAAACCGACATCAGTTGTCAGTTTGTTATTGTCAATATTATTGAAAATAAAGGTTATTTTTAAATTTATCTACGCAATTATATGTTATTTTTGGATGATCTAATTTTATTTTTGGTGACTCCCTATTAATGTGATGGTATCAGGCTAAAAAATACAATACCTGCACTGTATCGCTAGCCAAGTGGTAAAGGCACGCGCTTGTAGAGCTGGGGATGTTTTTTCTTTAACATTTTTTTTTCGCGCCAAAAGCAAAAAATCCTCGATTTTCTCGTGAAGCATGCATTTTTTGTGCTGATATAAATTTTTACTGAACATTCCTTAGTTCATACTCGGTTGCCCTGCTGTTGAAGTGTCGTCATGTGATGCTACTCTGACAGCAGAAGAGACTTTGTCGGCTGACAAAGCGAAGTTTTTTGGTTCTGACAAGTGCAGTTTTGTGACTAACAATCGATAAACGTTAAAATAACGTATGATCAACATGAATTAAATTATAAATTTCCAATCAATGTTAATTTCAAGTCATGCTATTGGTGTGCCTATTCTTTACTTTCACATGTCACATATAGGGTCTAGGCCAATCAGGTTCCATTGTATCAAATTATGGCATCTTGTATTTCAATTCTCTTGTACATGTACTTGCTGGTGTTTCTTTTTTATTCACTATTATAAATCAAATGTGAAGTTGATCTTTAAAATTGTGCATGACATGTATTGAACTTAAAAATAAATAGATAACCAGTCACGAAAAAATAATAATACAAAAATAATAAACAGAATTGAAAATTAAAAAAGAAATAATAAAAATGTAAATTCTGAAACTATTTTATAAAAAAAAATCATCAAGAAAAAAATAAATCATGCTTTTAATAGCTTTATGAAAAAAGGTTTTCTGCAAGGAACGAACCTGCGACCCTCAGGACAGTCGTTTTAAGCGCTCCTCGCTACTAGTTGCGCTACGCAACTGATTACATCGGCACAGCAAAATTAAGTGCTTTTGTCTTAGAATATAAACCGTTACGTACCTGTGGAAAACACCGTTGTTTGTTATGATTTATAAATAGACGAGTACTGTTGTCGGAGGATAAGTTGAGAGTGACGTCAGCGAATGTTTTTGTTATTAAGCATTGTCCACTATTGCCAAAGGGTTACGACGCTTCGGTAATGATAAGTATAACGGTACTGTCTGTCTTGCCAACCAATGATCGGTAAGATAATGATAACGGTACAACCTGTCAAACCTGCCTGTGGTGGTTTATTCTTTCACGTCACTGTCAACTTATCTTCCGAGAGCAGTATTTATCAACATTGAAACCATAACACCGACATATTACGGCAGGCTACCTGTACATACAAAATTTCCAAACGGCTAACCAAGTGGCTATCCAAAATAAACAGATAATAGCAGTACTGTTGTCGGAGGATAAGTTGAAAGTGACGTCAGCGAATGTTTTTGTTGTTAAGCACTGTCCACCGTTGCCAAAAGGTAGAGACGCTTCGGCTACAATAACTATAACGGTACAATATGTCTTGCCAACCAATGAAGGGTGTGATAATGATAACGGTACAACCTGTCAAACCTACCTGTGATGGTTTACTCTTTTGCGTCACTGTCAACTTATCTTCCGACAACAGTACTGCTAGTATCTGTTTATTTTGGATAGCCACTTGGTTAGGCGTTTGGAAATTTTGTAGGAACTTATCTTTTGGCTATCCGCTCTTGACTTTTTAATTATGATGTTGTTTTGTGTCGGTATTTCTTTCCTTTGGTGTCTTAGATGGGAGGTAATTGTATCAATTCCTGATCATTTCCATCTGTCATATTATCTAATGAATCTGGTTTGGTTTGGCAAACAATGTAGACCCAGATCATACGCCCCAGAACGCGGCGTCCGATCAGGGTCTACACTGTTTGCTTAAAATACTGGAATCTAAGGGTTGGATGAAACAGACTAAGTCTCAGTTCAGGACTATTTTCCAAGCCTACTCTTAACCGACCCACTAGCGCTGTCAGTATTTTGATTTCTACAGGGAAACCTTTCAACGTTAGCGGTTACGACCATAGAAAAGACATTAAACTGTCTTTGGGTATATTTCTGTGATCTGGGGTATCTTGGAGGTGACATGGGTCGATTTGACTGGTCGATAATACTTTTATAGAGTACTAATTATATTTCACAGAATTGCATAGAAAATAATTATAGAAGAACTCAAATAGGTCATAATTAGAAACCTATGTTTATGATGTAAACTTCTGCTAGGAGTTTTTTGGTTTTTTTTCACTATTTAGATTTACTTCATTTCGATAATTACAGGAACCACTTTTTCGATATTTAGGTAGACTGTTTTCGGTAATTGCATGGACCGCAGTTTATCGGAATAATCTGATTGGTCTATCAGGTCACGTGTCCCTCCATGGAACAATTAAAATCTGGTCATTAGACCAGGTTTGCCCGCCTCATGGCGACCAAACCAACACAGCTGTATCAGCTTACAACCTACCTTATGACAGGCCCTTTTGCAGAGTTTATTATTATTATTGTTTTGTTTCTAATCTAACAAAAATTCTTCATCTTAACCAAACAAAAGTTCTTTAAGATCTACATGTACATTAAATGTGATACTAACATACTCCTTTTATGTGAGAATTTTCATTCTTTGAAGGTCTACTATACAGCTCATTTTCAAATATGGTAGTTTTATATAAATTTTGGTACTAACGCTGACCTGTGTTTAAAGGCAGGGATACAGCCTTTATGAGTTAATTTGGAAATAAGGTCACCTGAAACGGTGTAGTAAATTCATTTGAAAGGTTTCAATCTTTTTTTCTTTGTGTTTTCTGCAACGAATGCCCTCTGATAAGGAACCGCCTTTGGGATTGTTCAAAAGTGGTCTTAAAGACCACTTTTGAACAGTCCCAAAGGTGGTCTTAATATAGGAATTTTACTGTAATTGTCTAACATATGGCTAGAACATCACGTTAAGGAGTACATGAAATGAACACCCCTATTAACCCAACTTTATATAAAAAAGTTGAGTTTACAGAAGTATACATTATTTTCGTCATATACTGTAGAACCGCCTCTATGAGGTGGCTCTAATGAGCGCCAACAACCTATGTGGGGACAAGACATATAAAAATCATAACACATTTTCATTTGAAAAATGCTTGTTGGGGCGATATGACAGACACGAGCGTGTCATCATAAGGGTGCCCAAAATTTATGTGCAGTCTGTTTCAGCTCTTCGTGGCAGCACAAGGCAGCCCAGCCTATTTCTCCAAACCGCTAATGTCAGGGCCCCTTAGTTCTTGGTGGGACGTAAAAGAGAAAGACATAAAGCGTGGAATTTAGACGGTTTGCACAATTGCCAGTTTGCACTCATCAGTCCAACTCGACGTTGTATAAATAAATAAATACACGAATAAATAGACATAAACAGATAAATAACTAAACATCAAACGAGGTAAAAAATAAAATCATATATAATTAATTTTGAATACGTGGCATAAAATGCTTACCTTCACAATCTTTTTGCGTCTGTAGAGTTTTAGTGACAAAAGTTAAATGCACATATGTTCTCTGTTTTCGTAGATTCATAGAAACTCAATAATATAAATTATAATAAATAAGCCCCGGCGAGAAAAATGATATATTGGGGCCTTGCGAACTATTCAAAATTTGAGCCAGCGCACGACAAAATCTACAATAAGACATGTGCGCCCAGCGAAGACTCAGGTCAGCCTGCGCATCCGCCCAGTCTGATCAGAGTCTTCGTTGTGCGTTCTGAGGATAGCTAAGGGCTCAATGCTCCTTCTTGCAGCAAAAGAAGTCACTGATTAGACTATATGGATGCGCAGGCTGATCTGAGTCTTCGCTGGGCGCACATGTAAGTTGTAGGAAATGCTGTGCCCCGGCTCATTTCATGTTATATACATAAGCCAGAGATATATTACATGACCAATGAAATGAACACACAGGTACAGATCAGACTGCGCGTTTGCGCACTGCGCAGCTGCGCAATGCGCAAACGCGCAGCCTGACATGCACTTTTGTTGTTCGAAAATAACAGGTATGGTTTCTTAAGATGTGCCTCAAATATGTTAATGTCTGCTCACTCAGTAAACGCTAAGATCAATATGCGCAGTGACAAGCTTAAACGGGTCTTCGAGAATCTGTGCTTGGTGTAGACTCAGATCAGTCTGTAGACAAACACAGGATACCACCTTCTCGGATTGTACGAAGGGGCCGGCCCCTGCCCATCGGGGCTTGAAGAAATATATGGGCTGCATTATGCTTCTACGTAGAGCTGAAACCGACCCGCGCACGAGGACTGGTAAACTGCTTAGAGGATCTAAGCCTGCCCAGGCAAAACGGTGCGAGTCGGCCATTCCAGGCTTATAAACCCTACAGGTTTTATTGGGCGACACGGCTTGATATGTCATTTCATCTCAATGTCGGGTAAAAGTCCCACAGAATTGGAAGCAACGTCTCCAAACTGACATATACAGTGTTGACGGGGACGTTAAACATCAAATCAAACAAATAAACCACCGTGAGGACTGATTAGACCACAGGGACGCGCGGGCCCGTGCGACCTACACCCCTCCCCCCTACATACACACATACGCATGCACGCACGCACGCACGAACGAACGAACTTGTAATAAGTACATCTGAAAATGGTTGTTTGGAAAATTGAAGACTTAGGTCGGCATACAATTAGACTAGTCAAGTCCACCGCAAGACGCACGATTCCTTTGTGTGTACTGATATAGTAATGAAGGAAAAAAAAAAGAACATCGCGTTTATAAGACCATGTGTTGAGCATCCCCGTAAATCCCACTTTATGTGGAGAAAACTTGAGTTTACATGGGGTATACATTATTTTCCTGCTAAATAGAAGTAATTGATCAGGGTTCGATACAATTACACAACACCTCCCATCAGAGACACGAACATGAAATAACTTCATCACAGGCGGAAAGCCAAAAGAACAGTTACTTTCCCACAAAATGGCCAAAATAAAAAAGACATAAGCAATACGACACACATGCAAAGACGAGCTTTAACAGTAATCATAAACCACAACAGAAGAACCACCTTGGAACGGTCAGTAAAAAGTATTTCTCTGGGTGGGACGGGGTACACCCATTTCTGACTATCCATGCACCAATCAAATTATGCGGTATATTGCACTTTTTCAGTGCACAAGCTGCACACCTGGGGCCAGTTGTTCAAAACTAACGACATCGTTAGTCAACATACTATTAAAACTTTGATCATTAGATATGGCAAATATGCTAAAATTTTGCTGAAAAAAAAATGTGAGCAGCTTTTGCGGATGCAAAAGCTGCTCACATTTTATTAGCAAAAATACCAACATTTTCGATATTGTTCCTGCCAGAACAGATAACAATTTGACCACTAACGAGCTCGTTAAGCTAACGATGCTTTGAACAACTGGCCTCTGATATTGATGTAAGGGTTGTCGTGTTCAGTATGTCAGCCAATTAAAGCGATGACTACAGGTTTCCAATGGTATATAAGGCCTGAAAAACAGAGTAGGGTCTAATGCTGGCACTCCACCCTGTGCACCTCCACGCAGGGAACGTTTTTTCTCCTACGTGGAGATGGAAAAAAGCCGTGTTTCCGCTAACCCGACAGACACTGCTTCAGACCCCACGACTCTATTATTTTTATAAATAAAATAAAAATTAAATCTCCGACCCTACCATTTTCAATTTCCGACCCTACCCAGTGTCGTATTTGCATTTTCCCACAGTTATTTCGCGTTCTAAGTACATTTTTTGTAGTTTTTGACATTTCGTACCTTCCAAACTGCAGAGTTGACATTTTTGAGCATCTAAAATGAATTATGATATACAGTGCAAGTCTCAACATGACAATTTTATTAACAAAAGAAAACATGTACAAAAACACATAAAAATGCAGGCCGGGTCCTGTTTTTTTTTTTTGTTTGTTTTTGTTTTTTTTTTTCGGGAGAATAAAATAAAATAATAAAAAAAAGTTTCTCCTACCAACCGACCAATTTTTTTCACTAGTTGTTAGTAGAAACACAGCTTTTTTTACCCCTAATTATGAAACGTACTACTACTTGGACCCTAGCCCGCAGGAATTCCCGGGTCGATCGAACCTTTGATACGACGACTAAGCAGCTTGTATACATGTTCTAGTTCATCAAGGTGCAAATGTCTTGTTTCATAAACGGATCGAAACCATTTTGAAATAGACAGAAAACGTTTTCTAAAGATGCACTTTACTGTGATTAAGGAGAACTCATACATATTTCGTCATTTGCCAATTAAACACGCTTTCTGACTTCCTGTTTGCTGTCCCTTCGAAAAAGGGTTCTATTATTAAAGGAAAGAATATGTTCCTCTGGAGCAAATTCTTTCCATTGAGAGTAGAACCCGGTAAATTCTTTCCTTTCCGCCCCGCCCATCGGGGCTTGAAGAAATTGATTTGGCTGCATGATGCTTCCTCGCAGAGCTTAACCGGCCGCACATGAGTACTGGTAAACCGCAAAGTGGTGCAAATAAAAATCAAATATGAGTTCCTTTAAGAGCAATGAAAACATTCATAAGAAAGAAGATGGGTCATACTACGTAGTTTCGGCTAATAAAGCCTCATCAGTGACCCTGTAATGATCCGGCAAAGTCGGACCGTCCATGCTCATAAACCCTATTGGTTGCTTAAGATGTCATTTCATCTCTATGTCGGGTAAAAGTCCCAGAAAATTGGATGCAACGTCTCCAAATGACCTAAATTGTGTTGACGAAAATTAAACAAACTGTTGGATGAGTTGTCTATCCCCAAGGTGTGACCATTCACCGTAAGTCTATGTGACATGTTGTTTCAGAGAAAGTATTATAGAATTTGTTTAATTGAATTAAAATGGAGCCATATGTACTGACGTTTATGTTCGGATGAAATCATGCTTGTAAAAGAATTGGAACACGTGTTTAAATGACTCAAATCATCATTTCTTTGTTTTGATTGCGCCTTGTCTGGCTACACCCTTTGCCTTTTCGGTAAAAAAGTACAAAACTAACATACACGTGTGACATAGTGCGCGTGCGCTCTTTCTCTAAAACGGTCATTTTGGATGACATTTGTTTGTTATTTACATGTGGGTACTCATTAGAACCCCTTCAATGAGGCGGTTCTAACAAGTACTCACAACCTATGTCTTGGAGGAGAAATAAGAAAACTAATATACCTATGTTTGCAGTATAAATAAGAAAACTATCACGGATTTTCATCAGAAAAGTAGCCACTTTGAAGATTTGAAACAATGCACAATGTCGCACGGATAGGTTATCGTAATAATGAAAAATAGCAGGTATGCTTTTACATTCCAGGCTTTTCTTAACCCATTTAGTACCAGAAACCCCTAAAGGGGTACCTTGGCAAACAGTGCAGGCCCAGATCAGACGCCACAGAACGCGGCGTCTGTTCAGGGCCTACACTGTTTGAAAAACGTTGTGTCAATTTCGAAATAAATTTTGAGGAAAACACAATCTGACATCCCTAAATTTTGAAATGGATTCCTGCTATATATGAGGAGGAAGATTGTATTTGGTACAAAAAGGGTTTAATGTAACGTAGACCATCGCGTTAACATACGTGTAATGAACACCTACCAAACTTTATACAGAGAAAAGTCGGGTTTACAAAGGTATGTGCGCCCAGAGAAAGACTCAGATCAGCCTGTGCATCCGCGCAGTCTGATCAGAGTCTTCGCTGTGCGCTTAAATGATAGCTAAGGGCCCAATGCACCTTCATGCAGCAAGAGAAGTCTCTGGTCAGACTACATTGATACGCCGGCTGATCTGATTCTTTGCTGGGCGCAGGATTTGTCTTGCGCTGGCTCAATTAAAATAAAAATCATCTGGAAAATCCTAGCTCTACATATATGAAATGCACTTATATTAAAGCACGCCGATATTTCATCGTTATGAATTGTGGGTACCAGATAGAAACACCCAATATAATGCAGCACAGAACTAAAAATCTATGTGTGAACAAAGATACAAAACTCATCTGAAGATTGCGATAGCGCATCCGTGTGACATAATACATTCTTAATTATCTCTAAAACTGTTATTTTTCGGATGCAATTTGGGATTTTTTTTCATTTTTAGACTTAAAACATAGTTTGTGGGTGCTCGTTAGAACCGCCTCGTTGAGGCGGTTCTAACAAGTACCCACACACTATGTTTTCGAGCAAAAATACGAAAATAGTGTATACTCCCTTTGACCTCAGTTTTCTCTAGACAAAGGGTGGTCATTTCACGGACTTGTTAACGTGATGAAATGCCTTATTTCTTGCAAATCTGACATTTTGCACAGAAAATAACAATTATTATGTTTCCCTTGTTATCTTACATCACTATCTTATATACCTATCTTACCCTACCCTACAGTTTTTCAACGCATGTTGGTATGTCTGAAGCCGGCCTCGTAGCTCAGTCGGATGCGCGTCTGACTGGTGATCAGGAGGACGAGGGTTCGATACCTGCTGGTTTCGGCAACATTCTTTCCTGGAGATTGATCATGAAATCTTTTCTACGGTCGTTCTCTCCCTTCCGTTGATTCAAGAAGGGTGGTTGTCAGTTTCATGCGAAATAATGCGCACTGTTATCCATAAGCTTGCCCAGGAAAAGTGTGGATAGGTAAATTGGCCGGCTCAAAAATGATCTAAATAGTGTTGACTGGGCTATTAGACTCTAATACAAACAAACAAACAAACTGGTATATTTGCTAGGCCATCTCGCACCTAATACATTAAAGGTACTGAAGACTGAGCAGTTATCGGCCATGTTCAGCAAAACGATCAATGTATTGAGCACGTGCGCTGAGCTAAAACTGTGCATGTTCGGCCATGTTCAGTAAAGCGCTTGGTTTAAACTGTATTTATTTGACTTTACAGTAAACATATACAATACACAATATTAGACTTATATGACACAGGATTTGACAGTAAGCACTAGTGCTTATTTTAAGTCAACGAAAATAAGTTGCATCATCTATGAATAGAATGCAGCGTAAACATGTGATATGAATATAAAAAAGAAGAAAAAAAAAGAAAGAAAGAAAGAAAGAAATAAAAGAAGAAAGAAAGAAAGATCAAGAACATCTCATTTTATACCTTTGATGAGGAAACACTGTCTAGAACTGATTTGCGAATTAAGTGGTAGCTCAGTTACAAATACAGAAGAGAAATAGCTAAGATCTTGAAACGGTAATAAAACACAAGCATATTCTAGAGTTCTAGAGCTACAATTATACGGCTGTGAAACATTCTTGCGACAAATGAAAATACTATGGCTGATTCCCTGCACCCCCTCCCCAATAACCCCACTCGAATCCATGGTTACATCTAGGGACTACAAGAATCAGCCGGATTTTACTATGTATTCTTCCACTTTGATAAATATACGTTCGTTTTACTGGAACGTTAAATTTTGGTTGCCATGGAGAAAATCATTTACCGTGTAGTTTCGGAGTGTGTCTGGTAAGCAATTTCTCCGAATATGAGCGAGCCTAGGACATACAAAGAAGAAGTGATACGCACTTTCAAAAACTCCACACGCACAAGTAGGACTGGGAACGATATTTTTGCGATATAGATCGGCGTTTAAGGAGCTGCATCCCAATCTTAGTCATGCTTGGAGAATTTGGCCGATGCATGTACCAGTGTTATAGTACGGAGGAGGCTTATTCAGATCCATATTCAGTCGTTGTTTGGAAGCAGCCACTGATGGCACTTCTCTGACTTCAGCAGGGAGATCTTTCCATGCACGGATAGTTGCTGGGAAAAAGGAATTTAAAAAAAGTTGGTATTAGCGCGATAGTTCTGGAAATGATTTGAGTTTCTAAGATTGTAAGTGGTCGTGTCTCGCACGAGTGGTGGTAGGAGATCGTAGAAATAAGTAGGAGTTAGTCCATGGAGAATTCTGAAGAGGATTATGAGTTTGTGCTTATTTCTCCTGTTTTGGAGAGTCTCCCATCCAAAATCTGTAAGAAGTTTGCTTACGCTACATAGTTTAGTCGCACCGGTTATAATTCGAGCAGCCTCGATATGGATTGCGTCAAGCTGTTTTTTGTCTCCGTAGGACAGTTGTCTCCCACCGAGTCACGATATTCTAGCAGGGGCAGCACATATGCCATGTACATTTTGCTCAGTGATTTCCTACTTATTCTGAATTTGAGAGCTCGGAGTAGGTTTATTCTCGACCAGGCCTTTTCAGAAATGATTTTTACGTGATCTGACCAGTTGCAGGAACTAGAAAAAGTAAGTCCTAGGTGTTTGTGACAGTTTGTCTCTTGAAGCACTGTTCCATTCATAAAAAGGGGAGGATGAGGGGGTGACTGTGTTTTCCTTGAGATAATCATAGAGAGAGTTTTATTGGCGTTAAAGATAACTATCCAGTCGTCTGCCAAGTGGGAGATGGTTTGTAGATCGGCATTTAATAGCCGAGCCGCTGCATTTGGACACTCGACAGTAATGTAGAGCTTTGTATCGTCAGCAAACAAGGGTATAGAACAGCCTTTATGTTTAACGATGTCATTTGTATATAAAAGAAAAAGCAGAGCTCCCAGAATGGATCCTTGAGGAACACCTGCCAGGACTGGAGTCCAATCAGAATCTTGACCATTAAGAATAAGGCGCTGCTCGTAACTCGCGAACCACTTTAAAACGTCGTCTGAACAACCTATTCCTGATATTTTGTGAAAAGACCTTTGTGCCAGACTATGTCGAAAGCCTTAATAATATCACAAAATACGGCGCGAACTTCTTTGCCATTATCAACGGCCTCACAAAAAGTGTGGTATATATGTATGTAACAACTGATATGTTGTGGGTCGCCTTGGACAAAGCCCGATTGAAGAGGGGTTAAGAATCGATGTGAAATGACGTAGTAATACAAATGATTATGTACACAGCGTTTCAATACTTTGCCTGGTGAGCTGAGGAGAGATATAGGTCGGTTATTACTCGATATAGATTTTGGCTCACCTGTCAAGGTGAGCTTTTGTGATCACATTTTGTCCGTCGTGCGTGCGTGCGTCCGTGCGTGCGCCCGTAAACAATTTCAAATAAGTATATCTCTAATTACCCATGACCAATCTTGATGAAATTTCATGAGAAGCATAATCAGGTAGGGGAAAAAGCTCCATAAGGTTTTTGGGCTGATCAGATTGGAATTCTGGTTGCCATGTAAACAAAAATGTTCCATAGACTATAATGGGGAAAACGACGTCTCCACTTTTTCTCGGCCATTTCTGATCCGCTCTTCATCACACTTGCAGATAACCTGGAGGGGCTTAAAGTCTACGTCGAGTTTGAATTTGGGCTGCACGGGACAAACAGTTTTGGAGTTACCTGCCCTTGAGCATAAATATAAGTGACAAATGGTTTCTCCAGGTTTTCTTAGCAGTTTATGGTCTAATCTTTTTGTAACTTTTCATAAACGGGGACAAGATAAAATCTCGGACGAGTTCGAATTTGGTTTGAATCTGAGTAGCGGTTTTCCAGTTACATCCCCTTGAGCGTGAAAAATTTTCCCATAGACTTATAATGGGGAAAAAGACGTCCCACTTTTTCTCAGCCATTTCTGATCCGATCTTCATCAAACTTGCAGATAACCAGAGGGGGCTTACAGGCTACGTCGCGTTCGAATTTATGCTGCACGGGACAAACAGCTGTGGAGTTACCTGCCCTTGAGCATAAATATAAGTGAAAAATGGTGTCTCCAGGTTTTCTCAGCCGTTTATGATCTGATCGTTTTAGCTCCGAAGGCTCACAAGGTGAGCTTATAGTATAGGTAGGCATCTGGCTTCCGTCCATCGCCCCTCCGTTGTCCGTCCATCGTGCACACCTTTGAACTTGAATATCTAAGTGACTAGCTGGCCAATCCCAATCGAATTTAATGTGTAGCACCACTGGGTTCGGGGATTGTTTGCATTAGGTTTTGGACCAGTTTTGGTCAGAACTGTGCTTGCCATGGAAACAAAAGGGTTCCATAGACTTATAATGGGGAAAACAACGTCTCCATTTTTCTCAGCCATTTCTGATCTTCATCAAACTTGCAGTTAACCAGGAGGGGCTTACAGTCTACGTCGAGTTCGAATTTGGGTTGCACGGGACAAACGGCTTTGGAGTTACCTGCCCTTGAGCAAAAATGGTGTTTCCAGCTTTTCTCAGCCGTTTATGATCTTATCTTTTTGGAACTTTTCATAAACGAGGACTAGCACAAAATCCCGGACGATTTCGAATTTGGTTTGAATCTGACCAGCGGTTGTCCAGTTACATCCCCTTGAGCGTGAAAAATTTTCCCATAGACTTACAATGGGGACATGGGGAAAACGACGTCTCCACTTTTTTCACAGCCATTTCTGATCCGATCTTCATCAAACTTGCAGAAAACCAGGAGGGGCTTATAGTCTATGTCAAGTTCATATTTGGGATGCAAACAGCTTTGGAGTTACCTGCCCTTGAGCATAAATATAAGTGAAAAATGGTGTCTCCAGCTTTTCTCAGCCGTTTACGATCTGATCTTTTTGTAACTTTTCATAAACGAGAACAATCATGAAATCTTGGACGAGTTCGAATTTGGCTTGAATGTAACGAGTGTTTTTTTTTTTTTTCAGTTACATCCCCTTGAGGGTGAAAAAATTTTCCAATAGACTTATTATGGGGGAAAACGACGTCTCCACTTTTTCACCCCCATTTCTGATCCGATCTTCATCAAACTAGCAGATAACCAGGAGGGGCTTACAGTCTTTGTTGAGTTCAAATTTGGGCTGCACGAGACAAACAGCTTCTGAGTTACCTGCCCTTGAGCATAAATGTAAGTGAAAAATGATGTCTTCAGCTTTTCTCAGCCGTTTTTGAGTGGATCATTTTGTAACTTTTGGTAAAGAGGGCAAGCATAAAATCTCGAGCGAGTTCGAAGTTGACTTGAATCTGACCGGTGGTTTTCCAGTTACATCTCCTTGAGGTGAAAGATTTTCCGATAGACTTACAATAGGAAAACGACGTCTCCGGCTTTTCACGACCATCTCAAATCAGATCTTCATCAAACTTTCAGATAACCAGGTGGGGCATACAATCTATGTTGAGTTTGAATTTTGGCCACGCAGGTCAAATGACTTCTGAGTCACCTGCCATTGGGCATAAGTATTAGCGAAAAATGGTGTATCCAGTTTTCCGCAACCGTTTTTGATCTGATCTTTTTGTTATTTTTGGTAAACCAGGAAAAGCATAAAATCCCTAATGAGTTCGATTTTGGCTTGAATCTGACCACCGGATTTCCAGTTACATCCCCTTGAGGGTGAAAAATTTACCCATAGGCTTAAAATGGGAAAACGATGTCTCCAACTTTGCTTGGCTATTTCTAACCTGACCTTCATCAAACTTTCAGATAACCAGAAGGGCTTACACTCTATGTTTAGTTCGAATTTGGGCTGCATGAGACAAAAGGCTTTCGAATTATCTGCCCTTGAGCATAAATATTAGTGAAAAATAGTGTCTCCACTTTTCTCAGCCGTTCCTAATCTGATCTTTTTGAGTAAACGAGAACAAGCATTAAACCTCAGATGAGTCTGAATTTGGCTTGAATCTGACATTCGGTTTTCCATAGAATTACGATGGAAAAACGACATTACCAACTTTTCTCCGCCATTTCTGATCTGATCTTCATCAAACTTCCAGATAACCAAGAGGGACATACAGTCTACATAGAGTAAGAATGTCGGCTGCATGAGACAAACAACGTTGGAGTTTCCCGCCCTTGTTTATTGATTTGAGGTTTAACATCCCTGTCAGCACAGTGTAGGTCATTTTGGAGACGTTGCTTCTAGTTTTGTTGGACTTTTGTCCGACATCGAGTTGAAATTATATCTTAAGCCCTTTCCACCCAAAGAAACCGATAGGGTCATTATGCATGGACGGTCCAACTGGTACCACTTTTCATGGGCAGGCTTAGAACCTTTTTACCAGTACTCATGTGTGGTCGTTTCCAGCTCTGAATAGAAGCACAATGTAGCCCAGTCTATTTCTTCAAGCCCCGATGGGCATTCTATAAACATCATTAATGATTTTCTGGTACACAGATTAGCGATATAGGGCCATTTGGCCCTCTTGTTCGTTTTTTTTTTATGGAGTGGCGGGATGTTTGCATGTTTCCAGTCGGATGGGAAATAACCCTGTGGGAGAGAACGATTGAAAATAATGGAAAACTGACCGGCAAGAACGACAGCGCCTTCTTACAGTAAGCGTGGACTGATCAAGTCTGGGCTGCTTGCCTTGTTTAATTTCAAATTTTGAAGACAGTGTTTCACATCCTCCTCTGAAATGTTTAAAGACTCCAAACGGTAAGGTACTGGGTCTAAGTTCGGTAAAGGTTTGTTTGCGTCGTTAAGAGTTATAGCGCTTGAGCACGTGCGCTGGGCGAACACCCAAGTCAGCCTGCATACCCACTCCGTTAGAATACGGAGTCTAACTGTTGGTTTTCTTTTGCTCCAGCATTTCAGTGGTTTCTTGCTGTCGAGTCCTCACTTTTGTCTCACCTCTGTGGTTCTTTGATTTTTTGTGTTCACGGAGATGTTGCACTGATGAGTTAGGAGGCCTTCATGCGGACTGAACAAATTATTTGTCTAAATCGCGACGGGAGTAAGGGCGAGGATTGTGGCCACGTCAAATCGATTTAAGCCCCCCAGTGGAAATCATTCCACTGACCGTTCCAAGACGGTTCTTCTGTGACGGTTTATTTATGGTGTTGTTTGTTACTTACTGTGTGTATCACTTGTGTCTTTTTATTTTGGATGGCCATATGGCCATTTTGTGGGAAAGTAACTGTCCTTATGGCCTTCCTTTGTTTAAGTTTCCATTATTGTCTGAGCGCTTAATGTTTGTGTTTCTTTCCCTTTGGTGTCTTTGATGGGTGGAGTAAGTTAATTGTATCGATTCCTGATCTTTGTTTTACTTCTACTTTCCTGGTCTCCGTGCGGGCATCAATATGGTGCACAGCGAAGTCTCTAATCAGACTGTGCAGTCACATAGGCCGATCTGAGTCTTTGCTTGGTGCACATTCTCGCATTCACCCTTTTTACTTGCTTCTTTTTTGGGTCGATTGTTTGTCAATCAACCCGCAGACCATCGGCACAAAGTTACTAAGCACAGGAACTTTTCGTTGTTGTTGTCCACGTGACTTTCACTGATATGTAGGAAAACCAGGTAGCGATTATTTATAGAAAATAGCCGCGCTATTCCTGTTGCTGTGAGGTCAGTGTCTTGTGAAGTGTTATCTGTAGAATCTGTGCTGGGACCGGCAAAAAAGTGTAGATCCTGATCAGACGCCGCATTTTGCGGCGTCTGATCAGGGTCTACACTTTTTGGTTATAGTACAGGAAACAAACTAAGTCCTCGTTCAGGACCATCTTACAAGCCTCTACTCAGAGACATCGACACACCAGCGCCTTTTTCAGCATGGATCTTCTAATGAGCAGGTAAATAGAGAAACGCGTAATACAATTTTATTATTATTAATATTATTATTATTATTATTATTATTATTATTATTATTATAATTCAGTGCAATGTTAATTAGTGATATAATTTACAATACTGATCAGTTAAACTCCGTCCAGATTTTTTTTCGTTTCTCGCTTTCAATAGACATTTTAGCCCATATATCACCATAGGGAAATTTTTAGACCTCACCCTCCGCCGATTTCTCCAAAATGGTTACTTTTCTGACGAAAATCCTTCATCTTTGTCCTAAAATGCTCAAAACATAGGTTGTGTGAGCTCGTAAGAACCACCTCATTTAGGCGGTTCAGCGAGTACCCACAACCTATGTCTTGGAGTAAAAATAAGAAAAATAATGTTTACCCCCTTAAACCCAAGTTTTCTCTATATAAAGTGGGGTGTAGGGGGTCTTCGTTTCACGGACTTGTTTTCGTGATGGTTAGTGGCTCCCCTTTCCTAGTCTAGTCGAATGTAAGGTGTGTCGTAATTGCATATCTGTTTATAAAGTACGTCATACGATTTGAATTATTTTGCCTGACAGTCATAATCAATTTTTTGCAATTTTATCAAATAATCGCAGCCTTTTCTGACTGTTGCAGAGGCATTCGACTTGCTGGAGAAGTCGGCGAAGGGTCAGGTCAAAAACTTTCCCACAGTGATGTATGGGCTAAAATGAGTATTAAAAGGAAGAAACGAAAAAATCGATGATCCAGGTTTAGTATAACCTTCAATAGACATTTTACCATGATGTTTTAAGAATTGCATGGTCCATAAAGCAAATACGTCGGATTAGACTTGCCCAAGTCTGTTAATTAGGTGTCCATTGTAGAAATAATTGTTTACATAAAATAAAAAATAACTACATTGTAAATGAATACAGTCTTTTATGAAAATTATGAAATTAACAGACTTGTAAGAATTGAAAGAACTCATTCACCTTTCCTGTAGATGATTGTCAGATAGGGGTGAGAAGTTTGTTTAGATAACTTTTCACTGACAGCTCCAGAGCCTGTTATCATGATTTATTTACATTAGTGGGGGAAAACCACTTAATGGCAAAGGGTTTTAAAAAACAAGTTTCAATTTTAATCTTTTATTACGATAACATGCCAACAAAAACGCGTGAATCGGACTTTTTCTTATTTCTGCTCAAAACATAGATTGTGAGTACTCGTTACAACCGCTTCAATGAGGCGGTTCTAACGAGTACCCAAAATCTGTGTTTTTCAGCAGAAATTACAAAATGACTAGCCTGGTAAACCCCGCTTTACTCTATAAAAAGTGGGGTTAACAAGGGTTTTCATTGCATGGACATGTTTAGGGGATGATCAAGGTAATTGTGAAAACTAGTGTCGCTGATGAAGAGGCCAGAAAGTTAGTAGCCCTCGCATTGTTTTTCTTTATTTCTGCTTCAAACATAGATTGTGGGTGCTTGTTAGAGGCGGTTCTAAAGAGTACCGACAATCTATACTACTGAGCAGAAATAAGAACATTATGTAACCCCTTGTAAACGTCACTTTTCTCTATGGTTTCTCCTGTTAAGATAATGTTGAAAAGATTATGCAATTACACATCTTATTAATTAAGTAATTATGCAAGGATAATGATATTATGCTGCCTGCTTGCCCTTTTTCTATAAAAACCAGTGCAGAGACAATTACAGTCCAACCTGTGTTAAGCAAGCACCTCAGTGATGAAACAGGCCTCCGTGGCCTAGTGGTTAAGAGTGCTGACTCTTAATCATTAGATCTCTCACCGCTGTGGTTTGAGCCTCGCTTGGGTCACATGTGAGACGCCAAGCTCTGCAACGGAAGTTCAGGTGGTTTTTCTCCAGGTACTCCGGTTTTCGCCCACCTGTGATTTACGATCGGCTCGATATTCAGTGAAATAATCTTGAAAGGGCCGTAAAACCAAAACCAAAAAAAAAAAAAAAAAAAAAAAAATCAGAGATGATCAAAATGCGCTGGCTTAAGACAGGTGCTTGCTTAATACAGGTGGATATTAATATACTCGCCTTTTACGGGATTTGAATGATTGCTTGCTTAAAACAGGTTGCTTGCTTAATAGAGGTGGCAACTATGACCGGTTTGATACCTCAATGGCTCGAACACCGATAGCTCGTTTTCTATGACTGTTTTCGAACTCGCTATTGAGTACCTGAGAAATTCTTCACACATATCAATATGACAAATATTGAGGGATAGTTATGGGGATTTTGCGTATTTTATCTGGAAAAAGTATATTGTGTGTACTCATGAGTTGATTCTAATGAGCACATACAAAATATATTAATTAAATAGAGGACTGAAAGTAATGCCGAAATAACCCTCATTAAATTCAACCCTACCACTGTCTCCAACAAGTTTTAGGTCTCAACAAAAAGGAGGAACATTCCCAAAATGACCTATACAGTGTTGACAGGGGCATTAAACCTCAAATCAAACAAAACACAACAAAAATCTCCAAAATACTAGAATTTCCTTCCATTCATTGACACACGCAGGTGGGTGTTATTTATTAAGTAAACATTAACTGCAGAGGCTAATGCTCTTATCACCAAGTGGGAGATCTTGTTACATCAAGCTGGAAGCTGGTCGGATAATTTGCAGAGTATACAAGTCCCTACATTCAGGGATGAAGACTAAAGAGACTTTTACATATTTTTTGTTTAAAGGGACTTTCATTTAAAAATAAAAAATGTAAATGTAGGGACTTGGGCAAGTCTAACGTCAGATCTCCAACATGCAGGCAAAAGCTTTTTTTTTTTTTTTTAATATGAGGTTCTCGTCAACACTATATAGGTCATTTTGGAAAGGCCGCTTCCAATTTCGTGGGACTTTTAGCAGGCATTGAGATTGAATGAAATAACATCTCAAGCCCTGCCGCCAAATGAAACCAAAAGGGTATATATGCATGGACGGGTCCGACTCGCACCACTTTGCCTGGGTCAGTTTTAGCTCTGCGTGGAAGCAAACCAGTCTATTTCTCCAAGCCCCGATTGTTGTTGTGCTTAGAATGTGGTGAAAGTACGTGAGCAGGGGCGCAGCATTGCCTACAATATACATGTGCGCCCCGCGAAGAAACAGATTAGCCAGCGCAGCTAACTAGTCTGACCAGACTTCTCTTGCTGCATGAAGTAATTATTGGGCCCTTAGCTAACCTCAGAGCGCACAACGAAAACTCTGATTACACTGTGCAGCTGTACAGACTGATCTGTTTTCGCAGGGCGCACATGTTAATTGTAAGAAAGATTGTGCACCAGCACAATTCTGAGATGTGATATGGGCCAGGCCAAGCTATAATCTGTGTTCAGACATGCCGTTCAGCGACGATTCTGATCAGCCTGATTTTTAATGAGTTTTATTTGGATGATTGTGAACCATAGCTGTTCGTCCCGACAGGGACGATTGTATTCTGAGTTGGAATGCAGTCTGATCTGTCACTGCAGTTGGTGTTAAACGAATGTGTGGCGGCCGTAGAAATATGTTCTATAAAAGGGTTAGCCTTTGGAAGCGAGGAATACACCACAGAACCAAAAAATATGGAGTGTACATGTTTTCTGGGCCAGAATGCATTCCAATGCTTCCAAAGGACAAGAAAATATAATCTACACTATGATGTAGGGCAGGGAGACGTTTTATGTCTCCCTGCCTTCCATAGTGTAATTATATCCCCCTGTATCCGAGGTATGCTATGGAGGTATATAATTTTCGTCCTGCCGTTCGTCCGTCTGTCTGGGCACATGAATGGGCAATAGTTTGGTACGACGTTGTTGGGTACTTGCCATTTATTCCGTTAGTGTCCAAAACAGTAGCCAACAAGATTTATTGCTTTGTGGGGTTGTTTAGAGGTATTTTTGCGCCTTGTTGGGTACTTTTTAACATTGAAGTACCCAACAAGTGTCCATCTGTAAGGACGTCCGTCCCTCCGTCCGTTAGCATTTTGGTTAAAGTTTTGCGCTAAAGGTTCTAAGAGATGGTATTGTCTGAACCCTTTGATATATTTACTTTATACTTAAACTGAAGTTACATACTGGTCTAAAGATTTCATTGATGCATGTCCCACCCCCACAGTGACTTGAGAGGTCAAGGTCACAGACTTAGAAATTTTACGTTTAAAGTTTTATGACAAAGTTTATAGATGCCTGTTTATTCTAAACTCTAAGACGAATTCGGCTGATACTTGCATCAACGTTGCATACCAGTCCAAAAATTTCGTGATGCATGTCTTCCCCATCCACGGTGACCTTGACCTCAAGGGCACGGACTTAGAAATTTTACATTTGGCTAAACTTTTATGACAAAGTTTATAGACGCCTGCATGTTCTAAACTCTAAGACAAATTTAATTGATACTTGCATCAGTGTCGCATACCAGTCCAAAGATTTCATTGATGCATACCCACCCTGCTGCTTCAGTAACATTGATGCCTCCACCCTTTCAGTAACTTTGATGCCCTCACTCCCTTGGTCCATTTAGAAATGTTATGTTTGGTTTAGCTTTTACAAAAGCACATTTGTAGATTCTTATAGCTTCTTGACTTCTTCATTCATATTGCATACAAGCTCGAAAGATATATCAGAGGGTGGCGCGGGCAGGGGGTATAGGTGACCCACTGGTGCTTTCGCTAGATTTGATTTTCTTGTCATCATGATCATTGTAGAATTTTGAAAATATTTGTGGGTCACGGATGAGGACTAACTAGCCAAAACTAACTAGTGTGGTCCAGAAAACATGTACACCCCATAATTTTCAGTCCTGTGGTGCATTCCTTCATCACGAAAACACCTCTATATGATTTTGATCCCCTCGAACCCCACTTTTATATAGTAAAACTGGGATTTGCAGGGGTATACAAATTTTTTCTTATTACTGCTCAAAAACATAGATTGTGGGTACTCGTTAGAACTGCCTCGTTGAGGCGGTTCTAACGACTATCCACAATCTGTGTTTAGAGCTAAAATAAGAAAAATATCGAAATTTTTCATCTGAAAATTTTCATTTTTCGGTGGTAAAATTTGCAATGTATTTGTTTAGGTGTGTTTTCATAATGGCTTCCAAAGGATGATACAACATTTATATTTGTAGCCATACACTCAACTCGGCTCATAGGAACCGTATAGCTTTTCATGCATCTGCATTTTGCGGAACCCTGGAAGGGACATGTAATTTATTTTGATATGTTTTCGAACAAGATAATATGCTGTACAACATAATATCTTGTGCGCACAAGTTATTATCTTGTGCGCACAAGATAATATCTTGTTTGCACAACTTAATATCTTGTGCGCACTAGATACATGTATTTTATTGCTTGCACAACTTAGATCTTGAGTGGAAAACATAATATCTTGTGCACATAACTTATTATTTTGTTCGCACAACACAAGATCTAATCTTGTGCACCCAAGTTATTATCTTGTTTGCACAACATATTTTCTTGTCCGCACAACTAACTATCTTGTTTGCACAACATAGGTCTTGTGCAGACGACATAATTTCTTGTGTGCACAAGATATTATCTTGTTTGCACAACTTAATATTTTGTGCAGACAACGTAATATCTTGTGCGCACAAGTTATTATCTTGTGCGCACAAGACAATATCTTGTTTGCACACTTAAATATCTTGTTCGCACAACATATTATTTTGTTAGCACAATTTAATAAGACGCATAAGATTTTATGTTGTCTGCACAAGATATATTAGATCTTGTGCACACAACATATTATCTTGTGCGCATAATATAAAATCTTGTATGCACAACTTAATATCTTTTTCAACCAACATATTAAAAAAAATGCATGTCCCTTCCACGGTTCCGTAGCATTTCGACGATTCTGTGGTGAGTTTCCAAACAGAATTCCTGGTACGTTTGCAAAGTTCCAAATACGGTGTCACATTTGCAGGACGATCCTAGTTCGATTTTCATGTTTAAAAATCACACTCTAGCCGTTAGTACTGCATCAAAAACATAATTTAAACAAGTGAAATGAAAGCCAATCTTATTATGGAAATGTGGCTTTCACATATGAGAGCCAGGCCAGATCAAATTCTTCTGTATTCCATATGGTTGCCGTTGACTCGAAACCTCTTCATGTAGACAGGCGTTGCTGAAGAAATGTCCCATCATGTAAACAAGTCTGTGAAACGAAAACCCCCTAAACCACACTTTATATGAGCCCCGCCAAGCGAATTTGGGTCTTCGAGCATTCCGTCATGACAAATTTCAACTGCGCATGCCCAGCCTTTCAGAGGGGCCAGGGATATGGCTTTCTGTCTGAAGGTTCCTCTTGATTCACTGCTTGTATGAGCGAGCAGCAAAGGTTCTGGCGAGACTGCGCGGATGCGCAGGCTCGCCTGAACCTTCGCTGCTCGCATAGTCGATAAGTACCAAAATCGCTTGACACGGCCCATATAAAGAAAACTGGAATGTACGGGGGTATACATTATTTTTCTTAAGTTTGCTCCAATACATACGTCGTATGTCTCGTTAGAACCAATGAGCACCCAAAACCTATGTTTGGGGTATCAATAAGAAACATTTCACAGATTATTATCAGAAAAGTAACCAATTTCGAGATACGAAAGAACGCACTATGACACACTTAATTGGAGAGGGCAGATTTGAGTCTTATAAATGGTTGCAAAACTAGATAGATTTCCCAGCAGGCACATGGCGTTATTATGACGTCACATCAACGCCGGTACAACGTCATGACGTTTATGCAACATCACACCAACGTCAGTGCAGCGTCATGACAATACGCCGACGTTGATATGACGTTGCCTTGGCGACGTGTGCCTGCTGGATTGTTTTTGTTTTTCTCGAGACCTATATGGTAACAAACGTGTATTATGGAATCAGCGTTTCTCTGATGATTTACTAAGGCTTGCCACCACAACTTCCTTGACCCGGACTTTGAGATGTAAGATTACTGGTTGTTGTCACTGGATATGTGGTCGATGACGCCACATTCTTCAATGTTTGACTGTTACAGCTGTTGTCTAATGGACGAACATTGATCGTTTCTATCGTATTGTTTCTGTACACAGCCACTACCTGAAATCAATAGTTTGAAAAAATCGATTTTTGGTTTTGTTTGATTGATTGATTTGAGGTTTAACGTCCCTATCAACACTTTATAGGTCCTTTTGAGAGACGTTGCTTCCAATTTTGTGGGACTTTTACCCGACATTGAGATGAAATGACATCTCAAGCCTTGTCGCCAAATGAAACCTATAGGGTTTATAAGCATGGACTCGCACCGCTTTGCCTGGGCAGGCTTGGTCGAAACAAGCTGATCTGGCCAAGAAAACATGCACACTTAAAATTTTCCAGTTCCGTGGTGTATTCCTTGCTTCCAAAGGATAACCCTTTCAAGAACATATTTAGATCCTTTAAGGGGTTTACCAGTACTCGTGTGTGGTCGATTTTAGCTCTGCATGGAAGCAACATGCAGCCCATCTATTTCTTCAAGCCCCGATGGGCGGGGGCCGAGTCGATTTCGGTAACTTGAACACGGATAGCCTGTTTACCATCACGAAAATACACCTATATAGTTTTGACCTCCTTAAACCCCACTTTATATAGTAAAACTGGGGTTTACAGGGGTATACCTTATTTCTTATTTCTGCTCTAAAATATAGAATGTTGTTACTCGTTAGAACCGCCTCAATGAGGCGGTTCTAACGAGTACCCGCAATCTATATTTTGAGCCGAAATAAGAAAAATGTCACCATTTCTTATTTAACACAACGTTTACATATGTACAATGGGTTTTGGCCACGAGTTCTCTCAACATTAAGATGACATCAATTATTTGCAATCACACGATAACAGAACACTTGGGGGAAAATGATTTTTGTGGGAAAGTAACTGTCCTTTTGGCTTTCCGCTCGTTAAATTTTCATTATGGTGAAGTCATTTTATGTTTGTGCTTCTTTCCCTTTGGTGTCTCGATTGGGAGGTGTGAGGTAATAGTATAAATTCCTGATCATTGCCTTCACTTCTATTTTTTATATATATTTACATTCTTTGTAGAAGCCTCCATGGTGTAGTGGTTACGCTACACGCCTTGTTAACCAGGGGTCGCATGATCGATCCCGGGCTTCTCCAGACATTCGGAGTTTTTAAACCGAGGTCCCGTCTCCGTATGACCTTAGTTGTTGGTGGGACGTAAAATTCAAACACACACTCACTTACTACATTCTCTGTGCATTTACAGAAACAAATCCTGTCGATAATGACTGGGACAGAATGTCGTACGTACTCAAATGAATACCTAGAGGATATTTACTTTTCTGCGGTGGATACCGAAATATTGCATCGAGTGTGTTGAAAACATCCAAATTTGCACTCGTGCGAAGCACGAGTGAAAATTCGGATGTTTTCAACACACGAGATGACCTATTTTTGGTATCCGCCGAAAAAAGGTAAATTTTCTTTTTATTTTATAATATTATGCGGATATTTAAGGTAATTGATCGATCTTATCGCACGTCACAATTATGACCAGGCCATGACGTCACAACTGACAGTTTCAAAACATAAACAGATCGCCATTTTGAATACAACATTTTCAAGGTATTTTACATTATTTTTTATCGATAACGATTAGGCCAGTCATATTAGCCCGAAAAGACCCTCAACCTCAAACAAATTCCTTCAGAAGGGTTTTCACTATTTTCAGAATCAGTAAGGTGTCCTGACTTACAGGAAAAAAATCCCCAAAAATATTCCCGGGCGAAATTGATTGTTTTGGGGAAAAATGTTCGAAATTTGAATAAAAATCGCCAAAAACAGGAATTAAATTATAAAAATTTCATTGAATTATATCAAATTTATTTAAATAGCCAAAAATAAGCTAACTGTTGTCAAGTAGTGATAAAAGAAGTTTAAGCTTGATATGTGTACAGATAGCTGTCTTTTTGAGGGTAAAAACTTGGAAATATTGACAAAAAAACGCAGAAAACGGGAATAAATTTTTAAAAAGTTACTGGTGTGGATTCTTGAAAATGTTTTGGTGTAAAAAGTTATATATGTGTATAAGTTAACTACAGGAAAAAAAATAAAATTTTATATGTAAAAAAAATTCATTTTTTGCGGGGTAGGAAAATGCACATTTTTATATAAAACACTCATAATCCATTAGTTTTTAGGCAAGTAGCAGCCACAGTATGAAAATGTATTGTATGATGTCGAACCAATTTATATAGCCAGATGTGCACTAACTACTCTCAAGTAGCTATAAAACATTCAGTTTTGTGCCTGCTCAGACGTTTGCCTTTTAAGGGAGAACTTCAAAATTTTGACAAAAAAGCGATGGAAACGGGAATGTTTTTGTAAAAAGTTAGTGGTAAGGATTCTTGAAAATGTCTTGATGCAAAAAGTTACATATGGATAACCATTAACTACAGAAACAAAGAAAGATATTGAAATGTTTATAAAGTTTCATTTTTCAGGCGATGAAAATGTTGAATTTTACCGAAAAATACCATATTTTTTCACATGTAGGAATTACTTAACAAAATTTCATAGTGCATACATGTCTGACGTGGAGCTGGTTTGTATTACCAGATATGCACAAACTACTTTGAAGCAGCTATTAAATGCTTCAACTTCCTACCTTCACAGAAATGTTCCTTTCGAAGGTTGTTGGAAATTTTTGCCAAAAAAAAAAAAAAAAACACATGGAAAACGAACATTTTTAATACATGTATCTGGTAAAGGCTTTTGAAAACACTGTGATGCAGCGTTACATCAGATTACTGCATGAAGAAGCATTTTTAGCTTTTGAAAAATAAATCCTTATTTCAGGGTAAAAATATAACACGTTTACAGAAAAAAAAGCATGAAAATGAACATGTATTATGTATTTAGCTTTCATAAACTTAAGGCTTCTTGGAATCTATTGTAACTGTCCATGGTTGTCACTGTCATCCGTCTGCCCTTCTGTTCTCAATTTTCTTAAATGACATTTCTTAAGTCACTAAAGCTTGTTCAGAGTTATTCAAAAATCAATTCCATGCAACTCTGATTGTCATGGCAACAAAAACGAGGAAATTAGCAAGATTATTTATCCGAAACCAGAACAAGAAGGTCTTTTATTAGGTTTGGCAAGCAGCTTTTATCAACATTGTTTAAATCATAGCCTTGGGGTCAAAAGTGTGTCCATCCCTGGTGTTACAAATGTTTTACATGAACTCACATCCTGAAACTAGACGATCTTGGCCTTTGATATTTAATAGGCATCATCAAGTGGATCTCTGTCAGTTTAGATTGCCCAGAGTATAGCCTTGAGGTACCAAATGGCCCACACTGGGGTCTGCTGTTCGAAAAATTCCACCCCATGCAGCTTTTTTTGCCATGGCAGAAAAAGGGAGAATAAGTAAAATTTTTAAAACCATCTTTGATTAAGGTTGTAAGGTTTTAGAGATTTGGTATGTAGCTTTTTCCAAGACTGTTTAAATTATAGCCCTGGGGTCAAAAATGGCGCCCTCTGATGGTCACTTGTTTTACATTGACCAATATTGGAAAACTTTAAAAATCTTCTTGCCTGAAAATGGAAGGGTCGGGCCTTTGATAATTGGTAAATATAGCTTCAGATAGGGAATTTTCGTCAAGATAGTTCAAAAATTGATTCATATAGGGAAAACTATAAAAAATCAATGTCCTTGATATTTGTATGTATATTCATCTAGTTGACTTTTACCAAGATTGTTCAAATCATAGCACTGTTATCAACAAGGGCCCCGCCTTTAGAATCACTTGTTTTACACAGACATTTTAAAATCTTTGTGAAACTGGAAGGCCCAGATGAAACAGAGGGCCAAGGCCTTTGATATTTGGTTTACCTTTATAAAGTATTGCTCAACCAACATTTTTATATTATAGCCCAGGAATAAAAATGGCCCAACTCCAGGGGGGTCATTTATTTTGCATTTACTCATATAGGGAAAAACTTTAAAAACAACGTTGAAATTAGAAGGCCCATGACCTTTGATATTTGGTAAGTATATGTGTAGCTACATCAAGTTAACCTATATCAAGGTGTTCAGATTACAGCTTTAGGTTCAGATATGGCCCCATCATTGGGGTAATTTGTGAACTCACATGAACACAGTGTGCTCATGCCATGTAATTGGGACCATTTCCATCATCTGTCCATCCATTCGCAATTTCCTTACTGCAAGGGTTTCAACTAAACTGTGCAGGATTAATCCTCGGGGGATATTAATTTTTTTTTTCGTAGAATTGTATTACCTGGAGAAGAGTAACGGGCTGATTACACAAATGTTCCTTGGGTGGCCCCCCGCCAACGTTGTTCAAATTAATCAGTGGCGTAGAGATTAATTGGTGTGCCTTGTTGTCCTTAAATGGTCTAAATTTAAGCACTGCTTGTCAAATACGGTATTTATACTCAATACAGGACACATTGGCCCTCTTGGAGATAAATTTAAACAAAAACTGTAAAAGTTCATGTGAAATTTCAATATTCAGTATGCAAATATGTTAGCTTTGATGAGGGATATACATGCAGGACCATCATGTTTCTCTTGCTTTAAAACTATTTGAAACTACTTTAAAACTAATTAATATCCTCCAGTATTAATTTAAAGTATGTTAATTGAGTAACTCTGTTGCACATTTATAGAAAAAAGCAGAAAATGCTATTTGTTGCTGCTGCTGTCCTTATTCATGTTAGATTATGGCGAGATACACAGTGATATTGTTAAATCAAGCTTTTAGTTTTGCAGAGTTGCGGTTTGATTGTGAATGCAAAAATATATATCTAAAAACATTATGAACAAAATGTTACTGGAAAAGAAGGAAAGGAAACATATTTCCAGTTGCTGGATGGTTGCCCTGTCCCACGTACTATTTTTTTTTTTAATTTCCTTATTGTTTTGCCCAGAATTTACACTGCAAGAACAATTAATCCAGGGTTAAACACAGGCCCACTATAGTTTAGACATGGATTTAGTTAACCCAATGTTGCTTCTGATCTATTAATATTTTGCATGTTCTTCTATAATTCCTGTTCTTCTTTTCTCTTATTGGTCTTTGTGATTGTCAAAAAAATGATGGCTTCTACATGTATCATGGAAAAGTGAACATATTTTTCTAACTCGTGGTGCATAGTTTTATGCATTTCTTCTTTGTCTACAAATTTGGCATGTTGGCTTGAAGCATCACTGCTATATAGCTAAGAAATTACATATATAAGACAAGAGTGAATCTGTCAAATAAATCTTCCCAAAGAATAAAGTATCTGGGTCTTTGCATGTTTGATTTGAGGCTTAACGTCCGGGTCAAGACGGTATAGGTCATTTGGGAGACGTTGCTTCCAATTTTGTGGGACTATTACCAGACATTGAGTTGAAATGACATCTCATTCCCTGTTGCCCAATGAAACCAATAGGTTTTATAAGCATGGACGGTCCGACTCGCACCGCTTTGCCTGGGCAGGCTTAGATCCTCTAGGCGGTTTACCAGTGCTCGTGTGCGGTCAGTTTCAGCTCTGCGTGGAAGCATCACACAGCCCATCTATTTGTTAAAGCCCCAATGGGCGGGGGCCGCGGTATCTGGGTTTAAAACAGTATTTTGTTGGATATAAACAACATTTTTGCACAATATAAGATGGTTCATGATCTGACAGTTCGTGTATGTATATTTTTAACATTTATATATATGAATGCCTTCATGCAGAACACATAATGATCAGTGAAAGACAAGTTATAGTGCACAAGACGGTACTATTTTGTATATGTTAGAGTCGTATATTAAGTAGTATAGTGTTACTGGTGGAATATAATGGATTTTGAGGGTTTTGTGTAAAAATGTGTATTTCCTACCCGGAAAATTGACTTTTCAAATATCTAAAAATTATTGTATTCCTGTAGTTTACTGATATCTTACTTTTTACATCCAAAAATTTTCATTAATCCTCACCACTAACTTAAAAAAAAATATATATTCCTATTTTCCATGTTTTTTTATCAAAATTTTACATTTTCTGCCTTTAAAAAGTCAAATTGCTGTGCAGGCACGAAGCTGAAGGATTTTTGAGAGCTACTTGATATAGTCAGTGTACCTCTGGCTATATAAATTAGTTCGACATCATACAATTTATTTTTATAATGTAATTTCTAATTGACCGGAAAATACTAGATTTTGGGTGTTTTTATGTAAACATGTGCATTTTCTTACCCCCGAAAATGGACATTTTTAAACATATAAAAATTTTATTTTTTTCTCCTGTAGTTAACTTATACACATATATAACTTTTTACACCAAAACGTTTTCAAGAATCCGCACCAGTAACTTTTTAAAAATGTATTCCCATTTTCTGCTTTTTTTGTCAATATTTCCAAATTTTTACCCCAAAAAAGACAGCGTTCTGTACACATATCAAGCTGAAACTTCTTTTACCGCTACTTGACAATAGTTAGTTTATTTTGGGCTATTTAAATAAATTTGCTATAATTGAATGAAATTTTTATAATTCAATTCCTGTTTTTGGCGATTTTTATTCAAATTTTGAACATTTTCCCCCAAAAAATCAATTTCGCCAGGGAATATTTTTGGGGATTTTTTTCCTGTAAGTCAGGACACCTCACTGATTCTGAAAATAGTGAAAACCCTTCTGAAGGAATTTGTTTGAGGTTCAATGCTATTTTGACTGGCCTATATGAATTTTGGCGAGAAAAACAAGTCCGGGTGCTACTTTGAAATAACAAGGTCATGTTATTTTTCACAGCGAGAAAAATTTTTAGTGAGAAAATATCATTTTCGTATGTTTCAGATATGCATTGATTTCACTGCAGAGTATAAAATACATTGACTCGCCTAACGAAACATGATCATTAAGTGGCGTCAAATCAGACCGCGGTTCTCTCCCATATGATTGATTTTGTTTGTTTGTATTGGAGTTTAACGGCCAAGTCAACACAATTTTAGGTCATTTTGAGCCGGTCAGTTTACCTACCCACCCTTTTCCTTGGCATGCCTATATGTAAGCGGTTAACCAGTTTAGTGCACATTCTATCTAGCGTACATTCTATCGCCAGAAACTGACATTTGCCCTTCTTGAATCAGCGGAAGAGACATAATAACCGTAGGAAAGATTTCATGATCAATCTCCACGAAAGAATGTTGCCGGCCACGGCAGGTATCGACTACGCATCCTCCTGATCACCAGTCAGACGCGCACCCGACTGAGCTACCGAGGCCGGCGAATATGATAGAACAATTTTGACGTTACTTGTTTTTAACTGTTTGCTTGTTTCAATAACTTATTAGCCCTAAAATAAAATATTCGTCAATAATGGATATAAAATAATGTAAATATAAGTAATGAACGTTCAATGAGGTTTACCCAACATCTGGTCACAAACAAGAACCTTACCCAAAACTATTTCCACTTATCGCACGTACTTTTTTGTCTCATTTGAAAGTCGTGTTTGTTTGTTTGATATGAAGTTAAACGTCCCCATCAACACTGAATAGGTTATTCTGGTGACGTTGCTTCCAATTTTGTCGGACTTTTATCCGACATCGACATGAACTGACATCTCAAGCCCTGTAGCCCAATGAACCCGATACGGTTTATAAGCATGGACGGTCCGGCAGGCTAAGATCCTCTAAGTGGTTTACCAGTACTCATGTGCGGTCTGTTTCAGCTCTGCGTTGGAACATTATGCAGCCCATATATTTCTTCAAGCCCAGATGGGCGGGCCCCGACGACAAGACTGATCTTGTAAACAGCGCCTTAGTATAAATAGTACAATTACCTTAGGAACAAAAACTATGAGCTGAGTCATCGTTGTTCCAATCACAATACAGCCCGAGGTTACACCGTACATCGTGACGACCTGATCTTCTAGTAGTAAGCTTAACGTCAGAGCGACGGCACTGAGCACAACAACGTTATAGATGCACATTCCGATCTGATGGGAGTCATTAAGGGCTTCAATTTTCACCTAAAAGGATAAATATAGTATAAGCCGAAATGTAACAAAACCTATAAGAGGACCTGTCCGGCCAATGAATACCCTGATAGAGGAATATAAACAGAGGGTTTTTCAAGTGTTGGTTTCATATTTAATATATGAAACTCGCTGAAGGCCTTCGAAGAGTTTCATGAATTTCATATGAAATAATTAAATATATGAAACTCGCCGAAGTCCTTCCGCGAGTTTCATAAATTTAATATGAACTAACCATGAGTGTAAGGGGATTTACCCATATGTTCAACATATAACGACTTTTAATCGCATTTTTGCTTCCAACTTTTGCGATTCTGTTGATTACATACATCATAAATTTTCATGATTAGGGCCCCGTCAAGCGATTTTGGTTCATATTGCCTATGCGAGCAGTGAATCAAGAGGAACCGTCACACAGAAAGCCAGAATGGCTGGGCATGCGCAGATAAAATTTGTCATGATGAAAGACACACACTCGCTTGACGGGGCTCATATGGTTTTATTTGGAGCTATGGGAAGAATTTCTTAGGAGCTGAAGAACTAATTCATTACAACCATGGTAAACGTGGCATCCGTGTTTGAGCCATTAAGGTTCTACTGTACTTCTATGTATTTCAATAAGCAGACACAATATCATGTAATCGGTCTACTTCGCCGAATTCATCGACAGAACATCTGCCCTCACCAGTCTAAATGAAAATGTCGAACTATACCATGTTAACGGTGACAGTCTTTTAACAATCCGATTTCCAAGCTGCGGACGCATCATGCAATCAACTTAGTGTGTTTACCACTGAAACCCCATTTTATATTGGGAAACGCGCGGATCACAAAGGTATGATTATATCCTGTTTCCTTATTTTTGCTCAGAAACAAGCATTATGTGTACTCGCTCTTCGAGGTGGCTCTAACGAGTACCACAATCCACGTTGATAGAAAAAAAAAAAGAAAAAAAAATACCGGAAATGTGCCTAATAAAAATCAGCCATCTTTTCAGCCTTGAAATAATAATACCTCATGAGCATGTTGGTATATTTTAACTAAATTCGATGATTTTGATCTGTTTGTCAAATAATAAAAAATATGATACAGTCGAACCTCAGTGGGCGGACCACCTTTGGGACCATGCGCATTTCCAAGCTGCGGACGCATCATGCAATCAACTTAGTGTGTTTACCACTGAAAACCCCCTTTTATATGGGGAAACGCGCGGATCACAAAGGTATGATTATATCCTGTTTCCTTATTTTTGCTCAGAAACAAGCCTTATGTGTACTCGCTCTTCGAGGTGGCTCTAACGAGTACCACAATCCACGTTGATAGAAAAAAAAAACAAGAAAAAAAAAAAAAATACCAGAAATTTGCCTAATATAAATCAGCAATCTTTTGAGCCTTGAAATAATAATATCTCATGAGCATGTTGGTATATTTTAACTAAATTCGATAGACTTTGATCTGTTTGTCAAATAATAAAAAAATATGATACAGTCGAACCTCAGTGGGCGGACCACCTTTGGGACCATGCGTAACTGTTCGAGACAGGGGTAGTTGAGCCACTCACGATAAATCTTAGTTCCATGTCAGGGTGCATAATAATATTATCTTTCAGATTTTCAATTTTCTTTCAAATTAATGTACATCGTGTGTACTCATTAGAATCGCCTCATCGAGGCGACTCTGATAAGTACACGCGACATACATTTTCAAGATACGACATTTTTTTTCCATATTAATACCAGTGTAGTTTTATTTTGCACAGGTCGGACAATGTGCACTCAAAACCACAAAGTGTAGACAGGTTGAGCATAAAAGAGTAACATAGGTAAACATCTTGCCCACAACTTCACTATCTTTTGTTCAGTGTACATTTCCTTATAGCGTATTCATTGCACTTTACATTAAAGTTTCTTGGAAAACAGCTAAACGTGCTTGGAATTATGGACTATAAAACAGTTAGGGCGCAAATCAGTATTACTCCTATAGACATATAGCGTGAGGTATGCGATATCGATGGGGAGGACCAAATGTCGTACAGGACGAATTGCATGTGGGTAGCTAAATTTAGGAGCGGCGGGCAGCAGCAATTAAGGATACTGCTAATACAGATCGTCCCTTGCGATTATTTTCTGTTTTCGAAACTCAAATATCATCTATCTGAAAAAGATACAATTCGAGAAATGCCCTTGGATCTGCAGTTTATCAGAATCTGATTGGTTTCCCTATTTAATTGTATGACAGGTGCTTCCAAAAGTGGATTGACCGGCTGAAACGGTGTATTCAGATATATCGAGAGTGTTATGAAGGGCAGAGTAAAATTTAAAAGAGAAACGATCAGAAAACGATACAATCAGATCCCAAATTCTTCCTACAATATCAAAACATGGAGTGACGACAGTAAACAAAACGGACAACAGGTAAACCGAGTCAGCAGCTCTTTCACAAACAAGTGGTGACTCAGAATAACGAAACCCTACTAAAAGGAGCAATATACTTAATATGGGAAAGAATCAGAATCACAACCATGACAAATATTAAACTGCAAGGACAAACGTAACTAAAAATGAACAACCAATAAGGGGGAAGAATCAGAATCATCAACGTAACAACATATAAGATTAGGGAAAGAATCAGAAACATCAACACAAAACATGAAGGACCTACAACAAAAGCACCGCCTTGGAACAGCCAGTAAAAATCACTGTTGGGTTTAAGTAAACCTTACGGGATCCCAACTCTAACCCGCACTTTCACTGTGGTTCAATCAAGTATTTAAACGTTTTCTAAATTATCAGTGAATCGCCTCGGTAAACAAAGAAGTCACAATTAATGCCATGATGACACAAGAATGAGGACTCGAGAGTACAACGCGCTGAATCATTCGGTGCAACGCCACAGAAACACTGGACCAAATGAAAACCAACAGCTGAGCCCCGTTGGACCAAGAAACAGACCAGAATTCTTCATAGACAAAAACAAATATTACCTGAGCTTTCATATAGACAGTTTGACAGTATTTAATAACATGATTCTTAATAGCGGTGAGACACGAAGCATTCAATTTAGAAAGTAGTCGTACAAGAGCTTGTGTTAGTAATAAAGCGCGCTTAACTTCTATTTTGTATGGTCGTTTATGAAAAGATTTTATTTTTTGCATAAAAGGAGAAACAATGTATGTGACATTACTTTTGGAAAGAGAATGGAAGGCAATGATTAGGAATGGATAAAATTACCTCACACCTTCCATCATACAAACAAAAGGGACAAAACATAAAATAACTTCACTATTATAAAAACATAACAAGCGGAAAGCCATAATGACACTTACTTTCCGAGAGATTGACCGAAAGCCCTCTTAATGTCTCCATAAAGTATCATAATTATATTTATATCTGCAGTAATGTTAACTTTGTCCTACGTAGTCCAAAACAAGTCATCTGCCCGTTCTGTGGCGGTTTATTTATGTTGTTGTTTGTTACTTACTGTGTGTATCACATTTGTCTTTTTATTTTGGATGGCCATTTGGCCATTTTGTGGGAAAGTAACTGTCCTTATGGCTTTCCTTTGTTTAGGTTTCCATTATGGTCTGGTCGCTTCATGTTTGTGTTTCTTTCCCTTTGGTGTCTTTGGTGGGTGGAGTAAGTTAACTGTATCGATTCCTGATATTTATTTTACTTCTACTTCGATCCATCGAGGTTTAACTGTACAGTTGTAGGTAGAAATAATCTAAATATGAAACTGGTTTGCAGATTACCCGCCGTGTGTTAGTAAGACACTTTTCGGAGCATCGATTTGTCAATTAAGTAAAACGGGAACACCTTCGGTGGAGGCAACTCCTGCAAAAGTATTTTTGTCTTCCATATCAATAAGGGTCAACTCTTAAATAAAAATCAAAAATGAGTTCCTTTAAAAGCAATGAAAACAGTCATTAGAAAGAAGATGGGTCATACTATGTAGTTCCGGAGGAGCAAATTCTTTCCTTAGATGAGAATACTCCTTTTTACAGTGGACAGAGCTTACAGAAAAGCGAACAAGAAATCTCGAAAGTTGTCTCCCTTTGGAAAATGGCAGAGGAAAATTCTTCCAGGTGTCCCTATTCCCCTTAAGTGATGCACATCAGGAGCACATTGTGTCGTTAAAGAACTCACCCAAAATCAATGATTTGCACATTGAGCAAATTGTGTCTTTAAATTAAAGAGTACACAAAAAGGACAATGAATGCGTACTATTTTTGAACGAGTTAAACTCCAAAGATAATTAAACGACATAAACGAATGGGGTACACTATAAGTGTTATGCGACAGACAGAATCCCTAGTATTTAACCAACTCATGACAATGCTTCCTCCTTTCATTGCACGACGGGGGTCATGTTTCTGACTCGATGGTGACCCAAATATAAACTTTATTTTTTTTATATTACTAGTGGTTAGTGCTTGATGGTTTGTCTTTTGTAGCCTACCTGGAGGGTTTTAGCTCCAATTTACAGTGTGTGGAACATGGTACCAACCCTCATCTTTAATCCATCACAGTTATTCAGTTTAACTTGATTTGTACTTCAGTTTGCTCTAATGTGTATGTTATTATATGATGGTCTATTGATTGAGTTAGTAACCTTCATGTGGACCAACTATTTTGTGTGTTGTAAACTATATTAGAATCTAGAGTGAAGTTTGGGCCCATTTAAACTTCTCAGTGGTTTTCGCTATTGACCGTCCTAAGACGGATGTTCTAATGTTCCTTAATTTAAATGTAGCTTTGTCGGTTTTTCCAACGGGGCTCTTCATGTTAAATGTGCTTATGCTTGTGTGTTATTATTATTATTATTCATTTACACTTGTGGACACAAAACTGTTCAAACGCCTACGAAGTACCTTTCAATGAGTCTCTTTGCATCAAGATAGTTTGACAAGCAAATGATATTCATCAAAGAATTCTAAAACTACATCCCTGATTGACATTTGAGACGTATCTTGATTCGACAGTGCAGGAGTCTGCAATGAAATGTACACCACGTTGTGTTTTTAATTCATTTCTATCTAAGAGTTGACTGACAAGATGTTAGGATATATTGAGTGATGTTTCAAATCAAAATGAAATGAAATCCCTCAAAGTTTGAACGATATTGTGTCCACAGAAGTAATTTTCATTAATTGTACCTGTTGCACCTTGGCCACCTCTTGTGGGAAGAGGGAGCTAGTTGCTATGATGTTTATGATTCGATTTTTCCTTTGTTTTCCTCATTCAACACGATTACTTTGACCCCATAGAACCCCACTTTCATATAGTAAAACTGGGGTTTACAGGGGTAAACCTTATTTTTCTTATTTCTGCTCTAAAATATAGAGTGTGGGTACTCGTTAGAACCGCCTCATCGAGGCGGTTCTAATGAGCTCCCACAATCTATATTTTGAGCAAAAATAAGAAAAATATCACAATGTTTCATCTTAAAATTCTCATTTTTTTTAACGGCGGCAAAGTTTGAAATGCATTTGTATAGGTGTGTTTTCGTAATGGTTAGTTATTCTTCCTCTCGGTGCCATTGGTAGGCTGTAATCTTTGATTGTGGCTTTTCCAAGGCATCAATTTCTGTATTTTTGCCTCTCACCGAGGTCTATTTATTTCCTTTCAAATGGAAACAGTTTTTGTTTGTTTGATTTGAGGTTTAACGTCCCCGTCAACACTGTAAAGGTCATTTTGGAGACGTTGCTTCCAATTTTGTGGGACTTTTACCCGACATTGAGATGAAATGACATCTTAAGCCCTGTCGCCCAATGAAACCAATAGGGTTTATTAGCATTGACGGTCCGCCTCGCACCGGGGTTCCTGGACAGGCTTAGATCCTCTAAGCGGTTTACCAGTACTAGTATGCGGGCCAGATTCAGCTCTGCGTTGAAGCATCATGCAGCCCACATATTTCTTCACGCCCCTATGGGCGGGGGCCGAAATGAAAACAGTACTTACACGTCTTGTTTCCCAGGCGAGAAAAGCACCAAATGAAAGCAATGCACCTTCTATTATGTAAATTGTCCATTCGAAATACATACTGTATTCTGAATAACACATACGGACAAATGGATGAACCGCTGCATCATTTCCATTCATATACACCTGCAAGCATACAAATATGAAACAGAAAAAATATCATGATCGCCTTTGAAAGCAATGAATACACTTCAGATAGAAAATACGAGATGTTCCGGTTTTCTGCAAATTTTGTTAAGCACTAGCATTTAATCCATCTAGCGTAACAGAGCACCACGTCTTTCAAAATACTACGTTGGTCAATGATTCGAAAGGGAATATAATATATACATTTACTTTAAAAAAAAAGAATAGAAGTGAAGGCAATGACCAGGAATCAATACAATTTACCCACAGCCCCCATCAGAGACACCAAAGGGAAAGAAACACAAACATGAAACAACCAGACCCTAATGGAAACACCAACAGCGGAAGTCACTCTCCAACAAAATGGCCAATTGGCTATCCAAAACAAAATATATAAGCGATAGACACACTCAAAGACAACCCATAACACAAATAAACCGCGACAGGGGAACCGCCTTGGAACAGTCACTTTTAACTTGTAAAAAAGCCTAGACAGCCACACCTTGTGCTAGCAAATAATATTTGATTTCAAGAAGCACATTGTACCATCTAACCCATATTGCGCCAAAATGAGACAAACTCCACTGTAACAAACCGCAAATAACATAATTATGCGACTTGTCGCGTTGATCAGAAATCTGCTTTATGAACCTAAGCATCAGGTTGGTGAACAAAATGTTTCTTTGCATCACGTGAACAAGACCGCGAAATGAACACCCACTAAATAGAAGTGAAGGCAGTGATCAGGAATCGATACAATTTACCAGACGGTCCCATCAAAGACACCAAAGGAAAAGAACCACAAACATGAAACAACTAGACCCTAATGGAAACATCAATAGTGAAAAGCCAAAAGGACAGTTACTTTCCCATAAAAAGGCCATTTGGCTATCCAAAACAAAATAATATAAGCGATACAAAGACTTAAAGACAAACCATAACAAAAATAAACAGGTACAGAAGAACCGCCTTGGAATGGTCGGTGAAACGAATTCCACTTTCTCACTCAGATACGTCTTGTTACGTGTCTGAACCTCCCCCAACCCCCTTTTGAACTTCAGAACCGCATACAATCTGCATTCTCTACCCATGGACAGCTATGTTTGTGTTTAGATTAGTTGTCCTAAAAATGACCTGTTTTTCGCGCGGTTCCCCACTAAAAATATACCTATGGAGGTTAGGTGGACTGCAGCCCCCTCACCACCGAAATCAAATTGAGGTTATTGCCCAGCCGGCCGCTGAAATGAAATCTGAGGGTGTCTGGGTCAAAAATGCCTCGGAACTGACGCTGGCAAAACATACTGCCGACAGTGAAAATGGCGGGTGCCAAACCTCTTAATTGTTGCCTTGACAGCAGTGGTAGGGTGACAATGGGCCAAAAAGTCCACTATTTCTGGTAGTAACCAATACCCCCCCCCCGTATAACAAAACATGTCATATACCAAAATGTTTGTCAGCATCCGTAGTATCTGAAACTGCCGGCATAAATTAGCATACATGATGGCGAGCTGAGAAATCCAAGATGGCGTCCAAGATGGCCGCCAGAGCTGTAAATTCAAGTTATCGTAAAATATGAATATAAATACCACAAATCATCTTACAAACTTATTTTAATTTATTTTTCTGGTGTAGAAAGAAGATTTGTGCTAGAAAATATATATCAAATTTTTAGGTTTGACTTGAAAACCGGTGAAAAAAATAACATTTTATTGTTTTTGTGTCTAGTTTCCAAGGTGGTAACATAAAAACTATTCTGATGTTTCAAAATTTAAACAGTTTTACATGTCTATTGTTTTATTTTAACTAAGACACTATTCTAAAATACATTTAACACTATTCTAAAATACATGCATGGTTGGTTATGACTTCTTTACCAACAATTTAGCCCCAGGTTTACCCCACCCACTCAGTTTACCAGTAAAATTGATTCATATAATATTGCAACAAATCATCTTACAAACTTATTTTAATTTATTTTTCTGGTATAGAAAGACGATTTGTTCTGGAATATTGATCAACATCTTAGGTTTGACTTGAAAACCGGGGAAATAAAAGACATTTCATCGTTTTTGTGTCTAGTTTCATCGGTGGTACATAAAGGCGATGCTGATGTTTCAAAATTTTTAACATTTTATTTTATCTATTGTTTTATTTTAACTAAGACACTATTCGAAAATATATTTAACACTATTCCCAAGTACATATATGGTTTGTTATGACTTTTTTACCATCAATTTAGCCCCAGGATTACCCCACCCACTCAGTTTACCAGTACAATTCATTCACATAAAACTCACACTCAAGGAATTTGCAGGCGAGGATTTCATTTTGGACAACAAGTAGAAGAGAGCATTGAAACTGATGCTTAGTTCTGTTTTCATACTATATTATATGATCAGCCATTAGGATACACCACCTCTTTATAACTCTGTTTTCGGGATCTGAGCATTAACCGTCTTAATGAAGCAGTGCTACATCAAAACAAAATAGCAAAATAGTGTTTATCAAATTGATCTAAAATGACTTTTATTGTCATTTTTGCTGTGTAACTGGCTAGGTTTTAAGGGTTATAAAGTGCTATATCCAAAACCGTGTTATAAAAACATGTTAAAAAGAGGATATGCTATACAATTAGGTTATATTTTGTTTGATTTGAGGTACAACATCCCCGTCAACACTGTTTCAGTCATTTTACATTTTGGAGACACTGCTTCCAATTTTTTGTGGGACTTTCCCTGACATTGAGATGAAATGACATCTCAAGACCCACCACACATTTAAACCAAACGGTTTTATATGCAAGGTCCAAGGTCCAGCTCGCACCACTTAGACTCTCTTAGCGGTTTACTCTGTATACCCTAGGTCTACTGGGCTAGGCAAATTAATAATATATTTTATAGCTCTCCATCAAATCGGTAGCTGATATGCACACCAGGTCATGTGCACTAAAAAGAAATTGCTGCTGCCTTAAATAGCCCTGAGACATTTGGCTCAGTCCCAAGATCTGAAATATCTTGAAGCTGGAAGTCTGGTTTAGGCAGAACATGGATTGCCTGTACTATGTAAAGAGGGCGGGTATCACAACCCATAAGGCAATACCGACAGCATAATTGCACTTTCATCTGGCTCTAGCTTCCTGAAAACAGTGTGAACTGGAATATACCTGGTGCAGTCAACATGAATACCTTTTCCACCTGTCATCAGCATAAAGCAGGTTAAAGTGATGCACAAGTAGAAAGAAAACTTCGGTATCAGAACTGACAACAAGGGCTGCGTTAACTCCAAGAGAACCTGCAACTGCTAGTTGCAAATCTTTCTACTATTAGCTTCTTCACGGTTGGAATAATGAACAGAAACAACACCAGCAGAAACTTCAGAGCCTTGCTCTTAAGTCAACCTGCACCAACAACAGTAGCATTCTTCTTAAGAAGCTCATGGAAGTTTTCGTTAAGGTGCCTAGTGTAAAGTATTGTCAGTTTGTAATTGCTTTTACTGCTTGAAAGTATCTATCAGTCACCAGTTGCTATATTTTTCCTCGTAGACACAGGCGCGGGTGAAGAAACATTCTTTCCACACTTTTGTTGGGTCTGTGATTTGAGACTGTTTGCCTCATTCCTGTCAAAACCGAAGTGAATGGTAGCTACCCAAATAATGGTAAGAAGACTGTAAGACCAAAACATAGCAGTCATCTGTTGATATGTCAGTTTGAGACATGATGAATGCCGCAACACTTGAAGTACAGACATTCTGTCAAATACTATGCAACCAGCAAGTCTTTCTAGTTTTTCAGGGAAATCCGACTAATTGGTAGACATCATACATTCTTCATCTGTAAACAAACTCACATGATCATGCGCATTTTTGAAAGACAAGACCTTGAATGAATGAATTGATATATAGAAAGCATATATCTCTTCACCGGTGGCAGTCCGTTCCTCAGACTGGTTTCCCCAGACACCTATGTCATTGACCTGATATCACTCATAGTCAGGAGTTATGACACAGACAAAGGCCCATAAGATTGTTTTTTTTTTGGACTGCCTAACAAGCTATGGGTATGAGCCTTTCCTGCATGAATGACTCAAATGGCGACCCATTTTAATGGCAACTTATCAAACTTCTCTATCTCTTGAGGAACTTCATCTCCAGTAGCTATATTGTCCAAATGCTTCGGCCCCCGCCCATCGGGCTTGAAGAAGCAGATGGGCTTCATGATGCTTCCACGCAGAGCTGAAACCGACCGCAATTGAGTATTGGTAAACCCCTTAGAGGATCTAAGCCTGTCCAGGCAAAGAGGTGGGAGTCGGACCAGCCATGCTTGTAAGCTGTATTGGTGTCATTGGGCGACAGGGCTTGAGATGCCATTTCATCTCAATGTCGGGTAAAAGTCCCACAAAATTGGAAGCACCGTTTCCAAAATGACCTATATTGTGTTGATAGGTGCGTTAAACTTCAAATAAAACAACAAACAAACAAATTGTCCAAATGTCAGGGAAAATGGTTCAATAAATTTTAAAATGTCATTGTGAAATAAATCCAGCATCTTGTTAATAGGCTTTTTATAAGCCTGTGTATTGGTATGGTGTTTAGTAGAGCTTACAACTATGCATGTCATACTTAGCAGTAATGGGTCGTGATTAAAACCATCTAATAAGGGCTTGTTCATAAGTTCATTGTGGGTGATGCCTATAATATAACTGGATAGCTAGTTTGCCATTTTGTTGGACAATAACTGTCCTTTTGGCTTTCCTCTTGTGTTGTTTCCATTAAGTTCTTGTTACTACATGTTTGTGATTCTTTCCCTTTAGGGTAATTTATGGGAGATGTAAATTAATTGTATCGATTCTTGATCATCTCTTTACTTCTATGTTGAGACCAAATCTCTGAAAGTATGTAGTGAGGTTGTTGCTGCTCAGCATTAACTCGAATACAACTATGAAGAAGCCGACAGCAGAATGATTTTGCACCTGCAGTTTGCAGGATCTCTAGGTGATAACACAGCTGTTCTGGCCAGTCCATATACCCATGTTTTCGTTCTACTTCTGCTTCAGTTTAGCCAGTTAATGTTGATAACATATTCTTCAAGACAGACAGGAAGTGTATTCATGCTGACTGCACCATTAGAGCCACATAAAAGGGCAATTATGCTGTCTGTATTGCCCTACAGGTTGTGATACCCGCTCTTCTTTACATAGTATAGGCAAGAAGAATGCCTAAATCAGACTGGTGTCTTTTATGGATGGAGTAAGTTAATTGTATCAATTCCTGATCTTTGTTTTACTTCTACTTTAAAGCTTCAAGAGATTTCAGATCTTGGTATTGAGTCAAATGTCTCAGGGCCAGTTAAGGCAGCAGCAATTTTTCTGTAGGTTTGCTGTTCAGACAAACACATTAGACAACAATGGGGCTCCAAAAATCCAAGGTTAGACCTAGTCATCTACCACCAAGTAATAGTTTTTTTGCTCCATTTGTAAAGCTAGCTACTGATTTGATGGGGAGCTATAAAATCTAAGATTAATTGTCTAGCCCTATAGACCTAGGGCATATGGTTGATCCTGAAACTGGGTTGTTTATTCCACAGGTCATAAGACAGCCACAAGCAGCCCCCAGCTATTCACTGATTTGGTTATAAATATCCTGATCAGTGTAGTGATAACTGCATTTGCTCATAGAAAGTACAACAATGTACTCTTTAAACCTTATTGATTTCATTGGGCTACACGGCTTGAGATGTCATTTCTTTTCAATGTCCAAAATTGGAAGCAACGTCTCCAAAATGACCTTTACAGTATTGACGGGGACGTTAAACCTCAAATCAAACAAACAAAACAATACTAGCTCATGTTTATACCGAGGACTATGACAGTTTTAAAACATGTAGTTGTAGTCTCATTTGGCCTATTAGTACAGCACAATCATTTTATAACATATTTTATATAACACTGTTCAAAGCCCGACCCCCTAACTAATTGCATAGAAAAAATGACAAAAAAAATGTAAAGGAAGTTATTTTACGCTATTCTACCTTTTTGTTTGGATATAACACTGTTTCACTAGGGGGTTTATGCTTGGATTAAGAACAAAGTATTATAAAGAGGTGGTGTTTCCAAATGGCTAAATACATAATATAACATTACGAAAACATGCATAATTCAAATCCAATGGAAGATTTTACTACCGTCACCCCCCCCCCCCCCCACACACACACACACACACACACACACACAAATTTCAGATACAAATGATGTTTTTCTTATTTCTCTTCAAAACATAGATGGCGGGGACTCATTAGAACGCTCTCAACGTGGCGATGCTGTCAAACACCCACAAGCTATGTCCCTAAGCATAAATTAGAAAAATAATGCTTACTCCTGAAAACCCTAGTTTTTTATATAAAAGTGAGGTTCAAGGGGGTCAAAGACATATGGGCATGTTTTCGTGACAATATGAAAACAGAACTAAGCATTATTGTGAATGTCTTCTACTACTTAATTGTCTAAAATGAAGCAGACGCCTACAAATCCCTTGTGTGTGAGCATTTATGTGAATGAATTTTACAGGTAAACTGAGTGGGTGGGGTAATCCTGGGGCAAAATTGATGATAAAAAAGTCATAACCAACCACAAATGTATTTTAGAATAGTGTTAAATGTATTTTAGAATAGTGTCCTAGTTAAAATAAAAAATATATATATGTAAAGACTGTTTAAATTTATAAACATCATAATTGCTTTTATGTATCACCTATGAAACTAGACACAAGACCAATGATATATAATTTTTTCACCGGTTTTCAAGTCAAACCTAAAAATTATTCTATATTCTAGCACAAATCTTCTTTCTACACCAGAAAAATAAATTAAAATAAGTTTGTAAGATGATTTGTGGTATTTATATTCATATTTATGAAAAACTGGAATTTACAGATAAGGCGGCCATCTTGGACACCATCCTGGATTTCTCAGCTCGCCATCATTTATGCCAATTTATGCCGGCAGTTTCAGATACTACTGATCCTGACGAACATTTCCCGACTTGTCTTGTTATATGGGGGGGGGGGTATGGGTTCCCATTTTTTGGTCCAGATTGTCACCCTACCACAGTGTGAAGATTAAGATTCGGTAAAAAATACATGTGAAATCACAATTTTTGACAACTTTGAGATGCCCCCGCGTTATCATGGCAACAATGATTTTGCCTTAAAAGGTTCCATTTGAAAGGCCGAGTTTGATGTAAAACAGACCATTCATTATGAAATAATAGTTATATGAAAAGCAGAAGTAAAACAAAGATCAGGAATCGATACAATTAACTTACTCCACCCATCAAAGACACCAAAGGGAAAGAAACACAAACATTAAGCGGCCAGACCATAATGGAAACCTAAACAAAGGAAGGCCATAAGGACAGTTACTTTCCCACAAAATGGCCATATGGTCATCCAAAATAAAAAGACACAAGTGATACACACTGTAAGTAACAGACAACAACATAAATAAATCGCCACAGAAGAACCGCCTTGGAATGGTCAGTGGAAAGATTTCCACTGGGGGGCTTAAATCGATTTTACGTGGCCACAATCCTCGCCCTTACTTCCGTCGCGATTTAAACAAATGATTTGTTCAGTCTGCATGAAGGCCTCCTAACTCATCAGCGCAACATGAAGTTGCTCTCCTAGGCAACACCGTGTAAATCAACAAAATTCACAAAGTACCTGAGTGGGAATGGGTTAAATCGATTTTACGTGGCCAAAATCCTCGCCCTTACTTCCGTCGCGATTTAGTAAAATAGTTTGTACAGCATGCATGAAGGCCTCCTAACTCATCAGTGCAACATCTCCGGGAACACAAAAGTCAAACGACCACAGAGATGAAACAACGGCGAGGACTCGACAGCAAAAAACTCGACAGCAAGACACTACTGTAATGCTGGAGCAAACGAAAACCAAGAGGTAGACTGCGATGGGCCCGACCAGAGACAGAGCATCAGGCACCAACCAACATTACATAAAATTAGATTATCTCTAATTATCAGTAAGCCTTTACGCTGGAACCGTCATAGAATCTGGATATGTTCAAAAAGGGTTATCCGTTGGAAGCAAGGAATACACCACAGAACTGAAAAAATATGTAGTGTATATGTTTTCTGGTTCAGACTAGCTAGTTTCGGCCAATTAGGCCTCATCAGTGACCGTCAGATATTTTCAAAATTCCACAATGGAATCAATGATCCCAAAGGACGAGAAAATATAATCTAATGATGTAGGGCAGGGAGACGTTTTACCGCCGCCACACATTCCCACACACCAGCTGTAGTGAAGTTAAATATGTTCAAAAAGGGGTATCCTTTGGAAGCAAGGAATACACCACAGAACTGAAAAATATGTAGTGTATATGTTTTCTGTGCCAGACTAGCTAGTTTCGGCCAATTAGGCCTCATCAGTGACCCTCAGATATTTTCAAAATTCCACAATGGAATCAATGATCCCGAAGGACAAGAAAATATAATCTACACTATGATGTAGGGCAGGGAGACGTTTTACCGCCGCCACACATTCCCACACACCAGCTGTAGTGAAGTAAAATATGTTCAAAAAGGGTTATCATTTGGAAGCAAGGAATACACCACAGAACTGGAAAATATGTAGTGTATATGTTTTCTGGGCCAGACTAGATAGTTTCGGCCAATTAGGCCTCATCAGTGACGCCTGACCCAACGGTGTGTAATTAAACAGGGAAGCAAAGAAGTCAACCGTGATTGGGTTAACTACCATGCATGCAGTCTGTCGTATATATTTTTGTTGTGCCCCTATTTTTAATCGAAGAATGATGTTACGAAATTGGGTGCTGAAGTCAGTGCATTTATTTATTTTTCTGAATTTATATACTAAGTCACCATAACATTCAGGTTCTCGTAGACCATGTTACAGAAGAGATTTAAGTCCAACATTGAATTTTGAAATAAATTCGGAATGACGTCTATAACATTTTGAAAAAGCTTTTCTTAGTTTAAGATACCGATAACCCGAATTAAGAATTTTAGCAGTTTGTTTGTCTGTATGGGACTTTAACGGCCCAGTCAACACTATTTTGGGTCATTTTTGAGCCGGTCAGTTTACCTATTCACACTTTTCCTGGGTAGGCTTATACGTAAGCGGTTAACCAGTACAGTGCATCTTCTTTCGCCTGAAACAGAAAACTGCCCTTCTTGAATCAGTGGAAGGGAGAGAATGACCGCAGAAATGATTTCATGATCAATCTCCACGAAAGACTGTTGCCGACGCCGGGAAGTTAAAGCAGTTAACAGCTTATTACGAGTGTTGTAGTCAGCTACATTTCTATTTTACAAAAATGAATGTTCTTTAAGCCACACGTGTAGACCAAGATCAGACGCCGCGTTCTGTGAGGACTGATCTGACTCTACACTGTTTTCCAATGTCATAGAACAAAGACCACTAGGCATATACGGGTTAATAATTCAACAAATGCGCACCTTTCTCTCTTAAATGGCGGGAGATAGGATTTTCATTAAAGCAATTGTGTAGAATCAGAGTCAAATGTTCGGTGAAGAAGTTTCAAGCTACTTTAGGCAATTTCTGCTTAATATTTTAAAAGAGGAGATGGTTACAATGTTCGATATGCATAAATGTGGCTGGCGCTGCGTTATCTAAGAAGTTTGTTTCTTTGTTTGACTTACTATTTACATTGGGACTTAGTCGGGTACATTCTCTTTTCAACGACGTGTGAGACAGTCCTTACACCTAACACATCCCATCTCTTTATTGCTTCATAACATTTTGTACATTTTGTTTTGTTTATGTTGGAGTTTTACAACCCCGTTTCCAATTTTGTTGGACTTCTATAGATTTACATCTCAAGCCCTACCGCCGAAACAAACCAAACACACTCGCAACAGGCGGTTTACCAGTACTCATATTCGGTCGGTTTCAGCACTGCGCGGACACACCATGCCACCCACCCTATGTGCAAATCCCGATGGGCGGCGGCGCAACATTGTGAACATACCTCTTTCACAAGTTGCTTAGTTACAGCTTGTTGTGGACCCAACACTTCCCAGACAAGAACAATCACTATAATAACGCTACTCAACCCACATACGATACCAATAAGTTGATAGTCTTTTATTGTCTGGAAAAGAAATTCAACTGCATTTTAGACTTTTTCCGCAATGGCAAAATTGAAAAGGTTTCACAGGAACCACCCTTTGAAAAAAAAACAAAACAAAAAGAACAGTCGCAGTCATCTTTCTTTTTTATTTAGTGTTAATTTAACCCATTGTATACTGGTGGACTCTTCCATTGCTATATGTTGGACAAGTTCATTTGTCATATAAGAGTTGATCTATTTTGTGGGCTTCTCCAGACCTTCGGATGAGTCTTTAAACCGAGGTCCCGTCTCCGTATGACGTTAGCTGTTGGCGAGACGTAAAACTCAAACACTCCCTCACTCAGATCTATTTTATTTCATTTTTATTCTATTTTTGACGGAAAATTCTGATAGCAAATAGTGCAGTCCCTCTGGGCCTGCCCTGTTTGCCAAAGTACCCCTTTAGGGTCTCCCGCATGCAATGGGTTAAAGGGAACAATTGTTTCTAAGGACAAACTTTCTTTTGTCAGCCTCGATAGCGCAGTGATTAGCGCGTTCGACTTATGATCGAAAGGTTGTGCGTTCGAATCCGGCCACCGGTATCGAGGTGTGTCCTTGGGCAAGACACGTAATGACACTGCCCCACTACACCAAGGTGTAAATGGGTAGCAGTGGTGTAAAAGCGTAAAAGCCACTGCCTCTCTCTCTCGCGCGCGTGAAAACACCCGGAATGAGTGTTCGAGAGCGATTCAATAAGCTTGAAGCTTTCATCGCAATCGAACTAAAATAAATTAGTATAAACTAAACTTTCTTTCTTTTAAGGTTGGACCCCTTGTATGATGGGGTTCAGTTTATGGGGAGTTATGAATATTGACTCTTTCGTAACGAAATAATGTGGAAAATAAGGCTCATCCCCGCAAGCTTAAAACAGCGACCAAACAAGTGGCCGAACTCTATACGAAGTTGCGTCGGCCCAGTCTTGTCCTGTTGTTATTTGCTGGATCAATACGTATTTCACTTAACTTGGCAATATTTTACGGTATCCTGACCATGCTGCCTTTTAACCCATAATCGGTACGAAACCCCTAAAATGATAACCTTGCAAACAGCGCAGGCCCAGATCAGAAGCGGCGTCTGATCAGGGTCTGCTCTGTTTACTAACAGGGTTTTCTGTAAAAAAAGGAATACAAAATGAAAGAAAATATAGGCCTGAAACCCCTTAAATGACAAATGATCATGCACAACATATAGCAATGGAATAGTCCACCAGTATGCAATGGGTCAAAGCGCTATAACAACCTTTATTAATTGATTATCCTATATAACACAAGGTCAACCAATATTCAAAAATCATAAATCATGTTTTAATTGCGTCAATTAATAAAATTGTCATTAATCAAGTAATTTCGTATTGGCCCAGTTACAGGTCCTCGGTCAGCTGTATTGGCCTCGGCCTTCGGCCTCGTGCCAATACAGCAGACCTCGGACCTGTAACTGGTCCAATACGAAATTACTTGATTACTAACATTATATTATAGTAACAGATACTGTGGATATTTGGTGATAATTGAAGACTAGGTTTCCTTGTTTAAGAAATAGATCAGCTCTAACTGTGATTTGTTGTGTAATAAATCACAGTTTGGAGGTCAGTTGTAAAGTAGACAAATCACGAGCGCGTAGCGCGCGTGATTTGTCTACTTACAACTGACCGACAAACTGTGATTTATTACTCAACAAATCACAGACTAGAGCTGATCTTTTTCGATTCTAACACGCTGAAAATCGGCAATAATGTTGTTGTTTCCTTCAAAATCTCACAACTTTTCGCCATTGTTAGAAGAAATCCCGCTAAAATTGACGACTGAAACACATGCATTTACATCCTTTTCTAACGTTTTCGATGCGAAAAATGACGTTACACCGTCTAACGTCAAGGAAATCGACTAGTGACGTCATCAATTGACAGTTTTTAATGACGTCACTCGTCACGCTCTTCCTAGCCGTGATTTGTTGTAGAATAAAACACAGTTGTTTTCCATTGCCTATATAGGCGCGCTGTGTTAGAATTCCTTACTAAGATTGACTTGCCAGGTGGGACATGTATCTTAGCAGAATTGGTTGCCACGTGTTTGTAATATTTTAAATTTTGCAAGTCTCGCTACTTTGGACATCTCCTTCCTGACGCCCGGGACTTCCGTCGAATGTGGGCCATATTTGCTGATGTTGGCTCGGTGGGGGACGCCTATAAGTCCACGGGTGGGCGTCTCTTGCCTGATGCCTCCAGTTGACATGTTTCATGAGCTACGTCGGTCGGTGTGTGCTCGGAGGCGGATGTGCTGTGTTTACCGGGTCTTGTCCTTCATCCGTTTCGGTTTCAAAACTTTGTGGTTGAGACACACTGACGAAGATTAAATATCAGAAAGGCCTCTGTGTCACTAAATTTGGTATAGTTACGCCTTAATTTTCAGCATATAAAAGAATAGGAAGGAATGGAAATGATCAGGAATCGATACAAATACCTTAAACCTGCCATTCAAAAGGAACCAGAGATTCAACTTTGGTAAAGTTGATGTCGCAACTGCTCCCCACCTGCCCCACACAAAAAAAATAAAAGTTTATTTAAGGCAGAAGAAATGAACATATGGCTTTGAGAAGAATCCATAGCCTATATGTGTGAGATGAAAAACTGACTAAGTTCACAATGTGGAAAAAGTGATAAAAAATGATCACAAGATAAAGTCCAAACCACATGCACATCCTCATACCATAGTAAAAACACACACAAAGTTTCAAAATGATCAATATAAAACTGTAAGAGGAGTTGCGATGACAAGAAGTACCTATTTATATCAACTGAAGCTTAAAATTGGCTAAGTTCACAATGTGCAAAAAGTGAAAAAAAATCTGAGAATTATGTCGAAACCAAATGCACAACCTCATACCATGGCGAAAGCACACGCAAAGTTTCAAAATGATCGGTATAAAACTGCAAGAGGAGTTGCGATAACAAGAGGTATACATACTTATCATATATCAATTGAAGGTTAGAAATGACTAAGTTCACAATGTGGAAAAAGTGACAAAAAATGATCCGACGATGAAGTCCAAACCACATTCGCATCCTCATACCATGGCAAAACACACGCAAAGTTTCCAACTAATCGGTATGAAACTGTAGGAGGAGTTGCGATGACAAGAGGTACCTATCGTATACCAAATGAAGCTTAAAAATGGCTAAGTTCATAATGTGCAAAAAGTGAAAACAATATTCTGAAAATTATGTCGAAACCACATGCACATTCTCATACCATGGCGAAAGCACATGCAAAGTTTCAAACTGATCGGTATAAAACTGCAAGAGGAGTTGCGATGACAAGCGGTACCTATCATATATCAATTGAAGGTTAAAACTGACTCAGTTCACAATGTGGAAAAAGTGACAAAAAATGATCCGACGATAAAGTCCAAATCACATGCGCATCCTCATACCATGGCAAAAACACATGCAAAGTTTGAAAATAATCGGTATGAAACTGTAGTAGGAGTTGCGATGACAAGACACCCAGTGTAAAATGTTGATGGAAAGACGGACGGACAACCGGGCGGACGAACGAACAGACGGACGGACGGACGGAAACTTGCACGCCTATGTCTTCCTGCTAAAGCAGGTGCGACAAAGATGATCGGTATAAAACTGCACGAGCAGTTGCGATGACAAGAGGTACCTATCATATATCAATTGTAGGTTAAAATGACTAAGTTCACAATGTGGAAAAAGTGACAAAAAGTGATCGAAGATAAAGCCCAAACCACATGCGCATCCTCATACCATGCCAAAAACACACGCAAAGTTTGAAAATAATCGGTATGAAACTGTAGGAGGAGTTGCGATGACAAGACACCCAGTGTAAAATGATGACGGACGGACGGACGGACGGACGGACGAACGCACGGACGGACGGACGGACTGACGGACGGATGGAAACTTGCACGCCTATGTCTTCCTGCTAAAGCAGGTGCAACAAAAATGACTGAGTTCAAAACGCGCAAAAAGTGAAAAAAACTATACTGATAATTATGTCAAAACCACATGCATATCCTCATACCATGGCGAAAGCACATGCTAAGTTTCAAAATGATCGGTATAAAACCGCAAGAGCAGTTGCGATGACAAGCGGTACCTATCATATATCAATTGCAGGTTAAAAATGACTAAGTTCACAATGTGGAAAAAGTGACAAACATTGATCGGACGATAAAGTCCAAACCACATGCGCATCCTCATACCATGGCAAAAACACACGCAAAGTTTGAAAATAATTGGTATGAAACTGTAGGAGGAGTTGCGATGACAAGACACCCAGTGTAAAATGTTGACGGAAAGATGGACGTACAACCGGACGGGCGGACGGAAACATGCACGCATATGTCTTCCTGCTAAAGCAGGTGCGACAAAAAGCAGAGGCACCTTAATTACAACAGTAAAAGTAGAAGGTCGAAAAGGCATAACGATAACACACCCGTGCGACATAGTGCATTGTTTTCACACCTCCAAAATGGCTACTTTCCTGGTCAAAATCCGTGATATTTTTCTTATTTATACTGCGAACATAGGTTGTGAGTGCTCGTTAGAACCGCCTCAATGAGGCGGTTCTAACGAGTACCCACAACCTATGTCTTGGACCGGAAATAACCAAATTAATGTATACCCCATAAACCCCAGTTTATTTCTATATAACGTGGAGTTTAGGGGTGTTCATTTGACGGGAATGTTCACGTGATGAGCAGTTTCCTTTCCCAAAAAGACCAAAAGGCTACCAGAAACAAAATGTATTACAAGGATATAGATGCAGAGATAAAGTCCTGGTGTATGAATGTCATTTGACGTGTCACCAGTAACAATTCTGATAAACAAGGATATAATAAACTCCAATAGAAGCATCCCAAGCTTGGGACGGTCGGTAAAATTTTACGCAAAGGGGGCGGGAGAAGTGTGTGCGTGTGCTTAAATCGATTTAACATGACCACGCCTATCACTCCTCTTCTGTCTCGGTTTACACAATTAAGTTGTTCAGTTAAATCAATTGCATTGTCGCCCCGTGAGGTTCAAATGCATACACAAAGCATTGTTTTTAAGGCGAATTGACAAATATTATCTTTCGATTATTATCTTTCACTTATCACCAAATTAATATCTCATCTGCTTATATGATGCTTCTTTTAGATTACGATTTCTGACAGTTTTCCTTACATATTTTCCACTTATATATTGCTTTGAGGCTCAAGCGAGTACCTATTATGGATTTGTGCAAAAATAAGGAAATTTGATTTCACAGAATACCAATTTACTGCCTACTTTGCATGAACCGTCCAGACACTTACAAGTAATGCTGCAATACCACATACCGCGTCTTTATAATTGGCTGTTAGTAGGCATTCACGACAAATGAGTGAAATAGTTGTATAACCATTCATGGCGTGCGCCTCCGACGGAGCTTGGCGTGTTTTGGCAGCATGATTAGTTTGCGAAGCATTATGTTTAAATACAATGTAAATGTAAAAAAAACAGATACAGGATATATGGAATGTAAGATTAAGTTAATAAGAAACAAAACAAGAATAAACACAGCCATCGAAAGCCATAGTAAGAACAGAATAGCTTCGCGATATAAAGATAAAATCAAAGCTACGAGCATAATCAAGTATTTTTCAAACTATCCTCTAGTCATTACGAAAACACACCAACACAAAGTCATTGTAAACTCTACTGTCGAAAAAAAAAACCGAGAATTTTAAGATGAAAACTTGTGATATTTTGCTTATTTCTGCTCAAAATATAGATTGTGGGTACCCGTTAGAACCGCCTCGTCGAGGCGGTTCTAACGAGTACCCACAATCTATATTTATAGCCGAAATAAGAAAAATAACGTTTACCCCTGTAAACTCCAGTTTTACTATATGAAAGTGGGCTTCAGGGATGGGGTAAAACTATGTAGGCATGTTTTCGTGAGGATAGTGATTAACATGCCATGTAAGGAATTAGTGATACTACAAAAAAACATGAAAGAAATGTTTGTGATCGCAGAAATCATGACATACTACTTTCATTCTTGTTAGTGATCCATAAGACAAAAAAACTCACCATTTTTAAAAGTTTCTTGTTTGTAAAGATTTTGTATACTCGCCATGTTTTGGAAAACAAAGCTCCGAATGAAATAGTAAACCCTAGAGAGAAGCAAAACGCCTTTGCCTGAAAGAATAAAGACATGCAACCATTAAAATGAAGATCTAGTTCAGATTAATAATAACTAGACAACGTGCAAACCGGGGCACGCATACCCCCGGCCAGTGCCATCGCCTTTAAGTGGAAATGACAATTTGTCTGTAGCACTGAACCTTTCGTTATAAACTTTCCATTTAGTCCACTGAGAATAACTATTGGATTTCCATAAATATAGTATAATTTATCATATTCAAAGATGAAACTGCTTGTCTTTGCTGAATAATAAAAATTCAAAGTTTGTGGCAATTTGGAACAATTTTACCTGGAAACAACAAAAACAAAAAAAGGCTGTGATAGAACATTAGCTTTATAATGCCATAATAAACCTATAGGTATTGGTTTATTATGGCATTATACAGCTAATGGTTTACAATCGACCCAATGTTATAAAGGACAGAAACTGAATTCGTGCTGTTGTCCAAGTGACTATCGAAATCCATGTAACTTATTTATAGAAAATAGCCGAGTATCGTGTTGCGTAAAAGGGTTATCTGTAAAATCTGGGCTGGATTCATGGTTTGGGCTTGGCAAACAGTGTAGACCCAGATCAGGCGCCGCAGAATGGTCACCTCTTCTGGTGTATTTATTTATTTCAAAAGTTGTGATATATGCATAAATACAATATAAGCAAGTGAAAAGAAACATAAATGATGGAGAGGTGTCAGATGACACCTCTCCAGCATTTATTTTTCTTTTAGTACATCCATGTTGAGCTGTCTTCAATAATCACTATTTTTTTGTGTCTATAACAAGCCATACATCATCTTAGACATTTCCCTCTGTTGAACAGCCACCTCCCTTAAACAGCCAGTTTTGGAGTTTTCCAAGGATGGCTGTTTAATGGAGGTTACACTGTACATACTTACTGTACACAAAGATGGTGTCGTAATGTCTGTATTTTTCATAAAGACGGTTACATAGGTCAAAACACAACCGAGAAGTAATACGTTGTTGATGTTCGGCGAAGACAGCTTCACAATCCTGTTGAAAAGTAATTAACATCACGAAAACACGCCTCATATATAATTTTGACCACCCTTGAATAGAAGTGGAGGCAATGATCAGGAATCGATACAATTAACCCACAGCTCCCATCAGTGACATCCAAGGGAAAGAAACACTAACACGAAACAACAGACCCTAATGGAAACATCAATAGCGGAAAGCCAAAAGGACAGTTACTTTCCCACAAAATGGCCAAAAGACTATCCAAAAACCATAACAAAAATAAACCGCGACAGAAGAACCGCCTTGAAACGGTCAGCGGAAACGAATTCCACTGGGGGCTTAAATCTATTTTACGTGGACACAATCCTCGCCCTTACTTTCCTTTTATATTGGAAAACTGGGGTATTAAGGGGTAAACCTTATTTTCTTATTTCTGCTCGAAAATATAGATTGTGGGTACTCGTTAGAACCGCCTCGATGAGGCGGTTCTATCGACTACAACACAATCTTTATTTAAAGCAGAAATAAGAAAAATATTACAATTTTCACCTTAAAACCTCTGGTTTTTATTGGCGGTAAAGTTTACAATGTATTTGATAGGCGTGTTTTCGTTATGAAATAATTGTTATACTGCTCGTATGTTCATGTTTGGAATTCAGGGAGGGGGGGTCGGGTGAAGTTATTTATAAACAAATATTTAGAAAAAATGAACGTTTTACAAACAGTAAAAGATAGAAGTGAAGGCAATAATCAGGAATCGATAAAATAACTTCACAAATCCCATCAAATACACCAAAAGGAATTAAAAATCAACATAAAACAACTTCACACTAACGAAAAAGAAGCAACCGGAAAGAAGGCTATCCAAAAAAAAAGATTTTAGAAATACACGCATGCAAAGACGAACTTTAACAATAATAAACTACAACTGTTGCTGCTTCATTACAGAAGAACCGCCTTGGAACTGTCAGTACAAAGATTTTACTTGGAGGGCTTAAATGAATTTTAAGAGGCAACAATCCCCGCCCTTTCCGTCTGCCGTCGGCTATACAAAGGACGCAAATAAGGCAACGGTAGTAGATTTAAAACAAGCACAAAATCCAGATCCACCTCACCCACACACAGAAAAATGTACAAACGAAGGACCAATATTCAAAAATAACATGTAAAAGCACACAATTACAACAACAAACTAGTAAGAAAAAGGGCACTCAAGGCCACAATCAAAGAATGCAGCCGTCTCTCTCAAAGTAGAAGTAAAACAAAGATCAGGAATCGATACAATTAACTTACTCCACCCATCAAAGACACCAAAGGGAAAGAAACACAAACATTAAGCGACTAGACCATAATGGAAACCTAAACAAAGGAAGGCCATAAGGACAGTTACTTTCCCACAAAATGGCCATATGGCCATCCAAAATAAAAAGACATATTAAGTGATACACACAGTAAGTAACAAACAACAACATAAATAAACCGCCACAGAAGAACCGCCTTGGAACGGTTAGTGGAAAGATTTCCACTGGGTGGCTTAAATCGATTTTACGTGGCCACAATCCTCGCCCTTACTTCCGTCGCGATTTAGACAAATAGTTTGTTCAGTCCGCATGAAGGCCTCTTAACTCATCAGTGCAACATCTCCGTGAACACAAATAATCAAAGAACCACAGAGGTGAGACAGCGGTGAGGACTCGACAGCAAGAAACCACTGAAATGCTGGAGCAAAAGAAAACCAACAGTCAGACTCCGATGGGCCCGACCAGAGACAGAGCATCCGGCACCAACCAACATTACCTTGAATTAGATCTCTCTAATTCTCAATAAGCCTTTACGTTGGAACCGTCATAGAAACTGAGGCCTGACCCACCGGCGTGCAATTAAAGAGGGAAGCAAGGTTGCCAACCGTGATTGGGTTAACTACCATGCATGCAGTCTGTCGTATAGCATCCATGTTGTACCCAATCATTTTATATCGAAAAATGATTTTAAAGTATGCCAATTAGGCAGTAGAATTAAAATAACTAGAGAGGCAAAAAGCCAACTCCACCCCACCCGCAAAAACACGGCAAAATGGCCAAACGGCGAACCAAAATTCAAAAATTACATCAGGTTAACACGTCCGTGTAATGAAGACCCCCTAAAACAAATTTTATATAGAGAAAACTGGGGTTTAAGTGGGTATACATTATGTTTACCTTATTTCTGCTCCAAGACATTGGTTGTGGGTACTCGTTAGAACCGCATCAATGAGGCGGTTCTAATAAGCACCCAAAACCTATGTTTGGAGACTAAATAAGAAAAACATCACAAAATTTCATTAGAAAAAAAATTGCGACATGAAAGAATGCACTAAATCACACGGACCTGTTATCGTAATGACATGTTTTGTTTGATTTGAGGTTTAACGTCCCCGTCAACACTATATAGGTAATTTTGGAGACGTTGCTTCCAATTTCGTGGGACTTTTACCCGCCATTGAGATGAAATGACATGTCAAGCCCTGTCTCCTAATGAAACCAATAGTGTTTATAAGCATGGACGGTCAGAATCGCACCGCTTTGCCTGGGCAGGATTAGGAAGTAAGGGCGAGGATTGTGGCCACGTAAAATCGATTTAAGCCCCCAGTGGAATTCTTTCCACTGACCGTTCCAAGGCGGTTCTTCTGTGGCGGTTTATTTATGTTGTTGTTTGTTACTACTCACTGTGTGTATCACTTGTGTCTTTTTATTTTGGATGGCCTTTTGGCCATTTTGTGGGAAAGTAACTGTCCTTATGGCCATCCTTTGTTTAGGTTTCCATTATGGTCTGGTCGCATCATGTTTGTGTTTCTTTCCCTTTGGTCTTTGATGGATGGAGTAAGTTAATTGTATCGATTCCTGATCTTTGTTTTACTTCTACTTAGAACCTCTAAGCGGTTTACCAGTACTCGTGTGCGGTCGGTTTCAGCTCTGTGTGGAAGCATCATGCAGCCCATCTATTTCTTTAATCTCCGATGAGCGGGGGCGTGTAATAAAGTCTAAAGACTTTCTCCTGAATCCCATTTGTATAATATTGTAACTTTGTTGCTTCTATGTGTTAAATGTATATGAACTAGTTATACAAATAAAATAAAGTTTAAACTAACAGAAATAAAACGCCTTGGAATGGACAGTAAAAATTGTTTAGACGCCGCGTCCGATGTGGGCTGGTACTGTTTGCTGATGGCCTGCTCTCGAGTTTCGGGTTTGAAATGGATTGATGTTACGTTACGAAAACATGCCTATACGAATACATCGTAACCTTTGTCGCCGAAAAAATGAAAATTTTGAGATGAAAAATTGTGACATTTTTCTTATTTCTGCTAAAAATATAGATTTTATGTACTCATTAGAGCCGCCTCATCGAGGCGGTTCTCACGAGTACCCTAAATCTTTATTTTAGAGCAGAAATAAAAAAAGGTTTTATTTTAATAAAAGAAGATAATAATTGTTTTCGCAATTAATTCGATTTGCCAGAGTGTGTAGTCATGTAACTGACTTCAATACTCGTAATAAATTGTTAACTGCTAAACTCCTTAATCAGGGTTATCGTTACCATAAACTACGCAAAGCCTGTTCAGAATTTTATAGACGTCATTCTGATTTAATTTCTAAATTCAACATTGGACTTAAATCTCTTCTGCAACAAGGTCTATCTGAACCCGAATTTTATGGTGACTTAGTATACACATTCCGAAAAATTGATAACCGCAATGACTTCAGCACCCAATTTCGTAAAATCATTCTACGATACAAAGAGATTGGGTACAACATAAATGTTATACGACAGACAGCATGCATGATAGTTAACCCAATCACGGTTGGTAACTTTGCTTCCATCTTTAATTGCACGCCGGTGGGTCAGGTCTCAGATTCTATGACGGTTCCAGTGTAAAGGCTTATTGAGAATTAGAGAGATCTAATTCAAGGTAATGTTGGCTGGCTGATGCCTGATGCTCTATCTCTGTTCGGGCCCATCGGAGTCTAACTGTTGGTTTTCTTATGCTCCAGCATTTCAGTGGTTTCTTGCTGTCGAGTCCTCACCGTTGCTTCATCTCTGTGGTTGTTTGATTATTTGTTTTCACGGAGATGCTGCACTAATGAGTTAGGAGGCATTCATGCGGACTGAACAAATTATTTGTCTTAATCGCGATGGAAATAAGGGCGAGGATTGTGGCCACGTAAAATCGATTTAAGCCCCCCCCTCCACCCACACCCAGTGGAATTCAGTTCCGCTGACCGTTCCAAGGCGGTTATTCCGTTGCGATTTATTTTTGTTATGGTTTGTTTTTAGGTGTTTGTGTCGCTTGTGTTATTTTATTTTGGATAGCCTATTGACCATTTTGTGGGAAAGTAACTGTCCTTTTGGCTTTCCGCTGTTGGTGTTTCCATTAGGTCTGTTGTTGCATGTTTGTGTTTCTTTCCCTTTGGTGTCTCTGATGGGAGCTGAGGGTTGATTGTATCGATTCCTGATCATTGCCACTACTTCTATTTTACCCCTCCAAACCCCAGTTTTATTGTATAAAGGTGGGGTTCAAGGGGATCTTAATTATATAGGCGTATTTTCGTCATGTTGTCACGACTGACTGTTAAGCTGGGGCTAATTAATTTGTAATTAGTATTGCTTTGCATGACTAATCGGTCGGCACATTCACTGCGGGTTTTAAGAAATATTTTAGGGTCACCGATGAGGCCTAAATGTCCGAAACTAGCAAGTCTGGCTCAGAAAAAAAAAATACACTCCATTTTTTTCGGTTATGTCCTGGAGTCCTTGCTTCTATCAGATTTGCCCTTTTTCAGAAAACATAATCATGTATTTAACTTCAGCACAGTTGGTGTTTTAGAAATGTGTGTCTCCCCGCCCTTCATCAAAATATGGGTTATATTTTCTAGACCTCGGGATCATCGGTTTCACTTAGGAAATATTTGAGAGTCACTGATGAGGTCTAAGTCACCGAAACTAGCTAGTATGGTCCAGAAAAATCTAACTCACTCCATAGCTTTTAGTTCTGTGTTGTAGTCTTCGCTTTGAAAGTATTACCCCCATTTCAGAACATTCTTTCATGAAGACTGGTCACTAAATCTTTTCAACGATCAGTATCCCTCTTCCGCAGAATCAAGGCCAACAGTTATCAGTTATGAGCGATAGCATGTGAACTATGTGTGTGGTTAGCCGCTTGTGTATCAGCATGTCCAAGAAAATTGCTGACCGGCACTATATGAAATAAATGACGTGACCGTTTACTCTAATCAACAAACTTCTGCATTGGGATTGGGGCCGAGTGTTGTATATTCGTAAACTAGTAAAAAAAGGTGACTCAAGAAATGCCAAAATCAAAGAACGCAGCTATCTCAAGTCACCTAAAGAAAGCAAGCGACATGGAGGCAGACACAGAAACATCAGACGAAGCCTGAACGAACGGTACGAAACCAGTAAACAGATAAGACACTACAAAAGAACGACCACATTGGGACGGCCAGTACATGTAGTAAAATAGACGTGGAGGCAATCATCAGGAATCGATTCAATTAACTCACAGCTCCCATCAGTGACATCAAAGTAAAACTACTTGAGGAATTCAACTCCGAAATAGAGGGTCACTGGCGAGGCCTTATTAAACAAAACTAGCAAATCTTGTACACTCAAGGGTTTTCAGTTCCGTGTAACAGTTGTAATCATAGCTTCCAAGAGATACCTTTAGATAGAGCATTAACCTTCACCACAGCTGGAGCCGTAAGGGTCTCTCTGTCCTTTACCAAATTGTTGGTTTTGTTTTCTAGGACGTTAGGATCATTAATTCTACTGCGGAAGTTTAAAAATATTTGAGGATGAGTGATGAGGCCTAAACTAGCTACTATGGCACTTGTACACTCCATGGTTGTCAGTTCTCAGTTGAAGTCCTTCATTTCTATAGATTAGCTTTGTATAGAACAAGCATTAGCGCCAATTATAATCAGCCTCTGTAACATAAACAAGAGGACCATAATGGTCATATATCGCTCACCTGAGCTAAGAGATTTACATGTGGATGCCGGGGCAGGGCACTTTTTGCCCCCAGGTTCATATTTTGAACAAATTTGGTAGAGGTCCACTGAATGAAGCTTAATATCAAAAATCAACGTCCTTGGCCTTCTGGTTTCAGACAAGAAAATTTCTAACGTTTCCCTATGTAAGTCTATGTAAGACCAGTGGGCCCCGTGGTGGGGTGAATTTGGTCCCCGAGCTAGGATTTGAACAATCGTGGTAGGGGTCCACTAGATGAAGCTTCATACCAAATATCTAAGACCTGGGCCTTTTGGCTTCAGGCAAGAAGATTTTCATTTTTTTCCTCTATGTAAGTCTATGTAAAGCCAGTTGGGGGAGGGGGGGACGAATTTTGGCCCCGAGCTATAATTTGAACAATCTTGGTAGAGGTCCACTAGGTGAAGCTTCATACCAAATATCAGATACCTGGGCCTTCTGGTTTCAGACAAGAAGATTTTTAAAGGTTTTCCCTATATAAGCCTTTGTAAAAGTTGAATTTACGTCCCACCAACAGTTAAGGTCAAACGGAGACGGGACCGCGGTTTAAAGACTCATCCGAAAGTCTGGAGAAGCCCGGGATCGATCATGCGATCCCTGGTTTACAAGGCGAGTAGCGTAATCAAAGCCTTTGTAAAACCAGTAGGGCCTGGTGCGGGTGCATTTTTGGCCCCAGGGCTATAATGTGAACAATCTTGGTAGAGGTCCACTAGATGAAGCTTCATTCCAAATATCAAAGACCTGGGCCTTCCGGTTTAAGACAAGAAGATGTATAAAGGTTTTCCCTATACAAGCCTATGTAAAATAGTAGGCCCTGATGCGGGGGCATTTTTGGCCCCAGGGCTATGATTTGAACAATCTTGGTAGAGGTTCACTAAATGAAGCTACAAACGAAATATTAAAGAGCTGGGCCTTGTGGTTTCAGAGAAGAAGATTGTTTTAACGTTTCAATTAGAAAATCTATTTTTAGCTCCTGTGACCTAGCTGTGCAACGGACCGGAACCGTTTGAACAACTTTGAAAGAGAACCAACTAAGGATCATTCCTGTGAAGGTTAATCAAAACCCAATTCGTGGTTTAGGAGGAGATTTTGTTTGAAGAAATTGTGGACTGACGGACGACGACGACGGATGGTGAGTGATTACAATAGCTCCCCCGGAGCCTTCAGCCCAGGTGAGCTAAAATAGGAAAATAGAGGTGAAGGCAATTATCAGGAATCGATACAATTAACCCACAGCTCCTTTCAGAGACATCAAAAGGAAAGAAACACAAACATGAAAACCCTAGACCCTCCTGAAAACATCAATTGTGGAACGCCAAAAGGACAGTTACTTTCCCACCAAATGGCCAATTTGGCTAGTATAAACATATTTTATTGCCTTTGTACGTGATAACTAGTACAAACAATGGGGTTGGGCTACAAGTTCTACCAACATTAGCTACAGCCCTTCCCCTAAAACTTGGCATGCAGAACAACCAACACGGCGAATTTGGCTACCCAAAAGAAAAAAATACAAGTGATAAACATACTCAAAGACGAAACCATCACAAAAATAAACCGCAACAGAAGAACCGCCCAAATTGTTCCTAAATATTTCTTTTCGGGGGCATTGGAAATACTGACTAGGAGCGCAAGAATGAGTGTATCAGTAGTAGCATACGTGTCACTGGTATTTAAGGCACTGAAATTGTTTCATTGACTTTATTTGTTTTTTTTGAGCCAATCGTTAATCAGAGTTGTCCGAAAACCTGAGTTCCAACCTTACCCTTCATTGCAGAATTTTGTGTCTTCCATGTCACAAGAACAGACATAAAAAGACATCACCCGTAACCGAACGGCCACGGAGGGTGCGATGTCTTTTCTGTGTCAGCGAAGTAAAACGTAAGTCGCAAGTATTATCACAAGCGACATTGACTGTGTGAAAACAACAGTATATTCGTACTGCATTTAATGTCTATAACATTTAAATACACGACTCATTTTGGGCAATAACAACTGTATTATTCCGTCGGGGGTATTGCCGTCTTAAATACCTCTAAATATGGCATTTTTCGAATGAAAAGACAACATGGTTTCAATGTAGGATCCAAACATAGCGTGTAGGTGATCATTGGAATTGCATCATTGACGCGGTTCTTACATACTATGTCCTAGCTGTAAGGAAAAACAAGGTATTCTCCCGTTTAACCCCTCTTATGTATAATCACCTTTAGGAATTATCTGCTGATTCCTAGTCTGAAGGTTATCAGGGTTGGAAAACAAGGTAACCAGACCCCCTGACCTTGAAAGGTCAGGGGGTCTGGTTACCTGTTTTCCAATATTGATATTGTGTAAGCTGGGAGCCAGCAAATCATGCAAAAATAGTGAATAAAGAAGAGTTTACATGGTATTCATTACATGGGCTCGTCAAAATGAATAAATGCGCGGACTACTTACTTATTTTGTCGATGAACGATGTTGAATGAAAAGAAAACAAAAGCTGACAATATTCCAAATCCTGCCAACACGGTCATTGTGACATACAATGGCAAAGGTATCGACACTTCCTCAGTCGTCACGTATGTCGAGTCACGTGGGATATGACCACCTGTAAAGAATATAGATTCTTTTCGAAAAAGCTAAATGGTTGCCTTTGGAACCAAGTTACACATAAAAGACATAAACCTTAAGACGACAAAATCAAACTGCATCTAAAATGTTGCGTATTTATATCGTCTGCTGAATCTTCTTGAAAACTTTTCAAACATATTTTGCATAAAGGAGCAGTCTGGTCCGGGTTCACACAGTTTGCAAGGAAGACTTTCAAAGTAACCGACAAACGACAAGAGACAGACGTCAATTGTTGTGATTGGCAGCATTCTTCTGTGGCGGTTTATTTATGGTGTTGTTTGTTACTTACTGTGTGTATCACTTGTGTCTTTTTATTTTGGATGGCCATATGGCCATTTTGTGGGAAAGAAACTGTCCTTATGGCCTTCCTTGGTTAGGTTTCCATTATGGTCTGGTCGCTTCATGTCTGTTTTTCTTTCCCTTTGGTGTCTTTGATGGGTGGAGTAAGTTAATTGTATCGATTCCTGATCTTTGTTTTACTTCTACTTTACCTATGAAATAGTGTGCCCCCCCCCCCCCTCAGTCGTTACGTATGTCGAGACACGTGGGATTTGACCGCATGTCAAAAAGGAGAAAAAAACTTTTTTTGGGCTTACATTCAGTCTTATACGACAGACTGCATGCATGGTGGTTAACCCAATCACGGTTGGCAACTTTGCTTCCCTCTTTAATTGCACGCCGGTGGGTCAGGCCTCAGATTCTATGACGGCTCCAACGTAAAGGCTTATTGAAAATTAAAGAGATAATGTTGGTTGGTGCCTGATGCTCTGTCTCTGGTCGGGCTCATCGGAGTCTAACTGTTGGTTTTCTTTTGCTCCAGCATTTCAGTGGTTTCTTGCTGTCGGGTCCTCACCGTTGTCTCGCCTCTGTGGTTCTTTGATTTCTGTGTTCACGGAGATGTTGCACTGGTGAGTTGGGAGGCCTTCATGCGGACTGAACAAATTATTTGTCTAAATCGCGACGGAGGTGGGGGCGAGGATTGTGGCCACGTAAAATCGATTTGGGCCCCCCAGTGGAAATCTTCCACTGACCGTTCCAGGGCGGCTCTTCTGTGGCGATTTGTTTATGTTGTTGTTTGTTACTTACTGTGTGTATCACTTGTGTCTTTTAATTTTGGATGGCCATATGGCCATTTTGTGGGAAAGTAACTGTCCATATGGCCTTCCTTTGTTTGGGTTTCCGTTGTGGTCTGGTCGCTTGGTGTTTGTGTTTCTTTCCCTTTTGGTGTCTTTTATGGGTGGAGTAAGTTAATTGTATCAATTCCTGATCTTTGTTTTACTTCTACTTTACGTCGTAATGTTTATATTTGTTATCACCTGGAGTAAAACAATACATTAATCTGTGTGCGGTACTAATGTTCCGCTCCGTAGCCAATTTTCCGCTTAGGTTACTTAGTGTATCAATAACATTTTAAGGTTTGCGCAGCGCATATGATCTATAAAAAGCTATTCCGTTGGAAACAAGGGACACATCGTAGACCTGGATATTGCAAAGTGTGCACGTCAGTCTTATCAGCGACCCTCTAATATTTACAAATGATTCTGAATGGCTTGAACATATAAACTATATTATTATGAAGTACAGGGATACGTTTTATGGCCGCCACGCGTAGTGATGTTAAACATGTTCAATAAAAAAGAACAACACCTTCAATTAGACATATTGGCCCCCGCCCATCGGGGCTTGAAAAATTAGATTGGGTTGCATGATGCTCCCTAGCAGAGCTGAAACCGACTGCACATGAGTAATGGTAAACCGCTTAGAGGTTCTAAGCCTGCCCAGGAAATGTGGTGTGAGTCGGACCGTCAATGCAAATAATCCCTATTGGTTCAATGGCGGCAGGGCATGTCATTTCATCTCAATGTCGGGTAAAAGTCCCATAAAATTAGAAGCAACGTCTCCAAAATGACCTATACAGTGTGGACAGGGACGTTAAAAGTCAAATCATATTGAAAACACGCCTATATAATTTTAACCCCATTTTACTCCACTTTTATACAGTAAAACTAAAGTTGACAGGTGTATACCTTATTTTTTCGTATTTAAATATAGATTGTGGGTACTCGTTAGAACCGCCTCGATGAGGCGGTTCGAACATTTACCCACAATCTACATTTTGAGCAGAAATAAGAAAAAATATCACAATTTTTATCTCAAAATTTTCGTGTATTTTTTTTCGGCGGTAAATGTAAATTTTACAATGTATTTTTATAGGCGTGTTTTCGTAATGCAAACCAACAAACAACTGAATTTGACATACGCGACAAGTGCATTCTTCTCAGACATCTCACAGTCATCCTTTTTCTCATTACTGTTGCTACAGTTTGCGGTCTGTTATTTGGCTGTGAGAATGTTGAAACCCTTAGTATTTTTAACTGATGAGCAAAGGCGGTTGTCTCTTTTTAGCCTATTTGGTATTGTTTTTTTTGGACCCATTGTTTTTAGTTGGTTTGCACAGTAGCTTTATATGCTGATGCCGACGTGAATTTAACTGTTTTAAACGAACTCCAGGAACGGTAATTTATAGTCCCGCTATTTTTGACGTTGTCAAGTCACAATGTTGGGCAAAGAGGGTTATTCTTAAAACCAAGATTGGACACGTTAGTTACATTAAGCACACAGTGTATACCCAGAACAGATACCGCGCCTTACCAGGATCTACATAGTTTGGATGATATCAGAAATATAATAAAACAGCCGAATTCTCCATTCAAAGCTTTTTCACCCACAAAGACACTCACCCAGTGCTGTCAGAGCGTTAAATATGTATGTGTGTCACTAGGTTTATAGTGCACTATTTGCTTTGGCGTTGTATTAACTTTTATCGTGATGTTCACGGCAGCTCCTATCTTTGTAAACAGTGCTGAACCAGATTAGCCATCTGATTAGGATCTAAACGAGTTTGGGTACAACATGGATATTATACGACAGACTGCATGCATGGTAGTTGGCCCAGTCACGGTTGGCAGCTTTGCTTCCCTCTTTGGTTGCGCGCCGGTGGGTCGGGCCTCGGGTTCTGTGACGGCTCCAACGTAAAGGCTTATTGAGAATTAGTGAGATAATGTTGGTTGGTGCCTGATGCTCTGTCTCTGGTCGGGCTCATCGGAGTCTAACTGTTGGTTTTCTTTTGCTCCAGCATTTCAGTGGTTTCTTGCTGTCGAGTCCTCACCGTTGTCTCACCTCTGTGGTTCTTTGATTTCTGTGTTCACGGAGATGTTGCACTGATGAGTTAGGAGGCCTTCATGCGAACTGAACAAATTATTTGTCTAAATCGCGACGGAAGTAAGGGCGAGGATTGTGGCCACGTAAAATCGACTTAAGCCCCCAGTGGAAATCTTCCACTGACCGTTCCAAGGCGGCTCTTCTGTGGCGATTTATTTATGTTGTTGTTTGTTACTTACTGTGTGTATCACTTGTGTCTTTTAATTTTGGATGGCCATATGGCCATTTTGTGGGAAAGTAACTGTCCATATGGCCTTCCTTTGTTTAGGTTTCCATTATGGTCTGGTCGCTTAATGTTTGTATTTCTTTCCCTTTGGTGTCTTTTATGGATGGAGTAAGTTAATTGTATCAATTCCTGATCTTTGTTTTACTTCTACTTTTCATGCTGTTTGTGAACTGAACAAATAAATTTCATCAACATATTTGATAGGTAATTAGCAATGGGTGGGGCTAAATCAATTTATTCAGCGGGATAAAGGTTAATCATATCAGCAGAGAGGTTATACTATCGCCCAGAAATATTCTGATGGTCTTTTTATATGTTGCATTCTTCTGTCATTTGGTGTTCTTTCCTTGATTATTATTATAATATGCCTCTTTATGTGTCCTTATGTGGGCCAAAACATTCGCATCAAATCCTTGTAACTATAGTTTCGGTGACTTGTCATGACTGTGCTCTTTTGGTCGCGAATAACATTACATTAAGATAACATATCCGTGTGATTTTGTACATTTTTCAAACCTCAGAAAAGGCATTTTTTCTGATGAAAATTTGTGATATTTTTCATATTTATACTCCAAACATAGATTGTGGGTGCTCGTTAGAACCGCCTCTATGAGGCGGTTCTAACGAGTACCCACAACCTATATCTTGGAGCAGAAATAAGGAAAATAATGTTTACCCCCGTAAACCCCAGTTTTCCCTTTATAAAGTGGGGTTTAGGGGGGGGGGGGGGGGGGGTCATTATTTCACGGACTTGTTCACGTGATGCAAACACGTCCGACTGACAAGCGGATTTTGTCGTATCTGCGAACCTGATGTATTGATGGTGAAAAAATCTCATGTTTTTTTTTTTGTTTTTTTTTTTTTGTTTTTTTTTTCCTATATCTGCTCCAACTATAAACAGTTCATGCTCGTTAGAACCGCCCCAAAAAGGAGTTTCTAACGAGTACCTAAAATGTGTCTTTGGGCTAAAATAAGGAAAATGATGAATGCCGCTGCATGACCATTTTTCCCTATATCAAGTAGGGTTTGTGATTGTTTGATTTTTGTGTTCTCGGAGATATTGCACTGATGCGTTAGGAAGACTTCATGCGGACTGAACAAATTATTGTCTAAATCGCGACGGAAGTAAGGGCGAGGATTGCCGCTGCGTAAAATCGATTTAAGCATACCCCACCCCACCCCCATTTGAATTCGTTTAACTGACCATTCCAAGGCGGTTCTTCTGTCGTGGTTTATTTTTGTTATGGTTTGTCTTTGAGTGTGTTTTTCACTTGTATTTTTTTGTTTTGGACAGCCAGTTAGCCATTTTGTGGAAAAGTAACCGCCCGTTTGGCTTTCCGCTATTGATGTTTCCATTAAGGTCTATTTATTTCATGTTAGTGTTTCTTTTCTTTTGGTGTCACTGCTGGGAGCTGTGCGTTAATTGTGTATCGATTCCTGATCATTGCCTCGACTTCTATGCAGTGGGTGCTCATTATACTGACTTGTAGTCCTGATGCTTTGCATTTTCCAGGCTTCATCTCATTTAGACTTATAAGCGGCCAGCAAATTGATAGAAATAGAGGATCTTATATGAGTGTTCATGTATTATTGAATTTATTAAACGAGTTGAGGAAAAGGGATAAAATGCAAGGCCTTGCCGAGCATTTTATTCCTTTTCCTCAACGAGTTTAATAAATTCAATAATACATAAGCACGAATGCAAGATTCTATTTATCATATGGCATTTAAAATGCATTTTATTCTCGATTGTTTACAAAAATGTCACTATTCCGCCATTAGTAAACGCAACGTCGTTAAGGACGTCGTACATGTAACGTTACGGAACGTAACGAAATGAAATGAACGTATCTAGCTAATTTGCATATTTAATCCACTAGTGGATTATCGAAAATAATGCATGGCGTTCTTACACTCTCAGACGCGACGTCATATGATAAATTGTAATAATGACATGTCGCGTCTATATAAAATTGTTTATACAAAGATGGTACCAAAGGGCAAACATTTGCTCTAAGGAGAGCAGGTTATAATAACACAGACATTCGGGAAAACATGTTTTAATACCACCCTGCTGACACACAACTTTGAATGTCTGCTGAGTTTGTTTTATTGTACGAAAACAATTATTATTTATCTGGCTATGGCAGCATATTATTAATGACCATTAAATGTAATGGAAAATACAATGGATATATAGAGCATGCGACATACCTTTCCATTTTATACCAACTGCATTCCAGTCAAAATAATTTGGCTCTTTGTCCATTAAATAGCTCCCAACAGCAACTCGCTGACCGCCTGTAAGCGTAAAAGACTTGTGTTTAGTACTGACATAAAATTCTAAATACAATGCAACCTGAATCACTTGAACGCCGATTACTCGTCTATTTTATCTGACTTGCGCTGTTACAATATCAAATGGAATAATGCCATTTTGTAGGAAAGTAACTATCCGTTTGGCTTTCCGTTATTGATGTTTTCATTAGAGTATGTTGTTTCATGTTTGTGCTTCGTTCCCTTTGGTGTCTCTGATGGGAGCTGTGGGTTAATTGCCACCACTTCTATTTTGTTTTGGATAACCAATTGGCCATTTTGTGGAAAAGTAACTGTCCTTTTTCGCTTTCCGCTGTTGATGTTTCCATTAGAGTCTGTTGTTTCATGTTTGTGTTTCTTTCCCTTTGGTGTCTCGGAACGAGATATGGGTCAATTGTTTTCACTTTCTGTTTTACTGAATTAATGTTGGTAGGCACCTGATGCTCTGTCTCTGGTTCGGTCTATCGGGGTCTAACTGTTGGTTTTCGTTTGCTCCAGAATTATAGTGGATTGTTGTTGTCGCGTTCTTACCGTTGTTTCATCTCTGTGGTTGTTAGATTTGTTTTTGTTTGTTTGTTTGTGTTGGAACAACAGACCCTAATGGAAGCATCAACAGCGGAAAGCCAAAAGTACAGCTACAAAATGGTCAATAGGCTATCCAAAATAAAATAACAAAAGCGACACAAACACCCAAAGTCAAACCATAACAAAAATAAACCGCGACAGAAGAACCGCCTCGGAACGGTCAGCGGAAACGAATTCCACTGGGAGAAGGCTTAGATCGGTTTTATTTGGCAACAATCGAAGCCTTTACTTCCGTCGCGATTGCGACAAATAATTTGTTCAGTCCGCATGAAGGCCTCCGAAGTCATCAGTGTAACATCTCCGTGAACACAAAAAAAATCAAACAACCACAGAGATGAATCAACGGTGAGGACTCGACAGCAAGAAACCATTGAAATGCTGGAGCAAAAAAAAAAACAACAGTTAGTCTCCGATGGGCCCGACCAGAGACAGAGCATCAGGCACCAACCAACATTACATAAAAGTATATTCTCTCTAATTCTCACCAACCAACATTACATGGAATTAGATTCTTTCTAATTCACAGTAAAGTAGAAGTAAAACAAAGATCAGGAATCGCTACAATTAACTTACTCCACCCATCAAAGACGCCAAAGGGAAAGCAACACAAACATGAAGCGACCAGACCATAATGAAAACCTAAACAAAGGAAGGCCATAAGGACAGTTACTTTCCCACAAAATGGCCATATGGCCATCCAAAATAAAAAGACACAATTGATACACACAGTAAGTAACAAACAACACCATGAATAAACCGCCACAGAAGAACCGCCTTGGAACGGTCAGTGGAAAGATTTCCACTGGGGGGCTTAAATCGATTTTACGTGGCCACAATCCTCGCCCTAACTTCCGTCGCGATTCAGACAAATAATTTGCTCAGTCCGCATGAAGGCCTCCTAACTCATCAGTGCAACATTTCCGTGAACACAAAAAAAATCAAAGAACAACAGAGGTGAGACACCGGTGAGGACTCGACAGCAAGAAACCACTGAAACGCTGGAGCACAAGAAAACCAACAGTTAGAATCCGATTTATGCTGGAACCGTCATAGAATCTGAGGCCTGACCTACCGGCGTGCAATGAAAGAGGGAAGCAAAGTTGTCAACCGTGATTGGGTTAACTACCATGCATGCAGTCTGTCGTACAACACCCACGCTGCACCCAACCCCCTACACCGAAGAAGGCCACACGAAACTGGGCGCCGAAGTCATTGCGGTTATATATTTTCCTTAACCCACACACTAAGCAACCACAAAACCCGGGCTCCGACAGACCCTGCTACAGAAGAGACCCAAGCCAAACACCGAATTCAGAAGCCGACCCAGAACGACGTCCACAAATTCCGAATAACAAATTGTAACAGGTGTTGAAGTCAGTTACATGACTACTCACTCTAGCAAATCGAATTAATTGCGAAATATAAACGCCGCAGGACGCCGCATGAGGAACACCACCATCCAAAAAAGGAAAATTTACAATCACAAAATCAAAATCATCGCGTTTATCATAAATTTTGCAAGAAACAAACCCAGCAACAACAGACAGATGCAAACCCAAAAACGGGGCCCCGGCACCAGAGGAATTTGCTTTATTTAACTGAAACTCTGTTGTGGTGTAAATATGACTGATAAAACCATCGAAATAGGTATTGTCAACACGCAACAAACCACCCAAACACCTAGAAGCCGGGCCAAAAGCCCCAATGACCCCAGACTGGTTTTCAGTAGGAAGGGGCATCATGAAGTCTCTTCCACAACAAAACAAAAACAGATCAGCCACAAAGGGGCGCACAACCAGCACCCATCGGAATACCCACAACTTGTCTAAATAACTTCATACCAAATCTCATGTAAATATTGTTAAGCAGACAGGTGAAAGCCTCACACACTTCCCGACAAGACCACAAAGTATAATTTTTATGTTCTTCAGAGGTGAAAAAAGCGTTTCTTACAATACATGCAAGATAGAGGGAGCCCTCCCTATGAAATATCCATTCAATTTAATCATTTAGTTTTTTTCTTTTATTAGATTATGAGGAAGTGTAGTGTAAAGGGTGGAAAAACCACAAGCAGTGAGACCTAAAGCACGAAAGCGCCTGGATTTCAATTTATTTAAAACATCATTAGAATTTTTTATAGACCAAAACAGATTTCTACCTGATCTTTCGAAGACTTTGTCGCAATATTTTATCACATGTTTTTGATGGCAGTAAAACATGAAGTTAATAATTTGGAGATTTTATTGGTGTACAAGAGCTTAAATTTGCAATAAACCGTGCTTTGTGTGGTTTTATATGAAAAGTAGAAGTAAAACAAAGATCAGGAATTGATACAATTAACTTACTCCACCCATAAAAGACACCAAAGGGAAAGAAATACAAACATTAAGCGACCAGACCATAATGGAAACCTAAACAAAGGAAGGCCATAAGGACAGTTACTTTCCCACAAAATGGCCATATGGCCATCCAAAATTAAAAGACACAGGTGGTACACACAGTAAGTAACAAACAACAACATAAATAAATCGCCACAGAAGAGCCGCCTTGGAACGGCCAGTGGAAGATTTCCACTGGGGGGCTTAAATCGATTTTACGTGGCCACAATCCTCGCCCTTACTTCTGTCGCGATTTAGACAAATAATTTGTTCAGTCCGCATGAAGGCCTCCTAACTCATCAGTGCAACATCTCCGTGAACAAAAAAATCAAAGAACCACAGAGGTGAGACAACGGTGAGGACTCGACAGCAAGAAACCACTGAAATGCTGGAGCAAAAGAAAACCAACAGTTAGACTCCGATGAGCCCGACCAGAGACAGAGCATCAGGCACAAACCAGCATTATCTCTCTAATTCTCAATAAGCCTTTACGTTGGAGCCGTCATAGAATCTGAGGCCTGACCCACCGGCGTGCAATTAAAGAGGGAAGCAAAGTTGCCAACCGTGATTGGGTCAACTACCATGCATGCAGTCTGTCGTATAATATCCATGTTGTACCCAATCTTTTTATATCGAAGAATGATTTTACGAAATTGGGTGCTGAAGTCATTGCGGTTATATATTTTTCTGAATTTATACGTAGTATGACCCATCTTCTTTTTTATGAATGTTTTCATTGTTCTTAAAGGAACTCATTTTTGATTTTTATTTGCCTTCACTGCAGCTGGTGTTGTGCCGTGTGGCGGCCGTAAAAAGTCTCCCCGTACATCAACCATAGTGCAGTTTATATTTTAATTTTGGTCCTTTGAGATCAGCGTGAATATTCTGAGACATTAGAAATAAATTATTGGTTTAGACTCATATTCTAGACAGGTTTTTAATTATTTGGACCCCATTTTGATTTATATCAGTCTTTGAATCGACTGCCTATTCGAAATTCGCAAAATTGCAGGTTTCCTCTGGCTTTCTTTGCCGCATCATTACAGGGTCACTGATGAGGCTTTATTAGCCGAAACTACGTAGTATGACCCATCTTCTTTTTTATGAATGTTTTCATTGTTCTTAAAGGAACTCATTTTTGATTTTTATTTATATACTAAGTCACCATAAAATTCGGGTTCCGATAGACCTTGTTGCAGAAGAGATTTAAGTCCAATATTGAATTTTGAAATTAAATCAGAATGGCGTCTATAAAATTTTGAAAAGGCTTTGCGTAGTTTATGGTACCGATAACCCTGATTAAGGAGTTTAGCCGTTAATAATTTATTACGAGTGTTGAAGTCAGTTACATGACTACACACTCTAGCAAATCGAATTAATTGCGAAATATAAACGCCATAGGATGGCGCACGAGGAACATCACCATCCAAAAAAGGAAAATTTACAATCTCAAAATCAAAGTCATCGCGTTTATCATAAATTTTGCACGAAACAAATCCATCTACAACAGATAGATGTAAATCCAAAAACGGGGCCTCGGTATCAGAAGAATTTGCTTTATTTAACTGAAGTGAAGTTTAGGTAACCAATATAACGTAAGAAGCTTGTCTTGGCCTTCTGTAATACAGAAAGCAAACTTGGGGGCTGAATGACAATTGATAATCAACTAAACACTCTCTACAGCTAAAGGCTGCAGTTCCACTAAGTTCTTGCTGAAGAGTTTCAACATAGTGAAGCTACATTTCTAGCGGCTTTAATTGCTGGAGCCAAAACAAACTTCTAATGAAATTCTTGAATATCTAGTTTAAGGTGACGTAAAGACGTCTTAGAAGTAGAACTATATATGGGATGGCTGTCTGTTGCAGCTGAGAGGAAAAGAATATAGTTATGGGTTTACTAATACAAATATTATCTATCCCTGGGAAGTATTTCTCCTTGTCCGACTAGATCCTTTTAGACCTAAACCGACATTTAAAAAGTACACCTTTCCTCACAAGGCTCAAATGAAAGGTACACAAATCGTGCACTCGAACTTCAATTTTTCTAGCACCTTTCAGACCAGAACTATGTGTTCGAGGCATGGGTAGTTCGAGTCAATGAGGGTTGTCCATAGCAACAGTACAAAAGACACAGAGCTTCTATAAAATTGAGCTTTGATGTGTGTATTCATTAGAATCGCCTCCATTCGAAGAATGGTGGAAGGGCATATAGCATTGCCCCTGTGCGTCCGTTCGTTCGTTCGTCCGTTCGTTCGTTCGTCCATCCGAAACTTAAACGCAGTCAATAACTTTCTTATTTCTAGATGGATTTTAAAATTACTTTGTAAAAATGTTAACCATCATGAGATGATTTGTCACATGCAAAACACTGGTCCGTACCTCCAAGGTCAAGGTCATACTTAGAGGTCAAACGTCAAAAAAGGGTCCAAACCTTAAACGCAGTCAATAGCTTTCTTATTTCTGGATGGATTTTGAAATTACTTTGTAGAAATGTTAACCATCATGAGACAATGTGTCGCGTGCAAAACCGAGTAACTCCAAGGTCAAGGTCAAACTTAGAGGTCAAATGTCCAAAAAAGGGTCCGAAACTTAAATACAGTCAATAACTATCTTATTTCTGGATGGATTTTGAAATTACTTTGTAGAAATGTTGGCCATCATGAGACAATCTGCCTCACACAAAATCAAGGTCCTTACCTCCAAGGTCAGGGTCATAATTAAAGGTCAAATTTGTAAAAAAAGGTCCAAAACATAAACACCGTCAATAACTTTCTATGGATTAATACGAACATAGACATATTTTCAGGCGGGGGCATCCGTGTCCTATGGACGCATTTCTAGTTTTATTTAATAATCATTATTATTTAATTACCAGAAGCTAGGGTAAGAATTCCTTAGGGACTCAAGAAGGAGTTTGAATTAGCCATGGTAAACGAGACATCGGTGAGATTGAAATTTTACTGTACAGTGGAACTTCAATGGCTCCAACACCTTTGGGACCTCGAAAATATGTTCGAGACAGGGGTAGTTCGAGCCACTGAGGGTTACTGCCAGGAGGCATAACGAGATACTTTTTGACATCTTTTCGGTGTTCTATAATGAAAATGTATGCTGTGTGTACTCATTAGAATCGCCTCATAGAGGCAATTCTAATGAGTACACACAGCATACATTTGCAAGGTAAAAAACAAAAATCTCCACTTTTTCTTATGTAGAGGATTTCCCTAGGGAATCAAGAATGAGTTCGACTCAGCCATGGTAAACGAGCCATCGGTGTTCGAGCCATCGAAGTTTTACTGTAGTTCACTAGCATTGTCTCCCTTGCGGAAACTTGTCAGTTATACACTACTTCCCTGTATTGCATCACGTGAAAAAGTCCGTGAAATTAAGACCCCCCTAAACCCCACTTTATAAAACTGGGGTTTACGGGGGTATACATTATTTTTCTTATTTCTGCTCCAAGACATAGGTTGTGGGTACTCGTTAGAACCGCCTCAATGAGGCGGTTCTAACAAGCACCCACAATCTATGTTGAAAGCACAAATAAGAAAGACGTTTTCATTTTTACCTCAAATTTGTCACTTCTGACACCATGTTGGACGCCATTATTTCACACGGACATGTTTTCCTAATGGCCTACCTTGTATCCTCTCTATCTTGACGTTTTTAATTGGGTCAGCTCCATCACCAAATGCTATACTGCCCACAATGCCGGTCATAGACACATTGGACATACATTCCACGATAATTTCGTTGATATCAGCATCTTCGTATGTAAACGCGTCCAGCGATTTTGGATGACCTAAAATAAAGTAAGATGAAACCCAATTTTATATACAGTAAAATGCCTATAATAAGACCATCTTAATTTGAACAGTGCCAAAAGTGGTCCCTGATCAGAGGACACTGTTTGCAGAAAATACAAAGAAAGAATACTGCACCCTCCTACATAAGCTTTTCAAACCAGAATAAGTCTTAATTTTAGGTGGTCTTAATAGCGGAATTTCCCTGTACTTAGATAGCTGAGAGAGAGAGAGAGAGAGAGAGAGAGAGAGAGAGAGAGAGAGAGAGAGAGAGAGAGAGAGAGAGAGAGAGAGAGAGAGAGAGAGAGAGAGATGCCCAATGTTCTCTTAGTTTTAGTTTCTTCAGGTTTCAATGTTTACCATTAAGAGAACACGCCTACACAGTACATTGTAAATTTTACCTCCAAAATATGCAAAATTTTGAGATGAAAAATTGTAATATTTTTCTTATTTCTGCTCAAAACATAGATTTTGGATACTCGTTAGAACCGCCTCGACTTTTGGACTTTTGGATACACGTTAGAACCGCCTCGTCGAGGCGGTTCTAACGAGTACCCACAATCTATGTTTTTGAGCAAAAATAAGAAAAATAATGTATACCCCTACAAACCCCAATGTTTCTACATAAAAGTGGGGTTCAAGGGGGTAAAATTAATCTTGGTGTGTTTTCGTGGTGTTTCTCTATGGCCCCGAACGTCTGGTACTATACATGCTACACCGATCGTGATCCTGTATAAGCAATTTCATTATGTTCCTTTATTACTGCATTCTTTTTTAGGAACATGATTCAATTTGTGTCTGTTTTTTTATATTCTACGTTATGCTCCACACACAATACGTAGGTGCTAAATGGAGGCAAGATAAACCACGATGTATAACGAAAGTAAGCCTCTACAAATACATTGTAAATTTTACCTCCAAAAAATGCAAAATTTTAGATGAAAAATTGTAATATTTTTCTTATTTCTGCTCAAAACATAGAGTTTGGATACTCGTTAGAACCACCTCGTCGAGGCGGTTCTAACGAGTACCCACAATCTATGTTCATCACGCGAACAAGTCCGTGAAATGAAGACCCCCCTAAACCCCACTTTATATAGAGAAAACTGGGGTTTACAGGGGTAAACATTATTTTTTCTTATTTCTGTTCTAAGGCATACGTTGTGGGTACTCGTTAGAACCGCCTCATTGAGGCGGTTCTAACGAGCACCCACAGACTATATTTTGAGCATTTGTAAGAAAAATATCACGGATTTTCATCAGATTAGTAGCCATTTTGGAGCTGTGAAAAATGCACTATGTCGCACGGGTGTGTTATCGTATTGTTGGATCAAAAATATGAAAAATAATGTATACCCCTACAAACCCCAGTGTTTCTATATAAAAGTGGGGTTCAAGGGGGTAAAATTAATCTTGGTGTGTTTTCGTGGTGTTTCTCTATGGCCCCGAACGTCTGGTACTATACATGCTACACCGATCGTGATCCTGTATAAGCAATTTCATTATGCTCTTTTATCACTGCATTCTTTTTTAGGAACATGATTCAATTTGTGTCTATTTTTATGCCCCCAACTTCGAAGAAGTTGATGGGGCATATTGGTTCTGTCTTGTCCGTCTGTCCGTTTGTCTGTCTGTCTGTTTGTCTGTCCGTTACGCTTTCATCCTGTAGGGCCTGTACTGTTTGCTAACAGAATCTTCCGTAAAAACAGAACAAAAACGAAATAAAAGGCCTGACAAACCCCTTATATGACAAATGGACTTGTTCAACATAAAGCAATGGAAGTGTCAACTAGTATACAATGGGTTAAGGTCGAGTTTGCAACAAACGCTGGCGGTACTCTAATTCTGGTGACAAAGTATATATGTTTGGAACAATCGTAGAGAAAACATAATATTCTGATATATTTAAGAAAGGCATCGTGCGATACAAACTCAGAGGCTATAATGAAGATTTGATGCGACAATCTGCGTGCTTGGTGCTCAACCCGATCACGGTTAACCATTTTTCGGTCCTCTTAGTGGACTCTTCCATTGCTATATGTTGGACAAGCCCGTTTGTCATATAAGGGATGTCAGGCCTGATTGTCAAGGTACCCCTTTAGGGGTTTCCGCATGCAATGGGTTAATTGCACGCCGGTTATTCCAGCTCAGACTCTATGATCACCCCAACATAAGCTTAATATCTATTTGGTTGGACATACTCACGAGGAAATGTCGTTTTAAGGTTTTTCTATTTTTAGCACTGGCAGCCATTTTTTCAGCGGACCGGAACCATTTAGTTAAAGGGGGGCACCCAAGGAATTTTCCTGTAAAACTGTAAAATAATTCCAAAATCTGTTCATCTGTCGGTTTATTTTTGTTAGTGTTTGTCTTTGAGTGTGTGTATCGCTTATATTATTTTGTTTTGGATAACCAATTGGCCATTTTGTGGGAAATTTACTGTCCTTTTGGCTTTGCGCTATTGATGTATCCATTAGGATCTAGTTACTTCATGTTTGTGTTTCTTTCCCTTTGGTGTCCCTGCGGGAGCTGTGGGTTAATTGTATCGATTCCTGATCATTGCCGCCACTTCTATTTTGGTGCTCAACCCAATCACGGTTAAAAACCTACGGTCCTCTTTAATTGCACGCCGGTTGGTCGGGTTCAGACTCTATGGTAGCCATTACTTAAGCTTATATCTAGTTGGTTCGGGCTGAGATACTCACGAGAAAATTTCGTTTTAAGGTTTTTTTTGTTTTTTTTTTGTTTTTGTTTTTTTTTTTTTTTAGCTCTGGCAGCCATTTTTTTCAACATTTAGGCAATTCAGGTAAAGGGGGAACCCAAGGAACATTCTAGTAAAATAATTCAAAAATCTGTTCCCGGTTTACCCCAATGTAGCTGGTGTTAAATGCCGTGTGTTGGCCGTAAATAGTCTCCCCGTACTTCATCATAGTACAGATTATATTTTCTTGTCCTTTTGGATCATTGGGCCCATTCTGGTTTCTTTGAAAAATTGAATAGTGCTTAAGTCCGTGCTAGGAGGTGTATGAAGCCTTCCAAACTATATTTCTGTATTCGTAGAGACTCAATAAAAACGACTCTCCGATTTTCGTTCTTTTATGTGTTCTTTGTTTCCAAAGGAAACGTTTCAGCTTTTTATTTTACCTAGCTGCAGCTAGTGTTAACTGCCGTGTGGCGACCGCAAAAAGTCTCCCCGTACTTCATCATAAAGCATATTAGATTTTCTTTTCCTTTGGGATCATTGAGCCCATCCTGGTTACTTTGAAAATTGAATGTCGCCTAAGCCGGTGCTAGGACATCACGCCAACAAGTCCGTGAAATGAAGACCCCCCTAAACCCCACGTTATATAGAGAAAACTAGGGTTTACGGGGGTATACATTATTTTTCTTATTTCTGCTCCAAGACATAGGTTGTGGGTACTCGTTAGAACCGCCTCACTGAGGCGGTTCTAACGTGCACCCTCAACCTATATTTCGAACATTTATAAAAAAAATATTAAGGATTTTCATCAGAAAAGTAGCCATTTTGGAGATGTGAAAAATGCACTCTGTCGCACGGGCGTGTTAACGTAATGGAGGCGTATGCAGCCTAGCAAATTATATTGCTAAGTATGCAGAGACTCAGTAAATCCGAGTCTCCGAATTTCGTTCTTTTATGTGTTCTTTGTTTCCAAAGGCAGCCTTTTAGCTTTTAATTATGAGGAGATGTCATTTAAGTGCATGTACTTTGTTGACAGACGAGAAGATTGTTTCTTTTTTTAACTCTACGGGCCATCCTGTTCATCGGAGCTTACGGTTAGGGCCTTACGGTAGCGGGTCATCAAAGGAATATTCCTGTTAAATTATGGCGAAATCCGTTCGCCGGCTTAGGAGATGCCTTTTTAGTACATAGTTGGGCGACAAGAAGATGCTTTCTATATTTAGCTCTGGTGGCCATTCTTTCGTTTGAGCGAAATGGTTTGAAAATTTTAGTAGAGGCTTACCCAAGGAACATTCCTGTAAACTTATTTCAAAATCCGTTCCCCGGTTTAAGAGCAGATGCCCTTTTAGTATATTGATGACAGATGAGATGTTTTCTATTGTTAGCTTTGGTGGTCATCTTGTTCAGTAGAGCGGAACGGTTTGGCCAATTTTGGTTGAGGGTCACCCAAAGAATATTCCTGTGAAATTATGTGAAATCTGGCCAGTGCCTAGGAGAATATGTCATTTAAAGCTTTTTTTTTAATATTTTTTATACTTTTAGCTCGAACGGCCATCTTTGGATGATTTAATAGATATTGACAAAACCTATTTCGATGGTTTGATCAGTCAAATCCCCCCACCAGAACTTAAGTTAAATGAAGCACATTCTTCTTATAACGAGGTCCCGTTTTTGGATGCGAACTGAACAAATTATTTGTCTAAATCGCGACGGAAGTAAGGGCGAAGATTGTGGCCACGTAAAATCGATTTAAGCCCCCCAGTGGAAATCATTCCACTGACCGTTCCAAGGCGGTTCTTCTGTGGCGGTTTATTTATGGTGTTGTTTGTTACTTACTGTGTGTATCACTTGTGTCTTTTTATTTTGGATGGCCATATGGTCATTTTGTGGGAAAGTAACTGTCCTTATGGCCTTCCTTTGTGTAGGTTTCCATTATGGTCTGGTCGCTTAATGTTTGTGTTTCTTTCCCTTTGGTGTCTTTGATGGGTGGAGTAAGTTAATTGTATCGGTTCCTGATCTTTGTTTTACTTTTATCATATGACGTCGCGTCTGAGAGTGTAATAACGTCATGTATTATTTTCGATAATCCACTAGTGGATTAAATATGCAAATTAGATAGATACGTTCCGTAACGTTACATGTACGACGTCCTTAACGACGTCGCGTTTACTTATGCCGGAATATTGACATTTCTGTATCGTGGATAAAATGCGCTTTAAATATCATATGATAAATAGAATCTTACATTCGTGCTCATGTATTACTGAATTTATTAAACTCGTTGATGATAAGGGATAAAATGCTCGGCAAAGCCTCGCATTTTATCCCTTTTCCTCAACTCGTTTAATAAATTCAATAATACATGAGCACTCATGTTAGATCCTCTATTTACTTTACATTTATCTAGAAGATCTATCAAAATAGAAGTGATCAGGAATCTATACAATCAACCCACAGCTCCCATTAGAGACACCAAAGGGAAAGAAATAGAGGATCTTACATGAGTGTTCATGTATTATTGAATTTTTTAAACGAGTTGAGGAAAAGGGATAAAATGCAAGGCTGTGCCGAGCATTTTATCCCTTTTCCTCAACGAGTTTAATAAATTCAATAACAGCCTCGCATTTTATCCCTTTTCCTCAACGAGTTTAATAAATTCAATAATACATGAGCACGAATGCAAGATTCTATTTATCATATGACACTTTAAAACACATTTTATTCGCGATTGTTTACAAAAAATGTCAATATTCCGCCGTCAGTAAACGCGACGCGGTTTAAAAGGACGTCGTACATGTAACGTTACGGGACGTATCTAGCTAATTTGCATATTTAATCCACTAGTGGATTATCGAAAATATTACATGGCGTTATTACACTCTCAGACGCGACGTCATATGATAAACACAAATATGAAACAACAAGACCCTTAATAAACACCAACAGCGGAAGCCGAAATGTCAGTTACTTTCCCAGAAAAAGGCCAACTGGCTATCCAAAACATAATAATATAAGCGGTACACACACTCGAAGACAAGCCATAACAAAAACAAACCGCGACAGAAGAACCGCCCTGGAACGGTCAGTGAAATAAATTCCACTTGAGGGGTTGGTGCTTAAATCGAGTTTATGTGACCACAATCCTCGCCCTTACTTCCGTCGCGATATAGACAAATAATTTGTTCAGTCCGCATAAAGGCCTCCTAACTCATCAGCCTTTTCAAAATTGTATAGACTTCATTCCGATTTAATTTCAAAATTCAATGTTGGATTTAAATCTCTTCTGCAAAAAGGTCTATCGGAACCCGAATTTTATGGTGGCTTCGTATATAAATTCAGAAACATATATATATAACTGCAATGGCTTCAGCACCCAATTTTGTAAAATCATTCTTCGATATTAAAAGATTGGGAACCAATAAGAATGTTATACGTCAGACTGCATGGGTAGGTAACCCAATCACGGTTGACAACTTTTTTCCCTCTTTAATTGCATGCCAGTGGGTAAGGTCTCAGATTCTAGGACTGCTCCAGCGTAAAGGCTTACTGAGAATGAGAGAGAATTTAATTTTATGTAATGTTGGTTGGTGCCGGATGCTCTGTCTATGGTCGGGCCCATCGGAGTCTAACTGTTGGTTTTCTTTTGCTTCAGCATTTCAGTGTTTTTTTGCTGTCGAGATCTCACCGTTGTTTTCATTTATGTGGTCGTTTGATTTTGGTGTTATCGGATATGTTGCACTGAGGAGTTAGGATGCCTTAATGCGGACTTAACATATTCTTTGTCTAAATCGCGACGGAAGTAAGGGCGAAGATTGCGGCCGCGAAAAAAATTGATTTAAGCCCCCAGTGGAATTCGTTTCACTGACCTTCCATCATATTTACACTTAGTTTACACATTCCCCACTCCCAACGGGCATATGGTGTTGTAATGACGTAGTATCGGCGACGACGTTGATGTGACGTCGTTTCAGCGTTGTGTGCCCGCTAGGTCTTTGTCACATAAATTACGTACCTGCGCGTATGGCTGAGATCATATCTGATCACATATAATGGAATACATTATATTCAAATGCCGACCTTCTTAAGTATTCTACGTAATGATCATGTATATATCTTAAAGATCACTAAGGCTACCTCTATGATTCATATATATGTTTAGTCGGACTCCCAGGGTCGGACTATACTTCATACATTACCAGCTTATTGTTTCATGCTTAAGCTCTTTTCCACACCAGTATAAAAACGACATGAATTTAAATATAAATAGAAGAAGATAAAACTGATATTATTTACATATCTAAGAGTGTCATGATTTGGAGCTTAAGCATTCAGCTTGTCTTTATATGTTATCACCTCATATACTATGTTATTCTACTATTTGTAACTTGCACTGACTTTTATAAAGCATTTACATTACAGGACCGTCTTGGAGAGGATGAAGATAGGCCTAGACTAATATCCAATCCACTGACATATTAGTACTATGTACTTGTGTATGTATGTCATAAAATTTCTAATAAATAAATAAAACTGACCTTCCAATGCGGTTCTACTGTCGCGTTTTTTTTTTTTTTTTGTGTGTGTTTTTTTTGGGGGGGGGTTATGGTTTGTCTTTGGGTGTGTGTGTCGTTTATATTTTTGTTTTGGATAGCCAATTGGCCATGTTGTGGGAAAATGACTGTCCTTTTGGCTTTCCGCTATTGGTGTTTCCATTAGAGTCTAGTTATTTCATGTTTGCGTTTCTTTCCCTTTAGTGTCTCTGATGGGAGCTGTGTGTTAATTGTATCGATTCCTGATCATTGCCTTCACTTTCTGTAAAACTATTTCAAAAACCGTCCACCGGTTTAAGAGGAGATGTCTTTTAAGTCATTACGGAAACACGCCTATTTAAATACATTGCCACCTTTATCACCGAAAATATGAACATTCATGATAAAAAATTGTGATATTTTTCTTATCTCTGCTCTTAAATATAGATTGCGGGCACTCGTTAGAACCGCCTCATCGAGGCGGTTCTTACAGTACCCACAATCTATATTTTAGAGCAGAAATGAGAAAAATAAGGTATACGCCCGGAAACCCCAGTTTTTCTATATAAAAGTGGGATTCAAGGGGGTCAAAATTATGTAGGTGTGTTTTCATGATGATATTGTTGGCAAACGATAGGTTTTATTTTCATATCTCTGACGGCCATCTTGTTCATTCGTGCAGAACGGTTTGGGCAATTTTGGTACAGGGTCACTTAAGGAATATTCAAGTGAAATTATTTTGAAATTGGGCCGGTAGCTTACGAAGAGATGGCGCTGTAAAGCTTTTTTCTATTTTAGTTCTGGTGGCCATCATGTTCAGCGGAGCGGAACCGTTTAAGCAAGTTTTGTAAAGGGTCACCAAAGGCACATTTCTGTAAAACTATTTCAAAATCCGTCAACCGGTATAGGAGGAGATGTCTTTTAAGTAAAATGATGCCAGACGCACGGCGGACGACGCACTTACGACGGACCTCGATCTGTCACAAAAGCTTATCCAGTGCCTTTGGCTAGGTGAGCGTAAAACACAATCCTACCTATTGCCTTCATGTAAGCATCAGTACAGTTAAGTGCCAAGGCTGCTACCCAAATATGGTCATAACATGGAGCACTGACATGTTCAAACATGTACTTGGAAGGGTCGTACGTCTCTTCTTGGCGGTAGAGGGCTTCAAACTCTGGAACTAAAAAGAAACAGAAAATATAATATTGCATATTGCGTAGTAATGGTTTAAACATCACTTCCAAAGACACTTAACTGGGATCGATGATTCCAGAGGAAAATGTATAGTATAACTTGTAGTATTATAAAACCTAAGGAGACGTTCTATCGCAATTTAAGGACATTTTTAATACAAGTGCATATTCCATAGCTTACGTAATTGTTAATGTTTAAGTGCGATGCGCCTTGGTTATTGCTCTATTGAGACAAATAATATACTACTCAAAGTTTGATAGGGATCACTTTTTTAATGCAAAAAATTTTTTGGATGAATTAATCACTTGAATCCAAATTCGATACATAATGATAGAAAACGTATCCTTCACAAAACCTAGTGATTAATTTTGTCAACTGGTACTGCATTCAAGCGTGACAACAGCCACTGTCTTGGCACCCCCAAAATTTGCCGTAACACGAAGGGATTTGGACAACTGATTTTTCACAAATTTCCAAATTTGCTTAAACAAACGTGCCTAATAACGTGCATGGCGTCCACGGGCATCAATTACAGTACGATATCGCCTGCGCATGCTCGTAAGCCGAGTCTGTATCCGGTTTTGTGGAATCAGCTTTCATTCAGCAACCAAATGCATCTTTGAGTTCCTGTAAAGTCCTCAGATGCACAGGTCGGGCTGAAAAGGCACACTGTAGCATGCCCCGCGCATGCTCAATCGGATTTAAGTCCGGTGACCGAGCAGGCCAGTCCATACGAACGATTGACTCACGTTCCAGATCGGAATCAGTGACATTGGCACGGTTGAGACGGGCATTATCTTCCATCAGAATAAAGTCCGGGCCGATAGCATCTGCACATGGTCTTACAAAATCATCAAGAATATCATTACAGTACCTCACTGCCATTAACGTTCCGTTTTCAACGACGTACAAGTCAGTTTCACCGTTCACGCTTATCGCAGTCCAAACCATGACTGTCCCCTTTACATAGCGATCATGCGCTGCCACATTCAAGTCATCGAATCGCTCTTTAGACATTTGCCGCACTAATTGACGTTTATAAGTGAAGTATAGACAGAATCTTGACTCCTCAGTAAACAGTACTGGCGTCAAGTCACGAACCGTCCACCTCACGTGAGTTCTGGTAAAGTCCAACCGGTCTAGCACGAGCTGTCTCGTCAACAGACCACGTACAGCAGGCCTCGTGGCATTAAGTCCGAACTCATGGAGCCCGTTTCTGACAGTTAGTGTAGAAATTCGTACTCCACTTCCGTTCCTAAGCTCGTTATGCAAACGCGTAGCGTTCAGGAACCGTTGACGTCGAGACTGAATCAACAAGAAACGGCCCTGATGTTGAGCTGTAGCCCTTTCTCGACTCCGCAAAGTCTGTGTGAAGGATTTCCGTGGGTAAGATGCCGACTCCACATTCGGGAAACCACGCTCTGAGACACATTCAGTATGCCAGCAACACGACGTTAAGAGACGCCAAATTCCAACATTCCGACGCCACGATTCATTTCTTCAGAGCTCAGACGGTTTCTAAATTGTCCCCTATGCATGTTAGTGTTTCACAAATCCAATGAAATCCTTTTTACGCTTGGTAAAGGAACACTGACAAGTTTGATTGGTCTGTTGGAAAGCAGTGCTACGCAAAATTTTGGGGGTGCATGAATTCATTTGCGAAGTGTAAGAGGTGTGCACTTTTATGAGTACTGAACTGCACACGAGTTTCTGCTTAAGATATTTATCAATATACCCAGTACAAATTCTGTCAAGAAATTTTAAATTTTCAGTGCAAAATTTTGTATATAAAAAGTGATCCCTAACAAACTTTGAGTAGTATATGTCATCGTGTATAACATTACATACATCAATTGATACATGAAAGCAAAAATGTGTGTTTGTAAAGATGTATCCAGAAAAAAAACCTAGTAGCATGTATATCCACTCAGCCATGACACAGCTTCCCTTGTGTACATTTCATTACGATAGCACACCCGTACAACAAAGTGCATGTTTCACATCTCCAAAATAGCTATTATTCTGACGAAAATCCTTCAAATATTTCCTTTAAATGCTCAAAACATATGTTGTGCGTGTTCGTTAGAACCGCCCCACTGAGGCGTTTCTAACGAGTACCCACAACTTATGTCTTGGAGCAGGAATAAGAAAAATAATGAATAACCCTGTAAACCCCAGTTTTCTCTATATAAACTGGGGTTTAAGGGGGTCTTCATTTCACGGACTTGTCCACGTGATGAAAAGATTTTGTACCATTTGGTACCCATATAACGCACAGCAAAGACACTGATTAGATTGCGCAGTATCATCGGAGTCTTTGTATGACATGCGTGTCAATAGACACATAACCATGATGTTATTAATCAAGTAATGTCGCATTGGCCCAGTTACAGGTCCGAGGTCTGCTGTACTGACCCGAGGCCGAATAGGTCCGAGGTCAGTTGTATTGGCCCAAGACCTGATTAATGACAATTTCATTAAATGGCACAATTAATAATCTTAATTATTAACTGACTATCCTGTATTGATCGGAGGTCGTTCGTATTAACACTAGGTCAACCAATATTAACTGAGGTCAAGTGAGGTAAAAAACTCAATAATCATGATTTTTAAATTGTGCCGATTAATAAAATTGTCATTGATCAAGTAATTTGGCATTGACTCAGTTAAAGGTCCTCGGTCAGCTACATTAGCCCTCGGCCTTTGGTCTCGGGCCAATGCAGCAGACCTCGGACCTGTACCTGGGCCAGTACGAAATTACTTGATTAATAACATTATATTATCAGCCTAACATCGCTTGACCAGTGGTCAATATTGGTTGACCTGGTGTTAATACGGATGACCTCCAATCATTATAGGATAGTCTTTTAATAATGTTTGTTATACAGCAAAGAAATTTCCAGACTTTTGATTGGGCAGTATAAGGGCATTTTTTACCATCTACACCGTTAGCAAAAATATATTACCCTCTCGCGCATGTCTTCGCTTAATTGCGATGTCTTCCATCTTTGATCAACTGTCGTCAAAAAGCTTTCTAGTGTAACAAATTCGTTATTTTGATTCATGACGGGGATCATGGTATCACATTCCCCTCCTGAAAGCGATATGTACTCTCTCCTAACGGCTCAGACAAATGTCGCTGTTAGGCGGGGAATGTGACGCCATATTACCTGTCAAGAATCAAAATAATTTATATAATAATATATTTGTCACGGTTCAATTCATATCCGTTCAATAACAACATTAGACTGAAAGGTACTAAGATTATTCTGTCACCCCAAGCCACCGGAAGCTAGAAAAAATGAAGTCTTTTTTTTTCAGGTGTCCAAAACATGTTTTTAAATGCGATTATGTTTAGGATTTAGGGCTTCATAATACCTGGCTTGAATGAGCATAGTAAATTGTGAACAGACCAGAAGGTTTTGATTGGTTGTGTTTGTGTTTAACGACACGACAACCGTTGTTGGTCATTTAGATTAAACATGTTATATTCTATCTCAAACACATAAACATTGCAAACAAAGTCATGACAAATAAAGGATTAGAACGGAAGTCAAAAGCTTATTTCGTTCTTTTGTGTCGTCTCCCCGAGAAAGATGGCAAAAAGAGATAAAAATAGTAGTGCAGGTGAACGGGAGGGATAGGTGAGAAAGAGGAAAATGGATCCATCACGTGAACAAGTCCGTGAAATAAAGACCCCCCTAAACCCCACTTTATATTGAGGAAACTGGGGTTTACGGGTGTATTCATTATTTTTCTTATTACTGCTCCAAGACATAGGTTGTGGGTACTCGTTAGAACCGCCTCAATGAGGCGGTTCTAACGAGCACACACAATCTATGTTATGGGCATTTATAAGAAAAAATATCAAGGATTATCATCAGAAAAGTAGTCATTTTGGAGATGTGAAAAATGCACTATGTCGCACAGGTGAGTTATCGTAATGCAACGAAATTCATTATGAAAACACGCCTTTACAAAATCATTGCAAATTTAACCGCCGAAAAACGAAGATTTTAAGATTAAAATTGCGATATTTCTCGTATTCCCATATTTTAGAGCAGAAATAAGAAAAATACCAATAACACTCTTCAGTCTCTAAGATCCACAGGTACCATAAATTATTTAATACCAAGGCCACACAAAGAAATGTTTGAGCAGAGCTTACTTTATTCTGGTCCAGTGGTGTGGAACAATTTACCAGACAGCCTCAAAATTTTAGGTTCACTTGACAGTTTCCATAGAAACTGCATTAAGTGGATCAAGGGAACCCTCTAATTTCCTTGAAGCTGATATTTATTGGTATTTATTTTTATGTTGTGTGTATGTGTGCATATATATATGTGTGTGTGGCTTCTTTGTAAATTGTATCTCTACATGTAAATATTGTGCATATTAGAGGGCCTCATGGAAGATTAGCTTGTTGTTGCTAAATGCGTTACCCTCTCAAAATAAAGACGATTATTATTATTATTATTATTATTATTATTTTTACGGTTTACCCCTGTAAACACCAGTTTTACTGTATAAATGTGGGGTTCAAGTGGGGTCAGAATTAAATAGGCGTGTTTTCGTGATGAAAGAGAGCTCAGACCACTTGCCTTACCTGCTTCAAAGACAGCAGGCCTTGCCAAACTGTAAGTCAATATCAGTACATTGAGATGAAATGACATCTCAAGTCTTGTCGCCAATGAAACCAATAAGGTTTTGGCCGGTCCTACTCGCATCGCTTTGCCTGCCCAAGCTAAGAGTTCGTTTCACTGACCGTTCCAAGGCGGTTCTTCTGTCGCGGTGTATTTTTGTTGTGGTTTGTCTGAAGTTTGGAGGCCTTCATGCGGACTGACCAAATCATTTGTCAAAATCGCGACGGAAGTAAGGGCGAGGATTGTGGCCACGTAAAATTGATTTAAGCCCCCCAGTGGAATTTGTTTCCGCTGACCGTTCCAAGGCGGTTCTTCTGTCGCGGTTAATTTTGTTATGGTTTGTCTTTGGGTGTTGTGTTGCTTGTGTTATTTTATTTTGGATAGCCTATCGGCCATATTGTGGGAAAGTAACTGTCCTCTTGGCTTTCCGCTGTTGGTGTTTGCATTAGGGTCTGTTGTTTCATGTTTGTGTGTCTTTCCCTTTGGTGTCTCTGATGGGAACTGTGGGTTGATTGTATCAATTCCTGATCATTACCTCCACTTCTATTTAGATTCTCTAAGCGGTTTACCAGTGCTCGTATGCGGTCGGTATGAGCTCGGCGTGGAAGCATCATGCAGCCCATCTATTTCTTCAAGCCCCAACGGGCGGGACAGGACGCCCAGGTGACAAAAGATACATGTCACCTTCACCTCACCCAACCAACCCAAGACCAGAAGTTTAGCATCACCCTTCGACTATTGCTTGTGCAACAATCATGCGCAATCGGTCGTTACTTTCATAGCAACCAGTTAAGAAATACCAACAACGATTTTTTCTCTAAAATACTTCATATAGCTTCATTATGTCTGAATAAAAGGGTTATTTATGGACATTCCGTTGTTAATTAGACAAAAAGCATCCTATGACAGACATCGACTTGATTTACTGCCGTACGTTTGATTCATCACGAAAACATGCCTATATAATTTTGACCCCATTGAACACCACTTTTATATCGTAAAACTGGGCTTTCTGGGGGTATACCTTATTTTTCTTATTTCTGCTCTAAAATATAGATTGTGTGTACTCATTAGAACCGCCTCGATAAGGCAGTTCTAAAGAGTGCCCACAATCTATATTTGGAGCAGAAATAAGAAAAATATCACAATTTCTCCATCATAAAATTTTCATTTTTTTCGGCGATAAAGGTGGCAATGTATTTGTATAGGCGTTTTTGCGTAATGGTTTGTTGCTGTCATTTCTCCTCGTTTCTTTACTGGTAATCGCATTACAATGACAAAACAGCAGTGAAGGCAATGATCAGGAATCGATACAATTAACCCACAGCTCCCATCAGAGACACCTAAGGGAAAGAACACAAACATGAATTAACTAGACCCTATTGGAAACACCAGTAGCGGAAAGCCAAAAGGACAGTCACTTTCCCATAAAATGGCCAATTGGCTATCAAAACAAACAAATGACAAGCGACATACACACTCAAAGACAAACCATAACAAAAGTAAACCGCGACAGAAGAACCGCCTTGGAACGGAGCGTAACGAATTCTACGGTGTGGTGGGGGAACTTAAATCGATTTTACGCGGCCGCAATCCGCGTCCTTACTTCCGTCGCGATTTAGAAAAACAATTTGTTCAGTCCGCATAAGGGCTCCTAACTCATCAGCGCAACATCTCCAAGAACACAAAAATAAATCACCCACAGAGGTGAAACAACGGTTAGGACTCGACAACAAGAAACCGCTGAAATGCTGGAGCAATAGAAAACCAACATTTAGACTCCGATAGGCCCGACCAGAGTCAGAGCATCAGGCACCAACAAACATTACCTAAAATTAACTTCACTCTAATTCTCAGAAATCCTTTACGCTGGAACCGTCATATAATCTGAGACCTCACCCACTGGCATGCAATTAAAGAGAGAAGCAAAGTTGTCAACCGTGATTAACAACCATGCATGCAGTCTGTCGTATAACATCTATGTATCTATGCTGTACCCAATCTTTTTATATCGAAGAACGATTTTACGAAATTGGTGCTGAAGTCATGGCAATTATATATTTTTCTGAATTTATATACTCGTATTAAGTCACCATAAAATGCGGGTTCCGACAGACCTTGTTGCAGAAGAGATTTAAGTCCAACATTAAAATTTTGAAATTTAATCGGAATGACGTTTATAAAATTTTGAAAATGCTTTTCGTAGTTTATGATAACGATAACCCTGATTGAGAAGTTTAACAGTTAATAATTAATTACGAGTGTTGAAGTCAGTTACATGACAAGACACTCTGGCAAATCGAATTAATTGTGAAATATAAACGCCATAGGATGCTGACCGAGGAACATCGCCATCCAAGAAAGGAAAATTTACAATTTCAAAATCAAAATCATCGCGTTTATCATAAATTTTGTAGGAAAAAATACCCACAATGAATAGATGTAGACCCAAAAACGGGGCCTCGGTATCAGAAGAATTTGCTTAATTTAATTGAAGTTCTGGTGGGCGGGGGGGGGGGTAAATTTGGCTGATCAAACCATCGAAATAGGTAATGTCAATATTTAATAAATCATCCAAATGTCTAGAAGTGGAGCTAAAGGCTTAGGAGGCCTTCATGCGGACTGAACAAATTATTTGTCTAAATCGCGACGGAAGTAAGGGCGAGGATTGTGGCCATGTAAAATCAATTTAAGCCCCCAAGTGGAATTCGTTTCCGCTGACCGTTCCAAGCGGTTCTTCTGTCGCGGTTTATTTTTGTTATGGTTTGTCTTTGGGTGTTTGTGTCGCTTATATTATTTTATTTTGGATAGATTATTGGCCACTTTGTGGGAAAGTAACTGTCCTTTTGGCTTTCCGCTATTGATGTTTCCATTAGGGTCAATTGTTTCATGTTTGTGTTTCATTTCCTTTGGAGTCTCTGATGGGAGTGTGGGTTAATTGTATCGATTCTTGATCATTGCCTCCACTTCTATTTAACAGGTGTTCGTTGAACGGACGTGTTAAAGTGATGCGACATTTTGTATGGTACATTCTAGTGTGTGTAATAGAATTATACTTAGTCTCTAGTCTCCTTTCTAATTAGGTTAACAAGTCAGTAAAACGAAGACGCCATGAGTCCCACTTTACATAGAGAAAACTGAATTGCCTGATGCTCTGTCTCTGGTCGGGCTCATCGGAGTCTAACTGTTGGTTTTCTTTTGCTCCAGCATTTCAGTGGTTTCTTGCTGTCGAGTCCTCACCGTTGTCTCACCTCTGTGGTTCTTTGATTTTTGTGTTCACGGAGATGTTGCACTGATGGGTTAGGAGGCCTGAACAATTTTTTGTCTAAATCGCGACGGAAGTAAGGGCGAGGATTGTGGCCACGTAAAATCGATTTAAGCCCCCCCCCCCCCCCCCCCCCAGTGGAAATCTTCCACTGACCGTTCCAAGGCGGCTCTTCTGTGGTGATTTATTAATGTTGTTGTTAGTTACTTACTGTGTGTATCACTTGTGTCTTTTAATTTTGGATGGTCATATGGCCATTTTGTGGGAAAGTAACTGTCCTTATGGCCCTCCTTTGTTTAGGTTTCCATTATGGTCTGGTCGCTTAATGTTTCTATTTCTTTCCCTTTGGTGTCTTTTATGGATGGAGTAAGTTAATTGTATCAATTCCTGATCTTTGTTTTACTTCTACTTGACTGAGGAATACATTTTTCCCTTATTTCTGCTCTAAGACATAGGTTGGGGGTACTCGGTTCAAACGAGCACCCCAGCCTATGTTGGAGTGAAAATAAGAAAAATATCAAACATTATCATCAGAAAAATGTCCGTTATTGAGTTTCATCATATGACGTCGTTGATAAGTAGTGGATAACGTCGTGTAATAAAAATCGTATGACCACACGTGTAATAACACTTTGGCGCGATTAAGTAACGTCATGACGACGTCCATGTCAACAATGCATTTTTCGTAGAAAAATCGTCAAATTAAAAGGCGATAAAATCCAATTTAAAGTAGTCATATGATAAAGAGGATCTTACACGAGTGGTCATTTCATATGATATTTATGAAACTCGCCGAAGGCTCGTTTCATAAATATCATATGAAATGACCACTCGTGTAAGATCCTCTATATGTGACACTGTATGAAAATATTCACTCTGTCCCACGGGTGTTATTATAATGTCAGTTTGCTTACCTGTCAGTCCAGCTATTCCCCTTGTAGGCAGTCGGTTCCGATAATAAAACCCAATGACAAATGCACCGTCTGCAGCGTTATCGCAATGGAAAGTAGAAGTAAAACAAAGATCAGGAATTGATACAATTAACTTACTCCATCCATAAAAGACACCAAAGGGAAAGAAATACAAACATTAAGCGACCAGACCATAATGGAAACCTAAACAAAGGAAGGCCATATGGACAGTTACTTTCCCACAAAATGGCCATATGGCCATCCAAAATTAAAAGACACAAGTGATACACACAGTAAGTAACAAAAAACAACATAAATAAATCGCCACAGAAGAGCCGCCTTTGAACGGTCAGTGGAAGATTTCCACTGGGGGGCTTAAATCGATTTTACGTGGCCACAATCCTCGCCCTTACTTCCGTCGCGATTTAGACAAATAATTTGTTTAGTCCGTTTGCTTACCTGTCAGTCTAGCTATTCCCCTTGTAGGCAGTCGGTTCCGATAATAAAACCCAATCACAAAAGTACCGTCCGCAGCGTTATCGCAATGGAGTCAGTTTGCTTACCTGTCAGTCCAGCTATTCACTTTGTAGGCAGTCGGTTCCGATAATAAAACCCAATCACAAAAGTACCGTCCACAGCGTTATCGCAATGGAGCCAGTTTGCTTACCTGTAAGTCCAGCTATTCCCCTTGTAGGCAGTCGGTTCAGATAATAAAACCCAATCACAAAAGCACCGTCCGCAGCGTTATATTGTAATGTCAGTTTGCTCACCTGTTAGTCCAGCTATTCCCCTTGTAGGCAGTCGGTTCCGATAATAAAACCCAATCACAAAAGCACCGTCCGCAGCGTTATATTGTAATGTCAGTTTGCACACCTGTTAGTCCAGCTATTCCCCTTGTAAGCAGTCGGTTCCGATAATAAAACCAAATCACAAAAGCACCGTCCGCAGCGTTATATTGTAATGTCAGTTTGCTCACCTGTCAGTCCAGCTATTCCCCTTGTAGGCAGTCGGTTCCGATAATAAAACCCAATCACAAAAGCACCGTCCGCAGCGTTATATTGTAATGTCAGTTTGCTCACCTGTCAGTCCAGCTATTCCCCTTGTAGGCAGTCGGTTCCGATAATAAAACCCAATCACAAAAGCACCGTACGCAGCGTTATATTGTAATGTGTTAGTCCAGCTATTCCCCTTGTAGGCAGTCGGTTCCGATAATAAACCCAATCACAAAAACACCGTCCACAGCGTTATATTGTAATGTCAGTTTGCTCACCTGTCAGTCCAGCTATTCCCCTTGTAGGTAGTCGGTTCCGATAATAAAACCCAATCACAAAAGCACCGTCCGCAGCGTTATATTGTAATGTCAGTTTGCTCACCTGTCAGTCCAGCTATTCCCCTTGTAGGCAGTCGGTTCCGATAATAAAACCCAATCACAAAAGCACCGTCCGCAGCGTTATTGTAATGTCAGTTTGCTCACCTGTCAGTCCAGCTATTCCCCTTGTATGCAGTCGGTTCCGATAATAAAACCCAATCACAAAAGTACCGTTCGCAGCGTTATCGCAATGGAGTCCGTTTGCTTACCTGTCAGTCCAGCTATTCCCCTTGTAGGCAGTCGGTTCCGATAATAAAAGCCAATCACAAAAGTACCGTCCGCAGCGCTATCGCAATGGAGTCAGTTTGCTTACATGTCAGTCAAGCTATTCCCCTTGTAGGCAGTCTGTTCCGATTATAAAACCCAATGACAAAGGCACCGTCCGCAGCGTTATCGCAATGGAATCAGATTGCTTACCTGTCAGTCCAGCTATTCCCCTTGTAGGCAGTCGGTTCCGATAATAAACCCAATCACAAAAGCACCGTCCGCAGCGTTATTGTAATGTCAGTTTGCTCACCTGTCAGTCCAGCTATTCCTCTTGTAGGCAGTCAGTTCCGATAATAAAACCCAGCCACAAACGCACCGTCCGCAGCGTTATATTGTAATGTCAGTTTGCTCACCTGTCAGTCCAGCTATTCCCCTTGTAGGCAGCCGGTTCCGATAATAAAACCCAGCCACAAAAGCACCGTCCGCAGCGTTATTGTAATGTCAGTTTGCTCACCTGTCAGTCCAGCTATTGCCCTTGTTGGCAGTCAGTTCCGATAATAAAACCCAATCATAAAAGCACCGTCCGCAGCGTTAGCGTCATTACGATAACACATCCCTGTGATATAGTGGATTTTTCAAAATTCAAAAAAGGTAATTTTTCTGAGGAAAATTTGTGATATTTATCTTATTTATACTCCAATTATAGGTTTTGGGTGCTCGTGAGAACCGCCTCATTGAGGCGGTTCTAACGAGTACCCACAACCTATGTCTTGGAACAGAAATAAGGACAATAATCTTTATCCCCGTAAACCCCAGTTTTATCTATATAAAGTGGGGTTTGGGGGGGGGGGTCTTTATTTCAAGGACTTGTTCACGTGATGGTAATGGAGTCAGTTTGCTCACCTGTCAGTCCAGCAATTCCCCTTGTTGGCAGCCGGTTCCGATAATAAAACCCAATCACAAAGGCCCCGTCCGCGGCTTGTTCCATCTCTTCAGCTGTACAAGGAACGTCATCCAAACTGGTCCGCCAGAACTCAGAACTGAACCACGCTACAAACACCCAAACGATTTTTGGACCATATAATCCTACCTTGTAAGCCTAAAACAAATTTTGAAATTGAGCCCACTAATGATAAAACAATTTTTAACATTCTCTAATTGATGTTCTTCAAATATTGTCAAATAGACTATTAGTTAGAGCCCGCCTCGGTAGCTAAGTCGGATGCGCGTCTGACTGGTGATCAGGAAGACGAGGGTTCGATACCTACCGGGGTCGGCGACATTCTGTCATAGAGATTGATTATGAAATCTTTTCGACGGTCACTCTCTCCCTCCGCTGTTTCAAGAAGGACAGTTGTCAGTTTCTGGCGAAAGAATGTGCGCTGTACTGGTTAACGGCTTACGAATAAGCCTGTCCAGGAAAAGTGTGGATAGGTAAACTGACCGGCTCAAAAAGACCTAAATAGTGTTGACTGGACCGTAAAAATCCAATACAAACGCACAAATCATATACTTAGACGAATGCCTTCTTGCATGACATTCATATCATGATAATGAACATCCCTGTGAACCGAACTTTGTGTCATTAGTAGGCTTTAATCTTTAACTGTAGCTTCTCCTGGGCATCTGTTTCTATATGTTTTGTATAGAAACAACGGTTGTTTACAGGGGTGTACTATAAGAATCCAATATGGGTGTGAGGGGTGGATGGAAAAATCCGTCCCAAGGGTCACTGTCTGGCATCACGAGGCTTGCCGAGTGATGCCGGACAGTGATCCCGAGGGACAGATTTTTCTATCCGCCACTCACACCCATATAGGATTCTTTTTCTTGCATACCTTCAATTTCTTAGAGCGGATTTTAATGCTGCAGTCACTTCGAGTACCGACGTCCGCCATATTGTGATGACAGTACAAGAATGTTTAGTGACGTCACGTAACGTGTTGTGACGTCAACCTTAACGACGGCGCATACGAGGTCGTAATCAACCAGTGCATTTATCAAACACGCGATTATATTCGATTTTGGGTCGAAACACCATGGTCAAAAAATAAATTTCTATCCCAGAGTAAAATCACGGATTTGCTTGTCTGGTGTGCAAGAATATAAGAATCTTATATGGGTGTGAGGGGTGGATGGAAAAATCCGTCCTGAGGGACACTGTCCGGCATCACGAGGCTTGCGGAGTGATGCCGGACAGTGATCCCGAGGGACGGATTTTTCTATCCACCCCTCACACCCATATTGGATTCTTTTTCTTGCATACCTTCCATTTTTAGCGCGGATTGTTAATGCTGTAGTCACTTCGGTTACCAACGTCCGCCATATTGTGTTGACACTGCAGGAATGTTTAGTGACGTGCTGTGACGTCAACCTTAACGACCGTCGTTATCAAACAGTGCATTTATCAAGCACGCGATTATATTCGATTTTGGGTCGGAACACCATGGTCAGAACATAAATTTCTATCCCAGGGTAAAATCACGGATTTGCTTGTCTGGTGTGCAAGAAATTATTTTTCTTATTTCTGCTCCAAGACAAAGGTTGTATGTACTCGTTAGAACCGTCTCAATGAGGCGGTTCTAAGGAGCACTGACAAGCTATGTTTAGAAAATTTTCACAAATGTGACCATTTTAGAGATATGAAAGAATGCATCATGTTACACGGATGTGTTATCCCAGTGACCTCAAGACCTCTTCTACATTTTCGTGTGTACCATAGATTTCGGCAAGGCTACATTTATTGCAATAACACACCCATGCGACATATTGCATTTTTTTCACATCTCCAAAATGATTTTTTTTTCTTATAATTCTCCCTGATTTTGTCCTCATTTATACTACAAACATAGGTTGTGGATGCTCGTTAGAACCGCCTCAATTAGAACCGCCTCATTGAGGTGGTTCTAACGAATAGCCACAACCTATGTCTTGGAGCAGGAATAAGTAAAATGATGTTTACCCCTGCAAAACCCAGTTTTTTTTTCATATAAAGTGGGGTTTAGGTGGGTTTTCATTTCCTGGGCTTGTTGACGTGATGTATACGCGGGCTCACATGAGCCTTTCTTCTCGTCAACTTGCTAATGGGCTAGCAAATGTATTTTTTTTAAACTATTTCCTTTTGGAATTATGTCCATATACGAGTAGCTATACTACAGAAGAAACGTTATTTATTTTGTTAACTTTTCCTTCACCTGTATTTGTTTGTTTATACAAAATTTCATGGCATGATTTAAACTATTTCCTTTTTGAATAATGTCTATATAGCTATACTACAGAATAAATGATGTTTATTTTGTTAACTTTTCCTTCACCTGTATTTGTTTGTTTATTCAAAATTTCATGGCATGAATACATACATCTGTTCAACAAATATACATAAATGTTTTGTTTTTTTTTAAATATCTAAGGGTCAGTGATGGGGGCCTAATTGGCCGAAATATCATGTGACGAGCTTGTGTGGCCCATAAAATGGATGTACACTCTGCATCGTTTCGCTCTGTTGTGAATTCCGTGCTTCCGCGGAATTGCCTTTTAGAACATACAGTCGAACTTTAATGGCTCGAACAACTTTGGGACCTCGAAAATATGTTCGAGACAGGGGTAGTTCTAGCCAGTGAGGTTACTGTCAGGAGGCATAACGAGATACATTTAGACATCTTTTCGATGTTCTATAATGAAAATGTATGCTGTGTGTAGTCATTAGAATCGCCTCATTGAGGCGATTCTAATGAGTACACACAGCATACATTTGCAAGATAGAAGACAAGTCTCATTAATTATCCCCCACTATTTCTTATTACAGGAGTTCGCTAGGGGCTCAAGAATGGGTTCGACACATCCATGGTAAACGAGCCATCGGTGTTCGAGCCATCGAGGTTCGACTGTATGTATACAGAAGCATTATGTATATTAGATTTTAAGGAATATATATAAATGATTTTAAATTGAAATGAAGCCATTCCATGTGGCGCGTTGCTGTATGGACTTGTCATGGCATTACGAAAATGCGCCTTTTTAAATATATTGAAAATTTAACTTACAAAATGAATTTTTTCAGATAAAATACTTCTGATATTTTTCCTAATTTCTGCTCCAAACATAGAAAGTGTGTTCTCGTTAGAACCGCCTCACCGCGGCAGTTCTAACGAGTACCAACAATCTATGTTTTTGATCAGAAATATTACAAATATCATAATTTTTATCTGACAATATAATCACGTGAACAAGTCCGTGATATGAAAACCCCCCTAAACCCCACTTTATATAGAGAAAACAGGGGTTTACGTGGGTAAACATTATTTTTTTATTTCTGCTCCAAGACATAGGTTGTGGGTACTCGTTAGAACCGCCTCAATGAGGCGGTTCTAACGAGCACCCACAACTTATGTTTGCAGTATAAATAAGAAAAATATCAAGGATTTTCATCAGAAAAGTAGCCAGTTTGGAGATGTGAAAAAAATGCACTGTGTCGCACGGGTGTTTTATCGTAATGTCACTTTCTTTGGTTGAAACATTCTCAATACATTTGTACAGGCGTGTTTTCGTAATGTTTTATAAAGTAAAGATAAACATCAAATTGTGCTAAATATATAGCTAAATATCTGGAGCTATATGAAGTATCCTCTAGGAACTCATCACGAAAACACGCCTACAGTAGAACTTCGATGGCTCGAACACCGATGGCTCGTTTACCATGGATGAGTCGAACCCATTCTTGAGCCCCTAGCGAAATCCTCTACATAAGAAATAGTAGGGGATAATTAAGGATATTTTAGTCTTTTATCTTGAAAATGCATGCTGTGTGTGCTCATTAGAATCGCCGATTCTAATGAGTACACACAGCATACATATTCATTATAGAACACCGAAAAGATGTCTAAAAGTATCTCGTTATGCCTTCTGACAGTAACCTCAGTGGCTCGAACTATCTCTGTCTCGAACAGATTTTCGAGGTCCCAAAGGTGTTCGAGCTATTGAAGTTCGACTGTATATAATTTTGACCCCCTTAACCACACTTTTATATACTAAAACTGGGGTTTACAGGGGTAAACATTTTTTTTATTTGTGCTCTAAAATATAGAGTGTGTTCTTATGAGTACACACAATCTAAATTTTGAGCAGAAATAGAAAATAAAAATCAAAAATGAGTTCCTTTAAGAGCAATGAAAACATTCATAAGAAAGAAGATGGGTCATACTACGTAGTTTCGGCTAATAAAGCCTCATCAGTGACCCTGTAATGATCCGGCAACGAAAGCCAGAGGAAACATATTGCAAATTTGTGAATTTCGAACAGGCAGTCGATTCAAAGACTGATATAAATCAAAATGGGGTCCAAATAATTAAAAACCGGTCTAGAATATGAATCTAAACCAATAATTTATTTCTGATTTCTCAGAATATTCCGCTGATCTCAAAGGACCAAAAGTAAAATATAAACTGCACTATTTTTCATTTTCAATTTTCGGTAAAATTAACAATGAATTTGTGTGTCGTTTGTATAGGCGTTTTTTTTTTTTCGTAATGTGAAGTTTGAATTAACCATGGGTTTTGATTGATTGATTGATTGATTGATTGATTGATTAATTATTTTGGGTTTAACGAAATAGAAGTGAAGGCAATGATCAAGAATCGATATAATTAATCCACAGCTCCCATCAGAGACACCAAAGAGAAAGAAAGACAAACATGAAATGGAAACATCAATAGCGGAAAGCCAAAAGGACAGTTACTTTCCCACAAAATTGCCAATTGGCTATCCACAACAAAAGGATATACGCGACACAAACCATAACAAAAATAAACCGCGACAGAAGAACCGCCTTGGAACACGTCAACCCTTGTGGCCATTTTGTGTCAACTCCAAGAGCAACGGAGAAAAGATATAGGAGAGGTAGTAGAGGAGAGATTGAGGGAGTAGGGAGAAAACGGAAAATGAATGGAACTGTCGAAACAGAATAAATAGAGAATACAAGGTGAGTGTCTTTTGATATCAAGTTTATCAGGCAAGGCTTCGAGAACGCTTGTAGAATCGCGAGGCTTGCCGAGCGATTCTACATGCGTTCTCGAAGCCGAGCCTGATAAACTTGATATCAAAGGACACGAATCTGGTATTCTATTTATCAGTTTATCCCCTTGTACACTCATAAATAATAACATTTTGGCCATTTTTCCAGTAGTCCGGCTCACTCATAAAAGTGCAATGTAATGTTGACCTGATAATGCTCACTTGTCCTGAGATAGCATATGTTTATCAGGTCAATGTGCTACAATGCAATTAATATAGGGGGTGACTGATAAATCTCTGTTCTAGCCAGTGGTATGTGTATTTACTATTTTAGAAACTTACATGGCAGAGAATAAGTCTAGCTTTGTCTTCGTAGCACGCTGTCATTATAATTCTGGCATCACGTTTCTGAAGTGAAGAAAACAACAAAAGATTTACATGTAAATTCGCATACAGATTCCCACATACTTCAGACTTTGTTATGGATCAATGCTGAATGAAGAAACTGGATAAAAGATATCTGCATGCTCCGCCGATCGGTGTTCGAAACAATAGATTGGACTGCATGATGCTTCCGTGCAGAGCCGAAACTGACCGAACTTTTGAGTACTAGTTATTCGCATAGAAGGACTAAGCCTGGCTAGGAAAGGTGGTGCGAGTCGCACTGTCCCTTTAACCCCAGCGTTTTGGTAAGGTGATAGGGCTTGAAATGTCAATGTCGGGTGAAAGTCACGCGGACTCCGATACAACGCCTTCAAAATGACCTAAGTTGTTGAAGGTGTGTAAACAACATGAAAAGAAAAAAATAAATATCTGTTTTATAGTTAATATTGACTTGTGCGAATAAAATACTAGTAAAGTTTAAAAACCATCCGTCGGGCAGGAACGTTCAACAAACAAAGCCTCTAATTGTCTGTACGTCATCCAGAAAGCACACCTATATAATGTTTACCCTTTGAACCCCACTTATATATGGTTAAACTGGGGTTTACAGGGGTAAACCTTCTTTTTCTTATTTCTGCTCTAAAATATCTGTCTTATTTCTGCTCTAAAATATAGATTGTGAGAACTCGTTAGAACCGCCTCATCGAGGCGGTTCTAACGAGTACTCACAATCTATATTTTGAGCAGAAATAAGAAAAATATCACAATTTTCTGTCTTAAATTTTTTTGGGGATGATTAAGGTTACAATGTATTTGTATAGGCGTGTTTTCGTAACGTGTCTTCCTGTAACTCAATCCTTCTATTCCTTCGGTAGAATTATTAACATCTGGCCTTACCGCTATCACAATTCATGTAATTGGGTTACTGACTGTCCGTAAAGATGTGTTTTAATCAATTAAATCTTCTAGAGGATTTCGCGCGTCTAGTTTCTCAGCATACGATTTTAACACTCTATACAACTTTGCCCCATAACTTAATCAAGAAGAGTTAATAAATTAATTGAGACTACTTGTCAGAGAAATCTTGCTTGTTTGTTTGTTTGAGTTGAGGTTTAACCTCCCTGTCATCACTGTATAAGTCATTTCGAATTTTGTGGGTCTTTTGCCCGACATTGAGATGAAATGACATCTCAAGCCCTGTCGCCCAACGAAACCAATATGATAAAATTGATTTCTTTACTTCAGAAAAAATGGTTTAAACTTTGGTCTCGCCATAATGTTGGTGACGCTTTAAAATATATTTCAGATAGCATTGTCATTAGATTTGGTACTAAGATACATGGCGCCCCCGTCCATCGGGGCTTGGAGAAATAGATTAGGCAGCTTGGTGCTTCCACGCAGAGCTGAAACCGTACTTAAAGTGAATGACCACCTTTAAAATATAATTACTTCATTTGCAAGAAAAAGTTACTGTAATGAATAATCTCTGACTATTATTACCAATTGAAATCTGCTAAGGTAATTAAATCAACATTTAATGGTTTCAGTGAAGCCTTCTGGCATGGGCCATATTTTCCCCAAGGTAATCCAAATGTTTCCCAGGGTTCAACATGCTAGCTAAAATCCTGATCTCATGGAGACTGTTGAAGCTTCATGTCTCTCTATGCAGCTATTAAAGGAGAAGTAATTAGGCTCTCTAATCAGGTTGCATTCTCAAAAATCCTTAAATAGGTTGTCAGTTCAGGATCTAACAAACAGGATTCATTATGTCTTTGGATGAAAATAAAGACTTTGAAGACAGTTTTCCTGAGTTTGGTGCCATTGGTTTCATTGGGTGGCATTCATCTCAATGTCGGATAAAAGTCCCACAAAATTGGAAGCAGCATCTCCAAAATGCCCTAAATAGTGGTGATGGGAATGTTAAACACAAATTCAAACAAGCAAAACCTGTTCTACCTTACATTTCCTACAAAACAATTGTTTTCTGTAATCCTTGTCTGATCTACAGTTTATCATTTTGTATTCCAGACCTTGTATCCTGTAAACTGTTTGCATAAAATCCAGGTGTGTCCAAAATCCAAAAATGAAAACATAAATTATGGGAACTCAAAGGAATCGACTCATTGAGTACCCACAATCTATGCTTCAATCTAAATTAACCCATTTAGTACCAGAAAACCCAGAAGAGGTACCCTGGCAAATTGTGCAGGCCCAGATCAGACGCAACAGAGCACGGCATCTGATCAGGGCTTTCACTGTTTGCAAAATGTTCAGCCATTTTCCTAATAAATTTTGAGGAAAACACAACCTGGCAGCCCTAAATTTTGAAATGGTCTCCTGGTATATATAAGGAGGAAGATTCCATTTGGTACAAAAAGGGTAAAGAAAAATATCACAAAAAGCCATGTGAAATGCCATGAAATATTACCTAAAATTGTCAAGGTGTGTTAAGGTAATGATTGGTTAAATGATACTGATAGGCATTAGTTAATGAAAAAAAGAAAAGAAACAAGTAATAAAAAAACTTTCAAGTTCACTTGAAAACAGCTATCCTCAAAGTGTTTGGCACAAATGTTATGCTTTGCATAAACAAATGTCTTGATGTTAGGATTCTCTGTTCCAAGATTTTGAATCCATTTTTTTACATAACTCTCTATTTGTCTAAGGGTCAGGGGTAGCAAAACAGCTAATTCTTTGTCCAGTATTTGGCCTAACAAGAAGGCATTTTTATAATTTTAAAGTTCTCTTTCTCCTCTAAAATCCTCAGCTGCTTAAGTTGGCTGTCAGAAGATGAACTGAACAGTTTCCTTGAGGTCACTGCAGGAGATATAGTCTGTAAAAATGTCTGACACCCTATAAACAACTTTAATGAGCCATTACAATTTATTAGAGCAACACTTTAGGAGAGGAATATGATTTTATCATTCCTCAATGGTGTTATTGTAAAATGGACCTGAGAAAAAAAAATGGTGGTCATTCACTTTAAGGACTTGTAAACAACTTAGAAGGTATAAGCCTGCCCAGGAAAAGTGTTGCGAGTTGGACCGCTTATTAATCCCTAGCTATTTCTCTTTAGAGCGGTAGGGCTTGAGGTGTGATTTCATCTCAATGTTGGCTAAAACTCTCACAACTTGAAATCGGAAGCAAAGTCTCCTAAATGAACTCAATAGTGTTGACGGGAGACAATCTAATAAAAATCAAAAATGAGTTCCTTTAAGAGCAATGAAAACATTCATATGCAAGAAGATGGGTCATACTACGTAGTTTCGGCTAATAAAGCCTCATCAGTGACCCTGTAATGATCCGGCAAAGAAAGCCAGAGAAAACATACTGCAATTTTGCGAATTTCGAACAGGCAGTCGATTCAAAGACTGATATAAATCAAACTGGGGTCCAAATAATTAAAAACCTGTCTAGAATATGAATCTAAACCAATAATTAAATTCTGATTTCTCAAAATATTCACGCTGATCTCAAAGGACCAAAAGTAAAATATAAACTGCACTATGGTTGATGTACGGGGAGACGTTTTACGGCCGCCACACGGCACAACATCAGTTACACCCCCTTGAACTCCACTTTTTTTAAGGTAAAACTGGGGTTAACAGGAGTAAACTTTTTGTAATTTCTGCTCTAAAATATAGATTGTGGCTTCTCGTTAGAACCGCCTCGATGAGGCGGTTCTAACGAGAACCCACCATTTATATTGCGGTTCGAACGAGTACCATAATCTATATTTTGTGTAGAAATAAGAAAAATATCACAATTTTTCATCTTAAAAGTTTCTTTTCTTCGGCGGTATAGTTTACAATGTATTTATATAGGCGTGTTTTCGTAATGTTAGGAAAATCATCATGCGATACAAACGTATATCATATAATGTAGACAGGGTCGGCAACATTCTTTGGTGGAGATTGATCATGAAATCTTTTATACGGTCATTCTCTCCCTTCCGCTGATTCAAGAAGGGCAGTTGTCAGTTTCTGGCGAAAGAATGTGCACTGTACTGGTTAACCGCTTACGTATAAGCCTGCCCAGGAAAGTGTTGATAGGTAAACTGACCGGCTCAAAAATGACCTAAATGGTGTTGACTGGGCCGTTAAACTCCAATACAAACAAACAAACATATAATGTAGATGTGAGGTGACAGTCTGCATGCTTGGTGGTTAACCTTGTCCCGGTTAAAAACTTTGCTGTCCTGTTAATAATTGCGCACCGGTATGTCGCTGTTAAACACCAATGCTAGCCTTAACATAAAGGTGAATATTTTGGTTGAGGCTGAACATTTTTCTATTTCTTGGCCCCATTACGAAAACACGCCTATACAGATGTATTGGAAGATTTTACCATCCAAAAAGGAAACTTTCCAGATAAAAATCTGATATTTTTCTTATTTTTGCTCAAAACATAGGTAGAACCGCCTCGACAAGGCGATTATATCGAGTACCCACACTCTGTGTTTTGATCAGAAATAAAAAAAATAATGTTTACCCCTGAAAACCCCAGTTTTACTGGATAAAAGTGAGGCTAAAGGGGGTCAAAATTATTGGGCGTGTTATCGTGATGCATGAGCATCAACTGGTGGTCTTCTTTTGCTCCAGGATCTTTGCGCCCTAAGGATCTTCAGGTGTGTCAGCGCGATTTAACCGCCGAGCCCATATCCTTGCTTCATCACAACATTTTTGGTGGCTTTAATTGTCGCCCGTGATGACGCTGATGGGATGCGAACCAAACAGCCAACTCAATTTTGTAAACCGCGGCGGGTGGTGAAGGTGAAGGTTGGGGCCCCGTAAAACTTGTTTGACCTCCCAGTCCCAGGTAATTATTACTGGCCGCCCCAAGGTGGTATGATCGTTGCGGTTTTATTTACTCAGTGTCCGGCACTGTTCAGGTTGTAAATGTTTTCATATTAACACCTCCGGGTGTCCAGTTATTTAGTTCAGTAAACGTTAATGAGTTGCCATCTATTTGGGAAAAGAGCTGATACTCCGCTTGTCATGCGACTGAGCAAATTATTTGTCTAAACTACGACAGAGCCAAGGGCGAGGGTTGCGGCCACGTGAAATCGATTTAAGCCCTCTCCCCACCCCCTCTCCCCCATCCACCCCCACCTACCCCCACTTCCCACGTCAAAGCATGTTTTACTGAACGTTCCAACATCCGTGTGATATAGTGCATTTTTTCATATGTCAAAAAAGATCATTTTCTGATGAAAATTTGTGATATTTCTCTTATTTATACTCATAACATAGGTTTTGGGTGCTCGTCAGAACCGCCTCATTGAGGCGGTTCTAACGAGTACCCACAACCTATGTCTTGGAGCAGAAATAAGGAAAATACTCTTTACCACCGTAAACCCCAGTTTTCTCTATATAAAGTGGGGTTTAGGGGGGGGTGTCTTCATTTCACGGACGTGTTCACGCGATGAATACGGTTTGTCTGTTATGGTGTACTCGTATAATTGTTAATGTTCGTCTTTTCAAGTATGGTACGTATTGCTTAAATATTTTTATATTTTTATTTAGGATACATGTAACCGTTTGGCGATTTTTTTAGGAAAGTAACTGTCGTTTTGGCCTTCCGCTTTACGTTTTCATTATGGTGAAGTTGTTTTATGTCAGACGTTCTTTCCTTAGGAGATGAGCTAATTGTATCGATTCCTCACCATTGCCTGCACCAATACAAAATGTTCTCTTAAACTTACCTTAAGATTTTCTACCCTGCTAGATGGATCATGTTCAAATATCTCCTGTGAAATAATGCTTATATCTGTTTCCATCACGCTCTTCACGAAATCGTCTATAACCTGAAATAGATGATTTTAAGGGGAATAGGTACACCTTCAGGGGAGGCAACTCTTGCAAAAGTATTTTTGTCCCCCATGTCAATAGGGGACAACTCTTAAAGGAAAGAATTTGCTCCTTAACTCTTAAAGGAAAGAATTTGCTCCTGAGGAGCAAATTCTTTCCTTTAAGAGTTGACCCATTTTTCCGTGGGACAGAACTTATAGAAAAGCGAATTTGAAGTCCCGAAAGTTGTCTCCCTTTGAAAAATGGCGGAAAATGTGGTAGGTGTTCCCATTCCCCTTAATTCTTATCCCGCTAAACACAACAACCCCTACCTTTGCAAACCGTGTAGATCCAGATCAGATGGCTTCTGAAGAACCCTTTTCCCACTGAACACAACAAACCCTACCTTTGCAAACCGTGTAGATCCAGATCAGATGGCTTCTAAAGAAGCCTTTTCCCACTGAACACAACAACCCCTACCTTTACAAACCGCGTAGATCCAGATCAGATGGCTTCTGAAGAACCCTTATCCCGCTGAACACAACAACCCCTACCTTTACAAACCGCGTAGATCCAGATCAGATGGCTTCTGAAGAACCATTATCCTGCTGAACACAACAACCCCTACCTTTGCAAACAGTGTAGATCCAGATTAGATGGCTTCTGAAGAAGCCTTTTCCCACTGAACACAACAACCCCTACCTTTGCAAGCAGTGTAGATCCAGATCAGATGGCTTCTGAAGAACCCTTATCCCGCTGAACACAACAACCCCTACCTTTGCAAACAGTGTAGATCCAGATCAGATGGCTTCTGAAGACACCTTATCCCGCTGAACACAACAACCTCTACCTTTGTAAACCGTGTAGATCCAGATCAGATGGCTTCTAAAGAAGCCTTTTCCCACTGAACACAACAACCTCTACCTTTGTAAACAGTGTAGATCAAGATCAGATGGCTTCTAAAGAAGCCTTTTCCCACTGAACACAACAACCCCTACCTTTGCAAACCGTGTAGATCCAGATCAGATGGCTTCTAAAGAAGCCTTTTCCCACTGAACACAACAACCCCTACCTTTGCAAACAGTGTAGATCCAGAACAGATGGCTTCTGAAGAACCCTTATCCTGCTGAACACAACAATCCCTACCTTTGCAAGCAGTGTAGATCCAGAACAGATGGCTTCTGAAGAACCCTTATCCTGCTGAACACAACAATCCCTACCTTTGCAAGCAGTGTAGATCAAGATCAGATGGCTTCTGAAGAACCCTTATCCTGCTGAACACAACAACCCCTACCTTTGCAAACCGTGTAGATCCAGATCAGATGGCTTCCAAAGAACCATTATCCTGCTAAACACATCAACCCCTACCTTTGCAAACAGTGTAGATCCAGATCAGATGGCTTCTGAAGAACCCTTATCCTGCTGAACACAACAATCCCTACCTTTGTGCAAACAGTGTAGATCCAGATCAGATGGCTTCTGAAGAAGCCTTATCCTGCTGAACACAACAACCCCTACATTTGCAAACCGTGTAGATCCAGATCAGATGGCTTCTGAAGAAGCCTTATCAGCTGAACACAACAACCCCTACCTTTGCAAGCAGTGTAGATCAAGATCAGATGGCTTCGGAAGAAGCCTTATCCCGCTGAACACAACAACCCCTACCTTTGCAAGCAATGTAGATCCAGATCAGATGGCTTCTGAAGAACCCTTATCCCGCTGAACACAACAACCCCTACCTTTGCAAACAGTGTAGATCCAGATTAGATGGCTTCTGAAGAAGCCTTATCCTGCTGAACATGACAGCCCCTACCTTTGCAAACAGTGTAGATCCAGATCAGATGGCTTCTGAAGAAGCCTTATCCTGCTTAACACAACAACCCCTACCTTTGCAAACAGTGTAGATGCAGATCAGATGGCTTCTGAAGAAGCCTTATCCTGCTGAACACAACAACCCCTACCTTTGCAAACAGTGTAGATCCAGATCAGATGGCTTCTAAAGAACCCTTATCCCGCTGCACACAACAATCCCTACCTTTGCAAACAGTGTAGATCCAGATCAGATTGCTTCTGAAGACACCTTATCCCGCCGAACACAACAACCCCTATCTTTGCAAACAGTGTGGATGCAGATCAGATGGCTTCTGAAGAACCCTTATCCTGCTGAACACAGTAATCCCTATCTTTGCAAACAGTGTAGATCTAGATCAGATGGCTTCTGAAGAAGCCTTATCCCGCTGAACACAACAACCCCTATCTTTGCAAACAGTGTGGATGCAGATCAGATGGCTTCTGAAGAAGCCTTATCCCGCTGAACACAACAATTCCTACCTTTGCAAACCGTATAGATGCAGATCAGATGGCTTCTGAAGAACCCTTATCCTGCTGGACATGACAACCTCAGTGTAGATCCGGCTCAGATGGCTTCTGAAGAAGCCTTTTCCCACTGAACACAACAACCCCTACCTTTGCAAACAGTGTAGATCCAGATCATATGGCTTCTGAAGAAGCCTTCTCCCGCTGAACACAACAACCCCTACCTTTGCAAACAGTGTAGATCCAGATCAGATGGCTTCTGAATAAGCCTTATCCCACTGAACACAACAACCCCTACCTTTGCAAACAGTGTAGATCCAGATTAGATGGCTTCTGAAGAAGCCTTTTCCCACTGAACACAACAACCCCTACCTTTGCAAGCAGTGTAGATTCTGATCAGATTGCTCCTGAAGAAGCCTTTTCCCACTGAACACAACAACCCCTACCTTTGCAAACCGTGTAGATCCAGATCAGATGGCTTCTGAAGAAGCCTTTTCCCACTGAATACAACAACCCCTACCTTTGCAAACCGCGTAGATCCAGATCAGATGGCTTCTGAAGAAGCCTTATCCCGCTGAACACAACAACCCCTACCTTTGCAAACAGTGAAGATCCAGATCAGATGGCTTCTAAAGAAGCCTTATCCCGCTGAACACAACAACCCCTATCTTTGCAAACCGTGTAGATCCAGATCAGATGGCTTCTAAAGAAGCCTTATCCCGCTGAACACAACAACCCCTACCTTTGCAAACCGTGTAGATCCAGATCAGATGGCTTCTAAAGAACCATTATCCTGCTGAACACAACAACCCCTACCTTTGCAAACAGTGTAGATCCAGATCAGATGGCTTCTGAAGAACCCTTATCCTGCTGAACACAACAACCCCTACCTTTGCAAACAGTATAGATCCAGATCAGATGGCTTCTGAAGAAGCCTTATCCTGCTGAACACAACAACCCCTACCTTTGCAAACAGTGTAGATCCAGGTCAGATGGCTTCTGAAGAACCCTTATCCTGCTGAACACAACAACCCCTACCTTTGCAAACAGTGTAGATCCAGATCAGATGGCTTCTGAAGAAGCCTTTTCCCACTGAACACAACAACCCCTATGTTTGCCAACAGTGTAGATCCAGGTGGCTTCTGAAGAACCCTCATCCCGCTAAGCCCAACAACGCCAACCTTTACAAACAGTATAGATCTAGTTCAGATGGCTTCTGAAGAACCATTAACCTGCTCAACAAGATAACCCCTACCTTTGCAAACAGTGTAGATCCAGATCATATGACTTCTGAATAAGCCATTTGATCAGGATCTACATGGTTTGTCGTGCAGTTTGTAAACTGAAAGAATACACTATATCAAGTAATTGGATTGGTGGATAGTCAGAAATGCGTGTGACGAAATTAATTTATTCAGCAAGATTAGGGTTATGCAAAATAACGTTAGTATGCCTATCAAATGCATAATGCATATATGAGTCATGTTATGAGAAAAGAAATATAGAAATATATGTCCAGGAAAAGCCACAATCAAAGATTACAGCATCACGAAAACATGCCTATATAATTCTGACCCCCTTGAACCCCACTTTTATATAGTAAAACTGGGGTTTACAGGGGTAAACCTTATTTTTCTTATTTCTGCTCTAAAATATAGATTGTGGGTACTCGTTAGAACCGCCTCGATGAGGCGGTTCTAACGAGTGCCCACGATCTATATTTTGAGCAGAAATAAGAAAAATATTACAATTTTTCATCGTAAAATTTTCATTTTTTTCGGTTATAAAAGTGGCAATGTATTTGTATAGGCGTGTTTGTGTAATGCTACCAATGGCACCAAGCAAAAGAGTAACATACAATGAGAAAAATAAAACAGGATTAAACGTACCACATCACATGAACAAGTCCGAGAAATAAAAGTCTCCCCTAAACCCGACTTTATATAGAGAAAACTGGGGTTTACGGGGGTAAACATCATTTTCCTTATTTCTGCTCCAAGACTTATGTTGTGGGTACTCGTTAGAACCGCCTCATTGAGGCGGTTCTAACGAGCACCCAAAACCTATGTTTGGAGAATAAATAAGAAAATTATCACAAATTTTCATCACAAAATTACCTTTTTCAGGTATCTAAAAATGCACTACATGTATATCACCCGGATGTGTTATCGTAATGCTCCTATTACGTTAATTTCCTTTCCCTCCCAACCCCCCCCCGCCCCCCCCCCCCCACGCCACCCCACCCCCCTTTTTTTTTTTTTTTTTTTTTTTTTTGATTAATAAAAAATAAAAAAAAAATATCAAATATCAATCTTGTTTGGCATAACGGTGACACAGTGCATTTTTCACACCTTCAAAATGGCTACTTTTCTGATAAAAATCCGTGATATATTTTTCCTATTTAAACTGCAGACATACATGTAGGTAATGGATACCCGTTAGAACCGCTTCGCCGAGGCAGTTCTAACGGGTACCCATGATCTAAGTTTTGGTTTAAACACTATTTTATTCAAACTTCAGCAGATAAGCAACACAAATCCATATCCATAGATACGGAATATACGCAGGAGGGTCTGAATCTGATCTATGTTTTGCGCAGAAACATGAAAAATATCAGATTTTTTTTTGTCTGAAAATTTCAGTTTTTGTTGTTAACATTTTCAAGATAATATATTATTTGAATAGGCGCGTTTTCGTAATGGTCCTGTTTAGGAATTACCAAAATAAATAGGGGATATTTACTTTTTTGAGATGAATATCAAAAATATTTCATCGAGTGTGTTGAAAATATCATAATTTTCACGCGTGCGAAGCACGAGTGAAAATTCTGATGTTTTCAACACACGAGATGAAATATTTTTTATATTTATCAAAAAAAGGTAAATTTTCTTTTTATTTTATAATATTTTAGGACACTTTACTGTAATTGATCAATCAAATCTTACGTCACAATTTTGACTTGGCTATGACGTCACAACTGTCAGTTTCAAAACAAAAGCAGATCGCCATTTTGATTATAGCATTTTTACAGTACAAAAAGTGCTTTTCAAGGTATTTTACAGAATTATTTTATAGTTAACATATGTGAATTTTGGTGAGAAAAGTAGTCCGGGCTGCTACTGTGAAATAACACGGTCATGTTATTTTTCACACTGTGAAAATACCATTTATATTTTCACACTTTTATTTGTTTCAGACATGCATTGATTTCACTGCTATGTATAAAATAAAATCGGTTAAGGACCCAGTTACTTACCACAGAAAAGAACTCTAAGGCTTGGTTTATTGTAGCAACTTTCTTCCAGTTAAACTTTCTCATCAGGGCTATCTTGGACGGGTTCAGTCTCTGGTCGGGCCCAGCGAGTCGGAAGAATGTCGGAAATCTGTTTCTGTCCGACAAAATCGGTGACGATGAACCATAGGAGAGCTGAAAAAATAATCATAAACCAATTTTTACTGGACAGAATTTTATCATATGACGTCGCGGCTGAGAATGTAATAACGTCATGTAATAAATTCGAATATCCACTAGTGGATTAAATATGCAAATTAGTTAGATACGCCCCGTAACGTAAAGTGTACGACGTCCTTATCGACTGGCGGAATATTGACATTTTTGTTGAACAATCGGGAATAATATAATGTTATTTATCAAGTAATTTCGTATTGGCCCAGTTACAGGTCCGAGGTCTGCTGTATTGGCCTTCGGCCTCAGCCTTCGGCCTCGGGCCAATACAGCAGACTTCGGACCTGTAACTGGGCCAGTACAAAAATACTTGATTAATGACAATTTTATTAATTGACACCATTAAAAACATGATTATTAATTTTTGATCTCAGTGTTAATACGTATGACCTGCGAACAATACAGAATATAGTTAATTAATAAATTGCGTTTCAAATGTCATATGATAGAATAGAATCTTGCATTCGTGCACATGTATTATTGAATTTATTAAACTCGTTGAAGAAAAGGGATAAAATGCTCGGCTAGGCCTCGCATTTTATCCCTTTTCCTCAACTTGTTTTTCCCCAGTTAGTCATCCCGCAGCAATAAGCACTTCCCCCATCGAGGTTCCGAGACTGAAAGTCCTTTTTTATGGAATTCAGTGTCTTTTAGAGTCAATTCACCCTCCAACGGCTGCCTTAAGCTCTTCATCAGATCCGAAGGGACGTCCACGCAATTCTTTCCTCAAGGTCAGAAACAAAAAGTAATCACTGGGTGCCAGATCAGGAGAGATTACGAAAACACGCCTATACAAATATAAGGTAAATTTTACCGCCAAAAAAAAAAAAAACATTACGCGAACACGCCTAGACAAACACATTGCCACCTTTATCGCCGAAAAAATGAAAATTTTATGATGAATTAATGTGATATTTTTCTTATTTCTACTCAAAATATAGATTGTTGGTACTCGTTAGAACCGCCTCATCGAAGCGGTTCTAACGAGTAGCAACAATCTATATTTTGAGCAGAAATAAGAAAAATAATGTTTACCCCTGTAAACCCCAGTTTTACTTTATACACGCGGGGTTCAAAAGGGTCAAAATTATATAGGTGTGTTTTCGTGATGATAGTGCGATTGGGGTTAGAGTTTTAAACCAGTCCGCTTCATCGCGTCTACAGAAACTTTGCAAGTATGAATTCAGGCATTGCATATTGCAACACTAGACTTTTTGTAAATTTTTTACGCCCATCACGAAAATACGCCTATATAACTTGGTCCCCCTTGAACACCACTTTTATATAGTAAAACTGGGATTTGCAGGGGTAAACCTTATTTTTCTTATTCCTGCTCTAAAATATAGATTGTGAGTACTCGTTAGAACCGCCTCGACGAGGCGGTTCTAACGAGTACCCACAATCTATATTTTGAGCAGAAAAAAGAAAAATATCACAATGTTTCATGTTAAAATTTTCATTATTTTTTTTGCGATAGAAGGTTACAATGTATTTGTATAGGCGTGTTTTCGTAATGTTTTCTTTACTATAGCTGCACGTACTTGGTCCAAAATATTAGCATAATAGAGCAAAATTCCGCTATTAAGACCACCTAAAATTAACCCTTATCTTGCTGAATATTCATTTAAGCCACACCCTTTTCTGTCTATCAACCAATCAAACTGCTCGATGTAATTTATTGCTACCAATTTCATAAACTGAATTCCAAACAGTGTAGATCCTGATCAGATGGCTTCTTCAGAAGCCATCTGATCTGGATCTACACTGTTTGCAAAGATAGGGGTTGTTGTGAACAGCAAGTTAAGGGTTAAGACTAATTCTGCTTCAAAAAATTTATTTCGTAGGGTGATGTTATTCTTTCTTTACATTTTCTGCATACAATGTCCTCTGATCAGGGACCACCTTTGGGACTGTTCACCCAAAGGTGGTTTTAATATAGGAATTTTACTATAGTCCCCATTAATAGTCTGGCCATGGGGTAAATAGACCATCAATAGAACCCTCTTGCTATTCAACAACACAGTTGCCATTACCTTGCCAACTTAAGGCTGAGTCTGAGAATTTCTTTGGTCGCGGTGAACCGTGACCTGTCCATTTCTTTTTACTTTTATTTATTTATTAACAATTTTTGACAACATATATACATACATAGTACATACATATGCAATCAAGGAATTGGATGTAGGCTAGGCCTATACGTATCCTCTCCTTGATATCCGGTACATACAATGAAAATACACATATATAAACATTCAATCACAATGCATTTAGACGAATATGAAATTATTAGAAAAATGTTGCTTTGCTCACGTTGTCGTGACTCACATATTTAAACTACAGTGAATGAAAATAAGTAAGGTAGTGTATGTGTGTGAGAGAGAGAGAGAGAGAGAGAGAGAGAGAGAGAGAGAGAGAGAGAGAGAGAGAGAGAGAGAGAGAGAGAGAGAGAGAGAGAGAGAGAGAGAGAGAGAGAGAGAGAGAGAGAGAGAGAGAGAGAGAGAGAGAGAGAGAGAGAGAGAGAGAGATGGTGAGCATTTTCATTGAGTTAGAATTATATAATATATTTACTAGATCATTAATAAATAGTAATAAATGTAGTGTTCCGTGTATTAGATGTGATCAGGTTCGGCAAAAACAAGTTCGTTACGCTCGGTAAAGCATACCGGAAAAACCTCGTGGAAATTTTACAGGCAACGTGGTCAACGATCAAGCGAAAAATAACAGACACATTTTCAAAAAGGAACAGTTATCTACTATAAATAACGGTAAGTTGACACCGATACGGCTATATACAATAGTCATGCACCTGCCTATCATGTACCGTTCAAGCTTATGAAATTAGGCGTTTTATATCCAGGTATCCCACGATACCAAGGTATGATAGTTGCCTCAGGTCAGACTGACACTGATTAGTCACTGTATTATTATTATTATTATTTTCTTTCTTTTTTGTGTGTGATAAATTTCTGTATGGTTTATTCATACAACAAGGTAGGAGAAATGAACTACCTTGACAGAATTATTACTTTGTTATTGTACTATAATTTCCCATGGTATCAAGGCAATTCAAAGATGGTGAATGTCTCATAGTACCGAGGTAAATCATAAATTGTGACCTAGAAGTATATATTTAACATATTACTGTAATGAGTTATTTCCAGTGGGTAGAGGCATTTCATACAGTAGATGCTGGTACCATGGTACTTGGTTCAACCATCCTGCTGTAGCCAACAAGCTCTATCTTTGCAAACAGTGTAGGTCCAGATCAGATGGCTTCTGATCAGGATCTACACTGTTTTACATTCATTTTATGTATATGTAGAAATAAACTGCATCAAGCAACCCGACCAGCTCAAAGCCAGAAATGGGTGTGGCTTAACCAAATACTCAGCAGGTCAAAGGTTAAATTAGTTGAAGTACAGCAATTTATTGTATCATATAGATCTATACTACTCTCTATCCCTATACCAGATAAGCAAACTGTACTCACGTTTATTTATTTATTTATTTATTTATTTATTTTTTTGTCTAAAAAGAATTGTGCAGGTGGAAATTTGAGAAGTTTCTCGCATTCGCACACAAAACACAGATTGTGTGCACCCCTTAGAATGGCCTCAGTGAGGCCGTTCTATAGAGTACCAACAACCTATGCCCCTGCATAGAAATGTAAAATGAAGTGAGCTTCCAGTTTTACTATACAGTATACAAAGGCAGGGTTTGAGCCATGAGGGGATTGAAATTAAGTCGGCACATATTAGTAATAATTGAAGGGTTTTTATACCCGCTTTTTCGAAGAAAAATCGGGTATATTGTTTTCGTACCACAGTTCGATCCGGCGTCAGTCCGTCTGTCTGTCCGTCCGTCCGTCCGTCCATCCGTCTGTCCGTCTGTCTGTCTGTCCGTCCGTCACGTTTCTTGTAAATGGATCTCCTCTGTAACCACTGAAGTTACACTTTTGAAACTTTGCATATGGATAGTACATGGAATGTAGATGGCAGTGGGCAACTTTTTTGTGACCTTGACCTCAACATGACCCCAAGGTCAAAGGTCAAAAATTATGATTTGCCATATCTCCTAAACTATTGGAGTTACACTTCTGAAACTTTGCTTATTGGATGGTCCTTGGAATATAAAATATGTCAGGCTACTTTTGATGTGACCTTGACCCCAAGGTCAAAGGTCAAAAAGTATGATTTTGCCATATCTTCTAAACTATTAGAGTTACACTTCTGAAACTTTGGTTATTGCATGGCCCTTGGAATATAGAATAAATTTGCATACTTTTGGTGTGACCTTGACCTCAACATGACCCCAAGGTCAAAGGTCAAAAATTATGATTTGCCATATCTCCTAAACTTTTGGAGTTACACTTCTGAAACTTTGCTTATTGGATGGTCCTTGGAATATAGAATATGTTGGGCTACTTTTGTTGTGACCTCGACCCCAAGGTCAAAGGTCAAAAAGTATGACTTTGCCATATCTTCTAAACTATTGGAGTTACACTTCTGAAACTTGGTTATTGGATGGCTGTTGGAATATAGAATAAATTGGGATACTTTAGGAGGACCTTAACATAACTCCAAGGTCAAAAGTCAAAAAGTATGACTTTGCCATATCTTCTAAACTATAAGAGTTACACTTCTGAAACTTTGCTTATCAGTTAGAATGCTCTTTGCAACTTTTTTTAACTAACATGTAGTTTTGGCTAGCTAATACATAGTCATTAGTGTTATTCATAGAAAAAGCGGGTATTTGCGATGGTATACCATCGACTGCAGATCTAGTTTTAAATTGAAATTAAGTAGATTCACCGATTAGCCAGCCCTAGTATCTAAGCATTAATGGGTTACTATGTTTAAATATAAGAGTTACTTTATATCTGTACAATCTAGTTATTCTTATGTAGCAATTGCATAAAGAGAACTGTAATTGGATAGTGCAACCTGGCCTTAATAAGCAAAGAAGGCCACTTGCAACACCAATCATTTAAGCTGTTGGACCTGCACACGATCCCGCGGCTCTGCCTTGTCGAAACGAAATACAAGGCAGAATACAAGGATAGTGTACAGGTATTAGATTTTCTCAAGGCGCTTAATATCTACCGATAATAATAACAATGATAGTGATGATAATAAAATAATAATAGTATTCGCCATGTTACAAAGACGGTTCATTTGCTAACGAATTTCTATGTAATATAATTTGCCAAATTTTTCAAATGTGTCATATTTTCATTGTTAAATAATTGAATCAATTTAACCCATATATGCCTAGCGGCCCTTTTTTGGGACATTTGCAAACAGAGTAGACCCAGATCAGACGCCGCAGATCGCAGCGTCCGATCTGAGTCTACACTGTTTGCTCAAAGAAAATACTTTTTTGCGCAAGTCACATTACACACAACAAACCTGACACCCCTATAAATGAAAATAGACCAATCCAAATATGGTAAAGTGGAAGATTCCATTGTCATATATGGGTTAAACATATTTGGACGAGTACGTCACCATCACCGCCACCATCATTATCATCATCATCATCATGTCGTCGTCGTCCGTTTTCGTCGTTTTATTTGGTTCTGAATATAATGTATTAGGAGTGTTTCATACTGTATTCTTAGAAATAAGTATGAATAAGCGTTACAAATGTTTCATGTACACTGCACCGTGTATGGTATAAAATGTGGGGAGTCCCATTCATACCTCTCGCGTCACATGCTCACTCGACCGAAATACAGTCAGGTGGACTCACGAAGAGCACGGGATTAATCCAATAATTTCACAAACCGTGTAGTGTTCATTTAAGAGGATTATGTTTTACATTAATGGAATTATTAAAATCATCTTCAGACTTATGGAAATGGATGCCTATACAGTATACAAAGGCAGGGTTTGAGCCATGAGAGGATCGAAATTAAGTCGGCACATATTAGTAATAATTGAAGAGTTTTTTAAATTGAAATTTTAAAAGTAGATTCACAATGTTTATTTGGCTTTGTAAAATTTCTTTCAAAATTGATCTGATACCACGTACCTCAATGGACTAATCAAATCTTCCAGATTGTCGAATAAATTCTATGATTATTTCTGTAAGACTCTCATTATCGTCACATGATATGTCTTTCACACCACTTAGTAAGTTTTTAGCATCAATTTTTGGTAGTTTGCTATATATAGCAGGAAAGAGAGTGAGTGAATTAATCATTGTAATTCTCTCAAGTTGATAACTTGCACATTCAAAAAAATAGTGCTGCCTTGTTTCACAAAGTCCAGAATTGCAATTTGTACAACAGGGGGATTCTGCAAGATGATCACAATACAAGTCATTATTAAGCTGGCTTTTAAAATTTCGTAATTGACACAGGATTATGTTATATTTTCTCGGTCCATATGAAAAATGTTTTGGTGCTTTAGGTATTGAATTATTAAGTACTCTTTTGAATGAGTAAAGTGAGGTAGCATTAGAAAGCTCAGTAGAGAGTTCATTCCAAAGATCAATAGCAGAAATAAAATAACTATCTTGGAAAGCTTTTGTTTTTGGTGTGGGATGTTTAAGTTTATTTGACCGCATATTATAAGCGGATTGATGCTGGTTGTAATTGACAAGTATTTCATCTATATATGATGGAACTTCATTATTTAAGATTTTGTAAAAGTATATAAGTTTATGATGTTAGTGGACACAGGCCTAGTTCATTGTAGAGGATGTCATGTGAGGTGCCCTTACGAAGACCAGTGATTATTCGACAAGCGTCTAGCTGAATGCTTTCCAGGAGTTGACAGTTTTGTTGACTAATATTGTTCCAGATAATATCTCCATATTCTAAGGTTGGTCTTATGTAAGTGATATAGAATCTAAATAGAGACTTTCTGTCTAGATCATGTTTAAGCATTCTTAGCATATTTAGGCGTGAAGCTGCTTTTCCATATATTGTTCTCACATGTTCATCCCAAGAGGCATCAGAGGAAAAAGTGAGTCCTAAATGAGTGTGGTATTTTTAGTCTTTAAGGATTGTGTTATCCATCATTATGTTAGGGACATTTGTAACTCTTTTGCGTGTGAAGGTCATAGTTGAGGTTTTTGTTGGATTTAAAATGATGCACCAATCCTGAGACCATTTTGCTATTTTGTATACATCGTCATTCAAAATTTTTATTGAGTTATTGTTCTCTATAACTGTAAAGAGAGATGTGTCGTCCGCAAATAATCTTATGTTGCTATTAATATTATCAACAATGTCATTGATGTACAGCAGGAAAAGATATGGTCCTAATACAGAACCTTGTGGGACTCCAGCAGAAGTGTCCATCCATGTTGAGAAGAAACCTTCATTTGATACTCGTTGTTTTCTGTCAAATAGATAGCTAGAAAACCAGTCAAAAATTGTGTCACACAATCCATATTTTTTCAGTTTGAACAAAAGGCCTCTGTGCCAGACTTTATCAAAAGCTTTACTAACATCACATGTTTAGTCAAAGTGGTGGATTAAAGTTTCGTCCTTGGTAATATCTTTGGATCAGAATCATATCTTTTCAAAAGTGACTCTGGATGTTCCCGTAAGGCTTTTATGGCTTACTCGCCGGCTATCCCTTATGAGTTTACAAGGCGTACCTAAGGGCCTCTCGGTCCCCCGCCCAACGGGGCTTGAAGAAATAGATGGGCTGCATGATGCTTCCACGCAGAGCAGAAACCGACCGCACACGAGTACTGGTACATTGTAAACCGCTCTGTCCAGGCAAAGCGGTGCGAGTTGACCCGTCCATGCTTATAAACCCTATTGGTTTCATTGGGATGTCATTTCATCTCAACGTCGGGTAAAAGTCCCACAAAATTGGAAGTGACCTATATTGTATTACCGGGGACGTAAAACATCAAATCAAACAAAAGAAACCTAAAGGCCTCTAGTTTCAATTATTTATTTATTTATTTATTTATTTATTTATTTATTTTTTATTTATTTATTTATTGAAAAATCGCAAATTTGCACAATTTGTATTAGTGACATTTATTGATTAAGTCAGGACACAACAAAATATACTATGATACCTTTGCGACCAGCATATGAGCCAGCGCACGATAAAACCTACAATAAGACATATCCGTCCAGCGAAGACGCAGATCAGCCTGCGCATCCATATAGTATAACCAGAGACTTTTCTTGCTGCATGAAGAAGTAATTGACCCTTAGCTATCCATAGAGCGCACAGCGAAGACTCTGGTCAGACTGCGCGAATGCACAGTCTGATCCGAGTCTTCGCTAGGCGCACATGTCTTATTGTAGGTTTTGTCGTGCTCTGGCTCAACTCAGTATCCAACCGATCTGCTCAGTATCGTCACGTTTTGCTTGCTTGACAGCCCAGCATTCATAGAATGTTGGCACGATCAGAGAAAGTCTGATCAGACTGCACGATAGCGCAGGCTGATCAGAGTCTTCGCTGGTCGAACTGGCAGTTTAATATGGATTGCCATGCCCCGGCTTTAACTTCGTAAATAAGCTTTAAATGGGCCCCGTCAAGCGATTTTGGTACTTATCGCCTATGCGAGCAGCGAAGGTTCAGGCGAGCCTGCGCATCCGCACAGTCTCGCCAGAACCTTCGCTGCTCGCTCATACAAACAGTGAATCAAGAGGAACCTTCAGACAGAAAGCCATTTACCTGGCCCCTCTGAATGGCTGGGCAGGCGCAGTTGGAATTTGTCATGACGGAATGCTCGAAGACACAAATTCGCTTGGCGGGGCTCAAATGAAAGAGGATTCAAACTGCCTTCTACGCTTTATCCTCCGTTTAATCACATCGAGTATTTAATGAATCTTTCTCCCGCGCGGTTAAGCAGGATGCCCGCGTTAAATAGAAAGGAGTATATGTTTTGTTTTGTTTGATTTGAGGTTTTACGTCCCCGTCAACACTGTAAAGGTCATTTTGGAGACGTTGTTTCCAATTTTGTGGGACTTTTACCGACATTGACATTGAGATTTTGTGGGACTTTTACCGACATTGAGATGAAATGACATCTCAAGCCCTGTCGCCCAATGAAACCAATAGGGTTTATGAGCATAGACGGTCCGCCTCGCACCGCGGTTCCTGGACAGGCTTAGATCTTCTAAGCGGTTTACCAGTACTAGTGTGCGGGCCAGATTCAGCTGCGTCACCATTCCGCTACTTTTAACTATTTTTGTACCAAATGGAATCTTCCTCCTTATATACAGCATGAGTCAATGTTCAAAATTCAGGGGTTTCAGTTTGTGTTTTCGTCTGATCTGGGCCTGCACTGTTTGCCAACTACCCATTTGGGGGTATCCGGTACAAAACGGGGTAATAGTGTCCTTCCCATAGCAGACAAATAATTTTTTCCAATTAACAGCAGCTCTGACAGGCCCGTTTTTACGGGCCTCCGTGGCCTAGTGGATAAGAGCGCTGACTCTTAGTCATGAGGTCTCTCAACGCCGTAGGTTCGAGCCTCGCTCGGGTCACGTGTGGGACGCGGAGTTCTGCAACGGAAGGTCAGGTGGTTTTTCTCCGGGTACTCCGGTTTTCGCCCACCTATGATTAACAATCGGCTCGATATGAGTGAAATAATCTTGAAAGGGCCGTAAAACCCAAACCAAAAAAAAAAAAAAAAAAAGGCCCGTTTTGAACTATAGAGGTTCCTTCTGACATGCTCGAAAGGATACAGTCCACACTAGACTGGTTCCCTCCCCCTATAACTCTCCGGCTTTCGCATATATTAATAGAACACAGGGACGCAGCTAAAACGTTTACACACCTGGGTGCATGTTAATAATACATGTAATTCCACAAAACACTCCCTACCCTGCCTACCCTGCAACCTGTCAGAATGCTAACAAAATACAAATACATGCCCTCAAATACTAACCTGTCCTCATTTATCTTCTTAATCGTTATAAACAAAAAATAAAGGAAAATATTGTGTACACATCAAAACCCCGTTTTTCTCTACATAAAGTGGAGTTTACAAGACTTCAATCATAAACATGATCGTCGATCGCTATCCCTAATGAGCTAGAAAATAGGTCATGTCAAGGTAACTTAACTTTCATTACATCTTACATCACGTCATATACCTAAGCAGCTTTACTGGATGCGTGAGAGTGTGACGTAGAATAACAGAAATTAAACACTTTCGCCGCGGAAAGTAAAAACTTATCTTCGAGCGTGTGCGCACATCGAATACTCAGATCAGCTGCGTATAGACGCAGCTGATCTGAGTCTTCGCTGTTCGCTTCTTCTTTGGCTGTGTTTTAACCCAGTGAGTACGCAGGCTGATTTAAGTCGAATGTTGGCGCACATGCGCGTTAACAACTTTTTGCTGGGCGCGGTCCATTTTATTCCACATTATATTTATTCTTATGTTGCATTGCCACAAAATGGCAATGCTACGCCCATATTTAATAAAGGAACTGTAGGTCTGTCTGTTTGTTTGTTTTGCTGTTCAACGACACAGTCAACACTATTTAGGTCATGTCGAACCGGTCAGTTTACCTATCCAAAGCTACATACGTAAGCGGTTGACATTCTTTCGTCAGAAACTGACAACTGCCCTTCTTGATTTAGCGGAAGAGAATAGCTGAAGAAAATGGTTCCTGATCAGTTTCTACAAAAGAATGTTGCCGACCCGGCAGATATCGGATTCTTGACCTCCTGATCACCAGTCAGACGCGCATTCTTTTGTGCTACAGTTACCGGTGTAAAACGTCAAGAAATTGAGCACGGCTGGCTAGGCGACCCCCGCCCATCGGACTTGAAGAAATAGATGGGCTGCATGATGCTTCCACGCAGAGCTGAATCCGACCCGCACACGAGTACTGGTAAGCCGCTTAGAGGAACTACTGAGCCTGCCCTGGCAAAGCGGTGCGAGTCGGACCGTCGATGCTTATAAACCCTATTGGTTTCATTGGGCGGTAGGGCTTGAGATGTCATTTAATCTCAATGTCGGGTAAAAGTCCAACAAAACTGGAAGCAACGTCTCGAAAAATGACATTTACAGTGTTGACGGGGACGTTACTGAACCTCAAATCAAACGGGTGGCTGGTTTTACCATGACAGTTAATTTGATGTCGCAAATGAGTCGCTTCATATTCATATGTAAAGGACAATTTACAGAGATTTTCTGATTCTATCTTGGAAGGGAATGTTGTGTGTACTCATTGAGGCGATTCTAATTAGTGCACACCCCATCCTTTATTTTATAGAGAATCGAAGAGAAATCTTATGGTCATCCTAATTATACCTCATGCGCTGCCGTTGTCACCTACTGTCATTTTTTTTTTTTTTAAATTATCTTCAACTAGGTTTTCATAGAACCAAACATATTCGAACTATGGAAGTTTGACTGGTAATTGTACATTAAAATGAGCCAGAAGTGAGATTGATCAATTGGTATATATTAAACAAATGAAATAGTGTATAAGAAATTAGCCCTTAAGAGTGTTATTTCCAGACCCTAACCACATCCACCCTATTTTCCTGATCTGGCAAGGCCAAAATGACAGTTTGCTTTCCCCAAAGATATCAACAAACGTTCAGAATGCGTAACGTTAGACTAGAATGCAACGTTGAAACAAAGATGACATGGACACGCCCGTTGGATAAGCATCACGGAAACACACCTATATAATTTTGACCCCCTTGAACCCCACTTTTATATAGTAAAACTGGGGTTTACAGGAGTAAACCTTATTTTTCTTATTTCTGCTCTTAAATATAGATTGTGGATATTCGTTAGAACCGCCTCGATGAGGCGGTTCTAACGAGTACCCACAATCTATATTTTGAGCTGAAATAAGAAAAAATTCGCAATTTTTCATCTTAAAATTTTCATTTTTACGGAGATAAAGGTTACAATGTATTTGTATAAGGATGTTTTCGTAATGAGTACGTTTCGCTTACTGTTATCTCACAATTTTAGCTGGGTTTTTTGTGTGTGTGTTTTTTTCTTCTCCTTCTTCTTCTTCTTCTTCTTCTTCTTCTTCTTCTTCTTCTTCTTCTTCTTCTTCTTCACTGAAACACTTTAACCCAGAACCATTACAATAGGCTGTAAAGTGGCAACTTACCAAAATTCGGATGAAAATCAAAGTTTATCAAAGCGTATGTTTTTTGTTTGTTTGACTTGAGGTTTAACGACCCCGTCAACACTGTATAGGTCATTTTGGAGATGTTGCTTCCAATTTTGTTGGACTTTTACCCGACACTGAGATGAAATGACATCTCAAGCCCTGTCGCCCATTGAAACCAATAGGTTTTATAAGCATGGGCGGTCCGACTCTCAAAGCGTATGTAAGACATGAATTCAATTTATTTGGAACTCGTTCCATTACTTGATTTTTGTTCTGTACATGTACTTCCCTCTATAAAAAGTAGTAATAAAACAAAGATCAGGAATCGATACAATTAACTTACTCCAGCCATCAAAGACACCACAGGGAAAGAAACACAAACATTAAGCGACCAGACCATAATGGAAACCTAAACAAAGGAAGGCCATAAGGACAGTTACTTTCCCACAAAATGGACATATGGCCATCCAAAATAAAAAGACACAAGTGATACACACAGTAAGTAACAAACAACAACATAAATAAATCGTCACAGAAGAACCGCCTTGGAACGGTCAGTGGAAAGAATTCCACTGGGGGGCTTAAATCGATTTTACGTGGCCACAATCCTCGCCCTTACTTCCGTCGCGATTTAGACAAATAACTTGTTCAATCCGCATGAAGGCCTCCTAACTCATCAGTGCAACATCTCCGTGAACACAAATAATCAAAGAACCACAGAGGTGAGACAACGGTGAGGACTCGACAGCAAGAAACCACTGAAATGCTGAAGCAAAAGAAAACCTACAGTTAGACACCGATGAGCCCGACCAGAGACAGAGCATCAGGCACCAACCAGCATTACCTTGAATTAGATCTCTCTAATTCTCAATAAGCCTTTACGTGGGAACCGTCATAGAATCTGAGACCTGGCCCACCGGCGTGCAATTAAAGAGGGAAGCAAAGTTGCCAACCGTGATTGGGTTAACTACCATGCATGCAGTCTGTCGTATAACATCCATGTTGTACCCAATCTTTTTATATCGAAGAATGATTTTACGAAATTGGGTGCTGAAGTCATTGCGGTTATATATGTTTTCTGAATTTATAGGGTTCCGATAGACCTTGTTGCAGAAGAGATTTAAGTCCAATATTGAATTTTGAAATTAAATCAGAATGGCGTCTATAAAATTTTGAAAAGGCTTTGCGTAGTTTATGGTACCGATAACCCTGATTAAGAAGTTTAGCCGTTAATAATTTATTACGGGTGTTGAAGTCAATTACATGACTACACACTCTAGCAAATCGAATTAATTGCGAAATATAAACGCCATAGGATGGCGCACGAGGAACATCACCATCCAAAAAAGGAAAATTTACTATTTCAAAATCAAAGTCATCGCGTTTATCATAAATTTTGCATGAAACAAACCCATCTTCAATAGCTAGATACAAATCCAAAAACGGGGCCTCGGCATCAGAAGAATTTGCTTCATTCAACTGAAGTTCTGGGGGGTAAATCTGACTGATCAAACCATCGAAATAGGTATTATCAATATTTAATAAATCATCTAAATATCTAGAAGTGGAGCCAAAAGCTTCATATTTAAACCCACAGAATATGTAAACGTTTGTTTTGTTTGAGCTGAGGTTGTTTAACGTCCCCGTCAACACTATATAGATCATTTTGGAGAAGTTGCTTCTAATTTTGTGCGACTTTACCCGATATTTAGATTAAATTACATCTCCAGTTCTGCAGCCCAATGAAACCAAAAGGTTTTAAATGCATGGGCTGTCCAGCTCGCACCATTTTACCTGGACATGCTTAGATCCTGTAAGCGGATTACAAGTACTAATGTGCGGTCGGTTTCAGCTCTGCGTGGAAGCAGGTTTAAGTCCCGATGGCCAGAGTAACATTACGGGAAAAATGAGAAAATATATGACAAAATGAATGTCATATTTATGCCCATTGCATATGAAATTCATCAACTCGCAAATGCTCGTCTCCAGAAATCCATATAGAATGACTTCGCGTGTGTGATCCTCTAAGTATGTTTAATTTAGCTGTGCTTTGAAAGGGATTAGGCATGAGCAAAAATAGCAAACTGTAATAAGATGATTTTTTGCAAACACAATACTATTATTATTAACCTTTTCTCTGTTTATTAGATTCGGATGTTCCATAATGAGACAGGAGAAATAGATGGGCTGCACGATGCTTCCACGAAGAGCTGAAACCAACCGCACACGAGTACTGGTAAACCGCTTAGAGGTTCTAAGCATGTCCAGGAAAAATGATGTGAGTTGAACCACCCAAGCATATAAACTCTGTTGGTTTAATTGGACGGCAGAGCTCGAGATGTCATTTCATCTCAGTGTCGGGTAAAAGTCCCACAAAATTGGAAGCAACGTCTCCAAAATGACCTATACAGTGTTGACGGGGACGTTAAATATGTTTTATAATCAAACACACAAACAACAGGAGAACAATACAGTAAAATTCCTATATTAAGACCACCTTTTGGACTGTTCAAAAGTGGTCTTTAAGACTACTTTTGAATTATGACTACCTTTTGGACTGTTCAAAAGTGGTCTTTAAGACTACTTTTGAATTAAAAGTAGAAGTAAAACAAAGATCAGGAATTGATACAATTAACTTACTCCACCCATAAAAGACACCAAAGGGAAAGAAATACAAACATTAAGCGACCAGACCACAATGGAAACCTAAACATAGGAAGGCCATAAGGACAGTTACTTTCCCACAAAATGGCCGCATGGCCATCCAAAATTAAAAGACACAAGTGATACACACAGTAACTAACAAACAACAACATAAATAAATCGCCACAGAAGAGCCGCCTTGGAACGGTCAGTGGAAGATTTCCACTGGGGGGCTTAAATCGATTTTACGTGGCCACAATCCTCGCCCTTACTTCCGTCGCGATTTAGAAAAATAATTTGTTCAGTCCGCATGAAGGCCTCCTAGCTCATCAGTGCAACATCTCCGTGAACACAAAAATCAAAGAACCACAAAGGTGAGACAACGGTGAGGACTCGACAGCAAGAAACCACTGAAATGCTGGAGCAAAAGAAAACCAACAGTTAGACTCCGATGAGCCCGACCAGAGACAGAGCATCAGACACCAACCAGCATTATCTCTCTAATTCTCAATAAGCCTTTACGTTGGAGCCGTCATAGAATCTGAGGCCTGACCCACCGGCGTGCAATTAAAGAGGGAAGCAAAGTTGCCAACCGTGATTGGGTTAACTACCATGCATGCAGTATGCCGTATAATATCTATGTTGTACCCAATCTTTTTATATCGAAGAATGATTTTACGAAATTGGGTGCTGAAGTAATTGCGGTTATATATTTTTCTGAATTTATATACTAAGTCATAATAAAATTCGGGTTCCGATAGACCTTGTTGCAGAAGAGATTTAAGTCCAATATTGAATTTTGAAATTAAATCAGAATGGCGTCTATAAAATTTTGAATAAAAATCAAAAATGAGTTCCTTTAAGAGCAATGAAAACATTCATAAGAAAGAATATGGGTCATACTACGTAGTTTCGGCTAATAAAGCCTCATCAGTGACCCTGTAATGATCCGGCAAAGAAAGCCAGAGGAAACATACTGCAATTTTGCGAATTTCGAATTGGCAGTCGATTCAAAGACTGATATAAATCAAACTGGGGTCCAAATTATTAAAAACCTGTCTAGAATATGAGTCTAAACCAATAATTTATTTCTGATTACTCAGAATATTCACGCTGATCTCAAAGGACCAAAAGTAAAATATAAACTGCACTATGGTTGATGTACGGGGAGACGTTTTACGGCCGCCACACGGCACAACACCAGCTGCAGTGAAGGCAAATAAAAATCAAAAATGAGTTCCTTTAAGAGCAATGAAAACATTCATAAGAAAGAATATGGGTCATACTACGTAGTTTCGGCTAATAAAGCCTCATCAGTGACCCTGTAATGATCCGGCAAAGAAAGCCAGAGGAAACATACTGCAATTTTGCGAATTTCGAATTGGCAGTCGATTCAAAGACTGATATAAATCAAACTGGGGTCCAAATTATTAAAAACCTGTCTAGAATATGAGTCTAAACCAATAATTTATTTCTGATTACTCAGAATATTCACGCTGATCTCAAAGGACCAAAAGTAAAATATAAACTGCTTTGCGTAGTTTATGGTACCGATAACCCTGATTAAGGAGTTTAGCCGTTAATAATTTATTACGAGTGTTGAAGTCAGTTACATGACTACACACTCTAGCAAATCGAATTAATTGCGAAATATAAACGCCATAGGATGGCGCACGAGGAACATCACCATCCGAAAAAGGAAAATTTACAATCTCAAAATCAAAGTCATCGCGTTTATCATAAATGTTGCACGAAACAAATCCATCTACAATAGATAGATGTAAATCCAAAACCGGGCCTCGGTATCAGAAGAATTTGCTTTATTTAACTGAAGTTCTAGGGGGTAAATCTGACTGATCAAACCATCAAAATAGGTATTATCAATATTTAATAAATCATCTAAATATCTAGAAGTAGAGCTAAAAGCTTCAATAATTTCAGATTGGTTATCAATGGAAAGCGACAAAATGAAGTCTCTTTCATAACAATACAAGAACAGATCAGCCACAAGAGGTGCGCAATTAGTACCCATCGGAATACCCACAATTTGTCTAAATAACTTAGTACCGAATCTAATATAAATATTGTCAAGTAGAAAGGTGAGGGCATCACACACTTTCTGACATGACCAAAGTGTATAATTCTTATGCTCTTTAGAAGTGAAAAATGAATTTCTGACATTACATGCAAGATAGAGAGAATCTTCTCTGTGAAAAGCCCATTCAATTAAATCATTAAGCTTTTCTTTTATAAGATTATGAGGAAGTGTAGTGTAAAGAGTGGAAAAATCGTAGGTAGACAGACTAGAAGCACGAAAATGTCTAGATTTCAATTTATTTAAAACCTCATTCGAATTTTTTATAGACCAAAACAGATTTCTTCCCGATCTTTCAAAGACTTTATCACAATATTTAATTATATGCGTTTTAACAGCAGTAAGAAAGGAAGTTAATAATTTAGAAAGTTCAGTGGTAGTGCAAGAGCTAGAATTTGCAATAAACCGTGCTTTGTAAGGTTTTTTATGAAGTTTTGGTAACCAGTATAGCGTAGGAAGCTTGTCTTGGCCTTCGTTAACACACACAGCAAACTTGGTGGCTGAAAGACAAACATGTTTATCTACTATAGCTCTCTCTTCAGCTAAAGGCTGAAGTTCATAGGCCTTAGTACCACCAAGCTCCTGCTTAAGCGTGTTAACACAGTGGAGCCGTCACACAACGACGACGTTGTTAGCGGCCTTGTCTGCAGGGGCCAAAACAAACTTCTTATGAAATTCTTGAATACCTAGTTTAAGATGACGTAAAGACGTCTTGGGCTTAGGAGGTAATAAGTTAGTCTTTTGAGAATAGAAAGAAATGCGTTTATTCACTAGTTTTAAAATGCTAAGTTTCCAGTCCTTAAGGGCTTTATACTCAACATACTCTCGCTTACACCATCGATTACCGAATTCATTCAATGAAGCAGCGATTTCATCTCTACATTTACTGAAATCAATTTTAGAAGAAAACCGATATTTCGGTCCTTTAGAAATTATATTCCTTATCCTAGAATCAGGAATAATTTTCAAATTGCCAGTAATTACATGACCAGCAGCAGGATAGCAATACTTTGAGTTTTTACAATCACACGAATCAGGAGTATTAGTATCAATATCAAGATCTGAAACAAGTTTATTGAAATTAAAAATGATAGATCTAACAGGGTTGTTATATTTATAGCAAATTATAGGTGTTTCAGTATTTTGAAAATAAGCAGGAATGGAAGAAAGTACCGATCTCTCACGGAAGATACTGGGCAAATCTATAAAATCCATACCCTTATTAATGAAGGATATTTTGAAGAAATGGCGTTTATGATTAATTTCAGAATCAATGTAAGGACGGAGAGTAAGACTACCTTTTGGACTGTTCAAAAGTGGTCTTTAAGACCCATTTTGAACAGTCCGAAAGTAGATCTCTGACAAGAGGACATTGTATGTAGTAACGCTACCTACAAAATAAGCTTTTTAAAGCAGAATCAGTTTTAATTTTAGGTGGTCTAAATAGCGGAATTTCACTTAATTTAATAATTGAAGGATTGCCGTTTCTTAAATGAAAATGGCAATCGTCACAAATAGACTTTTCCAAGCAAAACGTTTTGTTAAGACCACTATCCAATATTAGCGGTCCTGGGTTTGTTAAACTAGTAACATAAGGGTCTTGACTCTTAATAATTAGGTCTCTCACCACTGGGGTTCGAGTCTGGCTCTATTCACATGTGAGGCGCCAAGTTCTGCAACAGAAGGTCAGGTGGTTTTTACCCACCTCTGATTAATGCCCACCTCTTATTAACGATCGGCTCGATATGACTGACAGTCTTGAAAGGGGCGTAAAACCAAAATAAATAATTAAATAAACTAGTTACAAGTTTGTTTCTTTCTTTCTTAAAATATTGTTGGTAGAGAACCATGTAGACCCTGATTGGACGCCGCATTCAGTGGTTTTTATTCTAGCTTTCCACTGTAAGCCACTGATTCATTTCGATAGAAGCTTACTAATTCGGATTAAATACATCTATTATAAATGGATTCGTTTGCCATCAGGCATGAACGTCATGCATACCAAGCCAGTTTTGCGGCATTTAAATTAGTTAATAATGTTTAAAAGGTTTCATTAGACATAGATGATGTGTGCTGTAATATATAGAACGTTATATATGAACAGTTTAAATATGTGTGCTAATGTGTCCCCGAAGAATGAAGGACAAATCTATGAAATTGTGTACTTTTGTCAAATCCGTCCACGAACATGTATGTAACATCACGGTAACACACCCGTGCGACATAGTGCATTTTTCACATCTTAAAAAGACCATTTTTCTGATGAAAATCTGTGATATTTTTCTTATAAATACTGCAAACATAGATTGTGGGTGCTCGTTAGAACCGGCGGTTCTAACGAGTACCCACAACCTATGTCTTGGAACAGAAATAAGAAAAATTATGAATACCCCCGAAAACCCCAGTTTTCTCTATATAAAGTGGGGTATATGGGGGTCTTCATTTTACGGACTTGTTCACTTGATGAGTGTTCTTTTTTTTTTTGGTTTGGGTTTTACGGCCCTTTCAAGATTATTTCACTCATATCGAGCCGATCGTTAATCATAGGTGGACGAAAACCGGAGTACCCGGAGAAAAACCACCTGACCTTCCGTTGCAGAACTTGGCGTCTCACACGTGACCCGAGCGAGGCTCGAACCCACGGCGGTGAGAGACCTAATGACTAAGAGTCAGCGCTCTTATCCATTAGGCCACGGAGGCCCGTTGATGAGTGTTCTAGGTCTGGTACATCGGTCCGAACATTTTCACTATTTCAACATCATAGTGAAACTTACCGGTCCCGATAGCTCAGTTGCGGGGAACGGGAGGTCACGGGTTCGATCCCGGGCCGCGACATACCAAAGTCGTTAAAAATGGCACTAGCTGCTCCTCGCTTGGCACTCAGATTTACGGGGTAGAGCTAGGACTGGTCGACCCAGTGTCAGGATAATGTGACCGGGTGTGGTATCATGTAATGTGTCTGGGACATGATACTTCAGTGTGGCAGAACTATAAAAGTGAGCATTGAGCTCCCTGTCGCAACCAGACACCGCCGTGATATGACTGAAAAATTGTTGAAAGCGACGTTAAACCCGAATTCACACACACACACACACACACACACACACACACACACACACACAGAGAGAGAGAGAGAGAGAGAGAGAGAGAGAGAGAGAGAGAGAGAGAGAGAGGGAGAGAGAGAGAAACTTTGATAACTCGAACACAGATACCTCTTTTACCACTCTTTCTAGACCCCCTAGATAATCCAGATATCCGTATATATTAAGACCATTTATGGACCTTTTCTGTTTTATCTCGAAAAGCTATATTGTGTGTACTTATTAGAATCAGTACACACAGCATTCTTTTATTCCCCCCCCCTTATATGATACCCCCTCCCCCCCCCCCCCCTTATATGATACCCCCTCCCCCCCCCTTATATAATATTCCCTCGGAGCTCTCGTGCAGTGGTAAAGCGTCGGATTCCAGATCGCGAGGTACCGGGCTCCATTCCATTAACACCCAGTGTTGTGTCCTTAAGCAAGAGACTTTATTCGCATTACATAGTACTGGTTTCTACCCAGGCCAAAAAGGGCCACATGGAAGATAAATACTAGAAAAAGCTAATACTTGTATACCGGTGAAACTTGACCTTTTTTAGCGCTGTGAAAAAAAAACTTTTATTTCGATTAATTTTTAGGGAAAACTGTGTTTGATAGATAGCTGCCAGTTTCTAGGACATCTTTTATACTGATTTTACGAAGGGGCAGTGTTGCGGATCGTGGACGTTATCGTTTTAACGAGTTTAATGAGTTTTTGATATTTTTTGTTGAAGCGGTGAACAGGTAACTTTGGCCCATCAAGTTTATCTGGGCTTTTCCAAAGACTGGCCTGGCGTCTGAAACGACGTGGAAACGACGTAAGCTGAGACTGATTGCTCGTAGAAAATGAGTGACTCCAACTTACATGATGATATAGGTGATTTTGACTTGTCAGAGAGCTCTGAGAGCTATGTAAATGCAGTTATGTCTCAGACTGTTTTGAGTACACCTGTATCAGAGATTTTCAGTAAGAGAAAGAGAAATCTGTCTATGCCAACAATACAGGATACGGCAAAGAAACTTCGTTCAATTAACAGTGATCTCACAGAGGGAGCTGAACGAGAAGGTATATACACAGAAAGCCCAGAGCAAGGTCAGCCTGGACAAGACCTCAGAACTACATCTGAGAAAAATGAAAACAGAAAAGTAATAACAGCAAAAAAGAAGTTATATAAATCACAAAAGAATAACAGTGAAGTGATATGTACAGCAGCCAGTGTCCATGTCGATGCTGATGTAAGTGTGAAAGATATGATTACTCAAATGAATAACACAATGCAGACACTTTTTGCATCCTTGAGTGACAAGATGAAACAGATGGAGCATAACATAGAAGGTAAATTAGTCAGTAAATTCAATCAGCAGATTGACAAACGTGTAAACTCCGAAAGTAAAAAACTAAAAAAAGATATTGAGTCCCAGTTAGCAAATTTACGGACTGATATGTGCGATGATATCGCTGAAGTAAATGCTAAGTTGAACTCTCTGAGTGAAAACTTCCAAAGTAATCCAACGACTGGTCAACCTGGGTCGGATGGTCAATTCCATAATATGGAGAAGAATATAATCATTCGAACTTTGCCATATACTTCGGATGAGGATCTGCGTGGCAAGGTTAATAATTTGATTAGAGATGGTCTTAAGATGGTAGGGGTAGATATTGATCATGTTGAACGAAAGGAATCGCGTGTGGAATCTACCCCTGGTGTTGTGGCTGTCACAATTGGTTCAAAGATAGATAAACAAAATATTCTGAAGGCGAAGGCTAAATTAAATAAAAGTCACAGATTTAAACGTGTGTTTATACATCCTGACCTGCCAAAACGTGAGCGACAGTTGGCAGCAAATTTTAGAAAGGTGGTCAATGCAGTCCAGAATAATGATGTGAAACTTTTCGTAAAAGGGTCTAGGGTGCTTACATCAAGGCGATCATCAGTGGACGAAGACTCGTCAACTCGAGACACTCGGGAAAGATCATATTCCGGGGTCAGAGATTTTGGGGATGATTATCAGCATTATGAACATGAGAGGATGAGCTCATATGCTTCCCATTCAACTCAGGAGGATAATAGGCGCTTTGCAGATGACAGACAATACCTTTCTGAGCGACAGGCGCCTGAAAAGCGGAGAAGTGCCCCAAAAGGTGTTAACTTGGAAAAAAACATGGTGGTCGCTACTCTGGAAATGGCCTGTCCCCGACCAGAGGGCCGCCTGCGGATCGAAGTGGGTCTTCGAGCCGTGGTGGGCGTTCTGCTGGAGACAGGCATGAAGAGAGTGGTGGGCGTTCCACCTTTGGTGGTCAGTCAAAAAGTCAGCCTAGTGGGAGAAACAGATCAGACTGGAATCAAAAATCCAACGATAATCCCAGAAAATACTCAAAATAGGTCCGAATAGGGTTTTGGAATGTAAATGGCTGGAACATTTGTGACAATTCATTAAATTCCAAGGTCAGATATTCCTGTCTGCAATATATGAATGTTGATTTACTGGCTGTAGCCGAAACACATCTGATTGAAAATGAGGAGCTCAGGGTGGCTGGTTACACTTGGTTTGGGCAAAATCGTCCAAATATTCACGTTAATGCTAAAAATGGCTCAGGCGGTGTTGGTTTTTTAATTGAAAATACCTTTGCTAGTAGCTATAATATTCAGGTTCTTGACAAGAGTTATGAAGGTATTGTGTGGATAAATTTTAAACATGTTTTAACTGGGTCTACGTTTAATTTGTGTGTGTGTTACCTGCCACCCGAGGGCTCATCTAGATATGTAAATGTTGATGAATTTTTTGACACCCTGTTGACTAAAGTATACCAGTATCAAAATATGGGTCCATATTACATCTGTGGCGACTTTAATAGTCGCTTAGGTGATTTGGTAGATTATATTGAAGGAGTGGATGAGGTACCGCCAAGAGATATACTGGACTTCAGCAGGAATGCTCATGGTCAATATTTTTGCAATTTTTTGACTGATAGTAATTGCTGTGTTTTAAATGGAAGAATAGATCCGCAGAATAATGGTTTTACTTCAATTTCAGTGAAAGGCAGAGCCGTTGTTGACTATTTTGCTGTTCCGTATACTTCTCTGCATTACATTAAAAGTTTTGAAATATTAAGTTCATCAGATATGGTAAATTTAGCATGCAAGGATGTTGGCTATGAGTCGAGGCATGTGCCTGATCATTCATTGCTGAGGTGCAGTATTCAGTTGGTTGGTCATGAAAATCGGAATATATCAAACATACCAAATGTGTCTTCCATTAAGTTTGACTGCAGCATCATTCCACCAGACTTTTGTAATGATGAAAGTTTCTTATTGTCATTAAATGAGAAAATCCAGGAAATTGGGTCATCAAATTCTGTTCAGGAAGAGGTAAATTTGTTGTATGGCGATTTTTGTGGCATTGTAAGAAATGAAATGTCACGGAAGTTGCCATATAGGCATATAACTCTGATATTTGGGCTTGATAGTAAACGTCGAAGACACAGGAAGCCCTGGTGGAATGATAGCCTTGCAGACAAATGGAATCAAATCTGCATAGCAGAACGAAATTGGCTGAAAACAAAAGACAAAAATCAAAATGAGCTTAAAGATATCTTTATTCGGATGCGTAAAGATTTTGATAGAGAAGTACAGCGTACGAAAAGGCGATATTGGGTTCAGTTACAAAACGAAATGGTCAGCAGTCTAGACACAAACCCTCGAGAGTTTTGGAAGACGATTGGGCGCACTGGTGTGGCAGATAATAGAAATCAAAAAATTCCCTTTGAAGTTAAAACTGAAGAAGGACCAATAAGCACTGATCCAAAAATTGTCTTACAAAAGTGGAAGCAGGATTTTGAGAAAATGTATAATCCAAAAACTTCATCATTGCAAAATGATCATGAGATAAAATTTCAAAGTCCTAATTATACAAATGAAAGTCAAAGCCAACCAGAGGTTAGCGATTTTTGTCGTCCAATCACTCTCGAGGAGGTTCGTCGAGCAGTCTTACAGTTAAAGTCAAATAAAGCCTCTGGGGTGGATGGGATTCCTGGTGAGGTTTTGAAAAATGCCAAAGTAATTACATTTCTGCATAAGTTCTTTAATGCATGTTTTGAGGCTGGAAAAGTCCCAGAAACTTGGTCAAAAGGTATTATAAACCCTATTCCTAAAGCCTCTACCAGTGATTCTAGGGATCCACTTTCATACAGAGGCATTACTTTAGCACCTGTGACATATAAAGTGTACTGTACAATTTTGAACGAAAGATTAATTAGCTGGAATGAACAGCATAACATCATTGTCGATGAGCAAAATGGTTTCAGGAAAAAGAGAAGCACATTAGATCATTTGACAACTCTGACCAGCATTATTGAAACAAGGAAAAAAACAAGAAAGTCAACTTATTGTGCCTTTATAGACTTTCAAAAGGCATTTGATTCTGTGAATAGAGATATTTTGTGGCACAAGCTACAGGATATTGGGGTTACAGATAAATTATTTGCAGCTATAAGGACGCTGTATGACAAGGTCTTGTGTACAGTTAGAATAAATGGTTTCAATACTGACTGGTTTGAGGTAAAATGTGGCTTAAAGCAAGGCTGTCCTTTATCACCAGTCCTGTTCAGCTTCTTCATAAATGATCTTGCTTTGAAAATGAAAAGCACGGGTATTGGTGTGGTTTGTGGGGAGGACAAGATAAACATCTTGTTATTTGCTGACGACATTGTCCTTTTGGCTGAAAATCCACAGGATCTACAAGTTCTACTGAATATTTTGAGTACATGGTGCACGCTGAACAGGATGGTGATAAATGCAACAAAATCTAAAATAGTTCATTTTCGAACACCATCAATTCCCAGATCAGATACAAATTTTACTATTGGTGATGTAAAGTTGGAGGTAGTTGAGTCTTAAATACTTAGGCCTCATTCTAACTGTATTTCTAGATTTCTCAGAAACAGCTAAGGCTGTGGCTAAGTCCGCAAATAGAGCATTAGGCCTGATTATTGCTAAGGCAAAGTCTTTTGGTGATGTACCCTATAGTGTCTTTTACAAGCTATATGAGAGTATTGTGTGCCCTGTAATTATGTACGGAGCCCCAATATTGGGAACGGAATGTTTCAGCTGTATTCGGGCCGTGCAAAATCGAGCAGCTAGATATTTTCTAAATGTAGGTAAATACACACCAGTTGCAGCTGTAAGCGGTGACACTGCATGGTACCCAATGGAATGTAGGTTGTGGAAGTCAGTTTTGAATCATTGGTGCCGTTTAGTGAACATGGACAATAGTCGATTAAACAAACGAGTGTTTATTTGGTGTGATACAAAAAGTACTAATTCATGTAGAAACTGGAATTTTAGAGTTAGGAAACAGTTCCAAAAGTATAATGTACAGGAAAGCTACCAAATTTCATATCCCATAGAACCAAGTTTTATATGCTCGCAAATTGTAGATAAAGTATATGATGACTTTGTCCAGAAATGGCACAGTGATTTAAATCAGACCTCGGCGAGAAGAGGCACTGGTGGAAACAAACTTCGTACATACAAGCAAATGAAAAATGATTTTCATGTTGAGCCTTACTGCTTACAAATACTGTCTAGAAAGCATAGAGGATCGCTGGCTAAGTTCAGGTCTGGAATAGCCCCCATTAAGGTGGAAACTGGACGCTATCAAAATTTGAATTTGAGTGAGCGAGTTTGTTTCCATTGTACCTCTTGCATCGAAGATGAGGAACACGTACTGGTGGTCTGTCCTATATATGATGATTTAAGGCTGAGTTTAATTAGAGAGGCATTGTTGGTAAATCCTGCATTTGAAGGTTATAGCAATATGCAAAAACTGTGTTTTCTTTTGTCTGATTCTAGAATGGTGAGGTCATGTGCCAAAGTTTGTTCATTGATACTTGAACGTAGGAGAAACTTTTTAAGTCGTCTGTAACTTTTATTCCAGAAAAATAACATTAATTTTTAAGCGCACGTCTCCGGCCAAAACCCTAACTTTTATGTATTGTGAAATGGCGTTTTACTAAATAAGTGTATGAATGCTATGCTTTTTGCACTGTGCATGTGCCATAATTCATACCGCACAGATTCAAACGCCATGATATTTCATGCTATTGTGTGTGTGTGTGTTTTTGTTCATACTTGTGTGTGTGTGTGTGTGTGTGTGTGTGTGTGTGTGTGTGTGTGTGTGTGTGTTTTGTACAGTGAGAATGTGTGCGGTGTCTTGAGAGAAGCTGGCTGTGCCATTCCCAATGCATGCCTCTATGGTTGTGATCCCCTTGAGCCCCACTTTTATTTAGTGGAACTGGGGTTTGTGGGGATATACATTACTGTAGTCCTCGTTCTTCTGGAGCATGGATTGTGGGTTCCCGTTTGGGCCGCCTCAATGAGGCGGTTCTTGCGGGTGCCTATGGTCTGTGTTCTAGGCGGGAATGTTAAAGGTATCCGATAGTGAAAACTTCCATAAGCCGGTTTTTCTCGGGGCAGGGCCCACTTTCATATATCTGTATATCATGGTATACAGGTTTTTTATAAATGCTAATACTTGAAATAACTCAAGTTTTACTGTCTCTCACAATTCTTTTAGAATGGCAGTTGTATATGTACTTGTTAGTTTTAAATATATGATAAGTTTTAATGTATATACACTGGTGAGACAAAAATAAACGATACTACTACTACTACTACTACTACTACTAGTTTACTAAATGTGTTACCCTCTATAAATAAATTCGTTTATTGTAGACTATCTTATGGATTGCTTTTGTTACGGAAGCATTTAATAAAAGGTCACTGTGACTCGTTTTCTATTGATTGGTTTCACGTTTCAAAGACAGGACTATTTTCCATCTGATTACCCCAGCTGGTTACACTGCAACATCCCTTGCGTATTAATACCCGGTAATTACCGGAACCCTACCCGAAACGGAGCGTGGTAGCTCAGTGGTTAGTGCAGAGGCCCCCGGGTCGATTTCCTGCAGCGGTAATAAAATTGTGGCATCCGGACATGCTCCATTGGCATCATTTGCAGGGATGAATGCCACAAAGTGCACCGTCCTTCGATAGGGACGTAAACTGGACCATCCCCCCCCCACCTCCCCCCCCCACCCCGTGCAGGCAGAATCTTCCCATGTGCAGGTAAAAGATCCCTACCGTAATTGCATGGATAGTATGTAGGCTTTCATCATGCAAATCTGGAGTGTATGTAATGTACACCTTTCTAGAATGTCCGCGAGGGCGTATGACGGTATATTGAGAAAGAAAGAAAACTTATCACCTGTACATGCATGATTGCTCTCGCTCTTGAAAAATAAACCTAAATTCGTGGTTTACATTATGTTGACCTCACCCTCATCTAGTTCTTCACACATCTAGTTCTTATTTATAGGATTTTTTATTATACCCGCTTTTTCGAAGAAAAATCGGGTATATTGTTTTCGTACCACAGTTCGATCCGGCGTCAGTCCGTCTGTCTGTCCGTCCGTCCGTCCGTCCGTCCATCCGTCTGTCCGTCTGTCTGTCTGTCCGTCCGTCACGTTTCTTGTAAATGGATCTCCTCTGTAACCACTGAAGTTACACTTTTGAAACTTTGCATATGGATAGTACATGGAATGTAGATGGCAGTGGGCAACTTTTTTGTGACCTTGACCTCAACATGACCCCAAGGTCAAAGGTCAAAAATTATGATTTGCCATATCTCCTAAACTATTGGAGTTACACTTCTGAAACTTTGCTTATTGGATGGTCCTTGGAATATAAAATATGTCAGGCTACTTTTGATGTGACCTTGACCCCAAGGTCAAAGGTCAAAAAGTATGATTTTGCCATATCTTCTAAACTATTAGAGTTACACTTCTGAAACTTTGGTTATTGCATGGCCCTTGGAATATAGAATAAATTTGCATACTTTTGGTGTGACCTTGACCTCAACATGACCCCAAGGTCAAAGGTCAAAAATTATGATTTGCCATATCTCCTAAACTTTTGGAGTTACACTTCTGAAACTTTGCTTATTGGATGGTCCTTGGAATATAGAATATGTTGGGCTACTTTTGTTGTGACCTCGACCCCAAGGTCAAAGGTCAAAAAGTATGACTTTGCCATATCTTCTAAACTATTGGAGTTACACTTCTGAAACTTGGTTATTGGATGGCTGTTGGAATATAGAATAAATTGGGATACTTTAGGAGGACCTTAACATAACTCCAAGGTCAAAAGTCAAAAAGTATGACTTTGCCATATCTTCTAAACTATAAGAGTTACACTTCTGAAACTTTGCTTATCAGTTAGAATGCTCTTTGCAACTTTTTTTAACTAACATGTAGTTTTGGCTAGCTAATACATAGTCATTAGTGTTATTCATAGAAAAAGCGGGTATTTGCGATGGTATACCATCGACTGCAGATCTAGTTATTATTATTTTCATAAGGTTTACCTAGAATGCGAAATAAAAAGGTTAACCTAAAATGCGAAATGAAAGAAACAATAAATGTAGGCATATAGTGCAAGTAGTTGTGAGTGAAAGATCGGTAGTTTTGCTTTATGTCACATTGAAGAGAACATTTAGAAATCCTTATTTGTAATCTGTGACTGTCATACACTTACATATTAATTGGCATATTATTACAACATACGCATGGTAAGTTACCTACGTATGTTCTGAAATCTGTGACTGTCATACACTTACATATTAACTGGCATATTATAACAACATACGCATGGTAAGTTATATCTGTTCTGACATCTGTGACTGTCATACACTAACATATTAACTGGCATATTATTACAACATACGCATGGTAAGTTATCTATGTTCTGACATGTGTGACTGTCAAACACTTACATATTAACTGGCATATTATAACAGCATACGCATGGTATGTTATATAAGTTCTGATATCTATGCCTGTCATACACCTACATATTAACTGGCATATTATTACAACATACGCATGGTAAGTTATCTATGTTCTGACATCTGTGACTGTCAAACACTTACATATTAACTTGCATATTATTACAACATACGCATGGTAAGTTATCTGGCATCTGTGACTGTCATACACCTACATGTTAACTGGCGGTCCCCGTCCATCGGGGCTTGAAGAAATGTATGGGCTGCATGATGCTTCCACGCAGAGCTGAAACCGACCCGCACACGAGTACTGGTAAACTGCTTAGAGGATCTAAGCCTGCCCAGGCAAAGTGGTGCGAGTCGGCCGCCCATGCTTATATACCCTATTTGTTTCATTGGGCAGCAGGGCTTGAGATGTCATTTCTTCTCAACGTCGGGTAAAAGTCCCACAAAATTGGAAGCAACGTCTCCAAAATGACATATACAGCGTTGACGGGGACGTTAAACCTCAAATCAAACAAACAAACATATAAACTGGCATATCATTACAACATACGCATGGTAAGTTATCTACGTTCTGACATCTGTGACTGTCACACACTTACATATTAACTGGCATATTATTACAACATACGCATGGTAAGTTATATATGTTCTGACATCTGTGACTGTCACACACTTACATATTAACTGGCATATTAGTACAACATACGCATGGTAAGTTATGTATGTTCTGACATCTGTGACTATCACACACATACATATTAACTGGCATATTATTACAACATACGCATGGTAAGTTCTGTCATTTTAGTGCTGCACAAATTAATGTGTGCTAAGCGTAGACTCAAGCTTTTTCTTAAAGCTAATACTTGTTATTATAAGGCCTATTTTTCTATGGAAGATCGAGCAGATACCGTTGTCTGGTACTATGATTAACCTCAAAAGTTGCAACAAATTTTTACGGTCCAATAGGTAGTCTAGTTATTTAAGATTGACCGTAATTTAGTTTAAAGACTTATTTCCCAGAATTCAACTTTTGTACGCTAGACTGCATGTTTACGACAATAAATCTGTGCGAAATAATGTATTTTTCATATCTCCTAAATGGTTAATTCTCTGATAAAAAAAAAAAAGTGTGACATTATACTTATTTATATTCAAAACATAGGATTTAGGTTCTCGTTTGTCTTGAAGCAGAACTAATAAGCCTAATTACAGGATATTTACTTTTTTAAAGCGGTTACCAAAAATTATTTCATGGTGTTGAAAACATCCGAAGTTTCACGATTGCGAAGCACGAGTGAAAATTTGGATGTTTTCAACACACGAGATGAAATACTTTTGGTATCCGACGGAAAAAAAAGTAAATTTTCTTTTTATTTTATATATTTATACGGATATTTACGGTAACTGATCAATCGTATCGTACGTCACATTGACGTCACAAACATAAACAAATCGCCATTTTGAACACAGCATTTTTACAGTTCAAGGTAGTTTAGAGTATAATTGTATCGATAACATATGAATTTCGGCGACAAAAAGTAGTCCGGGCTGCTACTGTGAAAATAACAGGGTCATGTTATTTTTTACAGTGTGAAAATATCTTTTCATAGTGTGAAAGGATCAATTTATTCGTTTCAGAGATGCATTGGTTTCACTGCAGAGTATAAAATAAAACTGTTTACCACTGTAAATCCCAGTTTTGTTTTCTAAATAAAAAGGGTTTGCGATGATTTACATGTCATGGATTTGTTAACGTGATGTGAACGGTATTGTTAACCACAGCTCTGTTTTGAAGAGTCTCAATAAACCAAGCCTCTCATTTTCTTTTTGTTATCTTCCTATGTGAGCCCCGCCAAGCGAATTTGTGTCTTCGAGCATTCCGTGATGACAAATTTTAACTGCGCATGCCCAGCCATTCAGAGGGACCAGAGATATGGCTTTCTGTCTGAAGGTTCCTCTTGAATCACTGCTTGTATGAGCGAGCAGCGAAGGTTCTGGCGAGACTGCGCGGATGCGCAGGCTCGCCTGAACCTTCGCTGCTCGCATTGGCGATAAGTACCAAAATCGCTTGCCGGGGCCCATGTTATTGTTCCATCAATAGCTTACGTCACAAACAGTGTCATGGCGTCATCTAAAATCACATTAGAAAAGTGTCGTTAGTAGACTATGATCAGGCCCCGCCGATCGGGGCTTGAAGAAAAAGATGGGCTGCATGATGCTTCAATGCAGAGCTGAAACCGACCGCACACGAGTACTGGTGAACCGCTTATAGGATCTAGGCCTGCCCAGGCAAAGCGGTGCCAGTCGGACCGTCCATGCTTATAATCCCTATTGGTTTCATTAGGCGACAGGGCTTGAGGCGTCATTTCATCTCAATGCCGGGTAAAAGTCCCACAAAATGGAAGCAACGTCTCAAAAATGACCTAAATCTCAAATCAAACAAACAAACAAACAAGTAGGCTATGAGACAGTAGGGCGTAGGCTTCCCCTCAGGGTAATTTCGTTGACCTATTTTGAAAGCCCAGTATCTGCTTTCTGCCACCTGGCGATCAGGACATTTGCGCGTAATAGCTTGCCCAATAGGCTAATTTTAATATATCTGATTATTAAAATGATTAATTATGAGTATTAATTATATCCGTCAACCTTACGTACAATAGTGTAGCTATAGGCAGAACAGTTTAAAATTGTTCTATTCTATTCAACACTATTAGTCCAGTATTCTATTCTGTTCAACACTATTAGTCCAGTATTCTATTCTATTCATCTTATTCATCAAGCCAATTTAACTTGTTATGACTACCTCTATGATAACAAGTTACTGATTGGTCAGGAACTTGTGGGTGAAAAGGTGCAAGTTTATTTACATACTTCAGGCACAGCTTGTGTTATCGTCATAGAGGACGGATGTCTATTGAAATACCTTCCCTGCAACCCACCCTTATTTTACTTAGTATTTGTCTTGTGTTTTGCTGCAATGCTGATAAAATTTGAGTGGTCTGATTTCACGTTGCTGAAATGTGCTCAAACTATGCAGCAATCAGTGCAGATCTTGATACTGACTTTCGAATACTTGGGGTATTTGAGGTACTGCATTACAATCCTGTATGGGTCAGATAGTTGTAATAAATACTAAGATTTATGTCTGCAATTTTCTACCCATCTTTCAGGGCCTCCAGTGGTCATGAAAAAAGTTTACCATGTTTACTGTGCCCTTAAAGTTAAAAAAATAAAAAAAAATAAAAAAAATGGACATTTGAAAGTCCTGCATGATCAGGCCATGGTTAAAAATCCATTACTGTGGAATTCTGTATCCAAAGTATGTAGATTGAGCGGCAGGCAGTGAACACCTTGTTTGGACTACTCCTTCTCTGTGTCTACGCTGCTTGCTAAGATCTGGCTGACACGTTTATTTCGACTCCATAAATTGTAGAAAAGTTTGCAGTGTTTTTAAAATCTTAAAAATTTGGACATATTTATAAATGTTCTGTATGTCTTCTAAAAATGATTTGTCAGTTTGTTTGTTTTGAGGTTTAACGTCCCTGTCAACACTGTATATGTCATTTTGGAAATGTTGCTCCCAATTTTGTGTGACTTTTGCCCGGCCTTGTGGTGGAATGACTTCTCGGGGACCCCTGTCGCCCAGTGGATCCAGTGGGGTTTGTAGGCATGGATGGCCGACAAGCACCACTTTTGGATCCTCTGAGTGGTTTACTAGTGCTCGAGTGCGGTCTGCTTCGGCTCTGCGGGGAAGCATCCTGCGGCCCGTCTGTTTCTCCAGGCCCCGGAGGGCGGGGACGTCTAAAAATGATAAAAAAGAAAAAAAAATCCATGATAAGAGTAATAAGTGAAGTTATGTGTCCAAAGTATGTTGATTGACCGGCAACAGTGGGGACCCTGATAGGACTGCCTCTACTGAGGCAGTCAGATCTGGAGCTGCACTGGTTGCCTAAACATCACGTGAGCAAGTCCGTGAATGAGCACCCCTGGACTCCACTTTATATAGACAAAAGTGGGGTTTACATTAATTTTGGGTACATTAATTTTCTTATTTCTTCGCCGGGAAATGGGTTGTGGGTGCTGGTTGGAGCCGCTCAAAGAGGCGGTTCTAATGGGCACCCACAGCGTGTGTTTGGGGTGGGAATAACAAAAATATGACAGTTTTTCATCAGAAAAATAGCCATTTTGGAGATGTGAAAATTTAAAAATGGACTATGTTGCGCGGATGTGTTAACGTTTCTGACATATCTCGAAATCTCCAGAGGTTGGAAAAAAAAAAAAAAAAACTTTTTTTCTTTTTTTTTTTTTTTTTTTCTTTCTTTAACAGTGTTCTTAAAGTCCGGAGAGAAAAAAAAAAAAAGAGGAAAAAATAGACATCTGAAAGTTACGGAACCCGGGGGGGGTGTTGTTGGTATGTTGTGCGAACGAGATGTTGGGTTGTGCGGGCGGGATGGTGTCTTGTGTGTGGGGGATGGTGTGTTGTGCGGTGCGGGCAGGATATTGTCTTGTGCGGGCGACATAATTTATGTTGTGCGGGCAACATGTCAACATGTTGTCTTGTGCGCGCGGGATGGTGTATTGTTTGCGCAGCTTGGTGTCTTGTGCGCGCGAGATGTTGTCTTGTTTGCGCAACATGTTTCTTGGATGTTGTCTTGTGCGTGCAGGGTGTTGTCTTGTTCGCGCAATGTATTGTCTTGTGCGCACGAGATGATGTCTTGTGCGGGCAGGGTGATGTCTTGTGCGGGCAGGATGTTGGGTTGTGCGAGCGAGGTCTGCGCGGGATCTGTGTTGTGCGGACGAGGTGTTGTCTTATGCGCGCAGGATGGTGTGTTGTGCGGGCAGGATGTTGTTTTGTCCTCGCAGGGTAGTGTGTCTTGTGCGGGTGAGGTGGTGTCTTGTCTGCGCGGAGATGGTATGTTGTCCGCGTGGGACGGTGTGTTGTCCGAACAAGATGAAGTCTTGTCCACTCAGGATATTGTCTTGTTCGCACAGCATAATAAAGGGGAAAATTCATGTTCCTTCCTGGGTTCCGTAGAAAGTTCTGCAATTCTTCTAAAAATGATCAGGTCATGGTTAAAAAATCCATGTTGGGGGTTATAGTAGGGTTATGTGTCCAAAGTATGTAGATTGACTGGCAACAGTGGGAACCAAGATAGGACTGCTCCTGCTGAGCAGTCAGGTCTGGGTCTGCACTGGTTGCCTAGATCTTTCTGACATGTTTCTGGGTCTCCAGAGCTTGGAGAAAAATTCACAGTGTTCTTAGGGTTCAGGGAGGAAGAGGAAAAAGAAATAAAAATCAAAATTACAGCAAACAGGGGGGACCCTGACATGACTACTTTTCTGAAGCAGTCGAGTCTGGGTCTACACTGTTTGCCTTGATTTCTCTGACGTGTTTCTGGCCCTCCAGAGATTGGAGAAAAGTTAAGTCCTAAAAATTTGGATATCTGAAAGCTCTGTAATTCTTCTAAAAATGATCAAGCCATGGTTAGAAATCTATGATCAGACTGACTTTACAGTGGTGTACTTGTCAAAAGTGTGCAGATGGACTAACAGCGGTGAGGACCCTGATGGTACTGCTCCTACTGAAGCAGTGGAATTTGGATCTTTACCGTTTGCCTGGTTCTGTCTAACCATAAACTTTGGTTTATTACGGTGTTGTATGATATCATTCATTGGTGTTACATGCATTTATGTATGGCTACATGGCAAACAATGATATATGTTTGCAAATTCTGGACCTCTTGTGCACAAGCACTGAGGACCCTGAAAGGACTGCTCCTACTGAATGGTCAACTATGTATCCAGATCTCTCTGAACCTAAAACTTGGGGTCATGAAGTTGCATTCATGTATGACTGCACTGAAAGAAATGATCAGTGTTTGCGAATTCTGGATCTTTTATGCACAGGCAGTGAGGTTCCTGATAGGACTGCTTCGGCTGGGGAGTCAGATCTGGGTCTGCACTGTTTGTCTTGATCTATCTGACCACAAACTTGGTTTTGTGGGATATTAATGGGTGCAACATGCATTTATATATGGCTGCGTTGAAGCAGTTGTCTATGTTTGCAGACTTTTATGCACAAGTAGTGACGACCCTGATAGGACTGCTTCGGCTGAAGCAGTCAGATCTGGATCTGCACTGTTTGCCTAGTTCCTTCAAGCCATAAACTTCAGGTTATTACGGTTTTGTATAGTGTTATTAGGTGCAACGTGCATTCATCCATGGCTGCGTTGAAAACAATGATCTATGCTTGCAGATTCTGATTCTTTTATGTAGAGCTGGTGACGACCCTGATAGGACTGCTCCTGCTGAAGCTGTCAGATCTGGATCTCCACTTTTTTCCTAGATCTGTCTGACCACAAACTTAGTTTTGTGGGATATTATCGGGTGCAACATGCATTCATATATGACTGCGTTGAGAACAGTGATCATTGCTTGCAGATTCTAATTCTTTTATGTACAAGTAGTGGCGACCCTGATAGGACTGCTCCTACTGAAGCAGTCAGATCTGGATCTGCACTGTTTGTCTAGATGTTTGTCCATTAACTTAGGGCCATTGACCCGTTTTTTTCTGTGCGGAATGGGGTCTTTCTCTTGATTTATAGCAGAGTTCATTAAAAAAAAAATGGGGTCTCGGGTTGTGTGTGTGTGTGTTTTTTTTTTTTCCGGGATTTTTTTTTTTTATTATTTATTTATTTATTTTTTTCATCAAGTGGCTGGGCTTTTGGCGGGCAGTGGAGGCCCTGATCGGGCGCCGGGTTCTGTGGCGTCTGATCTTGCCCTGCACTGTTTGCCGGGGTGCCTCCTTTGGTACTGGATGGGTTAGTGATATCACTGGGGTGCAACATGCAGTCATGTATGGCTGCGTTGAGAACAATGATCTATATTTGCAGATTCTGGATCTCCACCTGTAGATATTGATTGTTAGCAAGCTGTATTTCGAATCACTCACATTTTTGTGCAGCTCTAATTCAGCCACAACTAACAACTGCAACCTGAGCCAGGCGGCTTGCCGTACAAGTGTCCTAAATGTTTGGACAGAAGAGTAACCAGGGCAGACCCAGATTGATCAGCTTCTTTCCGATCAGGGTCTTCACTTTTTGCTGTTCTAACTAGTTTAAACATGTCCATATTTGTAAACTAAGACTGTGATTGCAGTATATGTACATGTACGTCCAGACTTTTGGGTATTTTTGCGGTAACTGTATACATGTCCCACTGCCACTTTATAGCACGGTTATAGAGATCAAAAAGAGGGAGGAGAGGAGAGGAAAAAGGAAAAAAAAAATATTTTTTTTTTCTCTCCATCTTTAATGAGCCGTGTTATGGGGAGGTCGTGATACATGTTATTGTATGTTTTTCCTTGTTTCATTGTTTCTTTGCATTAATCTAGTTTCATTCTTTCACGTTAGTATGTCCATCAGGGCTTTCCTGTTTTCTTAATAAACTTTGAAACTTTGAAACTTTGTTTTGTGTTGTTTGAATGTTATGTTATGATTTTCCCCCCTCTGTTTGTTATTCTGTTTTAATTAATGGTATTTACAAAGTAGAATATGGTGTTGTAGTTCAGTTATGATGGAATTGATAGAGGTATATTTTACCTATTTACTGAACATTAGTTCTTACAAACTTTCGTCTTTTCTTGATTGAAAGTTGTATTAGTTGTCTATTCTAGCTGGCGAATATGGAAATTTATTGCATAAATATCTAGAAATTATCTTCCGCATTTGCGTTAGCTAGTAATTCGTGTTTACTATCCGACTAGAATTTAATTTGTAAGAACAGTAAGAGAATATGGCCTAAGGTAATTAAATTATATTTATAAGTATCTCTTAGTGGTCAATTCTATTCCTAGTAGATATAACATAGGGAATAATTTCGTACCCTTTATAGGCTATTTTGACAATATATATATTTTTTTTTAAGCTGTCATGGCGGTCATCTTGAATTTCTTCAAGTGACATCTCCTCCCGAACCAAAGGTCTGATCGAGCTAAAACTTGATGGGAGGCATTGAGGCGAACTGCAGATTTACATTCGCAAAAATCATACCATTCCGATTTCCAAGATGGCCTTGAAATTCTCCAAATGATATCTCCTCCGGAACCAAAGGTATGATCGAACTGAAACTTAATCGAGGCGACATGGAGATTCAGATTTGCTAAAATCTATGTGTTCTGACATCCAAGATGGTTATCATGGCGGTCACTTTTAAATTCTTTAAACGACATCTCCTCCTGAACTGAAAGTCAGATCATTACGATTACTCACCCGTACGACAAAGTGCATTTTTCACATTTCCAAAATGGCTACTTTTCTGATGAAAATCTGTCATATTTTTCTTATAAATGCTCATAACATAGGTTGTGTGTTCTCGTTAGGACCGCCTCATTGAGGCGGTTCTAACGAGTACCCACAACCTATGTACTGGAGCAGAAATAAGAAAAATAATGAAGACCCCCGTAAACCCCAGTTTTCTCTATATAAAGTGGGGTGTAGTCGGGTCCTCTTTTGATTTGAAGTTTAACGTCCCCGTCAACACTGTAAAGGTCATTTTGGAGACGTTGCTTCCAATTTTGTGTGACTTTTACCCGGCATTTAGATGGCATGACATCTCAAGTCCTGTCGCCCAATGAAACCAACAGGGTATATAAGCATGGACTGGCCGATTCGCACGCATTGCCTGGGCAGGATTAGATCCTCTAAGCGGTTTACCAGTATTCGTGTGCGGTTCGGTTTCACTCTGCGTGGAAGCATCATGCAGCCCATCTATTTCTTCAAGCCCCGATGGGCTGGGGCTAGCCAATCAGAAAGTAAGATTGAGCTGAAACTTGATGAGAGCCATCTAGCAGGACATCATGGTGACCCCACACTGTTTGCTCAGAATACAGGATTTGTGTGGGTTAAACCTCAGTCTCCGTTCAGGATCACTTTCTCAACCTACCATCACGTGACCAATAAATGAAAAAGGTTAACTTTGGAAGCAAAGAATACATATTAGAATGAAAACCGGAAACTCGGTTTTATTGAGTTTCTTCATAAACAGCACTGTTGTCTGCAAGGCTGGATACGCCCCTAGCATCGATGTCAGCGGTACTCGATTTTCAAATTACTCGCAATGGACTCGATGCATCATCCAAAGAAAGTAAAAATATAATCTGCATTCTGACGAAGTACGGGGAGACGTTTTACGGCCGCCACACAGCACTAAACACCAGCAGCAGTGTCGTAAAATTAATGAAAAAGGTTAACTTTGGAAGCAAAGAATACCACCGTGAAATGACTACCCTCTAAACCCCGCTTTACGTAGAGCAAACTGGGGTTTACAAGGGGTACACATTATTTTTTCTTATTTCGCTCAAAGACATAGGTTCTGGATGCGCGTTAGAATCGCCTCAATGAGGCGGTTCTAACGAGCACCCGCATCCTATGTTTGCAGTATAAATAAGAAAAACATCAGGAACTTTTATCAGAAAAGTAACCATTTTAGTAAAAATGCACTATGTCTCACGGATAAGTTTTCAGAATGCACAATAGACAATCGAGCCACTAGTTCTGCCAGTACTTTGATCGGGCCATGAGCGACAGTATTGTGTCACAAGATTGTTTGTTTGTTTGTTTGTTTGTTTGTATTGGAGTTTAACGGCCCAGTCAACAATATTTAGGTCAATTTTGAGCCGGTAAACACCTATTCACACTTTTCCTGGGCAGTCTTATACGTAAGCGGTTAACCAGTACAGTGCAAATTCTTTCGCCAGAATCTGCCAGCTGCCCTTCTTGAATCAGCGGATGGGTGAGAATTACCGTAGAAAAGATTTCATGTGCCGACCCCGGCAGGTATCGAACCCGAGTCCTCCTGATCACCAGTCAGACGCGCATCCAACTGAGCTTACGAGGCCGGCATCACAAGAAAGTGGAATCTCAATAAATACACATCCAATTAGCTGCACATTCCAAATAATCGTGTAGATTCAATCTGGTCTCAGCTGTTCAAGGCATAATTAAATTAACGAGATCGTTGGTGATGAAAATGTTAATTGTTTTGGCAAGCTAAATATCTAATACTCTGGTATTTTTGCTTGAAAAATGAGAAAAGGTTATTGACAATTTTCAGCAAAATTATTAGAACATTTGCCATATTAAATGTTCCAATTTTAGCAATACGTTACGACGTAAATCACGAATACACACCTATATAACTTTGACCCCCTGAAACCCCACTTATATATAGTAAAACTGGGGTTTACAGGGGAATATAATAATATTCTGTTCGTCAGTACGATAACACACCCGTGCGACACAGTGCATATTTACATCTCTTAAATGGCTACACCGACAAGTCAATGACAGTCACATGGACTTCAGCATAGAAGAGCTACTGCGCTTTATAGATTTAGGTCGATTGATAAGCAATCGTCCCAAAAGTTGGAATGAGATACCACACATACCGAAAAAGCTGTTTTGCAAAAATATCTGATCTTGCGTCACGCTAGCATGCCTACTGGCGCAAAACAGTAATTGGGCCCCGTCAAGCGATTTTGGTACTTATCGCCTCTGCGAGCAGCGAAGGTTCAGGCGAGCCTGCGCATCCGCGCAGTCTCGCCAGAACCTTCGCTGCTCGCTCATACAAGCAGTGAATCAAGAGGAACCTTCAGACAGAAAGCCATATCCATGGCCCCTCTGAATGGCTGGGCATGCGCAGTTAAAATTTGTCATGACGGAATGCTCAAAGACACAAATTCGCTTGGCGGGGCTCGTATATTCCTTGGGTGTCAAAGAAACGCTTGAAAATCTTTTCACGCACGCTATTTAACTCATCCATATTGATTGGAACTTACTATGCTTTATTTTATGGGTGCCTGGTGTGTTTTATCTGTATACGTTTTGTCAATGAGTCGTCTAATCAGGGTCAGAACTGTTTTCTCAAAGTATGTAACGTGATGTCAAAATTAGAGAATAAAATAACAGAAGTGAAGGAGTCGATATAATTATCTCCCATTACCTCCCATACCCCATACCCCCCATTACGAAAACACGCCTATTCAAATATATTGGAAAATTTTACCAGCAAAAATGATATTTTTCACATATACATACATGTATATTTATATATATATATATTTTTTTTCATATTTCTTCTCAAAACATAGTACCCACAATCTATTTTTAGAGCAGAAATAAGAAAAACAATATATACCCCTGTAAACCCCTATAAAAGCGGGGTTTAATGGGGGTCAAAACTATATAATGAATCCAAGTTACCAAAAGAAAAGAAACACAAACATAAAATAACTTCTCTATAATGAAAATGCCACAGGCGGAAAGCCAAAAGGGGTGTTACTTTCCCACAAAATGACCGAACAATACATAGGCGAACTATGCAAAACAATGCAAAGCCGAACTAGATCTATAACAAAAAAAATAAACTACGACAGAAGAACCGCCTCAAACTTTGAGGCGGTTCTTCTGTCGTAGTTACATTTGAGGCCAGTAAAATGTTATTTACACGGGGGGGGGGGGGGGGGGGAAGGGGTAGTGCGGGGGGCTTAACAATCCTCGCTCTTGGTTATGTTTTTTGTTTTTATTTGATTTGAGGTTTAACGTCCCAGTCAACACTGTAAAGGTGATTTCGGAGACGTTGCTTCCATTTTTGTGGGACTTTTTCCCGACATTGAGATGAAATGACATCTCAAGCTCTGTCACCCAATGAAATCCAATAGGGTTTATAAGCATGGGCGGACCTTCTCGCATCGCTTTGCCTGCGCAGGCTTCCATTGTGGAATTTTGAAAATACTTGAGGGTCACTGATGAGGCCTAATTGGCCGAAACTAGCTAGTCTGGCCCAGAAAACATGCACACTTCATATTTTCCAGTTCTGTGGTGCATTCCTTGCTTCCAAAGGATAACCCTTTTATAGAACATATTTAGATCCTCTAAGCGGTTTACCAGTACTCGTTTGCGGGTCGGTTTCAGCTCTGCGTGGAAGCATCATGCAGCCCATATATTTCTCCAAGCCCCGATGGGGCCGTTGGTTCTGTTATGGTTTAGACAAATAATTTGTTCAGTCCGCATGCCATCACGAAACTCGCCTTTATAATTTTGACCCCCTTGGACCCCAATTTTTTATAGTAAAACTGGGGTTTACACGGGTATACCTTATTTTCTTATTTCTGGTCTAAAATATAGATTGTTGGTACTCGTTATTTTTTTTTTAATGATGGTTCTTACTAAAGACATAAACGAAAGCAAGCAGATACTAAGCTCGTCTAGACGAAGTCCAGGAAGAGCTATGGGACTACCCCCTACCCCCGGCGTCAACATCGATGTCGGCGTTTAATTCGGCGTCGGCGTCGGCGTCCACGATAACGTTCCCTTTGGCGTCTCTGGCGGGTGGTGTGGGTTTATTGTATCGATTCCTGATCATAGCCTTCACTTCTATTTTAAGAGCACATAATTTACAAACCGCATCACAGATTTTGTTCATATTTGGTATGATGATAGATATAGGTCCAATATTTTACACAGCAATACCTTCATCCATACCCATGGCCTCAAGGTCAAGGGGCACTGACATAGAAGTGTTTAATATTTAAATTTTAAGAGCCACTGACCGTTCCAGGGCGGCTCTTCTGTGGCGATTTATTTATGTTGTTGTTTGTTACTTACTGTGTGTATCACTTGTGTCTTTTGGTTTTGGATGGCCATATGGCCATTTTGTGGGAAAGTAACTGTCCTTATGGTCTTCCTTTGTTTGGGTTTCCATTATGGTCTGGTCGCTTAATGTTTGTATTTCTTTCCATTTGGTGTCTTTTATGGGTGGAGTAAGTTAATTGTATCAATTCCTGATCTTTGTTTTACTTCTACTTTACTGAAAGTTAGAGAGTATCTAATTTTATGAACAGAATAGAACAGAAATTTTATTCAAAATTCCATAAGGCTATAAGCCCGCGCGGATATAACATCTACGATATTTGATGACATATGGCTGTGTGGATATTTCTAAGTAAATACTAAAACAAACTCTATATGGACTAATATTTACTATATAACCTTTTTTTTATATTTTTTCAGCAACCAACCTTCAGTTATATATATTACTACATGGAGAAGGTGTCTTAAATCCTTACATGAGAAATGATATATCAGAGATGTGATACCTCACATCTCCTGTAATGATAATAATAATAGTAATTATAATAATAATAATAGTAATGATCAATATAAGCATGCAACATGCCCGAAGGTCAACTAAGCAAATTTGAAATTCCAATAATAGGAACAGCTAACATTGTTGCACATTGCTATTTTAAAAGCATATTTAAAAAGTTTCATGAGCATCAATATATTCTAGAATGAGACCATCAATGGGACTGATCAAAGTGGTCTTAAGCCCACTTTTGAACAACCCCAAGAGTGGACTTAATAAATAGGGATTTTTCTGTAACAAATTTTGTAACGGAGCTTGGAATCATGTATTACACCACGCCGCCTCGTGAGAATATAAATTACATAAACAAGTCCATCTACATTAAAACCCCGGCAAATGCCCACTTTATATGAGCCCCGCCAAGCGAATTTGTGTCTTCGAGCATTCCGTCATGATAAATTTAAACTGCGCATGCCAAGCCATTCAGAGGGGCCAGGGATATGTGTTACGAGATGGAATAGGAAACCTCTCTGGTGCTTATGCACATCTAAATTATTTTAGTAGATATATGGTAGGGCGGTGCGAGTGAAATATTTTAGGTGAAATATGGTACGCAAACTATGCTGCTCCATGAACAAGTCATGCACATATCATACGATGTATGCATGAGTGGTTTATAGAGAGCTGTTTTTACAATACAGGGGGGCCGCTATAAGGCTGAGTCCTATAGAATTTGCCTAAATATCGCCAACCGCCAAATTGTGCCATATATGATTTTTATTCCCGTCACGTGTTGTGAGGGTGTTCGTTTTAACAGGAGTCATGGCATTGATTTATAGGGTCGTTTCATCAATTTTTCCTATGGGAAATATACTATTTGAACGCAAATCCATTATCTACTCGATTTTTGCTATCTAGCTTTGTTTGTGGCCGGTATCTCCACCTCGCCACGAATTGAGCAAGGTAATATGAGTAGGCATGATTTTCCGGTAGTATTCATAGATATATAAACCCTGAAAAAAGCGGACACTTTAGCAGCAGGTCAAGTTGTAAGAGTGAACACAACATTGTGACGGGGAAATAGAAAGTATATTGAAAGGTATGTTAAATCTATGTTTAGTATTATTTTTGTATGAACATGCTTGTAGGTTTTGGAGGGGTTTACTTCTAGTATACCCCAACTTTCTGAAGCCTATTCTGAATTCACTGTTGTGGCCTGTAGTGATTAGGCTACTAGCTTTGCCAGCTAGACGTCGCAGAATTGATCCCAGGCTTCTCCAGTAGTAGAATGAGTCTTTCTAAGTGAGGTCCTGTCTCATGCTGACCCTAGATGTTGGTGAGACGTAAAGTTTGGACACCCGCTCATTCTAGATTCATTTAGGCTTTTACACCCCTTTTGTAGAATGTAATTAATAAACGCCGGGTCACTTGTTTGATCCATGACTTTTGACTAGCTGTGGTTAGAAAACCGTGGTCCGTCCCAATATGATATTAGGTGTAGAGGGGACGTAAACTTAAGACGGGTTTAACCATATCTTCGTCATCAGGGCAAACTCTTACAAGAGCCTGTTGGGTTATCCGTGATGATGAACCGTAATGAATTTTATTTTACAAGCATGTTCACGTTGATTAGAAATAATTTTGTTCAAGAAGAATTACGAGTTCATTTTGTAATGATGCCGTTTTTGTCTGATAACTCAGTTTGTGCATGTATGTACATATAAAGAACGTGATGATGATAAGTGGGAGTATTTGGTCGCCACACGTCATAACGGCCTGAGCGGCGGGGATGACGTCAGCTGCGTCATCGGCGTCGCGAGAACGGTTGTGACGGGGTGCCTACCAGATACAGAGAGAATTTACGGCAAACAGTGTTGGCCCTTATGAGACACTAACAAATGTTGTGGATTATAGATGAAAATCTTCTGTTGTAGTTTCTATCTGTTATTAATGTAATGAATTTGTGAATAGCTATATTTGTGAGCCGTGTCGCGGAGAAGGATATGAAATAGAGATTGTTATGTTTCCTGTAATTGGCAGCTGGCCAGGTAGCGCAAAGGCGTGGTCTGTTCAATTGCCTCTTACTTGTGATAATGTAGTGAGCACAAATTTGATGAGTATTATGCTCAGTAGTAGTGAGCATTAATTGATTTCTGTAGTGCTCAGTAAGGAAACATGAACTTTGAGCATTATTGTGTCAAGCGCTGGGTGCTGATAATTTGATGCACAGTCAAGTTGAGTTCTGCTGTACGGTTATTTGTCGCACGCACTAATCAGCCTGTATGTCTGGTCGGCGCATGCGCAATAGCGGTATATGCATGAACATATTCTTACTTCTCCGGGAGGGGGATCATGATATAGCATGTATATTTTGTGACTCGTGTCTTAGTCCAGTTATCGTAATTTGCAGGCACAACAATGTGTGACCTGCTGCTCCCTGCTTCATAGCAGCAGGTACTGGTACGACGCTAGGCGTTAGGGTCCAGCAAGGGCGGACAGACCGCCGTAATCAGCGCCTACCAGGGTAGAAGCAGAATCTAAATCATTGTTCGTTGTAAACAAATGTGAGACCATGGAAGAGGTCAACTTACCTGCAGGTTATTTGGACGATCGCTAAACCCCTGATCGGCAAACGTGATCGCTAAACCTAGGATTATCAACTATGTTGATAGACTAGTTCTACTAGTTCGTGAGAGGAAGTTTCACGCGAGTGGGGGATTCACCCTTAGTTATAAACTGGCCAGTCGCGTCTTGTGTTGTTTCTTTTTTTGTTTTTGTTGTCGTTTTTGTTGTTTGCTTCTGTAGGTATTCACGTCACCCGTTCCGAGCACAGAACAGTGTTTTGCCTTCGGAGCAGACGTCGTGAGTTGGCTACAGAAGCAACAAATTGTGATGTTTTGTGTTAGTAAGTGTTGTATGTAGATACTGTAAATAATTCATGTCATTCATTTAACATCTTTCTTGTGCCTTACCCCACAGCTGCCCGTACACCTGTCAGAGATCACGCTCGGTTGTCTTGTCAGCATGGGGGTTTGCGGGACGCCGTAAACCCACATGTAACATTTGGTGTCAGAAGTGGGATTTGATCTCTGGCTGGTGTTCCCGGCTGTGGAACAGCACATTGATACTCTGAATCATCAACTTTAAAAAAAAAAAAATGCATTGACAGCCACATTTAGAAATTAACTTTAATCTTCCTTCCTGCGTTGATGAAGTGCGAAACCCATGTATTCAACTGAATGGATACTGACAAGTCGATAATTTCTGAGCAGGAAGGCAAGGCAAACCCCACTTTTTCTTGGTAACGAAAAATTTAAGTAGACCCCACTTAATTGTGTTACCTGACATTCTACTAAGTTAAATTGGAGCTACTAATTGATCTTACCCACACATGGTTCTGACGTAGTGACGTTAACAATTTACTGACGTTGACATAACGGTAGCGTTAATATTTACGCTGTGGCTTGAGGTTAGGTATGACGTAATAGAAACATTAATGGTGACTTGTTATGATCGGAGTTTTGTAATGTGATGAAACTTCGGATTGTAGCATTTTACTGTAAACGTCGTCAGTTTATGACGTCATATTAGACTACCAGTACGCAACGTCATACTTTGCTGAAAGCATTTGACATTTCAAATCGCGTGTGCTTTAATAACTAACGTTTTAGTTAGATTAACGCGTATAACACATATCTTAACGTTTTAGTTAAGCCCATTCAATCATCACTGATCATAACTGATCAGTTTATAGTGGTTTTGATAGTAACGTGAGATTTACGTTATCAATAATGGAGCGTTTAATGCAAATGGGAAAGGACTTAGGTTATGAGGGGAAGGAGTTACAAGGTTTTGTTAAGGAGCAGCAAGATATTGAGCGGGCAGAAAGGCAAGAGCAAAGGGATTTAGAAAGGTTAAGGTCTGAAGAAAAGGAAAAGGAAAGGGCAGAAAAAGAAAAGGAAAGGGTACATGAACTAGCTAAGTTAGAGGAAAAGGAAAAGGAAAGGGCTGAAAAAGAAAAGGAAAGGGCACATGAACTAGCTATGTTGAATGTTAATAAGGAACTTGAAATGGCACGCATTAAGACTGAAAGGGAGGCAAAAGAGATTAGTGAGGCCCATTTAGAACAAATAAAACATGGGTTTGAGCTACAGCACCAAGAATTAAGGAATCAGTTAGAAATGCAGAGAGCGAAGCTCGAGCTAGAATTTGAAAGGCAAAAAGCTGAGAAGGTGGCTCATGCCCGGGATCCTAAGTTACCTTATTTTGAAGAGGGTAAAGATAAAATGGATAGTTATTTATCTAGGTTTGAGAAATATGCTACGGCAAATAAATGGGATAAGAGTGTTTGGGCCGCGTATTTAAGTGCATTGCTCAAAGGGCGCGCACTTGATGTATATGACCGGTTGTCAAATGAGGATGCGGCGGATTATGAAAAGTTAAAGGACGCTTTATTAAAGAATTTTGACATGACGGAGCGCGGATTTAGGAAGCAGTTTCGTTATAGTAGGCCCGAGAAATCAGAAACGTTCATACAGTTCAGTAGTAGACTGAGAAGTTATTTAGAAAAATGGCTTAATATGGCAAAGATAGAAAAATCTTTTCCGGCTGTCTGTGATTTCATGGCAAGGGATCAGTTCCTGGAGTCATGTAATAGAGAACTGTATGTACATCTGAAGCCAAAACAGTTTGGTAATTTAGATGAAATGGCTAGGGAGGCAGATTTGTTTGCAGAAGCGCGCGGGGGCGTATATAGTTGCATTAATAAGGGGCAACGCGATAATAGAGGCGCAGCGCAGGGTAAACAGGACAAAGTTGACTCGAACAAACCGAGTGGTAGACCGGATATCAATTGTAGCATATGCGGTAAGGGGCATTTAACAATTAAATGTTTTAAGAACCCCGACAGGAAACAATTGTATAGCGCAGAGGTAGGAGCAACTGGAGTTGGGGATAGCGGTGTTAAGGAAAATTTTAACACGCGCGTAGAGGCTCAAGGTTCTCAGGTTAAGAATGAGAATACGCAGAATGTAGGTCGTGGTTATACACGTGGTCGTGGTAATTTTAGAGGGTCTTTTCGCGGACGCGGTAAAAATAATAGCACACCACGTGGCGCAGCACACCAAGTTAGTTTTTGTCAAACGGAAGTAACTAGGAAAGATGATGAAATTGGAAGTATTTTTGAAAATAAGGTTGGTGATCCTTTGATTTCGGATAGGGAGGAGTGTAGTAAGGAAACTAGGGAAGGTGTCTGTTACTTCTTAAAGGCAAGGTTACCGACGGCACAAGGATTGGTTAATAATAAAAAGGTGGTTGTATTAAGAGATACTGGGTGTACAGGCTGTGTCGTTCGGAGAAGTTTGGTTTCGGATAGTCAGTTAATAGGAAAGGAATCAAATGTTACGTTGATTGATGAATCCACACAAAGGTATCCTTTGGCAATGATTGACATTGATTGTCCTTTTTTCACTGGGAAAGCTGAAGCTTTGTGTATGGATGATACGTTGTACGATTTGGTTATCGGTAACATTGATGGATCAAAACTTCCTGATATGTCTCATTTCTCAGCTGCGGCTGTAACTAGGTCTCAAACTAGGCAGGATGAGAAGCCTTACAGAAAACTTAAGGTTCCCGATCAGATCATTAACGATGACAAGGAGGCTTTCAAGCAAGCTCAGGTTGATGATCCAACTTTGGAAAACATCAGGAAAAGGGTTGTATCTGGGAACAAGACTGTGAGTCGTGGTTTAAACCGAGGTGAAACTAGGTTTATTGAGAAAAAAGGTTTGGCATATAGGGAGTTCACCAAGGGTAACAAAGTCTCTTTCCAACTTGTGGTCCCTCAAAGTTTCCGAGGAAAGGTGTTGAAACTGGCTCATGAAACGCTTATGTCTGGACATATGGGTATTAGGAAGACATTGGATAGAGTTGTAACTGAGTTTTACTGGCCCGGTATTTGCGGTGATGTCGCTAGATTTTGTAAATCTTGTGATATTTGTCAGAGAACTATTCAGAAAGGTCGGGTCACTAAAGTACCTCTAGGAAAAATGCCATTGATTGATACGCCATTTAAGAGGGTGGCAGTGGACATAGTTGGTCCAATTGAGCCTCGATCTGATAGGAAATCTCGGTATATTTTAACCATGATAGATTATGCGACAAGGTATCCAGAGGCGATAGCTTTACCGAGTATTGAGACGGAACGTGTCGCGGAAGCGCTTATTGAAATGTTTAGTAGGGTTGGCATTCCTGATAAAATGTTGACTGATTGTGGATCACAGTTTACTGCTGAGGTAATGAAGGAAGTCAGCAGACTTCTTTCTCTTCAACAGTTAACGTGTAGTCCGAGACACCCAATTTGCAACGGACTGATAGAGCGTTTCCACGCTACGTTAAAGCAGATGTTACGTCGCATGTGTGCTGAACGTCCAAAAGATTGGGATAAATATCTTCCAGCTTTATTATTTGCGGTAAGGGAAGTCCCACAAGAGTCTTTAGGATACTCCCCTTTTGAGTTGTTATATGGACGTAACGTCAGAGGTCCAATGGCAATATTAAGAGAATTATGGGCTGAAGAGGTACGCGATGAGCAAGTTCTTTCGACGTATCAATACGTTATTGAGCTTAGGGAACGGTTAGAGCAGACATGCAAATTAGCGCGTGATAATTTAAAGAAGGTTCAGATTAAGCAGAAAGCTTATTATGATAAAGGCGCGAGGTCGCGTAAATTTGACGTCGGCGAGAAAGTACTGTTGTTACTACCGACGGACAGTAATAAATTATTGCTTCAATGGAAAGGTCCTTATGAAGTGGTTGAGGTAGTGAACAGAATGGATTATAAGATTGACGTCAATGGAAATGTTAACACATATCACGCTAACATACTGAAGCAATATGTGGAACGTCCAAATGTGACGTCACATTGCTTGCTTTCTGTAGAGTCCACTCCGTCAACTGAAAATGATGACGTTGACGAATTCTCATTGGAAGATTGCGCTTTTCCTACTGCAAAGCAACCAGAGACGTTTAAGGACGTCAATATTTCAGAAATGTTAACGCAGGATCAGCGTAAAGAAATAGAGACGTTGATAAAAGAATACCCGGACGTACTGTCCAGTGTACCAGGACGAACTGACCAAATAGAACACGACATAAAGTTGCTGACGACGGAACCAGTGAGGTCAAAAGGTTATGCCATACCATATAAAGTACGGGATGTAATGGAAAAGGAAATTCAAGATATGTTAGATTTAGGAGTTATTGAGCCATCAATATCTCCATACTCATCCCCTGTAGTACTTGTCCCTAAAAAAGATGGTTCGGTGCGGTTCTGCATTGACTTCCGTAAACTTAATAAGGTGACGGAGTTCGATGCAGAACCAATGCCAAATATGGAGGAGGTTATAAATAGAATGTCGGGGCACAAATACTTTAGCAAATTAGATTTGTCAAAAGGTTATTGGCAGGTAAAAATGACGTCTAAGGCAAAACCCCTAACTGCGTTCGAAACCCCCAAAGGCTTGTTTCAATTCAAAACTATGCCCTTCGGTTTGGTAAACTCAGGAGCAACATTTTGCAGGTTGATGAGAAAGATTCTGTCCGAACTTTCTAACGTTGATAGCTTCGTCGATGATATGTGGATCTTTACCGAAACTTGGAAAGACCACTTGACGTCATTACGTGAAGTTTTGGATAGACTTAGGACAGCCAAGTTGACGGCAAAACCTTCCAAGTGTATGATTGGGTATAGCAGTATCGAATGTCTTGGTCACAATGTAGCTGCTCAGACCGCAAGAAGACAAGATACATGCTATAAAGGATGCTCCTCGACCTTCTACTAAGAGACAAATAAAGTCATTTCTTGGGTTGGCTGGTTTCTGCGCAGGCTCGCCTGAACCTTCGCTGCTCGCATAGGCGATAAGTACCAAAATCGCCTGGCGGGGCCCATATAATAAAAGGGGGTCCCGCAGGGCATAAGGATAACTGTTTTCGTAATTGTCAAAAACATAAGCCTTCGGTACTCATTAGAAACGCCTCCGAATTTACCCCACGGTCCATATTCGGACCAGTGACATGAGAAAAATATTGTCATTTGACACCATGACTTATAGCATTATACTGAAAAAGCATGTTAGCATAATGAAAAATCTTTTATTTACAATGTATATTATATATATAACTGTCATCACAATGCAGTAAGGTAAAATTCATCAGGCATACAATGGAGTTTAAAGTTCGAACATATGATTTCCTATTTATCACCATAAAGCATTTCTGCACGTAACTTGAAAGCATAGAAAATATAAACACAATTTAACGAATACGCTCTTCACTGGTCGAGTTAATTAAATCAATAAATTTGGACATGCTGGGATTTTTCCAGTAAAACTTTGAAACGTACATTTTCGAAGATCATCATAAGCAGTACATTCTAAAACAAAATAAAATATATGTTCCACGGTATTACATAATATGCAGTTACGCTCAATTAAAGGAATACTATAAGAATCTTATATGGGGTTCTGTTGTAGATGAGCATTTCCAACCCGAGGGATGACCGTGCTAAGCGGAACCGAGGCTTCCCGAGAAAAGGCTTTGCGTAGTTTATGATACCGATAACTCTGATTAAAAATTTAGCAGTTAACAACGAGCGTTGAAGTCATTTACATGACTAGACACTCTGGCAAATCGAATTGATTGCGAAATATTTTATGTCAATTACACTTTTTTATCTTATGACGTCGCGTCTGAGAGTGTAATAACGCCATGTAATATTTTCGATAATCTACTAGTGGATTAAATATGCAAATTAGCTAGATACGTCCCGTAACGTTACATACATGTACGACGTCTTTAACGACGTCGCGTTTACTAATGGCGGAATATTGACATTTTTGTAAACAATCGTGACTGAAATACGTTTTAAATGTCATATGATAAATAGAATCTTGCATTCGTAGTCATGTATTATTGAATTTATTAAACTCATTGAGGAAAGGGAAAAATGCTTGACAAAGCCTCGCATGTTATCCCTTTTCCTCAACTCGTTTAATAAACTCAATAATACATGAACACTCATGTAAGATCCCCTTTATCGACCATTGCGGGGGTATCTAATAAGCAGTGTTTAATCATTTGTTTCATTCCTGAATAATGAGTGGCAGGAATAGAGCAGTGTGACTGTTATTGCGACTAGGTTTCAAAACATTTAATGGACCCAAAATCCTCACGCTTTGTCTCTGCTGTTTCACTGAGATAGATGTTTATCCTATATGGCATGTGATTATTAGCAAATCTGGTGGGGAAAAGGGTTTGAAGATTATATGGGCCCCGTCAAGCGATTTTGGTACTTATCGCCTATGCGAGCAGCGAAGGTTCAGGCGAGCCTGCGCATCCGCGCAGTCTCACCAGAACCTTCGCTGCTCGCTCATACAAGCTGTGAATTAAGAGGAACCTTCAGACAGAAAGCCATATCCCTGGCCCCTCTGAATGGCTGGGCATGCGCAGTTAAAATGTGTCATGACGGAATGCTCGAAGACACAAATTCGCTTGGCAGGGCTCATATGAGGATACACCCACCCCCATGTAAATGATATAGTTGGATTATGTTAAGTTATATGTAGCTTGCGCTCTTTACAACCCCGTTAAATCTAATAATAACACAAATATATGCTAGTAAACTGTCGTATCAACGACTCGATAAAATAGATTGACTGAAGGGAATGGTTGATTTTAGCTCAGCAGCTTGCTCACAAAGAGGCTATAAAAAGGTACATACGAATCTTGTACCGATATCTGCAATACATAAGTCCAAAAACAGGTATTATTTACAAATTATCATCAGAAGTTAACCACCTTATCTACACACTGCTGCTAATGTAAATGCAGTAAATATGTTCTATAAAAGGGATTGTCCTTCGGAAGCAAAGAATACACTGCAGAACTGAACCATATCGGATCATAAGGCAAACACGCCTATACAAATACATTGCCACCTTTGTCGCCGAAAAAATGAAAAAATCATGATCAAAAATTGTTATATTTTTCTTATTTCTGCTCAAAATATAGATTGTGGGCACTCGTTAAAACCGCCTCATCGAGGCGGTTCTAACGAGTACCCACAATCTTTATTTTAGAGCAGAAATAAGAAAAATAAGGTATACCCCCGGAAACCCCAGTTTTACTATATAAAAGTGGGGTTCAAGGGGGTCAAAATTATATAGGTGTGTTTCCGTGATGTGTACAAGTATTTCTGGGCCAGACTAGCAAGTTTCGGCCAATTAGGTCTCATCAACGACTTTCCAACAAGCCTACTCCGACGGCTAATCGAGATATTGTGTTGACAAGATTCCCTATGACAATACATTGCACAGGTCTAGTAAATGGACAGAACTTGCAAAGAGAAGTCAGACAAAATGAAAGAAAACAAAATGTATTTCTTTCTCAGGCCTTAAAAGCTTCTTGCAGCAGCCGTTTTCGAGTTTTCAAGACCAATATGTCCTTTCACTTTCCTCATGTAAGCAATATTAATGAAATTTCTCAGAATTCAGCTCTGATAGTTTTCTTCTACGCGTGTGAGTGTGTGAATTCGGGTTTAACGTCGCTTTCAACAATTTTTCAGTCATATCACGACGGTGTCTGGTTGCGACAGGGAGCTCAATGCTCACGTTTATAGTGCTGCCTCACTGAAGTATCATGTCCCAGACACATTACATGATACCACACCCAGTCACATTATCCTGACACTGGATCGACCAGTCCTAGCTCTACCCCGTAAATCTGAGTGCCAAGCGAGGAGCAGCTTGTACCATTTTTAACGACTTTGGTATGTCGCGGCCCGGGATCGAACCCGAGACCTCCCGTTCCCCGGAGCGGACACTCTACCAACTGAGCTATCGGGGCCAGTACAGTTTTCTTCTACGCACTCCATAAATTGTGTGTACCTGTTTTTGTTCTTGATTAAATTCTAGAAGCAAACATAACATATACCACTGAAACATTGCACGTGCACTGTATTTGAAATTAACATGACCATAAATTCCACTTCAGAGACAATGTGTGAAATGGTATGAACTACGCGATGTCTTTGCATTCTCAGGTATTTATGCGCGTAATCATACCCTCGCAAACAAAGCTTTGGTGGGCAAGTATATAGTTTTCATGCTGTCCGCCCCTTTGTCCGTAACCCTTTGGTTTTACCTTCATAATTTTATTAACAATATCAGGAACCTTATCATAATTTGCTGGACACATAATCCACCGTCTCAAAACCATCATATGTGGCGCTATAAATGATGACAGATGTATGGGCGAGGTAAGGGCGAGGATAATGGCCATGTTAAATCGATTTAAGCCCCCCAGTGGAATTCTTTCCACTGACCGTTCCAATGCGGTTCTTCTGTGGCGGTTTATTTATGTTGTTGTTTGTTACTTACTGTGTGTATCACTAGTGTATTTTTATTTTGGATGGCCATTTGGCCATTTTGTTGGAAAGTAATTGTCCTTATAGCCTTCCTTTGTTTAGGTTTCCATTATGGTCTGATCGCTTCTTGTTTGTGTTTCTTTCCATTTGGTGTCCTTGATGGGTGGAGTAAGTTAATTGTATCGATTCCAGGATTTTGTTTTACTTCTACTTTCAAGAGATGGTTCTGCTACAGCAAAAAGGGTCAACGGGTCAATACTGTTAAAGTCATTCCACTTTGTAATACTTGAGAAGTTGTCCGTGACACTTTTGCCCTAGTCCGTTACATTTTGGATAGCTCCGTTGTTGTTTTTTCTGCATATCTTAATTGATATTTTAAGGAATCTTATAATGCATAAATGCTGATATTCGTGAAAGTTGCTGTTACAGAAACAAGGTCAAGAGAGTAAAAGTTATAGTTATTCCCCTTTATAGTTCTTGGAAACTGGCATTTCTCTTATTTGTTAATTAATTACAGTAGGAATCTTATTATATTTTGCAATAAGGTTGATATTCATGAGATGCTGCTACCAAAAGACAGGTAAAATGACCCATCTTGTTATAGCTACCCCCCTCCCCCCCCCACACACACACACACACCGCATCCCACTTTGTAATTCTTTAGAATTTGTCCATGACACCTTTTGTTCGTGACACTTTGAGATTTTTCTGCATAAATTGATTAAATGTATTAGAAATATTATTATATAATTTGCATCAGTGTTGATATTGATAAGGTGTTGCTGGGGAAAGTCAGGGGCCAGAGATCAATATTTATAAAGTTATACCCCTTTGCAGTTCTTGAAACTGTTGTTTTTTTTTCTTGCATATCTTGGTTACTGAATTATTACGAATCTTATTATATTTTGTATAAATGTGGATGTTCATGAGATGCTACAAGTAAATAATAAAAAGTCAATCATATAATTGTTCTGTTGATTTTTATTTCAACATAAATTCCACTCCTCATTAGCAGCTTCGAATTCAAATATAGACACGCAACTGGGCAACTATTGCATGCCCAATTAAAACCAGTATAACCTGATTGGTTGATCATGATACAAAATAGAAGTGAAGGTTATGATCAGGAATCGATACAATCAACCCACAGCTCCCATCAGAGACACCAAAGGGTAAGAAACACAAACATCAAATAACTAGACCCTAATGGAAAGACCAATTGCGGATTTTAATGGTAGTTTTGTCAAAATTTTCTGACGGGGCTCTTCGTGTTGTATTTGCTTACGACTGTGTATTATTATTATTATTATTTATTTATTTATTTAATTAATTACAAATCATACAGTCGAACTTCAATGGCTAGAACACCTTAGGGACCACGGAAATCTGTTCTAGACAGGGGTAGTTCGAGCCACTGATGGTTACTACCAAGAGGCATAACGGGGTTTATTTTGGGACATCTTTTCGGTGCTGTATAATAAAAGATGTATGTTGTGTATACTCATTAGAATCGCCTCATAGAGGCGATTCTAATGAGAACACACAGCATACATTTGCAAGACAAAAGTCGAAAATCCACGATATTGTCCCACACGTCGTCTTATGTAGAGGAATTCCCTAAGGACTCGAAAACGGGTTAGAATTGGCCATGGTGAACGAGCTATCGGTGTTCGAGCCATAGAAGTTCTATTGTATATAGAAGTTTCGCATCTCGAAGTATATCTGCAAGTATTTCGTGACACTGGTCTATATCTATTACTTATACTAAAACAAAGGAAACTATTTAATGTTCCTAATACTTTCAATGGAATCTAATTACAGAAATTACGATAAAACCATTCCTAATACTGTTGAGCTGATTAACCCATTGACGCCTAGCGTTACCAAACCTGAACTTCAATTTGCTCTAATTTGTGTGTAATTCTGTGATTGTCCATTGATTGAGTTACTTTTTGTTCGTTTGTTTGAGTTGAGGTTTTACGTCCCCGTCAACACTATTAAGGTAATTTTGGAGACGTTGCTTCCGATTCTGTGGGACTTTTACCCGACATTGAGATGAATTGACATCTCAAGCCCTAACGCCCATTGAAACCGCTAGGGATTAAGGAGCGGTCCGACTCGCATCACTTTTCCTGGGCAGGCTTAGACCTGTGTTGTATAACAGTACCAAAGTTCGGTCGGTTTCAGCTCTGCGCGGAAGCACCGTGCAGCCCAAACTATTTCTCCAGGCCCCGATGGGCGGGGGCGCTGATTGAGTTACTTATCTTCGAAGATGGACCAACTGTTTTGTGTGTTGTAAATAATATAAGAACCCAGAGTAACATTTGGGCCCATAGACCCGATTTAAACTTCCAAGTCGTTCTCGCTACTGACCGTGTCATAAGGCGCTGGTTCTAATGTTGTTTATTTTAATTGTAGCGCTGTCAAATTTTCTGACGGAGCTCGTCATGCTGCATGTGCTTACAATTAAGTATTATTATTATTTATTTAATCTTATACTTTAGTATTGTATTCTGAATCGTTTGCAGGATAAAATGCATTCTTACTTTTCCAATACAAAAGCATATGTGTCAAAGTTTGACCTAGGCACAAAGAATGTCAAGGTCTTTACCAGTACTCGTATGCGGGTCGGTTTCAGCTCTGCGTGGATGCATCGTGCGGCCCATATATTTCTTCAAGCCCAGAGGCGCGGGGGCCTTCTAGCAACGTGGACTGAGGGTCCTAGGCACAAGATCAAGATCACTGTGGCTATTTCTGGGGAAAAAAAAACCTTGACATATCGGTAGAACCCAATCATTTATTGATGGATTTTATGTTGGATCTCAGCTCAGGGTTATTATGGTCAAGAGCTAGGGGTCAGGGTCACAACGTCTTTTTTTTTTTTTTTCAGATAATATCGGTCTTCTCCGTAGTGCCTACATTTACCCATGATTTTTAATTTATCTACAGACATAAGTTGGGTATGTTAATATCTCGAGTGCAACCTTTACCACACATAAAGTAGTCTTGTATCGTCTTCAATTCCTTGTGTTTGTTTGTTTTGGTTTCTTACCACAAATGTTGTTATTATTTTTCTTGTCTTGACATTTGATTAGGTGATTTCTCCCTTTGACCTGATCACATAGAATGTTTTTGTATAGCGTCAAATTTGTCCATGTTTTATATAGTCTTTTTGTCAGCAGATCTGGTCGGGACATAAAGTGGATCATAAGGGAGGACAACTGTCACGGTGCTGGCAGTATAGTGTATGCGACTCATTATTGTATTACCTCTTATTTGTTGTTTAAACTGTTTGGCCGATAAGATAACTTTTGTTTCAATTAACCTTCGAGGTGCCCAACTCGCTGAAAAAAAGGAGTGATGTATTAAATTTTCTAAAGCGAAAACAATTTTCGGTCTATTTTCTGCAGGACACACATTTTACTAAAAAGGATGAGAATTATGTAAGGTCCCAATGGGGTTTCGAATGTTACTTCTCGAGCTATAGCTCAGAATCACGTTGGGTAGCTATTTTGTTTAATAATAATTTTGAGTTTAAATTACATAATGTGGCTAGCGATCCAAATGGAAATAAACTTATTCTTGATGTATCAATAAATGAAAGACGTTTAACTTTAATAAACATTTATGGACCAAATAGAGATACTCCCGACTTTTACCAAAATATTAAAAACGATATTAATAGATATGGTAACAGTGTAATCTTAGCAGGTGACTTCAACCTAGTGATAAACCCTGTGAAGGATTCTCATAACTACACAAATATTAACAATCCAAATGCAAGACAAGAAGTCTTAAATACTATTACCGAATGTGGACTAACTGATATCTGGAGGGAGCTTAATGCAGATAAATTACAGTATACATGGACTAAGCCTAACAGTAACAAAAGAGCTAGACTAGATTTTTTCCTTATTCAGGAAGATCTTTTTCCTGATGTAGAGGAAACAGATATTCTACCGGGTTATCGAACAGACCACTCAATAATTCTCCTCTCCCTAAAATTTGATAAGTTTCAAAGGGGGCGCTCCTATTGGAAATTTAATAATTCTTTACTGAAAGACATACAGTATGTGACAGAAATAAAAAACCTGATTGAGACAATAAAACAACAATATGCTTCAATAGATCAAAACATAAACCTACCCATTAAAGAAATATTGAATGAAGAATTGTTATTAGACATTAATGATCACCTTTTTCTTGAGGTCTTATTAATGGAGATCCGAGGTAAAACCATATCCTATTCATCCTACTTGAAAAAAACAGGAAAATAAGGAGGAAGAAAAAATATTAAGTGACGTTAAAACTTTAGAGGCTCAGACTACATTGAACCAAGATGAATTAACCGAATTAAAACGGAAACTGGAAGATATGAGGAAAAAGAAGATGGAGGGGGTTAAATTAAGAAGTAAAGCTAAATGGATAGATGAAGGCGAGAAAGTTAATAAATATTTCTGTAATATGGCAAATCGCAACTTCATTTCCAAATGTATGCCAAGTCTTATTACAGATTCTGGCGAGGTCATCTCAGACCAAGATGCCATTCTTCAAGAAACCATGACTTTTTATAAAAACCTCTATTCCGAAAGGCCAGTTAAGATTTTGAATCTTAAAGAGAAATTAAATCACAATGTTCCTGTTTTAAATAATGATATGCAAACACGTTTGGAAGGAAAAATAAAATATGATGAACTGCTATTTTCTTTAAAATGTTCTAAAAATAACAAGAGTCCAGGTTCAGATGGGTTCACGATGGAATTTTTTAAATTTTTCTGGAAGGATATTGGTATTTTTCTGTTAAGATCCATTAATTATAGCTTTGATGTTAAGGAACTAAGAAGGAATTATCACTTGCATCCCTAAACAGAACAAAAATAGACAGTTGCTAAAAATTGGAGACCTATTTCTTTGCTGAATTGTACATACAAACTAGCTTCTACATGTTTGGCCAATAGACTCAAAAAGGTGTTACCACATTTGATAAACGAGGACCAAACAGGATTCATGGCTGGGAGATATATTGGGGAAAATATCCGTCTGATATATGACTTATTTTTTATACAGAGCAAGAAAACATACCTGGACTTTTGCTTTTAGTAGATTTCGAAAAGGCCTTTGATTCTGTGTCATGGACTTTTATTGATAGTGTCTTGGACTTTTTTAATTTCGGAAAAGACTTTAAACAGTGGATAAATATCCTATATAAAAACACAAAATCATGTGTCCAAATAAATGGCCATCAATCACAATGGTTTAATTTACAGCGAGGGTGCCGACAAGGCGATCCAATTTCTCCATACCTGTTCTTATTGTGTGTGGAAATTTTGGCCATAATGATAAGAAATAATAATCTGATTAAGGGCATAAAAGTAGGAAATAAAGAATTTGTAATATCTCAGTATGCAGATGACACATCGTTTATTTTGAATGGCTCAAGACAGTCTCTTAAACAGGCTCTTGTTGTTTTAAAATTCTATGCGGAAATTTCCGGCCTTGGCGTTAATGTTGATAAGACGTCTGTTATATGGTTTGGATCAATGAAAAATTCAGAAACGATTCTTTGCGAAGAGCATAACTTACATTGGGAGAAAGGTAACTTTAAACTTTTAGGGATCAGCATGTCCACCAGATTAGCAGAAGTTGTCGGTATTAATCATGAGGCAAAACTAGAGGAAGTTGAGTCAGTTTTTAAAGCATGGACAAGAAGAATTTTATCACCAATTGGAAAAATTGCAGTAATAAAATCTATCGCGCTTCCTAAGCTGAATCACCTATTTTTGGGTCTCCCAAATCCATCAGCTGATTTGATTAAAAGATTGCAAAATATGTGCTTTAACTTCTTGTGGCAGGGTGGGCCAGACAGGATTAAGAGGACAGTTATATCTCAAGGCTATGAGAACGGTGGCTTGCGGATGATCGATATTGAGAAATTTATAGACGCCCTTAAAATAAGCTGGTTAAAAAGGAAATTTAGAGATGAGAAAAAATGTTTTAAAATACATGACATTCTATGCCCTTTTGTGGAGAAACTTATTTTGTATGGCAGTGATTTCATTAAAAATAATATTGATGCTATTCAAAACCCATTTTGGAAAGATGTGTATAAAGCCTTATATAAGTTCACTATAGCATTCCAACCTGTAACCTGGAATGACGTTCTTAGTACACCAATATGGTATAATAACAATATCAGGGTCGGAAGAAGGAGCTGTTTTTTTTTTCGACAGTGGAGTGAACGTGGTGTACTTTTTATTGGTGATTTGTTAGATCGAAATGGAAATTTTTACTCATTAAGGGAATTTCAAGAGCGGTACAACATCAACACAAACTTCCTGACTTTTCAAGGAATCACTGCAGCATGTTCGACGTATTTAGCAAGATTGCCTGTCCAACGCTTCCCAACAAACGGTCATCGACCAGTTATTTCTGCTTTACTTTATCCTATAATTCAAAACAACCGCGGATGTAGAATTGTATAAGATATTTTAATCAATCATAATATCCCAGTAACAGTTCGAAAGTGGGAACAAATTGTTGACTTTGGAGGCGTACCGGATTGGCAAAAGTTATTCAAACTCTTATTTAAGGTAACTAAAGACTCAACTCTTTTATGGTTTCAAGAAAGGATTTTTCATAGAATTTTAGCTACGAATCGTCTGCTTACTAAAATGAAATTAAAGAATAACGAAAGATGTACCTTCTGTCAGAATGCATCTGAAACTTTATCACACATGTTCTGGACCTGTTTACATGTCCAGACATTTTGGACAGAATTCAATGCCTTGTTAAGATCAAAAGGAATTAATTTACCTCATGATTGGAAGGAATCCGATATTTTGTTTGGCTCTACTTATTACGACTTAGTTATCAATCAATTAATACTTAAAGCAAAACTCTTTATTTACAGAAAGAGAATGGAGGAAAGTACTCCTGTTTTTAACCAGTTTGTATCAAATATCAGGAATCATTATCTGACGGAAAGGTGTAATGCAGTTAAAAATAGCAAGTTAGAAAATTTTGAGAAATCTTGGACACTATATAAGGTGTTAATTATTAATAACAATAGTTAGTACTTTCTATAATATTTATGATGTGTCAGCTGTAGTGCTACTCTGGTTATAGTTCCTGTAAATAGTACTGGTTTTGAACTGATTGTGAGAATATTTTTTAAATAACGGACAATATTCGCCTGCATCACGTGGACGGGCCCGTGAAATAAAGACCCCCCTAAACCCCACATTATATTGCGAAAACTGGGGTTTACGGGGGTAAACATTATTTTCTTTATTTCTGCTGCAGGACATGGGTTGTGGGTACTCGTTAGGGCCGCCTCAATGAGGCGGTTCTAACGAGCGCCCAAGACCTGTGCTTGGGGTGGGAATGGGAAAAATATCAAAAATTGTCGTCAAAAATGCCTTTGTTTGAGGTTTGAAAAATGTACTATGTCACACGGATGTTTTTTCGTGATGTAGGTGGTTTTGTACTGTTATGGAGCTGGCCTTTTTACTACATCGCCGTACCGTTTAACACAACAAATATTATTGATCCTACTGTTAATTAATCGTCCCTCCAGATCTGTGGATAGAATGACGTTACTTGTTCGAAACACGTATCCATTGGTATGCGACTTTTGACCTTATGCACATTTTTTTCATGTCTGCTGATTTTTTTTTTGTTTGTTTTTTTTGTTTTTTCTTTGCTTCCCTGCCCTCACATTTATACTACTATGATGCCATTTAAGGCGGCATATTCTGGTGGAGTTGGGCCGGCGCGCGGCGGGACCTACAATAGAGCACGGGCGCCCTGTGGGGACTCTGAGTGGAGTGCGCGTACGCGCAGTCTGGTCGGGAACTTCGGTGTGCACTCCGCGGATGGCAAGGGGCCCGCAGCCCCAACGTGCTGCAGAAGAGGTCTCTGGTTAGACTGTGTGGGTGCGTGGGGCTGGTCTGTTTTTTCGCCGGGCGTGCGTGTGGGTTGTGGGGAGTGCTGTGCCCCGGCTCAATTGTTTCAGTGTGTGAGTTTGCCCTTCTCAACGTTTTAAGATGTTGTACTGCAATAGTGCAACTAAGTGAGGTAGGGGAGCAAACTTTAAATATTCCACACCTGCATAGGACAGTGATGTTTATAGATACCGAGGGCGTTGGCATTAAAAGCACATGCAGGGTCCGGGGGGTGGGGCTGTTGGGCCCGCATACGCCTTGATCGGGGTCTCGTGCTGGCGTTCTTGTTTGTCTTTTGTTGTTTTGCCGGGTTTGTATTTTAATATATTGCTATGGTTGGAGCTTGTGCCGCCGTGGGTAGGTCATGAGTGTTGGGCTTTTAAATGCGGTATTGAGGAGCGTGCTTTTTACCATCAGGTTGGCCCCAATCTCGCTGTCGCTTGTTGGGCCAAGCTAATTTTGTGCCGTTTTCGGACGGTTGTATGTACCCCTTTTTATTAACTAGCTATCCTGTATTGTTGGAGGTCATCGTATTAATACTGAGGTCGGAAATCAATAATCAATGGTCAGGTAGTTCCGGGCTGTCCCGGCTGCAGGTCCGCGGTCAGCTATGTGGGCCCTGGCTTTCTGGCTCGGGTCTATGAAGTGGACCTCGGACCTGTGGCTGGGCCGGTGCGAGGTTGCTTGACAGATGACATTATAATATTGCTTTTTCATCCGCTGCAATCCCTGTTATTTTGCTACGTTTTGACATCGATATGAAATAGTGAAAGTATGGTCTAAGGATACTGATATGGGCCCTGATGGTGGGGTGACGTCCACTTATATTTGACTTTCTTATTTTACTTATATATGTTTGCTGGACGTGTCTTGCGGTGGTAGGGGTGCTCCAGTTACGGCGGGTTGTAAGGATGGCTAGGGACGCTGGCGGGTGACCTGACTCCAAGCGTCTGTAGTCTGGGTACGAGGTTGATTGGAGAGTATTGAGCTTCCCCTGAGGGACCCGACGTGTGCTGATTTATTATAAGATAATAATGGATAAATGGTGTTATTGTTTTTCCATTTTAATGGTAAACTATCAAAAATATTCCAAAGACGCCACTTTGGCTCTGGGCTGTAGCCAGAGAGTCAACGCGGCGTCTGTGCCGGTTGTCGGAGGTTCGGATCCTGGGTTCGGGTGGCACGGGAACGTCGAGATTTGAGAATTGGTTTTGATGTCTACTGTCTCCGGGCCTCAGGATGGTGGCGTCCGTCAGCCGAATTTTAGGGAAGATGATTTATCATCACATCTTTTTCAATTCACCTCTGTGACTGCCAATGCTCTGGATATGCCATGTAATATATGTTATAAATGTCAAAAAAAAAAAAAAAAGAATGTCAAGGTCAACCCAGGGTCACCATTTTAGCACTTTATGATGGGCCTACGTCCCAGATGCTATTAATCAAGTTTCGTGGAAATCTGCCCAGAGGTTCTGGAGAAGACTATTTTTGAAGGGTTTTTACCATCTATGGCTGAGCGGCCATTTTGGTCATGTGACCTGGACCAAATGAGCAAATTTTGGTTTTACCCATCCCATAGAGGCTCCATATGAATTTGACTTCAATCGGCCCAACGATTTCCGAGGAGAAGCAGTTCGAAAATTTTCACATTTTTCGCCTCGGCGAGGCTATACTAAATGAAATGTAATATTTGGCAAGTTCATTGGGTAGATCTTATTGATATCTATCAGTATGCCAAAAATTGTTTAAATATTCCAATCGGTTAAGTCACTATCACCAATTTTCACAAACGGGTTAAGGACGGACAGACAGACTGACAGAATGACACGGTGATTTTAGGGCACTCTTAGAAAATCAACCGACTTCAGTCGGTCGCTTTTTCTGCGGGTCGTGCAATTTGGGCACATAGACTCGATTTAAACTTCCAAGTGGTTCTCGCTACTGACCGTCATAAGGCGCTGGTTCTAGTGTTGTTTATTTCAATTGTAACGTTGTCAAATTTTCTGACGGGGCTCGTCATGCTGTATGTGCTTTTGATTGTGTATTAGTATTATTTATTTTATTTTCATTATTCTGCCTGTTGCACCGTCATCACTTCTTGTGGGGAAGAGAGAGTTGGCTGCTCCGCTGTTTGTGAAAAGTTTTTTTTTTTTTTTTTTTTCATTTTTATTTTCCTCATTGTTACTTACTCTTGCTCTTGGTGCCATTGGTAGGCTGTAATCGTTGATTTAAATTTTTCCTGGGCCTCTATTTCTATAGTTTTACATGGATCCGTCATAGAATCTGAGGCCCGATCCGCAGGCGGATAGCTAAGTTATCAACCGACCGTGATGGGGTTAACTACCATGCTTGCTGTCTACCGCATAACCATTATATGAGCCCCGCCAAGCGAATTTGTGTCTTCGAGCATTCCGTCATGACAAATTTTAACTGCGCATGCCCAGCCATTCAGATGAGCCAGGGATATGGCTACCAGTCTGAAGGTACCTCTTGATTCACTGCTTGTATGAGCGAGCAGCGAAGGTTCTGGCGAGACTGCGCGGATGCGCAGGCTCGCCTGAACCTTCGCTGCTCGCATAGGCGATAAGTACCAAAATCGCTTGACGGGGCTCAATTATTGTACAAATAATTTATTAAACTAAATATGCAAATGACATATCCACTAAAGATCAATGAATAAAATGGCCACCAAGCGAGCGCAAAAATAATGATGTCGAAGTCGCTATATTTTGGCAAAATGACTGGATGTAGCAACATCACTGCGACGTCACCATAATGAAGTGCTATAGCTGCTTCCAAAAAGCTAACATTGTAGGAAAACTACCATAAGTTAAGAAAGGCACATATCTATTTTTGGGGTGTCTGGTTTGTTTTAATATATACGTGTAAAATATGTTCTATAAAACGGTTATCCTTTGGAAGCAAGGAAAACACCATAAAACTGGAGAATATGGAGTGTACATGTTTTCTGGGCCAGACTAGCTAGTTTCGGCCAATTAGGCCTCATCAGTGACCTTCAAAATTTTCAAAATCCATAATGGAATCAATGATCCCAAAGGACAAGAAAATAAAAACTACACTATAATGTAGGGCAGGGAGACTTTTTACAGCCGCCACCCATTCCCACACATCAGCTGTAGTGACGTTAAATATGTTCTATAAAAGGGTTATCCTCTGGAAGCAAGGAAAACACCATAAAACACGAAATATGGAGTGTACATGTTTTCTGGGCCAGACTAGCTAGTTTCGGCCAATTAGGCTTCATCAGTGACCCTCAAAATTTTCAAAATCCACATTGGAATCAATGATCCCAAAGGACAAGAAAATAAAAACAACACTATGATGTAAGTTGTTTGTTTTAGGATGTAAGTTTTTCGAGCTTCCAACGCCGTTGCCAAGTTGTTTGTTTTAACACAGTTTCCGTTGCTTTTAATATGTTTGTGCTTCTTTCCATTTGGTGTCCTTGGTGAAAGGTATAAGGTAATTTTATTGATTCCTGATCATTGCCTTCACTTTCTTGCCCATCATTCTTCAAGCAAGCAGTTTAGACATTGACCACAGGTCGCGTTATATAGCGTTATTCAACGCAATTAATTATTAACATGGAGGCAAACGAGGACATTTTCACAACCAAACCAACTGTGAATGTAATTTAAACTTAGTTACAGGCTAATGAATTTTAAAATGCCAAAATTTTGCGCAGGACAAATTTCTAGGCAAATTCAGTTATAGCCAAAATCCAATGGCTCGAAAACCTTTTGCACCATGAATTTTTTTTTCGATATAGTGGTAGTTCGAGCCACTGGGGGTTAACCATTGCGAAAGGCCAGGGGGTATAATAGTGATATATTTTCGATTTTTATTAAAATAAACATATGTCGTGTGTACTCGTTAGAATCGCCTCACCGAGGCGACTCCTATGAGTGCAAACAACATTCTAAGATAAATAAATCAAGAAAATGTGTTTGTAAAACACTATGCCCCCAACTATATGCTTTCCCTTAAACATGCTTAAGCACTTACAAAAGTCGAAAAAACATAGAAGTCACAAAAATTAAATTATATATATAAAATTTCAGGACTCTGGCTCTCAGCGTTTGGTACCAACTATAATATACTTTAATAGTATTTAAAACCCCAAAATGGAGAAGTTTAAAAGACGAAAAAATAGATAGATATACATTTACTTGTCGATAAAGCCAAATTACATGCACATCCACAGACCATAACAAAAGAGCCTGTGAATTTTCTAAGTGATTGATATAAATTAGTATGAGGAGTTGGCAGACAAAGTACCCACTCATCAAAGTACTCATGTCATCAAATGCCTAAGTCGAAAAAGGGGTTACGAAAAAATACGGGCCTGCTTTTTTCATTCTGAAGCTCGATACAAAATTGCAAAACATTTAATTCTAGCTCTAAATATTTGGTACCCACTACAATGTACTTAGTAGTAATTAAACCCCCAAGAAATGGCTAATTTCAAAAGTTGAGAAAGTGACCAAATTGTAATTGGTGATAATGCCAAAATGGCATGCCTACATGTAGCTGCAGACCATGACGAAAGTGTCTGCAAAGATTTAAATTCATCTGTGTAAAACTAAAGAGGTACCCACCATTTAACGTCCCACGGCCAAGCCAGAAAAGAAAAAAGACAATAACCCCACAAGGAGAACCTCGACAGACAAAAGAATACGGGTCCTCTTATTTTAATGCTGATGCTACATATAATTTTTTTAGGATTCTTACTGTTACCATTTGGTACCCATAGCAATGCACATTAATACTATTTAAACCCAAACACTAGCTAAGTTCCAAACTCTAAAATAGGGACAAAAATTAAATTTATGATCATAATGCCATAATCACGTCCCGACGGAAAAACGAAGAAAACAAATATGGGTCCGCTTATTCTTCATGCTGATGCTATCTATAAAAATTCTGGTTTCCGCTTCTAACCATTCATGGCCGTACGAAGGGTAACGGGTGGACAGGAGAATTTTATTTGGGCGTATTGTTACGGACCGCATTGCCTCCCCTCAGTTACCTACATGCATAGCTTATAGGTTTATCACCACTCCCTGACAATTGCGTCAGGGAGTCGACTTTTTGGCTCAACGGTTAGAGCACTGGACTCTCACCCGAGCAGCCCGGGTTCGAATCCCACCAAAGGCGGGGATTTTTTCAGGCTATGCTTCTTTCCTTTGTTATGGCTTTCATGTCGTAAGATGGGGGCTCTTCCGGGATCGGACTTTATTTCGCCGAAAATGGCTTCGTGCCGAAGTTGGCTTCACTTCATCATAAATGATGACTTCCTTGAAGAGGGGGGCGTGTTGCGGACCGCATTGCCTCCCTTCAGTTATCTACATGCATAGCTTATAGGTTTATCACCACTCTCTGACAACTGCGTCAGGGAGTCGACTCTTTGGCTCAGCGGTAAGAACACTGGACTCTCACCCGAGCGGCCCAAAGTTGGGGATTTTTTTCAGAATATGCTTCTTTCCTTTGTTACGGCTTTCATGTCGTAAGAGTATAAAAGTATTCGTAAATAAGATAAAAAAACATTCGTGCGAAATAGTCATTTAAAACGGTCATTTTCTGTTGAAAATGTGTGATATTGTACTTATTTATACGCCAAAGTTAGGTTGTGGGTACTCGTTAGTACCGCCTCAATAACGAGAACCCGCATTCTCTATTTTTGAGCACAAATAAGGAAAATAAAAATAAACCCCGTAAACCCAACTTTTCTCTATACAAAGTGGGGTTCAGAGGGACGTTCATTACGCGCATTTGTTAACCTGATGTATTTCGAAATCTGCAGTTATGTGAAGTTACCCTAGGGACTCAAGAATGACTTTTGAAAAGAAAAAAAGTTGTACTATAGTCATCGGTGTTCAAGCCATCGAAGTTTCCATGTATCTTGTAAATCACAATGAGAAACATCATAATATGAAGCATAGCGTAGCTTGCATCTTGGAATTTATATCATAGCCCCAGATAAGAGGAGGTATCTACGTAATGATTTTCTTATTTCTGCGCAAAAACATATGTTGTGAGTACTCATTAGAAGTGCCTCACCGATACTTTTGGATGAAAAAGAGCCCTGTCTGAGCTGCAATGTATGTTATTATAAGCAGGTCAAATTTTTATACTCATTTCTACATAATCGAGATAAACATGAACAGTGTACTATATAATTAAGTTTCTACAGTAAGACCACTTTTAAACAGTTCCATTCACCATATTTGCATTATTTGCTGGCTCCCAGCTTGCACATTGTCAATATTGGAAAAACAGGTAACCAGACCCCCCCCCCCCCTGACCTTTCAGTCTGGTTACCTGTTTTTCCAACACTGATAACCTTCAGACTAGGAACCAGCAGATAATGCAAATAAGGTGAATAGATAGTCTCTTCCTAGAGGAAAGTGGGTGTATTGAACACAAGGAAAGAATAACTTACCGCTAAACCTTTAAATTATGTTTTAACTGGTCTTAATAGCGGGACTTAACTGTCTTGGATCATGCAATTTTCTTACCTGTGTGACGTTAAACAAGTGACAGGTTTGAGCCGTTGCTTCAGATTCGGTAGAGCAGCCGCCTCCCATTAACATAATTTTCACAGGTGGCTTCGAGAGTGATTGGAACATCTTGTAAGCTGCCACTCCTGCATTGCACTGTGGAAACAAAATTTGAGCTTCAACAAACTGGTCGTTTCGACGACGGGAGAGAAGGGGTAGGGTGAGGGGCGCAGAATAATTTGGTGTTTGCGATTTGAAATTAAAAATTATTCTTATAATGAGCCAGAATGATTCTATGCTCTGGCGAATGAGATAACATGAGGATCCTGTATCCGGACAAAATCCCCCAGACAAAATCCTCCCGGACATAACACACCCCCTTTTTTTAAAGGGCGGACAAAATCCCCCCGGACACCCCCCCCCCCCCGGACATGATCCCACTCACTGTATGTCAAGTCGGACAACATCCACCATTATAAACAGCAGGGAGATTTTGTCCGGGAGAGATTTTGTCCGAGGGGATTTTGTCCACCTAAACAAATGACGGGAGATTTTTCTGCCTTTACAGAAAGGGGGGCTATGTCCAGGGGAGATTTTGTCCGGGTGGGGTGGGGGGATGGTATTTTGTCCATTATTCGAGGATTTCATTGTATGTTAAAGACAAATGCTACGAATTCGCAATTTTTGTATGATCATCAAAAATGAAAGTTATGCCAGAGCCAACATTTTGCCGTTCTTTGGTAAGGAAATGGTTGAAATTTGTGGAACAGTTATTGTTTTGGGTTCATTTTATTATTGAACATGTTCATCTTGGCTATAAACTTCACGAAAACAGTAACATTGCAACTTTGAAAATTTTTAATTTTTCGGCATTTACTCAAGATCAGATCAACATAAATGGTTGCAGACTTACTAAAACGATTTGCTGTAATGCATATTATGGCCAGCTACTATTTACAAGTAAAATATAGAGGATATTTGATTTTTTCAGTGTAAGAGCGAATTTTATTTCATCGAATGAACACCAAAACTGTTATTTTCACGAGTGGCGTAGCCACGAGTGAAAATAGCAGTTTTGGTGTTCATGAGTGAAATAAAATTTGATCTTGCACTGAAAAAATCAAATTTTCTGTTTCTTACATGCTTCAAAAGGCAATATTTAGCGTCTTTAATGGTGTCGCTCACATTCGGAGAAAATTATCTTTGTTCCTGTTCGTTTCGCGTCAATTTAGTGGTGTCCATCGTATTTAGTGGGTATACTATTGGGTGTAAACTGAAAGTTTGCACCTGAGAAATGGCCCGGGATGGTATTATTATGAATGATTAATGAAATAATTGAGAGAGTAGTTTTCCAAAGAAGTTGCTGGCAAGTCTAACGTCGCGCGACAAAAGACGTGACGTCAGCGTCATAAATGACGTCAGTAACGTCCCCGTCACACATGAACGGGCTATGCGTCAATTAGAACACATTTCAGTATTGTTCAGTTATCTGACAAAGATAAAATTGAAATTAGAGTTGGATTTGAAGAAAAAAGTAGTCCCAAACAGTGAAAAATAAAAAATCGTATTTTCACTGTTTGAAACAGTGAAAATATCGATTTATATTTCACTGATAAATCTCTATCATTCATTGAAAAGCATGTAAGAAACAAGTTTTCTCTCAGTGATTCACCATCTTTTCATAGAATTTATATGTACTTTTTCCATGTATTTTATCTGAGGGTAGGGGAACGGTTTGTTTAATAAAACAGAAATTAGCACGATGACTCCTAGTTTTCTTTTAATTTTCTATTCTCTGAAAACACACCCTAAAGAAAAAACCTTGTTTTATGAAAATTTCAGTGTAGCATTTTTCTGTAGGGTCCAAAATATTGCAGACAATGAATTATTTTTTAAGATATTTTGGTCGTTGGCAAAATTGATTTTGCAAAAAAAAAATTCTGAGCTTGAAAACTGGCTTAAATTAGGCAGCATTATCTTTTGATATATCAGTCTGACTGAAATAAACGTTTAAAAGCTAGACAAAAGTCATTTTTGACATGCTAGTTAATAACATGGCTGTTTTCTGATATTTCTGGGAAAACAGTTGGGGTGATTTTCTTTTTGTTCAGATTACTTAAGATTCAGTACGGTGACATATGGTTTTTATTTCATATTTGGTGAGCTAGTATATGATACTGAACATATACAGACTCTTAAACAGTTTTCAATGTAGGAAGTATTTCCTAGCATATGCCCTTAATGAATATCATTTGTCAATGTGTGCATGAAATTGTGCGTGAGTGAACCTGTTTTTGATGCGTTTCTCAATTACATGTTTCAGTCCCATTTTTTTTCTTCTGAGTACGTTTATTTTTACTTTTGCTGACAGAATATTAATATAATGCTGCAAAAATAACTTTTTTTTGATATCCAGAATTTATCATATGGGCCCCGTCAAGCGATTTTGGTACTTATCGCCTATGCTGCTCGCGCAGTCTTGCCAGAACCTTCGCTGCTCGCTCATACAAGCAGTTAATCAAGAGGAACCTTCAGACAGAAAGCCATATCCCTGGCCCCTCTGAATGGCTTGGCATGCGCAGTTAAAATTTGTCGTATATAATATCTATTTTGTCAATAAACAAAACAAAGATATACGTAATTACATGTAAGAGGATGATTCTCCGACCACCCCCCCCCCACCCCGCCCAATGCCCCCCTCCTCACTCCACCCAACACCAATAGGCAGGGGTTGGTTTTACGACGGCCCTTTCAAGATATTTCACTCAAATCGAGCCGCTCGTTAATCAGAGGTTAGCGAAAATCGGAGTACCCGGAGAAAAACCACATGACCTTCCGTTGCAGAACTTGGCGTCTCACATCTGACCCAAGCTAGGCTCGAACCCAAAGCGGTGAGAGACCTAATGACAAGGCTTCGGATGGGTAAGTGTAACAAGGATAACGTATGACCTATAATAGTGTTGACTGGGCCGTTAAACTCCAAAACAAACAAACAAAAACAAGGATGACTTAGGGACATATTTTTTGGTGTCTTGGCAGAAACATATGTTGTGGGTACTTGTAACACTCGCCTCGATGAGGCGATTCTAACAAGTACCTACAAAAGAATTATGTTATTACGGAGAAATAACATAAAAATATATTTTTGTAATTATCGTTGTAACTTCTTCTTTACCCTCACAAACCAGGGGTCATGAGTTCGATTCATGGCTTCCCCAGACTTTCGGATAAGTCTTTAAACCAAGGTCCCGACTATATACGACCTCAGATATTGAAAAGACGTAAAACAAACAAACACGCACGTATTGCACGCACGCACGCACACACACACACATACATGCCTTCTTGTACGGAGCTTTGGCTACAACATTACCTGTGAGTCCACCCAAGAGTATGTGAGATTATAACCATCCAGTAGTCGTTCCCTCTCATTCACATGCCGAAGGGCCATCAACACTGCAGGTAGGCACGCCGCTCCCCCTACCCAGCCGGCAGATCCAGTCATAGGCAAAAATCCCAAGAGCTCCAGCTGTTTCAGTTCTGATGGCTCTGCGTGAATATACCTCAGATATAATATCAACAAAATCAAAAAGACACAAAAACATGTTCCTTTCAAGCTGTCTACCATATTACATGTAACCCGCGATAAGCTTAAAATCATTTTTTATTTTGAATAAGTCATTGTTGAATGCTGTCTTGAATCCGTCAAATGTTTTCAATTGTTTTACAGTCTTTGGTTGATGTTTCTTCTTTTATAACGCAAGAGGACAATCAGGGATAATGTAATGGGCCCGCGCACAGCATTTCCTGCAATTTACATGTGCGCCCAGCGAACAATCATATCAGCCTGCGTATCCATATAGTCCGACCAGAGACTTCTCTTGCTGCATGAGGAATCATTGGAATCTTAGCTACCCTTAGAGTGCACAACGAAGACTATGATCAGACTGCGCGGATGCGCAGTCTGATCTGAGTCTTCGCTGGGCGCACTTGTAAATTTTATGAAATTCTGTGCCCCGGCTCAAATGTGCTTGACTGCATTTCTAGGCATATATTTCTGATTTCTGAGATTCTCCCTATTTTTGACAGCAAGCAATGCAATGACTTATTGAATATTCATTCCGAATTAGTGTCTTGAGACAGGCGTGCAGTCCGATTAGTGTCTTGGTGCTCAAGGACCTTGCAATATATTTTCCCACTGACTGGCTCCATTAAGTTTTACAATCAATACATACAGTCTTCTCAGGTTGGAGACGAGAACTGATTAATGCTGTACTAAGACTCAGCGATGCCATGTTGTCTGGACAAACTCAGTTTATGCAAGTTGTTGCAAGTTGTAACCCATTGCTAGTTGCTAGTATGAAAAACAATAGGGTCAAGATGGCCCTGAATTGCTCACCTGACTTCTCTGAAAGTGAATTGGGTGACAGCCATTCCATGAGGCATAAGAGTTGCACTAAGATAGCTGACCGCCTGGGCTACATTCTTGCAAAGTGAGAAAACAATTGGCTTAAGGGATTCTACGTTTAGCTCTGTCAGCCATTTTGTTCATTAGAACACATCAAGAAAACACGCCTATATAATTTCGACCCCTTGAACACACATTTATATAGTAAAACTTGGGTTTACAGTGGTAAACAAACCTCTTTTCTTATTTCTGCTCTAAAATATAGAGTGTGGGTACGCGTTAGAACCGCCGATGAGGCGGTTCTAACGTGTACCTACAATCTATATTTAAGGAGAAATAAGAAAAATATCACAATTTTTTTATCTTTAAACTTTCGCTTTTTTCGGCAGTAAGATTTACAATGTATTTGTATAGGCGTGTCTTCGGATTAATGAGAACCGTTTAAGCTACATTTATTAATTGGCTATCCTGTATTGATCGGAGGTCATCCGTATTAACACCAGGCCAACTAATATTAACTGAGGTCAAGTGAGGTCAAAAAATCAATATTCATGTTTTTTAATTGTGTCAATTAATAAAATTGTCATTAAACAAGTACCTGGGCCAAAACGAAATTACTTGATTAATAACATTATAGTATTTTGGTAGAGGATCACCTAAGTAACATGTCAATGAAGTTTTATGGAACGCCAAAGCTGTCTGGAAGTAAGCGAAAAATTCCTGGTATGCTCTAACATATTTATATAGTACAAAACATCTTTATGTCCTGCTCACATTTTATTATATCCTGCATGATATTCTTTATATGATGTATCACCTACATTATGTGTTGCAGAAACCTTATGATGTCATGTGTCAGCTACATTATATGTTGTATGAAATTGATTATATCATGAGAAATTGTCTTTATGTCTTGAGTCTTGTTCTTTATGGCATGCTACTATTTCGTTATATGATGACAAAATCGTATTACGTTCTGCATGCTACTCATTATGAAATGCACTAATGTCTTTATATAGTGTATTATATACCTTATTTGATGTGGTGATTTTATATGGTTTTGCTTTTCTTTATATTCGGTGTCAAGTTCATTACATTATGTAAAACTTCTTTATATGTGTGACTTTCTTTATATGATGGGGTAAATTTAATTCATAAAAATGGATTATATCACCGGTTTGAAATTATTTTTGTATATTTGCCGGAATGAATACGGGTGATTCGCATCTGCGTTATTTCTCCTTGTCTTTTCACCATTGGATCTTTCGCGCTACTTTAGAGAGGTGTTGATTCGCACCAACTAGAAATGTGTCGATAGAACACGGATGCCCCCGCCTGGTAGCACAGTTATGAAAACTGTTGCGTAAAATGATAACGCAATATCGGACGCGTACTACATGCCCTTTCCAACAGTCTTCACTTAGCCCGAACACAGATTTGCCCATATTCCTTTCGAGAAAGGCTTGCAGTCAAGTTCTGTGGTGTATTCATTGCTTCCAAAGGATAACCCTTTTATAAATCATATTTAACTTCACTACAGCTGATGTGTGGGAATGTGTGGCAGCCGTAAAACGTCTCCCTGCCCTACATTATAGTGTAGATTATATTTTCTTGTCCTTTGGAATCATTGATTCGGACCCACGCGGGGTTATTTTTGGACAAAGGTGAATAATTTGAATAATTTTGGTATCGGTCCACTAGACAAAGCTTCATACCAAATATCAAATACCTGGGCCTTCTGGTTTCTGACAAGAAGATTTTTAAAGGTTTTCGTAAAACAAGTGGGCCCCGACGCGGGGGCATTTTTGGCCCCAGGACTATAATTTGAACAATCCTGGTATCGGTCCACTAGACGAAGCTTCATACCAAATACTAAAGACCTGGGCCTTATGGTTTCTGACAAGAAGATTTTTAAAGGTTTTCCCTATATAAGCCTATGTTGAATAAATGGGCCCCGGCGCGGTGGGCATTTTTGGCCCCAGGGCTATAATTTGAACAATCTTGGTAGAGGTCCACTAGACGAAGCTTCATACCAAATATCAAAGACCTGGGCCTTCTGGTTTCAGACAAGAAGATTTTTAAAGATTTTCCCTTTATAAGCCTATCTAAAACAAGTGGACCCCGTAGCGGGGGCATATTTGGCCCCAGGACTATAATTTGAACAATCTTGCTAGAGGTCTACTAGACGAAGCTGCATATCAAATATCAAAAACCTTGGCCTTCTGGTTTCAGACAAGAGGATTTTCAAATGTTTCCCCATAATAAGTCTATGTAAAACCAGTGGGCCCCGGCGCGGGGGCATTTTTGGCCCCAGGGCTATAATTTGAACAACCTTGTTAAAGGTCAACTTGACGAAGCTTCATACCAAATATCAAAGACTTGGGCCTTCTGGTTTCAGACAAGAAGATTTTTAAATGCTTTCCCTATATAAGCCTATGTAAAATAACTGGGCCCCGCCACAGGGGCATTTTTGGCCCCAGGGCTATAATTTGAACAATCTTGGTAGAGGTCCATTGGACGAAGCATCATACCAAATATCAAAGACCTGGGCCTTCTGGTTTCAGACAAGAAGATTTTTTAAAGGTTTTCCCAATATAAGCCTATACAAAACCAGTGGGCCCTGGCGCGGGGGCATTTTTGGCCCTAGGGCTATAATTTGAACAATCTTGGTAGAGGTCCACTAGATGAAGCTTCATTCCAAATACCAAAGACCTGGGCCTTCTGGTTTCAGACAAGAAGATTTTCAAAGGTTTTCCCTATATAAGCCTATTTAAAACCAGTGGGCCCCGGGGTGGGGCCATTTTTGGCCTCAGGGCAATAATATTAACAATCTTGGTAGAGGTCCACTAGATGAAGCTTCATACCGAATATCAAAGACCCGGGCCTTCTCGTTTCATACAAGAAGATTTTAAAAGGTTTTCCCTATATAAGCCTATGTAAAACCTGTGGGCCCCCGTGTGGGGCCATTTTTGGCCCCAGGGCTGTAATTTGAACAATCTTTATAGCGGTCCACTTGATGAAGCTTCATACCAAATATCAAAGACCTGGGCCTGCTGGTTGCAGACAAGAAGATTTTCAAAGGATTTCCCTATGTAAGCCTCTGTAAAACCAGTGGGCCCTTGCGCGGGGACATATTTGGCCCCAGGGCTATAATTTGAACAATCTTGGTAGAGGTCCACTAGATGGAGCTTCATACCAAATATTAAAGACATGGGCCTTGCGGTTTCAGAGAAGAAGATTTTTAAAGATTTTCCCTATATAAGACTATGTAAAACCAAAGGGCCCCGGGCGGGGGTATTTTCGGCCCCAGTGCTATAATTTGAACAACCTTGTTAGAGGTCCACTAGATGAAGCTTCATACCAAATATCAAAGACCTGGGCCTTCTGGTTTCAGACAAGAAGATTTTTAAAGGTTTTCCCTATATAAGCCTTTGTAAAACCAGTACGCCCCGGGGCGGGGCCATTTTTGGCCCCAGGGAAATAATTTAAACAATCTTGATAGAGGTCCACTAGATGAAGCTTCATACCAAATATCAATGACCTGGGCCTTCTGGTTTCATCATCATCATCATCAACGGATTTTGATTAACGTGCAGGTACATGGGCAACGTCCACATAAGTGGCCCCCTTCCAAGTAGCTGGCTTGCTGCACGCATGGCAGATATTACACCAGTCCTCCAGGCTTGTCTATCGTGAGGATCGATAGCAGAGAGCTTCCATTCTCTGCAACCTCTTTCTGTTAGCTGCTTCCAGGTCATCTTGGGCCTTCCTGGTCCCCGCTTTCCACCTACCTGTATGTCACAGGCAGTCTGACTGCACCATGACAGACTGCACCATCTTCAGACAAGAAGATTTTTAAAGTTTGTTGTCTTATTTTCCCCTTTTGTTGCCATGGCAACCAGAGTTCTGCATGGAATGGAATTTTTTGAACAACTTTGTGAGAGGACCACCCAAAGATCATTTCTGTCAAGTTTGGTCAAAATCTGTTCAGTGGTTTAGGAGGAGATGTCGTTTAAAGGAATTGTGGACGGACATCCGGACGGACGACGACGACGACGACGGAAGAATGACCGATCAAAATAACTCCCCCGGAGCCTTTGGCTCAGGTAAGCTAAAAAGGGTTAAATAATAGCTTATAAATTGAGGTGTACAAAATACCACAACCTCAACAAAGCAGAAACTGTTATACATAGCAGCAAATAAGGTGAATATTTTGTGATAATTGGAGGATAGTTTTTGTCGATTCTCCATAAACACCTATGAGGAAAACTATCCTACAGTTAGCACAAAATACTTTCCACATCTGTTGCTATGGTTACAGCCAAACAAAACTGTATAGACGGATCCAATGTTTTGACACGTGGCCTTGTTTACTTGTCATTGGCATGCGCAAAACTACTTTTCCTTTTGATAACGATCTTTCGTGGTTGGCAAAAGGCTGCTGGTTCCATATAAACACAATGTAAATAGGTTTAATAGTACGGGCATATTTTAGTTGACTGTTACAGAAAATCGACAGAATTATATTTTAAATGAGTAGATAAATATACTCTAGACTTCATTCCTGCATCTTCCGCATTTTTAATCAATTCGTTTTGCGCATTTTTATTACAAATAATTAAGACCATCCCGCATCGTTACCTGCCTAAGTTTAACAGGTAATTATCATCAAAACTTCCTCAAATATTCTAGAAACCAATAATTACTAGCTAAGACATGTCGATTTAAAAGTTTAAAGTTCAATTTTTTTCGTTTCGATTCCAAACAAAATACAATTTTACAGAAAATAGCATCGCATTTACAATGGCGATAAACGGCCAAAGACGTTTTTTGCCCACCACCGGTAAATCCCGGCAAATAGTATTGTTGAGTGATGACGTAGTGTTTGGATGTATCTATAGATGATATAGAAAAATGACCATTTATTGGAATCTTTCTATCTAATCTATACTTTTGTGGAATTAATGAGCATTTGAATTTTAAATCTAACCATCATCTAAGGTCATACATAGATGGGACCTTGGTTAAAAGAGACATCCGAAAGTCTGAAGACACCTGGGATCGATCCTGCGACCCCTGGTTTAGAAGGCGAGTAGCGTTATGCCACTACACCATGGAGGCTTCTACTTTTGTACTATATTCAAGATTATCTGTGGAAAAATGACCATTTATGATAATTTTCTAAATAATCTGTACATTTTTTGGATCCATCTTTAAACTTTGTTATATTAACCCTTATCTTGCTGTTCGCGACAACCCCTATCTTTGCAAACAGTGTAGATCCAGATCAGATGGCTTCTGAAGAAGCCATCTGATCAGGATCTACACTGTTGGCATTCAGTTTATGAATTTGTAGCAATAAATTACATCAAGTAATTTGATTGGTTGATAGACAGAAATGGGTGTGGCTTAAATGAATATTCAGCAAGCTAAGGGTTAAAAAACAGTACCTTAAAACATACTATACTGAATCGTGTTATAAAGACGTTGTGGTATTCAGGCACCTTAATTCTCGGCCTTTCAGAGCTCCAGATATTGTTTGTATTGGAGTTTAATGGTCCAGGCAACACTATATTAGGCCATTTTGAGCCGGTCAGTTTACCTATCCACACTTCCTGAGCAGGCTTATATGTAAGCGGTTAACCAGTACAGTGCACATTCTTTCAGCAGAAACTGACAGCCGTCCTTCTTGAATCAGCAGAAGGGTGAGAATGACCGCAGAAAAGATTTCATGATCAATTTCCACTAAAGAATGTTGCCGACCCCAGCAGATATCAAACCTGCTTCCTTTTGATCACCAGTCAGACACGCATCTGACTGAGCTACCGGCGCTGGCTCAGAGCTCCAGATAAAGCTTTCCAGTAAATAACCCTTTTTGTACCAAATGGAATCTTCCTCTTTATATATAGCATGAGTTGATTTCAAAATTTAGGGCTGTCAGGTTGTGTTTTCATCAAAATTCATTTGGAAAATGGCTAATTTTTTTGCAAACAGTGTAGGCCCTGATCAGACGCGGCAGAACGCGACGTCTGATCTGCACTGTTTGCTAACTACCCGTTTTGGGGTTTCTGGTACTACATGGGTTTAACATTGTGACCAAGTTAGCATTACGATAACACACCAATGCAACAATGTGCATTATTTCACATCTCCAAAATGGCTAATCTGTGATATTTTTCTTATTTTTACGGCAAACATAGGTAGAAGCCTCTGCGGTGTAGTTGTTATGCTACTCGCACAGAACTGGACAATATGGAGTGTACATGTTTTCTGGGCCAGACTAGCTATTTTCGGCCAATTAGGCCTCATTAGTGACCATCAGTGACCCTCACATTTCCACAATAGAATCAATGATTCCAAAGGACAAGAAAATATAATCTACACTATGATGTAGGGCAGGGAGACGTTTTACGGCCGCCACGCATCAGCTTTAGTGAAGTTAAATATGTTTTATAAAATGGTTATCCTTTGGAAGCAATGGCTACACCACAGAACTTGACAAGCCTTTCTCGAAAGGAATATGGGCAAATCAGTGTTCGGGCTAAGTGAAGACTGTTGGAAAGGGCATGTAGTACGCGTCCGATATTGCGTTATCATTTTACGCTACAGTTTTCATAACTGTGCTACCAGGCGGGGGCATCCGTGTTCTATCGACACATTTCTAGTTGGTGTGAATCAACACCTCTATAAAGTAGTGCGAAACATCCAATGGTGAAATGACAAGGAGAAATAACGCAGGTGCGAATCACCCGTATTCATTCCGGCAAATATACAAATATAATTTTCAAACCGGTGATATAATCCATTTTTTATGAATTAAATTTACCCCCATCATATAAAGAAAGTCACGCATATAAAGAAGTTTTACATAATGTAATGAACTTGACACTGCCTATAAAGAAAAGCAACCCCATATAAAATCACCACGTCAAATAAGGTATATAATACACTATATAAAGACATTAGTGCATTTCATAATGAGTAGCATGCAGAACGTAAACCGATTTTGTCATCATATAACGAAATAGTAGCATGGCATGAAGAACAAGACTCAAGACATAAAGAACACTTCTCATGATATAATAAATTTCATACAACATATAATGTAGCTGACACATGATATCATAAGGTTTCTGCAACACATAATGTAGGTAATACATCATATAAAGAATATCATGCAGGATATAATAAAATGTAAGCAGGACATAAAGATGTTTTGTACTATATAAATATGTTAGAGCATACCAGGAATTTTTCGCTTACTTCCAGACAGCTTTGGCGTTCCATAAAGTTTGAATGAAATTGGTCTATGGGTATAGCAGAGGCTTCTTCTGTCGCGGTTTATTTTGTTGTGGTTTGTCTTTGAGTGTGTGCATTGCGTAATTTTTTGTTTTGGATAGCTAGTCGGCCATTTTGTGGGAAAGTAACTGTCCGTTTGGTTTCCGTTATTGATGCTTCCATTAGGGTCTAGTTATTTCATGTTTTATGTTTCTCTCCCTTTGGTGTCACTGATGGGAGCTGTGGTTCCTGACCATTGCCTGCATTTCTATTGTGTCTGTGTTCAGGTCTGGAGGCCATTTTGATCACCCATCACGTGAACAAGTCCGTGAAATGAACACCCCCTTACACCCCATTTTAGATAGAGATTACTGGGGTTTACGGGGGTAAACATCATGTTTTCTTATTTTTACTCCAAGACATAGGTTGTGGGTACTCGTTAGAACCGCCTCAATGAGGCGGTTCTAACAAGCACCCACAACCTATGTTTGCAGTTTAAATCAGTAAAATATTACGAATTTTCATCAGAAAAGTAGCCATTTGAGATGCGAAAAAATGCACTATGTCGCACGGGTGTGTTATCGTAATGCCAGAGCCGAACCCATTTAGTTATTATGGTAGGGGGTAATCTAAGCAACATTTCTATGAAATTTGATTGAAATTGTCCAAGGGGTGTAGGAGAAGTCTTTGTTTATTTTATTTTTTCTATTGTTTAGCTCCAACAGCCATCTTGTTCATAGGCATCGCAGCAGAACCATTATAGCTAATTCTAATGCACTTGCGTATGTAACGCGACGTCTTATTGGATAACGTCAAAATTTGCGACAGTATTTTCTGCGATATACTGTCGGAAATCCGACGTCATCATGTAACGTCGCTTTCCATTGGTTGTCATTTGGTTTTACGCAGCTCACCGCGCTTGCCGCCTTGTGCAAAACAGTACAGTTTTTAACTTAACAACTGAATAAGTGCATTAGAATGGGGATAACTGTATTGAAAATTGTCATTTGGGGAGGTAAATCGGTGGTTTTACGGTCGCAAATTCCGTTTTACGGCTCCGCTGACGCGTCGCCGTAAAACGAAATTTCCGACCGTAAAACCACCGATTTACCTCCCCAAATGACAATTTTGAATACAGTTATCCCCTAAATTTGGTTGGGTGCCACCTAGGCAACATTACTGTGTAGTTTGAATCAAATTGACCCAAGTGTTTAGGAGGAGTTCGCATTTAAATCAAAACGTTGCCATTTTTATATTTTTAGCTCTGGTGGTCATTTTGCTCATCGTAGCGGGACCGATTAACTTTCTTGGTAACGTGTCACGTAAACAACATTCCCATGAAGTCTGAATGAGATTTGCCCAAGAGTACTGGAGGAATTGTCGTTTAAAGGTCTTTCTGTGTCATCGTGTTCATCTGAGCGGAACGATTTTAGTTATATGGGTAGAAAGCCAGCTAGGCAACATCCTGTGCAGTTTGAAATAAATTGATCCAAAGATTTAGCAGGAGTTCGCATTTACGCAAACGTTTGACAATTTTCTGATTTTAGCTCTGGCGAACCGCTTGCTCATTTGAGCAAATCCGTTTGAAGTTTAAATGAAATGGGGCCAAGGGTACAAGACGAGTTGTCGTGTATAGATTTTTTTTTTTTTAGCTCTGGCGGCTATCGTGTTAATAACAGCGGGACCATTATAGCTATTTTGGTAGGGAGCCGCCTAGCTAACATTCCTATGGAGTTTGAATCAAATTAGCACAAGGGTTTAGGAGGCGTCCACGTTTGAAGCAAATTTCCGTTTTTCTAGTTTTAGCTTTGGCGGCCAATTTGGCTCACCACAGCAGAACCGATTTAATTGGGCCTAAAAGTTTAGGAGGGTATAGCATTAAAAGCAAACTGTTGCCTTTTTCCTACTTTTAGCTCTGGCGGCCATTTCGCCCATCGACGCGAAACCGTTTTAGCGAATTTCCTAGAGGGTCATCTATGCAATATTCCTGCAAAGTTTGAATGTAATTCGCCTACGGATATAGGAGGAGTTTACGTTTGAATTGGCCCTTTGGTGTCTCAGATGGAAGGTGTTTGGTAGTTGTATCGATGCCTGATCATTGCCTTCAATTCTATATTGGAATTTGTAACTACACGGTCCAGTAGTTTGAAACTTACGATGAAACTTACTTGACGTGTGATGAAAGCGTTGGTCTTTCAATGTGGTAATTATGTTATCAGTTTTGCAGAAAAATGCGAGAAGCTTGTTCTTAATGAATTCACACACAATACACACAAGAAGTATACAGTAGAACTTCGATGGCTCGAACACCGATGCCTCGTTTACCATGGCTGAGTCGAACCCGTTCTTTATTCCCAATGGAATTCCCTAAGAAGTTGAGCGGGATAATAAAGGCGATTTTCGACTTTTATCTTGCAAATGTATGGTGTGTGTACTCATTAGAATCGCCTCGATGAGGCGATTCTAATGAGTACACACAGCATACATCATTAGAATCGCCTCGATGAGGCGATTCTAATGAGTACACGCAGCCTACATTTTTATCATAGAACACCAAAAAGATGTCCCAAAATTAACTCCGTTATTTCTCCTGGCAGTAACCCTCAGTGCCTCGAACTACCCCTGTTTCGAACAGATTTTCGTGGTCCCAAAGGTGTTCGAGCCATCGAAGTTCGACTGTACTTCGGACGACAGGACAATTATCTCCACTATGCCTTCTGATCAAAGGTTATATTTAACCCATACTAGCTCCAACTACCCCTAAGTTCTAAGGCTGACAACATTTATCGTATAATCGATTAATCGATCGATTAATTCCACAAAAATGATTATCACTTATTTGCTTTTAATCGATTACTTGATAGGTGCAATTGACTACCCAAAGTTATGCCGAAAATAGCTGGATGAGTGGTAAACAGTGCAGACCCCCTGATGAGACGCCGCATTATGCGGCGTCTCATCTGAGTCTACACTGTTTGCTCAGGCTTGTCTGTTCAAATATACATATGGTAAAGTGCAACATAAGGTAATAGTCATGCTCAGAAGAAAACCAGACTGGTAAAATTATGACAAAAACCTTAGCGATAACTAATCTATTATCGATCGCAATGGCAGGACTGATAATCGATTATCTTTTCAGCTCCGATTAGCCAGCCCTTACCCTAACTCGAATAAGGCCCTTAGGTCTTAGGGCCATTGAAGGTTTGTATTTATTCCAACAACAACGTAAGGGCCCCCGTCCATCGGGGCTTGAAGAAATAGATTGGAATACGAAGTGCGTCCACACAGCGCTGAAACGACCGCACATGAGTACCGGTGAACGACTTGGAGAGTCTGAGCCTGTCCAGGCAAAGAGGACCATGCATATAAGCCCCACTGATTTCATCAGGCGGCAGCACTTGATGTGTCATGTGATTCCAATGCCAGGTAAAGGTCCCACAAAATTTGAAGCAACGTCTCCAAAATGAGCTGAGGAGGGCATTAAACTCAAATCAACTTTCAAGGTGTAGGGACCAACAAATATACAACGAATATGACAAGAAGGAGAACAGATTAGCTTTTTTTTTTTTTTTGGCTACTTCTCCCAACAAACGCAAAGCAGACATGATAGGGTGATAAAATTCTGCACCCAGTTGTTAAAAGCATTGTTACCTATATAAGCTCTTAAGTGGTTAAATATAACTGTTCTATCGAGAACATTATCTTAAGTATATTTTCTGGGGAAAATGTAAGAAGCTATCAGCAAACATGATAACATCATTACCACATTAAACCGCGACAGAAGAACCGCCTTAGAAAGGTCAGTAAAACGTATTTATATATATTTCTTGACGTGAATAAGTCTGTGAAATAAACACCCTCTAAACCCCATTTCATATAGAGAAAATTTGGGTTTACGGGGGTACACATTTTTCTTATTTCTGCTCCAAAACATGGATTGTGGGAACTCGTTCGAACCGCCTCAATGAGCACCCACAACCTATCTTTGCTGTATGAATAAGATACATATCAAGGATTTTCATCAGAAAAGTAGCCATTTAGGAGATACGAGGGCGAGTCAATAAAAAAAACAGCCTTACTTATTTCTGATCGTTTCTTTTTCGATGTATTAAATTGCTCTCTAGAACGATACACTTTGTCCCACGCTGTTACTGTGCCATTAGCCTAGTACTGCAGAAACCAGGGTCCTTGACTACGACCCACTCCTCAACTGCCGACACGACTTCTTTGTTAGACCGGAAATAACGTCCACGGATATCCTTTTTCAAGTTTGGGAATAGTAAATAGTCACTAGGAGCTAAGTCCGGAGAATAGGCGGGGTATGGTATTAGCTCGAACCCATTCCGCTCAACATAACCCAGTGCAAGTTTGCAAGTGTAGACGCTTGCATTGTCTTGTTGGAGCAGGATACCTTTGGAGAGTTTACCTCGACGTTTTTCACGGATCGCAGTTCTCAGTTGGTCGAGCAAATTTGCATAATTCGCACCTGTTATTGTACTTTTCTTTGCAAGAAAGTCCAACGTAATAACGCCTTGTACGTCCCAAAATACAGCTGCCATCACCTTGCCAGCAGAGGGTTGCGTTTTGAACTTCTTTGGTCTCGGAGACCCCAGCCCTACCTACTGGCAACTTTGAGTATTACTCTCTGGCTCATAATATTGGACTCAGACCTCATCTACAGTCACCCGACGTGAGAGAAAATCATCATTCTTTCACATAAACCGCTTCAACAATGCGCTGCATACTGATGCTCTGGTTGCCATTTGCTCGTCGCTAAGGGATTTTGGGACCCAACGGGCTGTTGCGCATATCCAAGCGATCATATAAATTGTTGAACCGCTACTATGAGAAATGTCTAACGCATTCGCTATTTCATCCACCTTAATTATCCTATCAGAGTACACCAGATCCTGCACTTTGTTACACATTTCTTCATCGGTGGCATCTGATGGGCGTCCAGACCTGGACATGTTTCGTCTTCTTAAGACGTTCTACCGCGTTTGAATTCCCCAACCCAGAATTTAACTTCAGTATACGATGGTGCAAAATTGGTCAACTCGCATTGTGTTTCTTGACCTGTTTTCCCTTTCAAATACAGGTACCGAAATACAGCACGGTACTCAATTTTGGACAAAAACTTGCTTTCGCATCGCTAGGCATGTTTGACGTTCAATTAAGAAATGAATTTTATTTTGCTGTTTATAAAAGTATGAACGCAGTGGGTCGCTTGCAAAGTAAACTTTGCTAGCAACTCGCTGTCGTTCATACTTTCATGAACAGCAGAAAAGGTAAGTTTATATATTATATTTATATTCTTTGCTCCTCATCAATGGGCGAAACAAATGCTTAAAGGGCAAACTTTTAAAGCTGAAAAACATTTTACACGCTGTTTATTTTTTCTACAAAGATCGGAACAGCGTTGACGTCGCAAACGCCGAATCAGAGAACCATGGTTTATACTGATCTCTATTGACATGACTGAAAATTCACGTGACTCGATGCGTTTATGGAAGTATGAACTACATTGTTTGCTATTGATTTACATTAGGCTTTGCACTGAAAATGTAAATATTATATTCTGAGTGAATGATACGATAAGGGTGCAATTTTGCCCCCATGCCTCAAAAAAGTATTGAAACAAGGCATGCAAATCATGGTTGTCTCGCTCAATTGGAAATGGGATAGACTGGTTACTTATTGACTTGCCCTCGAATTAATAAATGTACTATGTCGCACCGGCGTGTTATCGTAATGCTACGGGGACACAATCCTCGCCCTGGGCTCTATCTGACAAAGCCCAAAACACAACATTGCCACACACTATTTGCCATATGTTTTGTACTTTGAAAATTATGTCTAGAACATGACATTTTCTGAAAAATATCGATGTATACAGAAAGCTAAGTCAGCTTAGCCCATATATGCCTAGCGGCACTTTTTGGGACATTCCCAAACAGTGCAGATCCTGATCAGACGCCGCAGAATGCGGCGTCTGATCAGGGTCTACACTGTTTCCTGAAAGTACATGCATATTTTTGCAAAACATACCACTAACAACACATACTTGGCATCCCTATAATTGGAAATGGACTACTCCAATCTTATAAGGTGGGAGATTCCATTGTCAAATATGGGATGATGTGATCAGTATCTTTAAATGACGAACGTTATCAACAACGTATTTGTAATAGCCTGTAAGTACAATTTAACCCATTTTGTGCGAGAAACCCTGAAACGGAATACTGGTAACCAGTCCAGGTCGGGGCCTACACTGTTAGCAAAACATTCAACAATTTTCCAAAAATGTTTTAGATAACCCAACCTGACACCCCGAAAATTGGAATGCACCCTGTGTAATGAGCACCCCTCTGAACCCCGCTTAATATAGAGAATACTGGAATTTACAGAAATATACATTATTGTTTTCTTATTTCTTATTTCTGCTCCAAGACATAGGTTGTGACTAGTCGTCAGAACCGTCTCAATGAGGCGGTTCTTTCGAGCACCCACAACCTATGTTTAAGGTATAAATAAGAAAAACATCACAAATTTTCATCAGAAAAATAATTTTCAGTATCATGTCTCACGGGTGTGCTATCGTAATTTATCTCATATCCTGCTGTTCACGACAACTCCTATCTTTGGAAACAGTGTAGATCCAGATCAGATGGCTTCTGAAGAAGCCATCTGATCAGGATCTACACTGTTTGACATTCAGTTTATGAATTTGTAGGAATAAATTACATCAAGTAATCTGATTGGTTCAAAGTCAGAGATGGGTGTGGCTAAATTGAATATTCAGCAAGAGAAGGATTAATTAACCGCAATAGTATAGAATTTATATCGCCAAAACTGTCTGCATTATGCAGATGATAAACAGGGTCAATACGAAAAAAGAGGGCCAATACGAGGGAAAAGGAGGGACAATACGACAAAAGGAGGGCCAATACGAAAAAAATAACAGAGCCAATACGACTGCTGATACACGTGACGTTATGCGCATGCTCATTCGCACTACTTGAAGATCAGTGAAAAACAACATGGTGGACTATGATGGGTTGCTACTGAGACAAGGCATGAGAGGCTATCTGGGCACCATTTGTGGACATTGAGGGTCAGGTCCTAGTGCGCCAGACGGAGATGAACCGGCTCACTTTAACTGACAATGCCTTAACTCTATATATAAAACCAGTGGGCCCCAGGGCAGATCCATTTTTGGCCCGAGTGCTATGATATGAACAATCTTGGTAGATTTTGTTTGTTTGTATTCAATTTGGGGTTTAACGGTCGAGTCAACACTATTTGAGGGCATTTTTAAGCCGGTCAGTTTACCTATTCACACTTTTCTTGGGCAGGCTTATACGTAAGCGGTTAACCAGTACAAAGCACATTCTTTCGCCAGAAACTGACAACTGCCCTTCTTGAATCCGCGGAAATGAGATAATGACCGTAGAGAAGATTTAGTGACCAATCTCTACGAAAGAATGTTTCCGAAGCCGGCAGGAATCGAACCCGCGTCCTACTGATCACCAGTCAGACGCGCATCCGACTGAGCTACCGAGGCCGACACAATCTTGGTAGACGGCCACTCGATGAAGCTTTATTACAGATATCGAAAACTTGGGCCTTCTGGTTTCAGACAAGGAGATTTTTAAAGGCTGTCCCTATAAAAGTCTATGTAAAACTGGTGGACCTCTAGTGGGGCTATTTTTTGCCCCAGGGCAACAACTTAAATAATCTTGATAGAGGCCACCTACATGAAGCTTCATGTCAAATATCAAAGTCCTTGGCCTTGTTGTTTCAGAGAAGACTATTTTTAAAGGCTTTCCAAATATAAGTCCATGTAAAACCGGTGGGTCCCGGGCCGTGGCCATTTTTCGCCCCAGGGCAATTATTTTAATAACCTTCGTGGAGGTCCGCTAGATGAAGCTTCCTACCAAACATCAAAGACCTGGGCCTTCTGGTTTCAGACGAGAAGATTTTTAAAGGGTTTCCCTATATAGTTCCATGTTAAACCGGTGGTGTTAAACTAGTGGGCCCTGGGGTCGGGCCATTTTTGGTCCCAAGGCTATAATTTGAACAATCTTGGTATAGGTCGCCTAGATAAAGCTTCATGCAAAATATCAAAGGTCTGGGCCTTTTGGATTCAGAAAATACAATTTTTAAATGTTTCCCTTAAGTTGGTCCTAAGGCTATAATTTCAATATTCTTGGTGGGGGTACATAAATGAAGCTTCATATCAAATATCAAAGACCTGGGCCTTCTGGTTTCAGACAAGAAAGTTTTTTGTTTAAGGTTTTCCCTAATCAACTCTGTGTAAAGCCGGTAGGCCCCTGGGCGAGCCATTTTTTGGCCCCAGGGCTAAAATTTGAACAATCTTGGTATGAAGCTTCATACCAAACATCAAAGACCTGGGCCTTCTAGTTTCAGATGAGACAATTTTTCAAAATAGGGTTTCCTTATGTAGGTCTATGTTAAACCGGCGGGCCACGTGGCGGGGCCATTTTTTTATAATCTTGATAGATGTTCACTAGATTAAGCTTCATACCAAATATAAAACACATGGGCATTCTGGTTTCAGACGAGAAGATTTTTAAAGCGTTTCCCAATTTAAGTCTATGTAAAACTGGTGGGCCCCGGCAAGGCGGCGTTTTTGGCCCCAGGGCTATAATTTGAAAAATCTTGGTAGAGCGCCACTAGATGAAGCTTGATGCCAAATTTCAAAGACCTTGGCCTTGAGGTTTCAGAGATGAAGATTTTTTACATTTTCAGTAAAAAAAATTATTTTTAGCTCCTGTGACCAAGATGTGCAACGGATCGGAAACATTTGAACAACTTTGAAAGGACACCACGTAAGGATCATTCCTGTGAAGTTTGGTCAAAATCACATCAGTGCTTTCGGAGTTGATTTCGTTTGAAGAAATTGTTTACGCGCGCACGCCCGGACGCACGATGGACGACGGACAAAAAGTGATTAGAGTGTGTTACATGTGGGTTTACGGCGTCCCGCAAACCCCCATGCTGACAAGACAACCGAGCGTGATCTCTGACAGGTGCACGGGCAGCTGTGGGGTAAGGCACAAGAAAGATGTTAAATGAATGACATGAATTATTTACAGTATCTACATACAACACTTACTAACACAAAACATCACAATTTGTTGCTTCTGTAGCCAACTCACGACGTCCGCTCCGAAGGCAAAACAATGTTCTGTGCTCGGAACGGGTGACGTGAATACCTACAGAAGCAAACAACCAAAACAACAACAAAAACAAAAAAAGAAATAACACAAGACGCGACTGGCCAGTTTATAACTTAGGGTGAATTTCCCCACTCGCGTGAAACTTCCTCTCGCGAACTAGTAGAACTAGTCTATCAACATAGTTGATACTCCTAGGTTTAGCGATCACGTTTGCCGATCAGGGGTTTAGTGATCGTCCAAATAACCTGCAGGTAAGTTGACCTCTTCCATGGTCTCACATTTGTTTACAACGAACAATGATTTAGAAGATTCTGCTTCTATCCTGGTAGGCGCTGATTACGGCGGTCTGTCCGCCCTTGCTGGACCCTAACGCCTAGCGTCGTACCAGTACCTGCTGCTATGAAGCAGGGAGCAGCAGGTCACACATTGTTGTGCCTGCAAATTACGATAACGGGACTAGAAACGAGTCACAAAACATACATGCTATATCATGATCCCCCTCCCGGAGAAGTAAGAATATGTTCATGCATATACCGTTATTGCGCATGCGCCGACCAGACATACAGGCTGATTAGTGCATGCGACAAATAACCGTACAGCAGAACTCAACTTGACTGTGCATCAAATTATCAGCACCCAGCGCTTGACACAATAATACTCAAAGTTCATGTTTCCTTACTGAGCACTACAGAAATCAATTAATGCTCACTACTACTGAGCATAATACTCATCAAATTCGTGCTCACTACATTATCACAAGTAAGAGGCAATTGAACAGACCACGCCTTTGCGCTACCTGGTCAGCTGCCAATTACGGGAAACATAACAATCTCTATTTCATATCCTTCTCCGCGACACGGCTCACAAATATAGCTATTCACAAATTCAATACATTAATAACAGATAGAAACTACAACAGAAGATTTTCATCTATAATCCACAACATTTGTTAGTGTCTCATATGGGCCAACACTGTTTGCCGTAAATTCTCTCTATTTGGTAGGCACCCCGTCACAACCGTCCTCGCGACGCCGATGACGCAGCTGACGTCATCCCCGCCGCTCAGGCCGTTATGACGTGTGGCGACCAAATACTCCCACTTATCATCATCACGTTCTTTATATGTACATACATGCACAAACTGAGTTATCAGACAAAAACGGCATCATTACAAAATGAACTCGTAATTCTTCTTGAACAAAATTATTTCTAATCAACGTGAACATGCTTGTAAAATAAAATTCATTACGGTTCATCATCACGGATAACCCAACAGGCTCTTGTAAGAGTTTGCCCTGATGATGAAGATATGGTTAAACCCGTCTTAAGTTTACGTCCCCTCTACCCCTAATATCATATTGGGACGGAACCACGGTTTTCCAACCACAGCTAGTCAAAAGTCATGGATCAAACAAGTGACCCGGTGTTTATTAATTACATTCTACAAAAGGGGTGTAAAAGCCTAAATGAATCCAGAATGAGCGGGTGTCCAAACTTTACGTCTCACCAACATCTAGGGTCAGCATGAGACAGGACCTCACTTAGAAAGACTCATTCTACTACTGGAGAAGCCTGGGATCAGTCCTGCGACGTCTAGCTGGCAAAGCTAGTAGCCTAATCACTACAGGCCACAACAGTGAATTCAGAATAGGCTTCAGAAAGTTGGGGTATACTAGAAGTAAACCCCTCCAAAACCTACAAGCATGTTCATACAAAAATAATACTAAACATAGATTTAACATACCTTTCAATATCCTTTCTATTTCCCCGTCACAATGTTGTGTTCACTCTTACAACTTGACCTGCTGCTAAAGTGTTCGCTTTTTTTTAGGGTTTATATATCTATGAATACTACCAGAAAATCATGCCCACTCATATTACCTTGCTTTGTTCGTGGCGAAGTGGAGATACCGGCCACAAACAAAGCCAGATAGCAAAAATCGAGTAGATAATGGATTTGCGTTCAAATAGTATATTTCCCATAGGAAAAATTGATGAAACGACCCTATAAATCAATGCCATGACTCCTGTTAAAACGAACACCCTCACAACACGTGACGGGAATAAAAATCATATATGGCACAATTTGGCGGTTGGCGATTTTTTAGGCAAATTCTATAGGACTCAGCCTTATAGCGGCCCCCTGTATTGTAAAAACCACTCATGCATACATCGTATGATATGTGCATGACTTGTTCATGGAGCCGCACAGTTTGCGTACCATATTTCACCTAAAATATTTCACTCGCACCGCCCTACCATATATCTACTAAAATAATTTAGATGTGCATAAGCACCAGAGAGGTTTCCTATTCCATCTCGTAACAGAGTGAGTGAGTGAGTGTTCTGAGTTTTACGTCCCACCAACAGCTAAGGTCATACGGAGACGGGACCTCGGTATAAAGACTCATCCCGGCGAAAGTCTGGAGAAGCCCGGGATCGATCCTGCGATCCCTGGTTTACAAGGCGAGTAGCGTAACCACTACACCACGGAGGCTTCTAAAAAAAGTATTTAGAAAAGCTCACCTTGTCACTACGTGACAGGTGAGCTAAAATAGTAACGTTTCAGTTTGCAATGGTAACAAGGCATGGAACCGAAAGTTTTGAAAAAAAGTAGATCTACAGCATTGTATAATTGTCCTTCTTCAAGCAATGTTTCTCAGACTGAGATAGCTAATAAACCCTAGTGTGAAACAGGAATGTAAAACAAAGAAATGGTAAATGACCATATAAAGAGTTATTTTTGTCCCATGTGTGAGAAACCTCTTGTCGACACCGTTTACTGGATTAAAACTTTGTTAGGAATTCCCTCCCCAAAATGAAATCATCCAGTGCTTTGATTTTTCTTTATTGAAGTTATTAATATAATTGTCATTAAGCAAGTAATTTCGTATTGGCCCTGTTTCAGGTTCTTGGTCTGCTGTATTGAACCTCGGTCTTCGGCCTCTGTCCAATACAGCAGACCTCGGACCTGTAACAGTGCCAATACGAAATAACACGGTTAATAACATTATTGTATAAGGCGAAAAATACCATTCAGTACAAAAAGGATGAGTGAGTGAGTGAGTGTTTGAGTTTTACGTCCCACCAACAGCTAAGGTCATACGGAGACGGGACCTCGGTTTAAAGACTCATCCGAAAGTCTGGAGAAGCCCGGGATCGAACCTGCGACCCCTTGTTTACAAGGCGAGTAGCGTAACCACTCGACCACGGAGGCTTCTCAGTACAAAAAGGGTAAGAAGCAGAAAAGAATTAAGGCTATTAAAGACTGCCTTTTACAACTAAGAATACATCACAGATAAAAATCAAAACACTGAGAGTACTGGTGGTCGATGTCTTGGAAATAGTCCTGATATGAGACTAAAACTATTTAGTTTTACCCTTAAATATCTGTTATAGACCTAATCAGACGCCGCGTTTCGCGGCGTTTGATCTGGTTCTCCACATGTGATAACGCTGAAGTACATTAGCAAACACGTTTGGCTGAAAAGAACCTGTTCGTGTTTAAACATTTTACACGCTTAACATTAACTGTTTGTCGATTTTAATACAGTAAAATTCCACTATTAAGGCCACCTAAAATTCAGACTAATTCTGCTCCAAAAAGCTTATTTAGTGGGTTGCAATTATTCTTTCTTTGTGTTTTCTGCATAGAATGTCCTCTGGCCAGAGACCACCTTTGGGACTGTTCAAAAGTGGTCTTAAAGACCACTTTTGAACAGTCCCAAAGGTGGTCTTAATATAGGAATTTTACCGTATGTTCATAAGACTCTTGCAAGCAGTGAAGAACACTGATCAGTGGCTTCACTACATGTATGTGTTTAAGGTATACGGACTTTGGTAAAACTTGCAATTAATATAAGAGCCAACGCATGACAAAACCTACAATAAGACATGTGCGCCCAACGAAGACTCAGATCAGCCTGCGCATCCGCGCAGTCTGATCAAAGTCTTCGTTGTGCGCTCTAAGGATAGTTAAGGACCCAATGCTCCTTCATGCAGCAAGAGAAGTCTCTGGTTAGACTATATGGAAGCACAGGCTGATTTGACTCTTCGATGGGCGCACGTGTCTTATTGTAATTTTTGTCATGCGCTGGCTCAATTAACTGAACTTTTATACAGCATCACTGCTGATTTATCACTGCTGATAATCGTTAAACCAATTCGACAAAATGCAAAATATTTATTTGCTCAGCAGGATATCTAATCATACTCTCTATGTTTAAGTTTTAACAAAATACTGTATACACTGACCAGTGTTAGATAGCAGCTGGATAGAATTGTTGAATGTCCAAGCTTTATTATGTCCCCACCAATTTGTGTCATTGTGGGTGAATCACATTTACGTCTGCCTTGGCTCTTGTAAGCACTGTATAGGTGGTTTGGATCAAAAGGGGCCTGTATCTATTGATACGGTATATATCAAGCCTATTTGTTTTTGGTCATTTTTGGCAAAAATAACCATGTACGTGCCGGTCCCCTTTGGTTTGGATGGCATTGCCCTCATTTTCAATGTCAAAGAATCTTGAAAACTGTCAAAGCAGGACCAGAACAATGGCTTATTTGCCCCCTATCTCCTGAATAAAGTCATGAATTGCATGCAAACTTGGTACAAAATATAATAACGAAAACATGCATATTCAAATATATTGAAAATTTTACCACCAAAAACTGAAAAGTGTCAGATAAAAAACTATGATATTTTGCACATTTCTGCTCAAAACATAGATTGTGGCGGTTCTAACCGGTACTCACAATCTGTTTATTGATAAATTGTCGTTTCCATACATACTTGTAATAAATATACATCTCGGGATCATCTTACAACAAATATGCAGAAACAAGTTAATAAGTAAAGATATTTCTCTTCACTTCTGACAAATAAATCTTTATCGCAATATATAATTTCCTGGGAAGATGACATATTATGTCGTGATCTAATGAGCCGTTTACGCTTCCGTAGAGGATATATGCTTTTCCTTTTAAAATAACGAAATATCCTGCAATGCAATGGTTTCAGCCACAACATTTTGGTAACAAACAGCTATCTTTACAAAATAAAACTTAGAAATGACCCATTTTGCTATTTTGTCAATTAGAAGAAAAATGAATCATACACTTATTTTGTCCGAGTTTTAAGTAGATATGTTCAGTAATGACAGAGATATTACAAGATGTCCAAGATTTTGCACGACGAGGACGCAAACGACGACGACGCAGACGACGCCAGAGCTATGACAAAACCTCGTCGTTTTTTCCGAGCTAATAAAAATAGCATATTCATTACGATAACATGCCCGTACGACATAATGCATTTTTCACATTCCAAAGTGGCTACTTTTCTGACGAAAATCCGCGATATTTTTCTAATTTATACTGCAAACATAGGTTGTGGGTGCTCGTTAGAACCGCCTCATTGAGGCAGTTCTAACGAGTACCCACAACCTATGTCTTGGAGCAGAAATAAGAAAAATGATAAATACCCCCCTCCCCCCCCCCCACCCCCGCAAACCACATTACGACAACACACACGTGCGACATAGGGCATTTTTCACATTCAAAGGTGGCCACTTTTCTGATGAAAACCCGCAATATTTTTCTCATTTATACTGCAAACATAGGTTGTGGGTGCTCGGTAGAACCGCCTCATTGAGGCGGTTCTAACGAGTACCCACAACCTATGTCTTGGAGCAGAAATAAGAAAAATATTGAATGCCCCCGCAAACCACATTACGATAACACACACGTGCGACATAGTGAATTTTTCACATTCCAAAGTGGCTACTTTTCTGATGAAAATCCGCGATATTTTTCTTATTTATACTGCAAACATTGGTTGTGGGTGCTCGTTAGAACCGCCTCATTGAGGCGGTTCTAACGAGTACCCACAACCTATGTCTTGGAGCAGAAATAAAAAAAATAATGAATACCCCCGCAAACCATATTACGATAACACACACGTGCGACATAGTGCATTTTTCACATTCCAAAGTGGCTACTTTTCTGATGAAAATCCGCGATATTTTTCTTATTTATACTGCAAACATAGGTTGTGGGTGCTCGTTAGAACCGCCTCATTGAGACGGTTCTAACGAGTACCCACAACCTATGTCTTGGAGCAGAAATAAGAGAAATATGAATACCCCCGCAAACCACACTACGATAACACACACGTGCGACATAGTGCATTTTTCACATTCCAAAACGGCTACTTTTCTGACGAAAATCCGCGATATTTTTCTTATTTATACTGCAAATATAGGTTGTGGGTGCTCGTTAGAACCGCCTCATTGAGGCGGTTCTAACGAGTACCCACAACCTATGTCTTGGAGCAGAAATAAGAAAAATAATGAATACCACCGCAAACCACATTACGATAACACACACGTGCGACATAGTGCATTTTTCACATTCCAAAGTGGCTACTTTTCTGATGAAAATCCGCAATATTTTTCTCATTTATACTGCAAACATAGGCTGTGGGTGCTCGTTAGAACCGCCTCATTGAGGCAGTTCTAACGAGTACCCACAACCTATGTCTTGGAGCAGAAATAAGAAAAATAATGAATACCCCCGCAAACCTTATTACAATAACACACACGTGCGACATAGTCGTAGTGCATTTTTCACATTCTAAAGTGGCTACTTTTCTGATGAAAATCCGCGATAATTTCTTATTTATACTGCAAACATAGGTTGTGGATACGCGTAACTTTTCAGTTCTACGGTGTATTACTTTGCTTCTAATGGATTCCTTTGCTTCTAAAGGATAACCCTTTTATAGAATATATGTAACGTTACTGCAGCTGGTGTTACGGGAATGAATGGCGGTCGTAAAATGTCTCCCGTCCTTTCATCATAGTGTAATTTATCTTTTCTTGTCCTTTGGGACATTTTATTCCATTTTGGAATTTTGAAAATATTTGATGGTCACTGACGAGGCCTAATTGACCGAAATTAGCTAGCCTGGCCCAGAAAACATTTGCACTCCATACTTGTCAGTTCTGTGGTGCATTCCTTGCCTCAAAAGGATAACCCATTTATAGAATATATATGTATTGAGCCTACAGTCAAACTTCAATGTCTCGAACACCTTTGGGACCTCGAAAATTTGTTCGAGACAGGAGCAGTTCGAGTCACTGACGCTTACTGCCAGGAGGCATAACGTGGTACTTTTGGGCATAATTTTCGGTGTTCTATAATGAAAATGTATGCTGTGTGTACTCATTAGAATCGCCTCATCGAGGCGATTCTAATGAGTACACACAGCATACATTTGCAAGATAAAAGACGAAAATCTCCTAAATTATCTCGCACCATTTCTTATGTAGAGGACTTCCCTAGGGGGCTCAAGAACGGGTTCGACTCAGCCATGATAAACGAGCCATCGGTGTTCGAGCCATCGAAGTTCTACTGTATTTTCGTCCTGTTATCATACCTCTAATTGGTGCTTCTCATTTTCTTTGTTTAGTCCTTAACCCTTATCCTGCTGTTCACGACAACCCCTAGAACAATGATATCTGATCATATAGCTTCTGAAGTAGCCATCTGATCAGGATCTACACTGTATTCATTTTATGCACTTGCAGGATTAAATTACTTAATATAATTTGATTGGATCAAAGTCAGAAATGGGTGTGGCAAATTTAATTATTAAGCTGGTTATAAGTTAACTGCTTATTCGTGGTTATGTGTTTATTCTGTCTGTTACTATCTTGCCTTACCGGTGAAGAAGGATAAATTCTTCATTGTTTATCCATCACCTGTGAACAAGGATAACTTTATGTCAATAAATTTTTAAAACATGTGGCATAACTCATTTGCTTAAAATATATAATAAATATGCATTATTACTATAATAACTTGATTTTTTTTTTCGGTTTTATGGCCCTTCAAGATTATTTCTCTCATATCGAGGCGATCGTTAATCAGAGGTGGGCGAAAACCGGAATACCCGGATAAAAAAAAACACCTGACCTTCCGTTGCAGAACTTGACGTCTCACGTGTGACCCGACTCAGGCTCGAACCAGATCGGTGAGAGACATAATGGTTAAAAGTCAGCGTTCTTATCTACTAGGCCACGGAGGCCCGTAGTAACTTGGTCTGTCGCATTGTATACCGCCGAGTAACTGTTTCCAGATCAACTATCACACGAGACGCGGAGCGTCGAGGGTAATGTATAAGATCTGGAAACATCCTTGGCACGTGATACTGTGCGGCAGATTAAGTTACTGTAACTACATGTAACTCATTTGTAAAGGTAATAAAGCTGCCAAATTTGACGTTACGCTCTGCGTGTAAATGACGTCATCATTTCACACACGCCGGGGTGATCGTAAAACGCGAGTAAGGTGATACGAGATTCTGTATATTTTTGTCTGAAAACTGGCAGTAGACAACAGTACCTTTTGCAGATATACTCAGATTCAATGAAAACGCACCACTAGTACTCTACCTCAAATTTCATTTGATTCACAATATTTCCTGCATTTTACCATGTTTAATGAATTATAACTAACTTATACTCCACATACTCACTACATAGTTACAGCATTTCATGGATACAGAGATACTGAGACTCGAATAATTCCACACACCCGAAAAATCATAATCATAGATCCTAATACCGGGTATCTCCACCATTAGCATCAAGTGTTGCTTGGCATCGACGCCTCATGCTTCGAATTAAACGCTGTATCTTGTCTTGTGTGATGTTGTCCCATTCTTCCTTTAGCGCCATGGCAGGCTGTTGACGGGTGACTGGCGGATGTCGTCGGCTGTACACACGTTTTCCGAGCTTGTCCCGAGGGTGCTCAATTGGGTTTAAAACCGGCCAAAACGCTAGCCAAGGAAGAACTTGCACACCATTTTGATTGAAAAAGGTCATGGTTAGCCTTGCAGAATGAGCACGTGCATTGCCCTGTTGGAAAAGTGTAACGTCATCATTATTGTGTAAAAACGGTACCACCGCAGCCTCTAAGATTCCAGCGATGTACCAGCAATGTACCGACGTGCCGTCAAATTGCCATCAACAACGATGAGATGGGTTTTGTGCGCCATGAGACCCTCCCCACACCATTACGCTACCGCCACCCCATCGCGACACCTGTCTAACACAGCAGTCTTGAAATCGCTCCCCACGTCGACGCCTATCAAACATTTCAATAAAAAAAAGGGACTCGTCCGTGAACAGTAAATCACGCCAACGCTGTTGTGTCCATCGGATATGTTGTCGACGCCAATGAAAGCGACTGATTCGACGTTCCACCGTCAAAACGTTCTCCCTATAGGTCTTATGGCTAGCAATACCGCGTTCATGGAGACGCCGTCGTTTGGTTAAGGCACTTACGCGTCGGTTATGCGATCCCACTGTCTCTCGGTCAGTTTCCACAGACATCCTGAAGCGGTCGCGTAAATGAATCAAAACAATGTACCGGTCCTGCTGACATGTAGTAACACGTTCACGTCCAGGGCGTTATCTATCGTCCACAGACCCGGTGGCGTTGTGCCTTTCAACCAAGAGAGCAATCGGTATGTGCGAACAACCCATGCGCTCTGCAACTTGGCGGTATGACAGCCCACCTTCAACCATAACGAGGGCACGATGACGATCGACGTTACTTAGACGTCCCATCGGCTTGTTCTTATGACATGTTTTAACGTCAAGAATCCGGTCGATAGAAAGAAAAGAAAATTACAGTAAAGAAAGTGCTAAAATATCGTGAATACGAAAAGTTAGCAATTTTTGCATTTTGCAAATGCACATCATGAAAATCACGCAGTATTCTTGTCAAACAAACTCATTCTTCGGTGACAACTTTACAATACCGTATTTATCAGTTGAAAAAATCAGTCATTTTTACTTTAAAGTAAAGAAATCAAAATTCTAAAAGTGGTGCGTTTGCATTGAATCTGAGTATACCTTGGTAGATTAGTATCGCTTATAGGTGTCTTTTTATGTTTGTTTAGGAGTTTAACGACCCAGTCAACACTATTTTAGGTCATTTTTGAGCCGGTCAGTTTACCTATCCATACTTTTCCTGGCAACCCTTTTAAAGAACATATTCAACTTCACTACAGCTGGTGTGTGGGAATGTGTGGCGGCGGTAAAACGTCTCCCTGCCCTACATCATAGTGTAGATTATATTTTCTTGTCCTTTGGGATCATTGATTCCATTGTGGAATTTTGAAAATATCTGAGGGTCACTGATGAGGCCTAATTGGCCGAAACTAGCTAGTCTGGCCCAGAAAACATGTACACTCCATATTTTTCACTTCTGTGGTGTATTCCTTGCTTCCAAAGGATAACCCTTTTATAGAACATATTATACGTAAGCGGTTAACCAGTACAGTGCACATTCTTTCGCCAGAAGCTGACCTCTGCCGTTCTTGAATCAGCGGAAGGGAGAGAATGACCGTAGAAAAGATTTCATGATCAATCTCCACGAAAGAATGTTGCCGACCCCGGCGAATAGGTTTATAATAGTTCGTCTGTCATTACTGACAATGGCCAATCTTAGTCATATATGTTTGTTTGATCTGAGGTTTAACGTCCCCGTCAACACTGTAAATGTCATTTTGGAGATGTTGCTTCCAATTTTGTGGGACTTTTACCCGACATTGAGATGAATTGACATCTCAAGCCCTGTCGCCCAATAAAACCAACAGGGTTTATACGCATGGACGGTCCGACTCGCACGGCTTTGACTGGGCAGGCTTAATTCTTCTAAGCGGTTTACCAGTACTCGTGTGCGGGTCGGATTCAGTTCTGCGTGGAAGCACCATGCAGCCCAAATATTTCTTCAAGCCCCGATGGGCAGGGCCTGCTTAATCATATTTGAGAAATGTTACTGTTTCTGTGTTCTACGATGGCTGATGAGACCAATTCTAACTCTGAACTGTCTGTTACAGATACAGCAATGAGAGCGTTTGTCCATTTCTAGTTCTCAATAGAGACTTTTCTTTGGCAAACGTTCCTCAGGCATTCTGGTAAAATGGCCTGCCCATCTTAACTGTGCTAATTTCAGAAGAGTATGTACTCTTTGCATCTCTGCCCTGTTTAGGACTTCCCTGTCTGGAATCCTGTCTTGCCATGTAATATTAGTCTACTAATATTTAAAAGTTTTCTAAGACAGCTTGTACTGAAGTGATTCAGTCCTTTGGCGTGCCGTTGGTAAACTGTCCATGTTTCACATGCATGCAATAGTGTTGGCAGCACATTAGCTTTGTAGATTTTCAGTGTCAAGTCTGATTCCGCTTCGACCCCAGACACTACCACAAATGCTGCACTAGCTTTGGCAACCCTGTCATTGACTTCATCATCAATGTGCACAGCTCTTGACAGTGTGCTCTCCCAAGATAGGTGAATTTGTCTACCACTTGCAATCTTTGACCTTTCTCTGTGATGGTGGGCTCTTTATAAGGGCTGATTGACTGCCTCAGTCATTTGATACTAATTGTGAGGTCATAGCTATCACAGGAGTCAGATACTTGATCGATACCTTTTTGCATCTTCTCGTCTGTTAGAGCACCTTTTGCCAATAAAAATCAAAAAATGAGTTCCTTTAAGAGCAATGAAAACATTCATAAGAAAGAAGATGGGCCATACTACGTAGTTTCGGCTAATAAAGCCTCATCAGTGACCCTGTAATGATCCGGCAAAGAAAGCCAGAGGAAACGAACTGCAATTTTGCGAATTTCGAATAGGCAGTCGATTCAAAGACTGATATAAATCAAAAAGGGGTCCAAATAATTAAAAACATGTCTAGAATGAGTCTAAACCAACAATTTATTTCTGATTCCTCAGAATATTCACGATAATCTCAAAGGACCAAAAGTAAAATATAAACTGCACTATGGTTGATGTACGGGGAGACGTTTTACCGCCGCCACACGGCACAACACCAGCTGCAGTGAAGGCAAATAAAAATCAAAAAATGAGTTCCTTTAAGAGCAATGAAAACATTCATAAGAAAGAAGATGGGCCATACTACGTAGTTTCGGCTAATAAAGCCTCATCAGTGACCCTGTAATGATCCGGCAAAGAAAGCCAGAGGAAACGAACTGCAATTTTGCGAATTTCGAATAGGCAGTCGATTCAAAGACTGATATAAATCAAAAAGGGGTCCAAATAATTAAAAACATGTCTAGAATGAGTCTAAACCAACAATTTATTTCTGATTCCTCAGAATATTCACGATGATCTCAAAGGACCAAAAGTAAAATATAAACTGCACTATGGTTGATGTACGGGGAGACGTTTTACCGCCGCCACACGGCACAACACCAGCTGCAGTGAAGGCAAATAAAAATCAAAAAATGAGTTCCTTTAAGAGCAATGAAAACATTCATAAGAAAGAAGATGGGCCATACTACGTAGTTTCGGCTAATAAAGCCTCATCAGTGACCCTGTAATGATCCGGCAAAGAAAGCCAGAGGAAACGAACTGCAATTTTGCGAATTTCGAATAGGCAGTCGATTCAAAGACTGATATAAATCAAAAAGGGGTCCAAATAATTAAAAACATGTCTAGAATGAGTCTAAACCAACAATTTATTTCTGATTCCTCAGAATATTCACGATGATCTCAAAGGACCAAAAGTAAAATATAAACTGCACTATGGTTGATGTACGGGGAGACGTTTTACCGCCGCCACACGGCACAACACCAGCTGCAGTGAAGGCAAATAAAAATCAAAAAATGAGTTCCTTTAAGAGCAATGAAAACATTCATAAGAAAGAAGATGGGCCATACTACGTAGTTTCGGCTAATAAAGCCTCATCAGTGACCCTGTAATGATCCGGCAAAGAAAGCCAGAAGTTATCAGCAAAGAGGAACTCATCTAGCACCTCTGTTTGCACCTTGAATTTGGCTTGCAAGCTTCTGAGATTGAAAAACTTACTAACAAAGCGATACCTAATGGGTATGCCATTGTCACCATCCTGGAAAGCATCTCGGGGCATGGCAGAGAACATCATGCTGAACAGTGTTGGGGCCAAGACATAGCTTTGCTTGACTCCGTTTGTCACAGGGAATAGATCAGAAAACTTATCATCGTTTTGGACCTGTGCAAGCATACCATCGTGGAACTGTCTCACCATTGCTATGAACTTGGTTGGACATGATCTTCAACAGGCCCTCACGACTGACTGTGTCAAATGCTTTGGTAAGGTCTTCGAAGGTCATGTATAGGTCCATGTTCTGTTCCTGTCATTTCTCTTGCAGCTGCCTTGCTGTAAAGATCATGTCAGTTGTTCACCTGTCTTTCCTAAATCCACACTGGCTTTCTCGTAGAAGCCCTGACTGTTCACGGTGTTCAGCCAGTCGGTATAGTAGGACTCTTCCTAGGACTTTCCCATCAATTGCGATGCTGATGGAACTTTGGACTTTCACCCGAGCGGACCGGGTTCGAATCCTACCATAGGCGGGAAATTTCTTCACCTATGCTTCTTTCCTTTGTTATGACTTTCATGTCTGAAGATAATGGCTCGTCCGGGATCCGACTTATTTTCGCCGGAAATGGCATCGCGTCATCATAAATGATGACTTTCATGTGGAGGCGGAGTGTTACGGACCACAATTCCTCCCTTCAGTTGTCTACCATAGCATTTTGGCGTTTAACCTCTCTCTGATAAATGCGTCAGGGAGTCGAATCTTTCTTTGTATCAGTGGTTAAAGCATTCAATGGTTAAAGCACTAGACTTTCACCTGAGCGGCCCGGGTTCAAATCCTACCATAGGCGGGATATTTTTACCAGCTATGCTTCTTTCCTTTCATACGACTTTCATGTATTAAAATAATACAGAGGGTCTTACATGAGTGTCCATGTATTATTGAATTTATCAAACGCGTTGAGGAAAAGGGACAAAATGCGAGGCTTTGCCGAACATTTTATCCCTTTTCCTCAACGAGTTTAATAAACTGTTGATATAGAGGATCTTACATGAGTGTTCATGTATTATTGAATTTATTAAACTGGTTGAGGAAAAGGGATAAAATGCGAGGCTGTGCCGAGCATTTTATCCCTTTTCCGCAACGAGTTTAATAAATTCAATAGTACATGAGCACGAATGCAAGATTCTATTTATCATATGACATTTAAAACGCATTTTATTCATGATTGTTTAACAAAAATGTCAATATTCCGCCATCGGTAAACGCGACGTCGTTAAGGACGTCGTACATGTAACGTTACGGGGCGTATCTAACTAATTTGCATATTTTATCCACTAGTGGATAATCGAATTTATTACATGATGTTACTACACTCTCAGACCCGACGTCATATGATAAATTCTAATTCTTTTCGCTTTTTAATGAACATAAGCTTTGAGGAGCATTCATTATGAAAACGAGTACCCACAATCTATATTTTGGAGCAGAAATAAGAAAAATAATGTTTACCCCTATAAACCCTAGTTTTACTATATAAAAGTAAGGCCGAGGATTGTGGCCATGCAGAATCGATAAAAGCCCCCCCCCCCCACCCCCCCAAGTGGAAATCTTTCCACTGACCGTTCCAAGGCGGTTCTTCTGTGGCGGTTTATTTATGTTGTTGTTTGTTACTTACTGTGTGTATCACTTGTGTCTTTTTATTTTGGATGGCCATATGGCCATTTTGTGGGAAAGTAACTGTCCTTATGGCCTTCCTTTGTTTAGGTTTCCATTATGGTCTGGTCGCTTAATGTTTGTGTTTCTTTCCCTTTGGTGTCTTTGATGGGTGGAGTAAGTTAATTGTATTGGTTCCTGATCTTTGTTTTTAATTCTACTTTTCAGGTCGTAAAATAAATATTCTAATTCTTTTCGCTTTTTTATGAACATAAGCTTTGAGGAGCATTCATTATGAAAACGAGTACCCACAATCTATATTTTGGAGCAGAAATAAGAAAGATAATGTTTTATCCCTATAAACCCTAGTTTAACTATATAAAAGTGGGGTTCAATGGGGTCACACTTATTAGGCGTGTTTTCGTGATAAAATGCGACTGATGGCGAGAAATAAGACTACTAAAATTACGATAACAAACCCGTGCGACATAGTGCATTTTTTCACATCTCCAAAATGGCTACTTTTCTGAAGAAATTCGATGATATTTTCCTTATTTATAAAGCAAACATAGGTTGTGGGTGCTCGTTAGAACCGCCTCATTGAGGCGGTATAGGTTGTGGGTGCTCGTTAGAACCGCCTCAATGAGGCGGTTCTAACGAGTACCCACAACCTATGTCTTGGAGTAGAAATAAGAGAAATAATGTTTACCCCCTTAAACCCCTGTTTTCTCTAAATAAAGTGGGGTTTAGGGGGGGGGGGTCTTCATTTCACGGACTTGTTCACGTGATGAGACTACTCAAATATATTTTCAGACAACCTAGTAAGGCTGCATAATACCCTACCTCGCGTTAACGACGGGAACGGTACCAAGGTCGAAGAGGTGAAAAGAGAGGGCCATATCAAAGCCATTTACTTGTTTACTTTTATTTCCGTGTCATGGACTTTCTCAAAACAGCCCTTGCCTACCGGGGTATAGAGAAATAGATAGGCTGCATGATGCTTCCACGCCGAGCTGATTCCGACCCGCCACACGAGTACTGGTAAACCGCTTAGAGAATCTAAACCTGCCCAGGCAAAGCGGTGAGAGGCGGACCGTCCATGCTTATAAACCCTATTTGTTTCATTTGGCGACAGGGCTTGAGATGTCATTTCATCTCAATGTCGGGTAAACGTCCCACAAAATTGGAAGCAACGTCTCCAAAATGACCTAAATAGTATTGATGGGGACGTTAAACTTCAAATCAAACAAACAAACGTTAACAATTACGATAACACATCCGTGTGATAAAGTGCATTTGTTCATACCTCAAAAAAGGTATTTTTTCTGATGAAAATTTGGGACATTTTTGGACGGGTTTTTAAAAAAAATCCGTCCTTTAAAATAGCGATGTCCGGGCGGGCGGGCGGGTGGGCGGGCGTCGTCCCAGGTTTACCTTTTGGTTTACCTTTTTTTTTCAAAGTGATATTTTTCATCTATTCTGTAGCAGATTGTTTTAATATCAGGACTGATGCATAAGTGGAGGTACCGCTTTCATGTATTATCCATAAATGGCGCAAAAGACTAAAATTTTGGCGGAAATTGTCATTTTTCAAACTTGTGTTTTTCAGGTTTACCTTTTGGTTAACCTTTTTTCAAATGCCAGTGTAGTGGATAGAGTGCTGGACTACGAATCCTATTGTTGACTATGAATCTGAGGGGCTTGAGTTCAAACCCCCGTGGAGACATTTTTTATTTATTTATTTTTTTTTATGCCCCCGCGTATTCGGAGAATACCGGAAGGGCATTAAGTTTTACCCCTGTCCGTCCGTTCGTCCGGTCGTCCGTTCGTTCGTTCATCCGGTGACATCGTGTCCGGGCCATAACTCCTAAACCGTATGGAATATATTCATGAATCTTCACAGTTGCATTCATCACACTGAGACGATGTGTCATGAACAAGGAAGACAACTCTTGCTTTTTTGGTTTTGAATTTTCTGCCCTTGACTTAGTACCATATAGTAAACCGTGTCCGGGCCCCAACTCCTAAACCGTATGGAATATATTCATGAAACTTCACAGGTGCATTCATCACACTGAGAAGATGTGTCATGAACAAGGAAGACAACTCCTGCTTGTTTAGTTTTTGAATTATCTGCCCTTGACTTACATCCATATATAGTCAAATGGTATGTCGTGTCCGGGCCATAACTCCTAAACCGTATGGAATATATTCATGAAACTTCACAGGTGCATTCATCACACTGAGACGATATGTCATGAACAAGGAAGACAACTCTTGCATTTTTGGTTTCTGGATTATCTGCCCTTGATGCATATATCTTATGATTGATTTGAAGTACATTTGTAATATTTTTATCCCCTCGCACAACATAGCATAACTTCACACAAATGTTCCTTATAAAAAAATCTCGAGCGAGTTCGACATTCAAGGTCATGACCTCAAGGTCAAGGTCACTGTGGCTATTTTTAGAAAAACTTTGCCATCACTATAGCGCCTACATTTCTTCACCAATTTCATTATAACTTCACACAAATGTTCCTTATAAAAAAATCTTGAGGTGTTAGACTTTCAAGGTCATGACCTCAAGGTCAAGGTCACTGTGGCTATATTTAGAAAAACTTTGTCGTCGCTCTAGCGCGTACATTTCTTCACCAATTTAAATATAACTGCACACAAATATTCCTTATAAAAAATCTCGAGGGAGTTCGACTTTCAAGGTCAAGGTCACTGAGGCTATTTTTAGAAAAACTTTGTCATCGCTCTAGCGCCTACATTTCTTCACTGATTTCAATATAACTTCACACAAATGTTTCTTATGACAATATCTCGAGCGAGTTCGACTTTCAAGGTCATGACCTCAAGGTCAAGGTCACTGTGGCTATTTTTAGAAAAACTTTGTCATCGCTCTAGCGCCTACATTTCTTACCTGATTTTAATATAACTTCACACAAATGTTCCTTATGACAATATCTCGTGCGATTTTGACTTTCAAGGTCAATGTCACTGTATCTATTTTTAGAAAAATTTTGTCATCACTCACAGCGCCTATATTTCTTCACCGATTTCAATATAACTTCACACAAATGTTCCTTATGACAATATCTTCAGCGAGTTCCACTTTCAAGGTCAAGGTCACTGGCTATTTTTAGAAAAACTTTGTCATCACTCTAGCGCTTACATTTCTTCACCGATTTTAATATAACTTCACACAAATGTTCCTTATGACAATATCTCAAACCATTTCGACTTTCAAGGTCAAGGTCACAATGGCTATTTTTAGAAAAACTTTGTCATCGCTCTAGCGACTACATTTCTTCACTGATTTCAATATAACTTCACACAAATGTTTCTTATGACAATATCTCGAGCGAGTTCGACTTTCAAGGTCATGACCTCAAGGTCAAGGTCACTGTGGCTATTTTTAGAAAAACTTTGTCATCGCTCTAGCGCCTACATTTCTTAACTGATTTCAATATAACTTCACACAAATGTTCCTTATGACAATATCTCGTGCGATTTCGACTTTCAATGTCAAGGTCACTGTATCTATTTTTAGAAAATTTTGTCATCACTCACAGCGCCTATATTTCTCCACCGATTTCAATATAACTTCACACAAATGTTCCTTATGACAATATCTCCAGCGAGTTCCACTTTCAAGGTCAAGATCACTGGCTATTTTTAGAAAAACTTTGTCATCACTCTAGCACTTACATTTCTTCACCGATTTTAATATAACTTCACACAAATGTTCCTTATGACAATATCTCAAACCATTTCGACTTTCAAGGTCAAGGTCACAATGGCTATTTTTAGAAAAACTTTGTCATCGCTCTAGCGACTACATTTCTTCACCGATTTCAATATAACTTCACACAAATGTTTCTTATGACAATATCTCGAGCGAGTTCGACTTTCAAGGTCATGACCTCAAGGTCAAGGTCACTGTGGCTATTTTTAGAAAAACATTGTCATCGCTCTAGCGCCTACATTTCTTAACTGATTTCAATATAACTTCACACAAATGTTCCTTAAGAGAATATCTCGTGCGATTTCGACTTTCAAGGTCAAGGTCACTGTATCTATTTTTAGAAAAATTTTGTCATCACTCACAGCGCCTATATTTATTCACCGATTTCAATATAACTTCACACAAATGTTCCTTATGACAATATCTCCAGCGAGTTCCACTTTCAAGGTCAAGGTCACTGGCTATTTTTAGAAAAACTTTGTCATCACTCTAGCGCTTACATTTCTTCACCGATTTTAATATAACTTCACACAAATGTTCCTTATGACAATATCTCAAACCATTCCGACTTTCAAGGTCAAGGTCACAATGGCTATTTTTAGAAAAAACTTTGTCATCGCTCTAGCGACTACATTTCTTCACTGATTTCAATATAACTTCACACAAATGTTCCTTATGACAATACCTTGAGCGAGTTTGACTTTCAAGGTCAAGGTCGCTGTGGCTATTTTTAGAAAAACTTTGTCATGGCTCTAGCGCTTACATTTCTTCACCGATTTCAGTATAACTTCACCTAAATGTTCCTTTTGACAATATCTCGAGCTATTTCAACTTTCAAGGTCAAGGTCACTGTGGCTATTTTTAGAAAAACTTTGTCATCGCTCTAGTGCCTATATTTATTGATTGATGTCAATAGAACTTCACACAAATGTTTCTTATGATAATATCTCGAGTCGCTTTGACTTTCAAGGTCATGACCTCAAGGTCAAGGTCACTGTGGCTAATTTTAGAATAACTTTGTCATGGCTCTAGCGCTTACATTTCTTCACCGATTTCAGTATAACTTCACACAAATGTTCCTTTTGACAATATCTCGAGCTATTTCAACTTTCAAGGTCAAGGTCACTGTGGCTATTTTTTGAAAAACTTTGTCATCGCTCTAGTGCCTATATTTATTGATGGATGTTAATAGAACTTCACACAAATGTTTCTTATGATAATATCTCGAGTAGCTTTGACTTTCAAGGTCATGACCTCAAGGTCAAGGTCACTGTGGCTATTTTTAGAAAAACTTTGTCATCGCTCTACCGCCTACATTTATGATTTTAATATAATTTATTTTTTGATTTGAAGTACATTTGTAATATTTTTTATGAATGGCATTTGGCGGGGGCATCCGTGTCCTTTGGACACTTTTTCTATTTTTTTCTTTCTTTTTTCATTCTTTTTTTCTTTATTTTTCTTTTCTTCTCCATAAACACATATGAACAATTATTATCTTCCTCCCCTGATAGTTGCTAGTAATAATAAAACATGCATGCACAGGCATAGAATTTTTACAGAAATGTTCATTAGGTGACCCTTTTTCAAAATTGCTAAAATCAGTGGCCACTAGAGCTAAAAATAGAGCTAAAAATAGAAAAAAAAATATTTTTTTTTCTTCGTAAAACACATAAACAAATCACCCCCCCCCCCCCCCCCCCGCCTCCACAAAAAGTTGTTACTGGGTTAGGATATTGCATTTGTTCTGTACATACATGCATACATAGTTTTACATACATACAGAAATGTTCATTAGGTGACCCTTTTTCAAAACCGCTAAAATCAGTGTCCACCAGAGCTAAAAATAGAAAAAAAAACTTTATCTTTTTTTCTTCTTAAAACACATAAACAAATCATACCCCCCCCCCTTCAAAAAAGTTGTTACTGGGTTAGGATATTGCATTTGTTCTGTACATACATGCATACTTAGTTTTACATACATACCCTACCCTAGCATACCCTACCCCACAACCCCACCCCACCCCCATCCCAAAACAACCCCAATCCACCCCCAACCCCACCCCATCCCACCACTCCCCACCTTATCCGACCTCACCCCATCCCACCCACCCAAGCCCACCCCACCCCACAACCCCACCACACCCAATCCCACCCCACACCCCACCCCACCACAAATTCCACCCCGTCCCACCCGACTCCTAACCCATCCCACCCCACCCCACCCCACCCCACCCTACCCCACACCAGCACACCCCACCCTACCCCACCCACGCCACCACCATCCTAACCATACTGAAAAAAAAAACCCAGCCATAATGCCATTAGGCATTTTTCTTGTTCTTATTTATACTCAGAACATAGGTTTTGGGTGCTCGTTAGAACCGCCTCATCGAGGCGGTTCTAACGAGTACCCACAACCTATGCCTTGAAGCAGAAGTAAGGAAAATAATGTTTACCCCCGTAAACCCCAGTTTTCTCTATAAAGAGTTGGGTTTAGGGGTGGGGGTCCTTATTTTCCGGACTTGTTCACGTGATGACGGCGGGAACCGCACCAAGGTCGAGGCGGTGAAAAGAGAGTGCCATATCAAAGCCATTTACTGTTTTACTTTTAATTCCGTGTTATGGATTTATTTTTGTTATGGTTTGTCTTTGGGTGTTTGTGTCGCTTATATTATTTTGTTTTGGATAGCAAATTGGCCATTTTATGGGATAGTAACTGTCCTTTTGGCTTTCCGCTATTAATGTTTCCATAAGGGTCTGTTGCTTCATGTTTGTGTTTCTTTCCCTTTTGTGTCTCTGATGGGAGCTGTTGGTTAATTGTATCGATTCCTGATCATTGCCTTCACTTCTGTTTCTTAATAATTTCAACACGTGACATATTTGTCATAATCTTAAAACACAATCTCTCTGTTGCACGGAAACGACGATTTTTTTTAATTCATGCGTAAATTGGCACCTAATGAAAGAGTTTTTAGAAGCAAATATAAACGGCTGCCACTCCTGCATCATTTTCCACGTTTCTTTAACCCGTTTTGTACTGAATGGAATCTTCTACCTTATAATATAGCACAAGCCAATTTCAAAATTTAGGGGTGTCAGTTTTTGTTTTCTTCACAATTTATTGTTCAATTTTGAAAACTTATTGCAAATCGTTTAGGCCCCGCTGTGGCGTCTAATCTGGACCTGCACTATTTGCCTATTACCCGTTTGGGGGTTTCCGGTAGAAAATGGGTTAACCCAGTGATTGCTGGAAACCCCTAAAGGGGTACCTTGGCAAAGAGTGCAGGCCCAAATCAGACGCCACAGAACGCGGCGTCTGATCAGGGCCTGTACTATTTGCTGACAGAATGTTCCGTCAAAAATTGAATAAAAACGAAACATTAGTCCTGATATCCCAGATACGACACTTTGACCAACAATGGAAGATTTCACTTGTATACAATGGGTTATACCTCGTACGCTAGAGTTGATCAGGTGGCTTAATGTAACGAAAAGACGATTAGGCCTAGCACCAAATAGAACTCTTCTAATTAGTATCAGGAATTTGATATAGACTGAACCGCAAAACATAATAATCATTACTGCATAGTTCTTATTTCCTAAACATAGGGGTTTCTCTCCACAAGTGGGTGAAATTTATTAAAGATATTTGTCTGAATAAATTCTATAAACATCTCTAGAAGACAATTTTCTGGATTTGCTGTCAAACAATTATTTCCAAGTTGTTTACTTCTATACCAATTTTAAAACTTCAGTCACATACACTTTTTGAGATGTACTTTACAAACTGTGTTCAATAGGGAATAATGGAAGATCAGACGCATACTAGATCCACCTTTCTTCCAATACAGCCTTCAACTTCAATTGCTCGAACACCTTTGGGACCACGAAAATCTGTTCGAGACAAGGGTAGTTCGAGCCTCTGAGGGTAACTGCTAGGAGGCATAACGGAGGTTAATTTTGGGACATCTTTTCGATGTTCTATAAATAAAAATGTATGCTGTATGTACTCATTAGAATCGCCTCATAGAGGCGATTCTAATGAGTGCACATAGCATACATTTACAAGAGAATAGGAGAACATTTCCTTAATTACCCTCACTTTTTCTTTTGTGGAGAAATTCCCTCGGGACACAAGAACGGGTTCGACTCAGCCATGGTTAACGAACCATCGGTGTTCGAGCCATCGAAGTTTTACTGTATATGGATGAGACCAGACTAATCAAGGAACATTTCTATAAACAAATGCCATTTTTCCATTTTCCCTATTATAGTTTAACCATATTCATTTCTCTGTTCACCATACGAAACACAATGTATAAATTTACATTATAACTAGGATAAGAACGGAAGCTATCATGCCCTGTAGGCACACAACGTTGACTCAACGTTGAACCAACGTTGAAACAACGTTTTCAACGTTGGTTCAACGTTGATTCAACGTTGAGTGCCTGCTGGGCAGCTTATTTATTTATTCTCCTCAAACACAATATATACATTTACATCTATAATGACGGTAGACAATTTTTAAATGACAGACAAAGAACAGACATAAGCAAATAATATCCCTGTTATAAACGTATGGAACAGCAACCAAACTGAAAAGCATTTCATAAAAACAAAATAAAATCTGTAAAGGCTTATACAATGAATTGATGATTATTGCTATAGTTTCAGCTTCACAGAACATCATGTGGTTTCTGAGGAGATGATTATTATTATTATTAATATTATTATTATTATTGCATTTTTTGTGTTTGGATTTCCATGGCAACCAATAAAATGAGCAGTTGGTATAATAGAAGAGTATTAAAAGAATATTTTAAAAAAAGTTTTGCCAAAATATCTGCAATTTTTTATATAGGGGGTGTTCCAGCCTATAGTAAATTTCCCTAGGGTTCTGCCCACGCACAGATTTCCATGATATTGTGCATAATTAATGCCTGGTAAATGATTGTTCATTACTTAGCTATTTCACTCTCATATCTGTTTTCATTATAAATCTACAATGTTTTGTTTATTTCCACTTCCGAAAATAGGGGTACCCTCAAACAAGTGTATATATACATAACAGCTTGTAATGTTTTGGAGTTATTTTGTTCTCAGGCATCTTTGTAGTCATTTGTGATTATTTTTGTATCACATTTGCTATTGTTCAGTTGAAGTTCCATAGACCATGATCAATTTCATATGGAGCAGACCCCAGATTTCACAACCATAAAATCTTTTGGAGTATGTTTGACTTTAGATTTCACATTGTTGCAGTTCTTGTCACCCCATCATTTTAATATGAAAATTGCCCATGTATATGTAGAACATTTTGTCAAACTTTCTTGAAAATCTGAGACCGGTAATATACTGCATTTGAACATTGAATAGTAGTGGTCAGATGTTTTAATTATTTTCAAACCATTTGTAGATATGGTATAACATTTTCAATCGAGAAATTGCTCACCAATATATATACACATGAATATATGTATGTTTAAACCTTGATTGTGTAGTATAAGCTCATTTAATCAGCATTTGAATCAGTTATGGTACCTTGGGGAACACCAAAAACACAATTCATTTTGAGCGCTCATTAATAATTCAATCGGATTTTACTGAAAATATATTTTATATCTTAACAGGCGTTTTTGAATTTAATGTAATTCTAAAGCCTGCTGAAGCTTGTTATGACAAAGATTGTTGAAATGGCAAGTAAAATGGATGGTTCTATCGCTTGACTCTCTGAACTGATGCAGTCTACTTAAAAAGTTTGAAAAGTCTGATTGTCATACCTGAATGGCCAAGATAATGATGTCTGATTGTCATACCTGAAATGCCAAGATAATGATGTTTTATTATGGGTGAGCCAGGTATGTCATAATACTACAGACAATATTTTCTGATCTTTGGCTCACCGTATACACAGATTATTGTAGACAAAATGGAAACACAGTTGTGTTGGCTCTTTTGTCACTCTAACAATCCCCCCGCAAAATCTGGACTAAAGCACAAACAAATGTCGTCTGCTGTGCAAATCAGTGTCAGAAAGTTATATTCTTAAATATGATCTATTTATATTCTTAAATATGATCCAGAAAGCAAACAGTTATTTTTTGAGTAACATGAATTAGTATTATAGAGAAGACCAATCAGTACAGCTTTCGAACTATTTCAGATAACGAAAAGAGCAAACGGTATATTTGCTATCAGTATTATGGAAAAATATAAAGCCAACTACAGATTTTGTCTCAGAAATATGCTAATAGTACAACTAACAGCTGATTGACGCCATTTGCAAAAACAGATGAATACAGAGCTAGAAAACTTAACAAAGATGACAAATACTGCATACAGATGACTAAAAATGCGAATAGTATTACAACATCTAACATCAACTTGCCTTCAATCTATTACATTTAGGGAAGTGTATACCAAATGCCAATTTTACAACTAGTTACATTGTGATTAGCTCTGCATTTATTTTTGAAGACTAAGACATTGTAGCTTACACTGTTGCAGATGTTATAATGAACCTAGAAACAATGCAGAAAATAGTTTTCATGATCTCACAAAACCTTTGGTGGGGGAGCGGAGTGTGAGTCTCTTTGACCAAGTGATGTAAGAAAAAAATACCAACACATGGACCGATCAATCATTAGAACAAATGGAAAAATCTGTCTGTCCCTTCACAGTTAGCAATTTACCGGTATTGGCTGCTATTTTATTTTAAAGAAGAGAATGACAACAGCAAACATAATTAAAGAAAAAATTAGGACTATGCAAGTAATTTATTAAGTAGATTCAATACGTCATTGCGTATTACTGACACCAAGTGTCTTTTTATTGCGGGGTTTAAAAATATACAGAAAGACCAAATAAAACAGGGTAAAAGATCCACCTTGTCTTATTCCTATTCTGCCATAATGTAATTTTTTCAGGATTATCATTTTTGCAAAACTGTCAAAACTAACATTCATCATGAACAGTGCATGAATGCATTTTATTGTTTCTCTTTCAAATGTTTGGATTGAACTGGTATACTTTGCTAATTTATGTTCTCATTTACTTTTTAAAAGTCAAACTAAAACGCCTGACTGTAAACTATATTTGTGTGTGTGTGTGTGTGTGTTGGGGGGGGGGGAGCGGGTGGTGTTGGGAGGGGGGAGAGAGTTTTTATTACATAAATGCCTATGCTAATCTTTGTATGATAACGTGGCACCATATGTTCATTAAAACACACAATAAAATACACTTTAAGGAAATCTTGTCCCCTTATGTTGAAACTGATTTTAGCACAAAAATAGACCTGAACCCATATCTAGCAATCAAAAACAATGTTACTGGTTTCTGATTTTTCTGAAATTTGTTTGCTACATAGAGGATATATGTGGCCTTTTTTTTATGCACTTTATCAGTGACAAGATCAGTAACACATCTAACACTTATGATGAAAATCTCATTGTTTATAAATTTTCATGAAAAGTAGAAGACATTTTGAAAATAAATTTATCAGAAAAATTAAAAGACATAGATACATTTACATTTTTTGTATTAGATTAATCCTTATAGAGTTCTGTTGCCAATCAAAGCAACAAAATTTGAAAATAATCATACCTATTGATTTAAGACTGAAAAGTTCACAGGTGTGTATGACCTCTACAGGGGACTACCCCAGGGAGCTCTCCTGAGACCTATAGTAATTTATCAAATGAAACAAAGTTATATATATATAGTTGATAGTCCTCAAGTAAACAACAATTGAAGTTTCAAGAAAATCTGTGCGTGGGCAGATTTGGAACTCCCCCTTTCATAAACTCCGGAGTTGAAGGCCCCCAGTAGTTTACTACTGACCGTCCCAAGGCGGTCGTTCTTTTGCAGTGTCTTATTTGTTATTTGGCTTTCTGCCGTTGGTTCATGTTTGATCTGTTTGTGTGTGTGCCTCCGAGTCACTTTCTATAGGTGACTTGAGACGGCTGCGTTCTTAGATTGTGACCTTTCCTGGGTGACCTTTTCTTACTAGTTGATATATGAAAACATGCAGTACGACACACGGATATATTACCGCAACGGTCAAAACATCACGCGAACAAGTCCGTGAAATAAAGACCCCCCTAAACCCCATTCTATATAGAGAAAACTGGGGTTTACGGGGGTAAAAAGTATTTTCCTTATTTTTGCTCCAAGACATAGGTTGTGGGTACTCGTTAGAACCGCCTCAATGAGGCGGTTCTAACGAGCACCCTCAATCCATGTTTGCGGTATATATAAGAAAAGTATCACGGATTTTCATCAGCAAAAATTGCCTTTTATGAGGTTTGAAAAATGTACTATATGACACGGATGTGTTATCGTAATGATAAGTCCAAAAATACGGCTTTGAAAAACTCACAATTAGCCTTATTTAACAACTGCGATTCTTAAAAAAAATAAATCGTTGATATTTGATTGCGTCCGCGTTAAACGATACGGCAACCCTTATTGGTCATTTTGTGTCGTCTCCCACATAGAAAGGTTTTTTTTTTATTTTTATTTTTTTTATTTATACATTATTTTGAGAGGGTGACACAATTAGCTACAAGCTATTCTACCTTGCGGCCCTCTTTAACAAACTATATACATATATACATTTAAACACATTATCACAATATTCTCATAAAACACGAATAATATGACATCGTGCTGATTAAAAGGAAGTTCTAAAGTAATATCCTACGATATAGCAAAAGTGCACAATTTTAAAAGGACAATAAACTTGTACCTTAAAATATTGACCCTAAATTATAACAATGCATTGATATATCATGTAAGAGCGTATAAAACCAGTCATCAGAACAATCCTAAAATATGAGCCATATTAATACCCGCACCGTGAAAAATCACGTATAGTAAGATGCTCTTTGGAGCAGAAAGCCTGTGGCGGACCCAATGTCCAGACCACAAGCTACCCGCAGAGAGGAAACATAATACGCGGATTTAACTCAAAAGAAAACACCAAAGAGGCTCAGATGACTAAGAAGAATGCTGAATCCTCAAGTTTAAAATATACATTCTGAAACATAATTTAAAATATGTTATGTATGAGGGTAAAATTAGACTGATGTAGTTTTAAGGCAGTTTTTAAAAACATTAAGGGAACCTGCCTCTCTAATATATTGAGGAAGAGCATTCCATAGCCAAGGAGCAGAGCAGGAAAAAGAACCACCATGTACAGATGTACGCGATTTTGGGACATATAAAGAACCATTAACAGATGACCTTAGGTTCAGAGAATGTGCTTGCGACATCGGTGTCAGTAATCTCGTAATATAAGCCGGGGTGAGGTTATTCAGTGCCCTGTACGTGAGCACAGCTTTATTGTACCTTATTCTATTTGGTACTGATGACCATCCGAGTTCTTGAAACAATTGTTCAGATGGTGTATTAAAATCACTGCGTAATATTATGCGGGCTGCACGCTTTTGTAATTTAGTCAGGCGATCAATATGCGAAGCTGATGCAGATCCCCACGTAACAGAACCATAATCGATAAAGGGAAGAATATAGCCCTGATAAAACATCTTTTGTACATCAGCTGGAACGTATTCAGATAGTTGTCGAAGAAGTGAAATTTTCGTGGCGATGTGGGAACATAGGTAGTCAATATGTGACGACCATGAGAGATGTTCGTCAATGTAAATCCCTAGTAGTTTCTGATTGGATACATTCTGAATGCACGTATCATCTACCTGGATGTTTAAGTTGCGTGACACGTTAAGTTTTTGCCTAGTTCCTACGAGCATACATGTTGTCTTACCGAAGTGAAGTTGCATTTTATTGGGTAAGCTCCATTTAATGGCATTGTTTAGATCACAAATCAACCTATATTCAATGTTATTAACATCACTATCTTGAGTATGGACGGTAGTGTCGTCAGCATAGAGATCAGAGGAGCAATGTTCAAAACAAAGAGGTAGGCCATTTATGAAAATGAGAAATAATGTGGGGCCCAAAATAGACCCTTGTGGGACACCAGACCGTACATAGGAGAATTCTGTTAGTCCCTTGTCGCTTTCGATGGTTTGCTGGCGATCGGTGAGATATGATTTAAACCATTGGAGAGCTACATAACTAAATTTATATATAGATAGTTTTTTTAGCAAAATGGAGTGGTCTACTAGGTCAAAAGCTTTCCGAAAGTCTAGAAACAAGGCACCAATCAAGTCACCTCTGTCAATGCATTCTGTCCAACTATCAATTAGCTTGACTAGTGCAGTTTGACAGCTGTGTTTATGGCGGAAACCTGACTGACTTTCATGCAGAAGTTTATATTTGTTTAAGAACCCCATAAGGTGCGAGTTTATATGTTTTTCGAATATTTTAGACAATGTAGGTAAGATGGAAATGGGTCGGTAGTTTGAGGGGTCCGATTTTGTCCCTCCTTTGTAGATTGGGAGCACTTTTGCTTGCTTAAGCTGAGATGGAAATATTCCTGTTTTTATGCTTTTGTTTATCAGCATGGCAATAGATGGAGAAATTACAGAGGCTGTCATTTGTAAAACCCTAGGGCCTAGACCATCAAGCCCCGTTGCCTTGGAGGATTCTAACTTGTTTATATACGTTAAAACTTGATTTGATGTTATGAGAGGGATAGTAAAGAATGTGTCGGTGGGAATTTTACTGTCTACATAATTGTTTATTTTTTCAGTGGTAAGATCAGGGGTAGGACCATCATTCAAGATATTGGCTATTGATGTAAAGTATTTATTAAGTTTATCAGCTACGTCTTCAGACTTTGTTATTTGTTCATTATTTATGACTAATTCTTTGGGCAGTTGTTTACCCGAAGCTTTGGAGTCTCCTTTGACCGAGCGTAGATGAGCCCAAATGTGTTTTGTGTCTTTTGAGTTGGAGACAGATTCTGAAAAGTATTTGCGTTTGGCAGATCTGATAAGCTGTCTGGTTTTATTTCGGTATTTCTTATATTCCGTCCATTGATTCAGTTTTTTACAATTATCTCTTATTCTCTGCATTTGTAAAATATCTTGGGTGAACCAATCAGGCATGCGTTTGGTTTTGACCCTTTTTGTTTTAACCGGAGCGTGTTGATCTAAGTGATTTAAAAACAAAGTAGACCACACAATCAGATCATCGTTAACAGTTTTCTGATCTGTAACAAATGTTTCTAAGTCCTCAGTAAGTTCAGCGAGGAAGGCATGCTCTTCAAAATTTTTATAACATCGATACGAAGTTGTTAAATGCTCATCTTTGGAGAATTTGTTCTTGACCTTTCGAGAGAAACAGACGGGGAAATGATCACTGATAGCAACCTTTGATACGAAGCAGCTGGATATATTTTCAGGACGAGACGAGTACACGTGATCAATCAACGAAGAGCTGGTCTCAGTAACACGTGTTTCCTCTCGGACAAGTTGCGAAAGGTCGAATAATTGTATTATATTTGACCATTTACTGTTTGCACATGGGTAAAGATTGATATTGAAATCGCCCATCAATATATATTCCAAACCTGTTGCCTGGGCTATGGAGAGCTCTTCCTCAAATAGGTCAATCCAGTCACTGTGAGCACTTGGCGGACGATAAACGGAACAAACAAGGAATGGCTTTGAATTCGGAAGCTCTATTTCAGCCCAAATCGTTTCGAGTTTTGATATTTCATATTCGGGTCGACGCCTAAATTTTAGAGAGTTTCTGAAATAGAGCATTAAGCCACCGCCTGCTTTGTTCCGTGTATCCATCCTGTCTTTACGAATTAAATCATAACCATCAAACTCTACCTGCGAATCAGAGACATTAGGATCCAGAAAAGTTTCGCAAAGTCCTAAAACATCATGGCATTTATCATTTGCCATAATGACACGAAGTTCGTCTGTTTTGGGGAGGATGTGTTGAATATTGAGATTACAGAAATGCAAACCTTTCGATGAAAATGTTAATTCGGTAGCCAATCCTTCGATCGCCCTGACAGCAGTTAAAGTACACTTTTTTATTTCACAGACTTCAAGTTTTAGACTATTGATATCCTTTCTGATATCCTTTGGAACATTTCGGCAGTTTACACATACCCATAGCCCAATGGGATCACCTTTTTAATGCCGACGCAAGCTTCATGAAACCATTCCATACAGAATGAGCATCGAATCTCATCGAATTGCTTTTTTGTTGTTGCTTTCACTTTGCAAGCATCGCAGCATTTTGTGTGTTTGCTTTGATTTGCTGATTCTGAATTGTCTTTGCTCGTAGACTCAGGACATTGTGGTTCTGCAGCTGCAATCTCTTTCAGTTTGGTCATGCTGTCGTTTAAGTTTGGTGGAAATTCACTACGGGATTCAAATATGCTGTCGTCTGGCTCTTGTTGCTCGTCCGTATCACTCTGCCCTTCAGCAGCCATAGCATCCGGTTGCATGGTTGTGTCAAGATCATGCAACATAGTCTCAGACAACAGATCATTTGTGGGTGCTGCTAGGGGCTTTGGCTTACGGAGAAGGGATTGTACTTCACTATGAAGGCAGTTCACTACACACTGGGCAGTTTGGTCATATTGCTTCTTCTGAAGGTCTGGTAGGAGCTCTTTCATTTCGCTCAAGATGGTCTTTTTATAATCACACTTTTTGAATTTCTTGAGCGCTACATGAGACATATCATTAATGATAGATATGTGTTTCTCCTTGAGAGAGTCCTCTGCTCTTAATAATCTGGAATCAGTCATTTTTGGGTGGTAATTCGCTGCAGTTACCGTTATAGAAATAGGGGACAAGAACAGAGTTGCCTCCCTTGTTTCGATATCGAACGAGCGTGACCTGTTTAAGAGTGAGTTTCATTCGCACTATATGAGAAAAATGGCCTTAGGGCATATTAGTATGGCCACTTTATGTCAATATTGGTTTGTTATTGTTCATCTTCACTTCGAAATTTAGGAAAAAGTACTGTAAACTCACTCGTGATTTTTTATATTATTATAGTCCGTATGATAAACACAATATCCTCAAAGTTTCATATTTATTGGTCACAGATTTAAGGGTTTACCGAAGTACAAAAAGTGGTTGGGGTACCCCTCAACATGACATTTCTTTTCAGCCAAAACACGGAGTCGGAGAAAAAGTTTGAATATACTGGAAAGTAACACGTCTTCAAACATAACATTATCTAATAAGCAATTATAAAACTGCTTGTAGGTTTACACAGCCGATGCAAAAAATGAGGGTGACAGCATTTGCGCTCAAAGTCTTATTTACCTAATTTTTCAGGACCTAAAATGTACAGTGTACTGTTCTTGGAAGGGTGAACTACATTGTCTTAGAGTATTACTAACCAAAATTGTCTCCTGTCTAAGAAACATTTGTGCCACCACGAGATATTTTTCATAAGTTCTTTGGTCGCCGTTTTTCATTCATGGGATTTGTAAACAAAATATCAACACTTATTTGGAAACGCATATCGCCAAATCGGCTCGACGATGTAACATGACAACTATGCGCCGTGAAACAGGAACCCTTTCTGCATCGTTTTGTGCAAGTTTAAGTATTTTACAAACTTACGATTAATCATCCATCAGGTCAATTTTATAGTCATTTTTTAGTCATAACAGCTGATTGGAAACATTTGTTGTTGAGCATGAGGAAGTCATGGCTTTATCACATAAATATTACTACGCCTCAAGCGATGCTAGGACAAAACATCGGAAAAATTCCGATATGTCCTCAAAGTTTTTGTTGTTTCATAAATCTAAATGACTTTTGTGCTTAAATTGCTTTAAATTGTTCTTGAATAAATGCTAATTCTTCAAAAACATGAATATTTTGGGACATTTTTTTTTGCGTTCGTGTCACCAGATATGGAAGTCCTTAGGTGCTTCCGGTTTCATTGACAAGCCTTTGAAAAAAAAACATGTTAACAAATTTCACAAATTTTGCACTGTAGACATGTGAATCAAGGTAAGCATTTATAAAGAGACTTAGATTATGGATTTTGCTATAAGAATGAATAGGTTCAAGAGTTCGATTGTCGAAAAAACACCACTTATTTGTGTTTCAACATCTAGTCTAATTTACGTTATTGATAGTAAACCTACACCTCGTGACCAAATGTAAACATGTATGGTGGTCAATAGAGGACGGCAGTTATGCGCTCTCTGCAATTATTTTGTGGCATACTGTCAATGTTGTTATAATTAAAATATGTGGCCCTGAAAAAGATACATAGTTCTCTAAGGAAAGAATTTGCTCCACAGGAATTTGCTCCACTTTTCAATTTAAACACTTATTGATAAGGGAGACAAAAATAATTTGGCTCCTTTGAATGTGTATCCTTTCTTTCTACTTAAACTGCGATCGGTCACATCTGACCATTACCCGCAGGTGTACATTACATGCACACCAGGTTTGCAGGATGAAAGCCTACACAGTAATCATCCCCCCCCCCCCCCCCCCCCCCCCATCTGGGCTTGAAAAAATAAATGGGCTGCATGATGATTCCACGCAGAGCTGAATCCAAAAGCACACAAGGACTGGTAATTCGGTTTTATAGAGAATCTAAGCCTTCCCAGGAAAAGCCGTGCAAGTCGGACCCTCCATGCTTATTTATAAACCCTTTTGGTTTTCTTTTTTTTTTCTCCCAATACTGTTTTCGGTCGATTCTGACCATGATAACAGATTTGGGGTGTGGCACAAAGAGTTTTCAATCCCCATCCCCAAAAAAGAGCTTTGTGACACTGCCACCAGCAAATTAAAACTATTTACAAGAAGTCATCAGGGGAAGGAATCCATACCTATCCCCTGCCCAACCCTATGATATTATATTTTGGCCTGAAACCCATCAACTGTCTCAAAATAGACAGCTTCGATTGTAAGGCCATTCCAAGTTGCAATTGCCTCTTAAAACAATCCATGTAAGCATTAGGACGGTGATACTGAAAGGGTTGGGACCTGCTTCTCCTACACCCTCCAACAGCTCCAGATAGGTACCTACTCTTATCTATAAAGGTTTCTTTGGGCGACAGGGCTTCAGGTGTCATTTAATCTCAATGTCGGGTAAAAGTCACACAAAATTGGAAGCAACTTCTCCAAAATGACCTAAATAGTGTTGACGGGGACGTTAAAATTGAAATCAAACAAAACAGTGACATGAAAACAAGGGAGACAACTAAAACTTCCAATGATTCAGTTGTAGTAGCTGCAGCAGTTATTGTCCACCATACCTTTTTTCTAGACTACTTTTTAGCAACAAATATGTCTGGAAATTGTATTATTTTGATACACAGTATGGGCACAAATTTGCTGTATACTCTACTGTGGAATATTTTTGAGCAATGACATTCTCACACATTGTAGTAGAATAACCTGTGAACCTATTTCTGCAATTTTATTTGGCTATATTACCATGGAGAATATGTATGAACGCAAATGGATTGAAGCACATAAAGAGAGGTATGTTTTTCTCAATAATTCCTGAATTTCTGAAAAAATTCTAATAGAACATGTGAATAAGTTAAAATAAATTATTGGCCAAGTAACTTTTCAAAAAACTTGACAGTTTTGCAAAATTCAATTAAACAAATTTTGAACACCACACCATTACCCCACCCACTTTTTGTAAATTGGCATCCCCTTAATTAGAAATTTCAGTTTGTTTATGCAGCGATTTACGATGGTGGGACAGGATACGACAGGAGTAGGAACAGGGAAGAAAGAGGAAAATGAAAGAAAGCGAAGAAACAGAAGAAATAAAAACATACACCTACAACCCTTACCTGCTGCAAGGACAGCAGGTCTGGCCCAACCGTGGAGCCGTCGACATTTAAAAGATCAACAAAATAAAACATAGACAAGGAGATTTGAAAGTCTCAATATGCTGAACGATAGAAGTGAATACAAAAACCAATGATCAGGAATCGATATAATTGCCGACCACCTCCCATTCAAGATTTGTTTGTTTGATTTGAGGTTAAACGTCCCCGTCAACACTGTAAAGGTCATTTTGGAGACGTTGCTTCCAATTTTGTGGGACTTTTACCCGACATTGAGATGAAATGACATCTCAAGCCCTGCCGCCCAATGAAACCAATAGGGTTGATTAACATGGACGGTCTGCCTCGCAACGCGGTTCCTGGACAGGCTTAGATCCTCTAAGCAGTTTACCAGTACCAGTGTGCGGGCCGGATTCAGCTCTGTGTGGAAGCAACATGCAGCCCATATATTTCTTCAAGCCCCTATGGGCGGGGGCCGGGGTCATTTTGTGTCGTCTCCCAGATAGAAAGTTTGGGACAGGAGACGACAGGAGTAGGAACAGGGAAGAAAGAGGGAAATGAAAGAAAGCGAAGAAATAGAAGAAATAAAATCATTCACCCACAACCCTTACCTGCTGCAAGGGCACATTACGATAACACACCCGTGCGACACATAGAGGATCTTACATGAGTGCTCATGTATTATTGAATTTATTAAACGAGTTGAGGAAAAGGGATAAAATGCGAGGCTTTGCCGAGCATTTTATCCCTTTTCCTCAACGAGTTTAATAAATTCAGTAATACATGAGCACGAATGCAAGATTCTATTTATCATATGACATTTAAAACGCTTTTTATTCACGTTTATTTCACAAAAATGTCAATATTCCGCAATAAGTAAACGCGACGTCGTTAAGGACGGCAGAAAGCCAAATAACAAATAAGACACTGCAAAAGAACGACCGCCTTGGGACGGTCAGTAGTAAACTACTGGGGGCCTTCAACTCCGGAGTTTATGAAAGGGGGAGTTCCAAATCTGCCCACGCACAGATTTTCTTGAAACTTCAATTGTTGTTTACTTGAGGACTATCAACTATATATATATAACTTTGTTTCATTTGATAAATTACTATAGGTCTCAGGAGAGCTCCCTGGGGTAGTCCCCTGTAGAGGTCATACACACCTGTGAACTTTTCAGTCTTAAATCAATAGGTATGATTATTTTCAAATTTTGTTGCATCTTTAATCCACTAGTGGATTATCGAAAATAATACATGGCGTTATTACACTCTCAGACGAGACGTCATATGATAAAGTGCATTCTTTCATAGCTCCAAAATGGCTATTTTTCCGATGAAAATTTGTGATAATTTTCTTATTTAAACTCGAAACATAGGATGTGGGTGCTCGTTAGAACCGCCTCATTGAGGCGGTTCTAACGGGTACCCACAACCTATGTCTCTGATAAGAAATTGGCAAATAATGTATACCCCTTTAAACCCCAGTTTTCTCAATATAAAATGGGGTTTAGTGGGGTCTTCATTTCACGTGATGAGCAGGTCTGGCCCAACCGAGGAGCCGTCGACATTTAAAAGATCAATAAAATGAAACATAGACAAGGAGAGTTGAAAGTCTCAATATGCTGAACTATAGAAGTAAATACAAAAGTCAATGATCAGCAATCGATACAATTGCCTAACACCTCCCATCCAAAGTAGAAGTAAAACAAATATCAGGAATCGATACAATTAACTTACTCCACCCATCAAAGACACCAAAGGGAAAGAAACACAAACATGAAGCGATCAGACCATAATGGAAACCTAAACAAAGGAAGGCCATAAGGACAGCTACTTTCCCACAAAATGGCCAAATGGCCATCCAAAATAAAAAACACAAGTCATACACACAGTAAGTAACAAACAACAACATAAATAAATGAACCGCCACAGAAGAACCGCCTTGGAACGGTCAGTGGAAAAAATTCCACTGGGGGGCTTAAATCGATTTTACATGGCCATAATCCTCATCAAACAGAAAGAAACACAAACACAAAAATAACTTAACTATAATGAAAACTTAACAAGGACAGCTACTTTCCAACAAAATGGCCCAACGTCGAAACGTGATTTTTATGATATGAATTTGTAAATCGATGATGTAAACGAGAGGATATTGAGCATAAGTCTCTTAAGGAATGGTAACTTGAGCATTCTGAAACCAGTGAGCAAACGCGTTTCATTTTATTCTCAAAATACTAACTTATTAGACGTCTTTGCGTCACCTTAAACCAAGTTTTCAAGAAATTTCATAAGAAGCTCGTTTTGGCTCCCTCAGACAAGGCCGCTGACACTGTCGTCGTGTTTGAAGGCCCCCCTATGTTAACACTCTTCAGCAAGAGCTTGGTGGTACTTAGGGCTATGAACTGCTGCCTTTGGCTGTAGAGAGGTGTCAAATTATTTGTCTAAATCGCGACGGAAGTAAGGGCGAGGATTGTGACTACGTAAAATCGGTTTAAGCCCCACAGTGGAATTCGTTTCACTGGCAGTTTCAAGGCGGTTCTTCTGTCGCGGTTTATTTTTGTTATGGTCTGTCTTTGAGTGTTAATATCGCTTATATTATTTTGTTTTGGATAGCCAATTGGCCATTTTGTGGGAAAGTAACTGGCCTTTTGGCTTTTCGCTATTGATGTTTCCATTAGGGTCTGTTTTTTCATGTTTGTGTTTCTTTCCCTTTGGTGTCTCTGATGGGAGCTATGGGTAAATTGTATCTATTTCTGATCATTGCCTTCACTTCTATTTTGTAGTTGATGAACACATTTGTCATTCAATCACCAAGATTGTTGTATGTGTTACAGAAGGCCAAGAAAAACTTCCTAGTATATTATATTGGTTAAATAAACTTAATAAAAGACCATACAAAACACGGTTTATTGCAAAAGCAAGCTCTTGTACCACTACTTAACTTTCCAAATTATTAACTTCATGTCTTGCTACCATCAATAAACATGTGTTTAAATATTGCGACAAAGTCTTTCAAAGATCAGGGAGAAATTTGTTTTGGTCTATCAAAAATTCTATTGACAGGCACTTCAGCTTAGATTTTTTAAATGCGCGTAATTTACGTTTATACATCATGCATGAAAACACGCCTATATCATTTTGACCCCCTTGAACCCCACTTTTGTATAGTAAAACTGGGGTTTCCGGGGGTATATCTTATTTTTCTTATTTTTCTAAAATATAGATTGTGGATACTCGTTAGAACCGCCTCGATGAGGCGGTTCTAACGAGTGCCGACAATCTATATTTTGAGCAGAAATAAGAAAAAATTAACAATTTTTCCTCTTAAAATTTTCATTTTTTCGGCGATAAAGGTGGCAATGTATTTGTTTAGGCGTGTTTGCGTAATGGTAGTCTAGAAAAATCACATGAAGATAAAATCTTGGTGACCGGAAACATATATCTGTCACTGCAATTGTCACTTGTTGGTTTCTGAATAAACACAATTTGTTTATGCCACATTTTTCACATACCTTTTCGCAGTATCTAGAAGTGATTTTGACAGCTGTTAAACAGATGGAAACGAAACTGATACACTCAGATCCCGAATACCCATCACGAAAACACGCCTATATAATTTTGACCCCCTTGAACCCCACTTTTATATAGTAAAACTGGGGTTTACAGGAGCAAGCCTTATTTTTCTCATTTCTGCTCTAAAATAAAGATTGTGGGTACTCGTTAGAACCGCCTCGATGAGGCGGTTCTAACGAGTACCCACAATCTATATTTTGAGCAGAACTAAGAAAAATATCACAATTTTTCATCTTAAAATTTTCATTTTTTCGGCGATAAAGGTTACAATGTATTTGTATTGGCGTGTTTTCGTAATGTCCACAATATCACAGGGGAAAGAAATCGAAGCATTGAATTACGACTGTGAACAAATTATACAGCTTGTTTACCGGGCAAGCAGATAATCCAGACGTAACTGAACAACACGCATAATGGTGGAAAGAATCAGAATCAACAACATAACAAACATGGACACACGAAGGAACCACAGCAAAAGGACCGACTTGAAACTATCAATAAAACTACTGGTGGGTTTAAGAATACTTTACGGGATCCCAACCCTCACGCTCACTTTTACTGGGGTTGAAACATGTATTTTTTCGGTCTGCGCGAAATTCTTTTAACCTATCAATGATATAACTCTGGTGACGAACAAATCACCATTAATGCCAAGTTATGAAATCTTTTCTACGGTCATATCCCTTCCGCTGATTCAGTGTTCACTGTACTGGTTAACCGCTTACGTATAAGCCTGCCCAGGTAAAGTGTGGATAGGTCAACTGGTCGGCTAGAAAATGACCTAAATAGTGTTGACTGGACCGTTAAACTCCAACACAAACAAACAAAACAATAATGCAAAGTTATCCCAAAGATGAGAACTCGAGCGTAAAACGCGCTGATACATTGAAATTGGGTAGTCTTACGAAATTGTGGCCACGTAAAATCGATTAAAGCCCCCAGTAAAACCACTTTTACTGACCGCTCCAAGGCGGTTCTTCTGTCGTGGTTTATAAAAGTTATAGTTCTTTCCATGAGTGTATTGCTCATATCGTATTATTTTGGATAGCAATTTGGCCATTTTGTGAGATTTTTGACTTTCCACCTGTGACGTTGCTAATTTATGTTCCTGTTTCATTACCTTTGATGTCTTGGGTGGGAGGTGGGAAGTATTTGTATCGATTTCTGCTCATTGCCTTCACCTCCATTTTAAAGCTTTATTTTGATTTTACGAAACTCGGTTGGCCAGTATAGCGTCGGATGGCTAACCTGGACTTTCATCACGTGAACAAGTCCGTGAAATAAAAAACCCCTAAACCCCGATTCATATACAAAAAACTGGGGTTTAGGGGGTAAACATTAATTTCCTTATTTCTGTTCCAAGACATGTAGGTTGTGGGCGGTTCTAACGAGCACCAAAAACCTATGTTTGGAGTATAAATAAGAAAAATGTAACAAATTTTCATCAGAAAAAGTTCTTTTTTGAGGTTGGAAAAATGTACTATAGCACACGGATGTGAGCCCCCGCCCATCGGGGCTTGAAGAAATAGATGGGCTGCATGAGTAGGCCCGTCCGTGCTTAAAAACCCTATTGGTTTCATTGGACGGCAGGGCTTGAGATGTCATTTCATCTCAATGCCGGGTAAAAGTCCCACAAAATTGGAAGCAACGTCTCCAAAAGGACCTTTACTGTGTTGATTTGGACGTTAAACCTCAAATCAGAAAAACAAAGAAACACGGATTTGTTATCGTAATGTTTACCTACCGAAACAATGGGTACGTTGACGTTCATCACCGATTGACTTTTCAAGTTGCGAAACCTTAATATTGGTAGTTTAACAATCTTTAATTGTACACATGCACAATTAAAACATACAAGAATCATTTGGCGAACTACAAGACTGTTTTGTTTGTTTGATTTGATGTTTCATCACGAAAACACACCTATATAATTTTTACCCCCTTGAACCCCACTTTTATATATACCCTGTCAAAAAAGTAACTATATATACCCACTTCCGGGTAAATTCCAGCAGCTATCCGGCAGCCATTCAGCTAAACGTGGCTGTAAACATGCGAATCGGACGTTTAGCTACAAAATGCTTGCATTTGCATTTGCCCATACTATTCTGCTCAAGAGTTGTCTTGCAATATGTGCATAGAAAGGTTTTGCAAGGAATATGACATTGCGCATGCGCAGATGATCATTTATTGTCTGAGATGAAAGATCATGACCATTGATCATCGAAACTCGCTTTACTTTTACATTATCTCATGATCTTGCACTGCAATCAAGGCTGTAATTTGTGAAATTCTCAGATTATCTCCCTTTCAATTAAAAATATAGCAATTTTCAAACCGTTGCTATTTCTATACCTGTCATTCAATTTTTGCAATTTCTTTGACACGCGCTTTGTCGCCACCATTGCTCATACCAATGATGGAAAATAATGTAGAAAATTCATGTAGCATGCAGCACTACCAATTTCAGTTTTCTATGGAGTTTTAAATTGAAAGCGTCATTTTGCATTCAACTTCAAAGAATCGGAGGCCTGTACGTGATCGTCTGTTTCTCTTAGCAAATGGAACTAAAGTTATAAACCTTTTGTCAATAGACACATGGGGTATCTAATAAAAGGTTGCGTGTATCAAATTTCAGAAATCTTGTGCTAAGTGTTATTTTTAATGGTATTAAATCTTGGCCTTTGTAATGATTTATTCTGCGAAATTGTCACAGTTACCCCTTGGGTGTTTAAAACAATAGCCCAGGCTGGCGAGTTTACATAAACAAAAAAAATGGGCTTTTACATGGTAAAATGAGTCTTCTAACTGAAACAAAACAAATTTTGTCTGTTTTTCATTTTTAGTAACTATGGTAACAGAAGGAATTTTATGTATAGGAACTTTTTTGACTCAGTATAGTATAACTGGGGTTCGCAGGGGTAAACCTTATTTTTCTTATTTCTGCTCTAAAATATAGATTGTAAGTACTCGTTAGAACCGCCTCGATGAGGTGGTTCCAACGATTACCCACAATCTATATTTTGAGCAGAAATAAAAAAAATATCACAATTTTTCATCTTGAAATGTTTTTCTTTTTGGCGGTAAAGTTTACAATGTATTTGTATAGGCGTGTTTTCGTAATGTAACGTCCCCTTCAAAACTGTATAGGTCATTTTGAAGACGTTGTTTCCAATTTTGTGAGACTTTTACCCCACATTCAGATGAAATGACATCTCATGCCCTGTCGCCCAATGAAACCAATAGGGTTTATAAACATGGACGGACCGACTCTCACCGCTTTGCCTGGGCAGACTTAGATCCTCTAAGTGCTTTACCAGTACTCGTGTGCGGGTCGGTTTCAGCTCTGCGAGGAAGCATCATGCAGCCCATCTATTTCTTCAAGCTCCGATGGGCGGGGAGAACTCAAAGACTGTACTTGAATTCAAAATAAAATTAGACAAGTTGTGATTTTATATGCCAGGCATCTACTACGCCATTCCAATTGAGATTCACAATATCCGGAACCGGTGAGACGTCGAGGGGAATTATAAACCACCAGGGCTTAGGAATCTTTGGGATCATTGTCCTTTGGGATCATTGATTCCATTGCGGAATTTTGAAAATATTTTGAAGGTCACTGATGAGGCCTAATTGACCGAAACTAGCTATATAGCCTGGTCCAGAAAACATGTACACTCCATATTTTCCTGTTTTTTTTTTTTTGGTGTATTCCTTGCTTCCAAAGGATAACCCTTTTATAGAACATATTTAGGAAGATTTCCCGTCTACAAAAAAGTACAAACAGGTAAAGTACACTAACAACAACGTGAGATGATTTGGGATCTGATTGTATTACTTCCTGATCATTTCCCGTTTCATTTTTTTTCCATTACGATAACACTCCCGTGCGACATAGTGCATTTTTAAATCCCCAAAAACGGTCAATTTTCTGAAGAAAATTTGTGATATTTTTCCTTATTTATACTCAAAACATAGGTTGTGGGTACTCGTTAGAACCGCCTCATTGAGGCGGTTCTAACGAGTACCCACAACCTATGTCAAGGAGCAAAATAAGGAATATAATGTATACCCCCGTAAACCCCAGTTTTCTCTATATAAAGTGGGGTGTAAGGGGGTGTTTATTTCACGGACTTGTTCACGTGATGCTGACGCCGTTGGAGAAGAAAACCAACAGTTAGATCATAATGGGTGTTTTATTATAGTTTTAAATTTTTACAGGACGGAGCTCATTATTTTTTAAATAAACAGTGTAGACCATGGCTAGTCGTTGCATTCTAGGACGTTCACACCAAAGGGTTTAGTGAACGGTTATCTCTTTATAGATCATGCAAAAGAGATAACTATGGAGTCGTTTACGGGTCATATCAGCTCGTATTCAGATTAAGTATTAATTATTCCACACCAATATATTATGAATTTTCTCTAGCTAGTAACATATAATTGCCTTTTTTTTAATCAACGATAGGAAGGGAAAGGCCGTAAGATTTCCTGATTAATCTGCGATCGAGACAACGGACCCGAGCTTAGCCCTGATTATGGAAATAATTCGTTTTACATTACGAAAACACGCCGATACAAATACATTGTAACTTTTATCGCCGAAAAATGAAAATTTTTTTAAGACGAAAAATTGTGGTATATTTCTTATTTCTGCTCAAAATATAGATTGTGGGTACTCGTTAGAACCGCCTCATCGAGGCGGTTCTAACGAGTACCCACAATCTATATTTTAGAGCAGAACTAAGAAAATTAAGGTATACCCCTGTAAACCCCAGTTTTACTATATAAAAGTGGGGTTCAAGGGGGTCAAAATAATATAGGCGTGTTTTCGTGATGTTTTGCTATGGACAGCATGTGCTGTTTGCATTGCATAACGTTAACGTTAACACCTTCAACCCCACATACGATAGAGAAACCTAATGTTAGTAAACCTAGCGTTTAAGCCTTTCTTCATTTGTCTGTTTGTTTGTTTGTTTGTTTGTGTGTGGTTTTCTGTCCCCGTCAACACTTTTTAGGTCGTATGGCCGGGTTTACCTGCGTTGCACAATTTCGAGGATAATCTAAGTGAAAGAGAAAATTATTTGTGTTGTCACTGTTGCTTCTCCGGCACGTTAACAGGTCGAACAAGGGGCCCCGCCCATCGAATCTTGGAGAATTAGACTGGGTTACATGGTGCTTCCACGCAGACGCGGTTGAAACCGACCGACCATGAGTACTGGTAAACCGCTTAGAGGACCTAAACCTGACCAGACAACGTGGTGCGAGTCTGACCGTCCATGCATTTAAACCCTGTAGGTTTCATCGGACCACAGGATTTGAGAACGATTCATATCCATTAGTCACGTCATGAGAAAACCTTAACTTGTCATTTGCGATCAACTACAGTTTACATCCGACCAAGCTGAAACTTCATACATTGTTAGACCATGATGTGGAGCAGCGCATTTTGTTCGAGGTTACGGTCCACCAAATAATAATACAGTTATGCCCCTTTGACAGTTTTGTAACATTTTTGTTTCCGGATAACTCCTCCCATCATGTTAAAAAGTCCGTGAAATGAACACCCCTCTAAACACCCACTTTAAATAGAGAAAAAAATGGGTTTACGGGTGTATACACTATTTTCTCTGTTTCTGCTCCAATACATAGGTAGCGAGTACTCGTTAGAACCGCCTCAATGAGGCGGTTCTAACGAGTACACACAACCTATGTTTGGAATAACAATAAGACAAATAGCTCACATTTTCATCAGAAAATTGTCCGTTTTGGAGATGCAAAAAAAAAATGCACTATATCGCTAGGGTTTGTTATCGTTATGTACATTTTAATCTGATCAAGCTGAAACTTCATATGAGCCCCGCCAAGCGAATTTGTGTCTTCGAGCATTCCGTCATGACAAATTTTAACTGCGCATGCCCAGCCATTCAGAGGGGTCAGGGATATGGCTTTCTGTCTGAAGGTTCCTCTTGATTCACTGCTTGTATGAGCGAGCAGCGAAGGTTCTGGCGAGACTGCGCGGATGCGCAGGCTCGCCTGAACCTTCGCTGCTCGCATAGGCGATAAGTACCAAAATCGCTTGACGGGGCCCATATGTAGTTAGACCATGATGTGGGGCAGCGCATATTGTCTCGATGTTGCGGACCGCCAAATAATGTTAGAGTTATACCGCTTTGAAAAATTCTGTAAACACTTTGTTTCCGGATAACTCCTCTTAAATTTTAAATCCGATGAAGCTGAAATTTTACATATAGTAAGGCCATTGTGCGGAACGTCGCATAAAATTTTGAGGTTACGGTCCGGCAAATATTACCAGAGTTATGCCCTTTTCACAGATATTTCTAAACATTTCGAATCCATTAGGGTCTAGTTGTCTCATGTTTGTGTTTCTTTCCCTTTGGTGTCTCTGATGGGAGCTGTGGGTTACTTGTATCGAGTCCTGATCATTGCCTTCACTTCTATTTTCAAATATTGAATGTTTGTATTGAGGTTTTAACCATTGTGTAGTTTATATTTTACTTTTGGTCCTTTGAGATCAGCGTGAATATTCTGAGAAATCAGAAATAAATTATTGGTTTAGACTCATATTCTAGACAAGTTTTTAATTTTTTGGACCCCAATTTGATTTATATCAGTCTTTGTATCGACTGCCTATTCGAAATTTGCAAAATTGCAGTATGTTTCCTCTGGCTTTCTTTGCTGGATCATTACAGGGTCACTGATGAGGCTTTATTAGCCGAAACTACGTAGTATGACCCATCTTCTTTCTTATGAATGTTTTCATTGCTCTTAAAGAACTCAATTTTGATTTTTATTTGCCTTCACTGCAGATGGTGTTGTGCCGTGTGGCGGCCGTAAAACGTCTCCCCGTACATCAACCATAGTGTAGTTTATATTTTACTTTTGGTCCTTTGAGATCAGCGTGAATATTCTGAGAAATCAGAAATAAATTGTTGGTTTAGACTCATATTCTAGACAAGTTTTTAATTTTTTGGACCCCAATTTGATTTATATCAGTCTTTGTATCGACTGCCTATTCGAAATTTGCAAAATTGCAGTATGTTTCCTCTGGCTTTCTTTGCTGGATCATTACAGGGTCACTGATGAGGCTTTATTAGCCGAAACTACGTAGTATGACCCATCTTCTTTCTTATGAATGTTTTCATTGCTCTTAAAGGAACTCATTTTTGATTTTTATTTGCCTTCACTGCAGCTGGTGTTGTGCCGTGTGGCGGCCGTAAAACGTCTCCCCGTACATCAACCATAGTGTAGTTTATATTTTACTTTTGGTCCTTTGAGATCAGCGTGAATATTCTGAGAAATCAGAAATAAATTATTGGTTTAGACTCATATTCTAGACAAGTTTTTAATTTTTTGGACCCCAATTTGATTTATATCAGTCTTTGTATCGACTGCCTATTCGAAATTTGCAAAATTGCAGTATGTTTCCTCTGGCTTTCTTTGCTGGATCATTACAGGGTCACTGATGAGGCTTTATTAGCCGAAACTACATAGTATGACCCATCTTCTTTCTTATGAATGTTTTCATTGCTCTTAAAGGAACTCATTTTTGATTTTTATTTACGTCCCCGTCATCACTATATAGGTCATTTTGGAGGCTTTTCTTCCGATTCTGTTGATTTTTTACCCGACATTAGTTTAAACATATGTATTTCTCTGCTCACCATACGAAATACAATATATAAATTTACATTATAACCAGGATTAGAACGGAACCTATCAGCTTATTTAGTTCTTCTCCTCAAACACAATATATACATTTACATTTATAACGACGGTAGAAATTTTTAAATGACAGTCAAAGAATAGACACAAGCAAATAATATCAAACCAGATACTATACATGTATGTGAAGACGGTTTTCATATGAACAGTTCTACGAGCTTAAATCTTTAGAAAGATAGCAAATACATCAAAATTTAGCAAAATCATCATGAACTTGTAATTTCAAAATTGATAACTGATTGATAAGCTTTTAGGTAGAAAATATAAATATTATAAGAAAAATAAGATAAGACAAAAGTACAAAAATATGATGAGTGGAATCCAGAGGGTCAGGGGGAAGACATGATGACTGTTGCATTGGTACAGCCACTTCAGTGATGCTAAAAATCTTTTAGTCTCTTTGTTTGTTTGTTTGATTTGTTTGATTTGAGGTTTAACGTCCCCGTCAACACTGTAAAGGTCATTTTGGAGACGTTGCTTCCAATTTTGTGGGACTTTTACCCGACATTGAGATGAAATGACATCTCAAGCCCTGTCGCCCAATAAAACCAATAGGGTTTATTAGCATTGACGGTCCGCCTCGCACCGCGGTTCCTGGACAGGCTTAGATCCTATAAGCGGTTTACCAGTACTAGTGTGCGGGCCGGATTCAGCTCTGCGTGGAAGCATCATGCAGCCCATATATTTCTTCAAGCCCCTATGGGCTTTAGTCTCTTTAAAGCACAGCTTAGAAGATGACATTATTTGCATGTACCGGCAACAAGTTGTTACCGAAGAGAATAACTTGAATTGAAACTGTCGAGTAAGCAGATATAGAGTATATTAGACTCACTCGTTGGTTGTTATAGAATGGACAATCCAGAAAATAATGTTCTGCGGTTTGATTTTCTCCGCATATACAAAGTGGTGAGTCGGAGATGTTTTTCTGGAACAAGTCGTAGTTGAGGGAGCTGCATAGTGTTTGAAGTCGAGTTTGTAATATTTGCAGTTTTCTGTTAACAGTGTAATAGAATTTCGGAACTAATATGTTCCTGTCTTTTAATTTATGTTTAAAACTTGTTAAAGAGTCAGAGTTTCTGACATCAAGTGGTAAGTCGTTCCAATCCCGAATTGAGGATGGAAGAAAAAAAATATAGTAATGATTAGTACCTGTTTGAATCGGCTGAATGTCGTTTGAGTTACGTAGATTTTATGAAGATGCACTACTGTCAGGATTGGGTACAAGAGAATCAGAATCAGAATCAGAATTGTTACTGGTGACACGTCAAATGACATTCATACACCAGGACCTGTGATGTGGGAAGTTAGTCCCTAGCTCTAACTAAAGAGGTAAATTTAGCTACACAATCATCAGCACCATCAGCTGTCGAAATAATCGAATCGGGAAGGGCATTCCAATCTCTAATGGTTCTGGGGAAGAACGACTCTTTATTAATGTCAGTTCTTGCGCTAAGGGTCTGAAACGCCAACGAATGGTGATTTCTACAGTGTCTAGCTGGGGGAAAAAGGTCATCTGTTGGAATGCTGGCAGCACCCCTCAGACCTTTGTATAAAAGGATTAGCCTACTGTCTTTTCTCCTTTTCTTGAGAGACTCCCATTTTAATTTTCCAAGTATTCCAGTCATGCTCCCAGTTTCAAAGCAGTAATTGCCTGTTACAAATCTAGCAGCTCTATTCTGAACTTTCTCAATTTCATCGTTAAGGACCACTCCACTGGGGTCTCAGATACAACTACCATATTCCAAGATTGGGCGAACAAGACCTTTATATGCTGCCTCTTTTACATCCTGAGGGCACTGATGAAGATTTCTCCTCAGGAAACCAAGCGTTCTATTTGCCTTAGTACACATGTTGCTAATATGAGTATTCCATCTCAAGTTGTGTGAGATTGTCACTCCAAGGTATTTAATGGAGTCCACATTCTCGAGGACCGTTCCCTCTAAGGTGTAAGAAGCCTCAACTTTATTAGATCTCTTCCTAGTTATCTGCATAATATTGCATTTAACTGGCTGAAATATCATGCCCCATTAACGTGCCCAACATCCTAATCTATCTATGTCAGCCTGAAGTTTCAATGAGTCATCTGTATCTCTAATTTCCCGGTAACAAACACAGTCATCTGCGAACAGTCTTATTTCTGAGTCAATGTCAGTGGAAATATCATTGATGTACAGGGAGAACAAAAGTGGACCAAGAACGGTCCCTTGCGGGACTCCAGACAAAACTAGAACCCACTCCGAAGATTCACCATTAACAACAACCCGCTGTTTTCTGTAGCAAAGAAAGGAATCTATCCATTTGAGGGTCTTTCCCCCAATTCCATAACCAAATAACTTAGATTTAAGTAGTTCATAAGGAGGGGTGTCAAAAGCCTTCTCGAAGTCCAGAATAAATGTGTCCACCTGTCACCCTTTGTCCAAGATATTTGCCCAGTCATTAATAACTGTGCTTAGCTGAGTTTCACAACTGTGCCTTTTCCTAAATGGATGTTGTCTGTCTGACAAAAGTTTATGTTCGTCCAAGTGGGCCATGATGTTCGAGCAGACTATATGTTCCAGCAATTTACACAGAACACAAGTCAGAGACACAGGGCGATAATTACGGGCAAGAGCCCTATCTCCTTTTTTGAAGAGTGGACAGATGTTTGCTAAGAGCCATTCTTTGGGGATTTCACCCGTATCAAGAGACTGTTGAAACAAGTGTGCAAAAACTGGACCCAACTCATTTGCTAGTTCCTTCAGGACTCTAGGATGAAGCTCATCAGGTCCTAAGGCCTTACTGGAGCTTAAGCCTTGAAGTAATTTGATCACTCCTGCAGCTGTCACAACAATATTATTCATGAATGAGAAGATAGATAAGAAGGCATAATACAGTAAACCGTTTTGTAAAACAATGTTAACTTGTGGCTTTTGCGTCTTGCTTCTAAAGTCTACCACTTTGTTTCCTCATACAAAGCTCTAATTGAAACTAGTTTTGTAGTACCTGTAACTATTCTTGCTGCCTCATTTTGTATTTTGTCTAATTCGGCCTTTTCATATTGTGTGCAGTTATCCCAGATGCAATCACCATATTCCAAAATAGGCTTAATGAAAGTGAAGTATATTGTTTCAAGAGATTTCCTGTCAAATTCGAATTTCAGTTTTCCCATTACGTTTATGCGCTCCCATGCATTATCTTTGATATATTCTGTATGTTTATGCCATGTACAGTCGTTACTGAATACAATACCTAGGTGTTTATGAGAATCAACTTCGATTATTTGGGAATTTTCCATATAAAGAGGCGGGTGTAATGGTTTAATAAGCTTACCTGAAACAAGAAGGGATTCTGTTTTCAAAAGGTTGAATTTAACAAGCCATTTTTTCGCCCACTTCATAATTTTGTCGATATCTAAGTTAAGAAGTTCCGCAGAAGTATAAGGGTTTTCTACGATAATAAATAGGCTAGTATCATCAGCAAATAAACGTATATTTGAACCAATAACCTCTACAATATCATTGAAAAAGATAAAAAATAGAAGAGGGCCAAGTATATATCATTGTGGTACTCCAAGCTGTATGTAGTTCCAGTTCTATTCGGCGCCTGGCAATACAACTCTTTATTTTCTTGTTGAGAGATAGGCACGAAACCATATAAGTAAACTACCGGAGATACCAGCGGCTTCGAGCTTCAGTAAAAGACCTTCATGCCACACACGGTCAACGACCTTACTGATATCGCAGAAAACAGCTCGAACTTCTTTTCCAGGATTAAGAGCATGAGAAAAGAAGTTATAAAGATAAGTGCGCTGGTTAGTTGTAGAGTCGCCAGGTATGAAGCCAGATTGTAGTGGAGTGAGTATTTGGTTTTAGTTGAGATGGTTATAGAAATATTTAAAGACCACTCGTTCAAAAGCCTTTTCAGGATTACACAAAGAAACAGGACGATAATTCAAGGGAGATGATTTATCACCTCCTTTGTCAATGGGAGAAAGGTGCGATTGTGTCCAGTCTTCAGGAAAAGTTCCGGTATGTAAAGACTGATTAAAAAGGCGGCAAAAGGCTCAGATATTTCAGAAACCATTTCACGGAGTAGACGATTGCTAATTCCACCAGGACTAGATGCTTTATCTATGGGAAGGGACTTGAGAACAATTTCTACTTCACCCGTGGTGATATGTATGGAATTTAGTTGTGCATGTGCAGCGTAAGAAATTATAACTGGCAACTGGCATTTTCATTCAGTAAACTTTGATATCGAAATTGGTCATTCAAGACGTTTGCTTTCTCTAAATCATTCGTGAATATGGCACTCTCCTTCTCGAGAGGAGGCTGTGACTGCTTAGAGTTTGATGAGATTACAGATTTTAGAGTTCTCCGCCAATCTCTTGAGGATAGTGTTCCACACTTTAGTTTATTAATAGCATTCTCTTTGTGTGATTGCTTCCCTTCTCTAATTATATTTATTACCTTATTTCGAAGTAGAAGTAAAACAAAGTTCAGGAATCGATACAATTAACTTACTCCACCCATCAAAGACACCAAAGGGAAAGAAACACAAACATTAAGCGACCAGACCATAATGGAAACCAAAACAAAGGAAGGGCATAAGGACAGTTACTTTCCCACAAAATGGCCATATGACCATCCAAAATACAAAGACACAAGTGATACACACAGTAAGTAACAAACAACAACACAAATAAATCGCCACAGAAGAACCGCCATGGAACGGCCAGTGGAAAGATTTCCACTGGGGGCCTAAATCGACCCCACGCGGCCACAACCCTCGCCCCCACCTCCGCCGCGACCTAGACACACAACCCGCCCAGCCCGCACGAAGGCCTCCCAACCCACCAGCGGAACATCCCCGCGAACACAAACAACCAAAGAACTACAGAGGCGAGACAACGGTGAGGACTCGACAGCAAGAAACCACTGAAATGCTGGAGCAAAAGAAAACCAACAGCCAGACTCCGACGGGCCCGACCAGAGACAGAGCACCAGGCACCAACCAACACTACCTTGGATTAGATCTCTCTAATTCTCAACAAGCCTTTACGTTGGAACCGACACAGAACCCGGGGCCCGACCCACCGGCGCGCAACCTAAGCTGTCTAAAAAAATTTCCAGCGGTTGTAAAAACCCGTACGCTTTGCCTTCCGATAAGCTCTCTTATGCTTTCTTATTATTTTTATGCCAGTGTTGATCCATAATGGCTCTCCAAGTTTTATCCTTGTTATCCTGTTAGGTATACATTCTTTTGCGAAATTTATTATATGATTAGTCAAATTTTTTTGCGTGAGTGTTGACATCAGCATCGTAAAGAATTAACCGGTTTGTTGAAGACGCCATTTCTGTTACCCTGGTCGAAAGACCATGTTCTTCGAGCAAAAGATTTAAATTAAGCTTTTTTAAAGTTCAGGATACCTTGGATAGGACAGTGATAGCGCATGTCCTGCGATAGAAAAGGATCCCGACATTGAGATGAAATGACATCCTGAGCCCTACCGCCAACAGAAACCGCAAAGATTTAAGGAGCGGTCCAGCTCGCTCAACTTTTCCTGGTCAGGCTTAGACCTTATGAGAGGTTTACCAGTACTCAAGTTCAGTCGGTTTCCACTCTGCATGGAAGCAGGTCTCTTTTTCCAGCCTAATCGAACCATTAGACTGAGTGTTTCCAGTGCTTTAATTTTTGAAAAATCGAGTTGTATTTAATATAAATATTTTCAGGAGAGGTATCACGTGTAACTATATTTGGAAACAACAGAGCTATTTTGCAAATCGTTGCAAATATCATTTTCGTTTACTTAAGGTGAATGGATAGACCTTGAGGGTAGGCAACTCCTGCAAAAGTTTTTTTTAATCCAGTGTCAATAAGGGTCAACTATTAAAGGAAAGAATTTGCTCCAAAGGAGCAAATTAAGAGTTGACCCCTTTTTCTGTGGGACAGAGTTTAAAGAAAAGCAAACCGGAAGTTTCGAAAGTTTTCTCCCTCGATAAATGGTGGAAGAATCTGCCAGGTAAATCCATTGCTCTTTAAACGTGACTCTGGAAGGTTTGAAATATTTGAGAGCCATCACGAGAAAACCTGCTATCAGGTTCTGCAACCAGGCAAGACACAAACCAGCATGCTCAGCTACACAGACTAGGAAGAATCTTGAAATTGTAGATATAGACACTAGAGGTATTGTACTATCCAACCAGCGAACAATAAGGCGCAAATCAGTCTGCGAGGCTGTGCAGGCTGACACTAGAGGTATTGTACTATCCAACCAGCGAATAATAAGGCGCCAATCAGTCTGCGCGGCTGTGCAGCTGCAGGCTGATTTGCACCTTTGTTAATCGCAGATGGCAAAACAAATTCATTCACCTTATTTGCATTATCTGCTGGTTCCTGGTCTGAAGGTTATCAGTGTTGGAAAAACAGGTAACCAGACCCCCCTGACCTTGAAAGGTCAGGGGGGTCTGGTTACCTGTTTTTCCAATATTGACAATGTGCGAGCTGGGAGCCAGCAAATAATGCAAACAAATTCATGGCAACATGCGTGCATACAAATGACTGCCAAATGTAATTCTAGTAAACCGTATTCTTTTTGTCTAAAAGAGCCATCTAATTAGCCAGTATCTGTAATTGTTTGATGTTTATGTTCTCGGAGATGTTGCACTGATGAGTTAGGAAACCTTCATCTGGACTTAACTAATTATTTGTCTAAATCACGTCGGAAGTAAGGGCGAGGATTGTGGCCCGCGTAAAATCGATTTAAGTCTCCCCACCACACACACACATATATACACACACACAACACACACATATACACACACACATACACACATATATACACACACACAACATACACACATATGCGCACACACAAAACACACACACACACACGCACACACACACACACACACACACACACACACACACACACACACACACACACACACACACACACACACACAAATCGCACACCCCCAGTGAAATGATTTGCACTGACCGCTCCAAGACGGTTCTTCTGTCGCATTTTATTTTTGTTGTAGTTCGTCTTTAACCCTTCTCTTGCTGAATATTCATTTAAGCCACACCTATTTCTGTCTATCAACCAATCAAATTGTTTGATGTAATTTATTGCCACAAATTCATAGACTGAATGCCAAACAGTGTAGATCCTGATCAGATGGCTGCTTCAGAAGCCATCTGATCTGGATCTACACTGTTTGCAAAGATAAGGGTTGTCGTGAACAGCAAGATAAGGGTTAAGATATGTGTATCACTTATGTTTTTGGTTTGGATAGCCAATTGGCAGTTTTGTAGGAAAGTAACTGTCCTTTTGACTTTCCGCTAGTGATTTTTCCATAAGGGGCCAGTTATTTCATGATTGAGTTTCTTCCCCTTTGGTGTCTGTGATTTGAGGTGTGAGTTAATTGCATCGATTTCTTGAACATTGCATTCGTTTTTTGTTTGTACTGGAGTTTAACGGCCTAGTCAACACTCTTTTAGATCATTTTTGAGCCGGTCAGTTTACCCATCAATAATTTCCTGGGCAGGCTTATACGTAAGCGGTTAACCAGTACAGTGCAAATTCTTTCGCTAGAAACTTACTCATTGCCTTCACGTCTTTTTTATATTATTATACAGACAGCAGCATTTTTTTTTTCTAGAAATTACGCTTTCCGTCAACAGCGACATCACGAAAACACGCCTATATGGTTCTGACCCCCTTTAACCCGACTTTTATATAGTAAAACTGGGGTTTGCAGGGGTAAAACCTTATTTTCCTATTTCTGCTCTAAAATATAGATTGTGGGTACTCGTTAGAACCGCCTCATCGAGGCGGTTCTAACGTTTACGCACAACTATATTTGAGCAGAAATAATAAAAATAGCACAATTTTTCATCTTAAAATTTTCTTTTTCCATTGAAAAAAATTACAATGTACTTGTATAGGCGTATTTTCGTAATAATAAGGCCAATATTGATTAGTGCTCGGCTTTTTATCAGTTTTGGAGAAAGATCTGGTTATCAGTTAATTATTATATGTTCTTTTGAATAGCTGCAACAATTGGTACTGGATGCATTATTGTACTGGAAGCAGTTATTTTCTCTGACCATATTGAATTGCAATCAAATGAGCAGCACTAAACGAAAACGTGTCTGTCAGCATGTTTACACAGCGAAGACTCAAATCAGACTGCGCATCCGCGCAGTCTGATTTGAGTGTTCGCTGTGTGCAATAAGCAATCTCGGTGACCAAAAACCTCCTCGCGCAGACCTGGAGGGTAACATTGTATCTGTGTGGGTACACAGATACAATCTGATTGTATCTGATTTGAGTGTATCTGATTTGTATCTGATTGTATCTGATTTGTATCTGGTTGTATCTGATTTGAGTGTTCGCTGTGTGCAATAAGGAATTTCGGTGACCAAAACCCTCCTCGCGCAGACCTGGAGGGTAACATTGTATCTGTGTGGGTACACGGACTGCTTTGGTCGTCAACATCACGAAAACACGCCTATTTAATTTTGATCCCCTCAAACCCCACCTTTATATAGTAAAATTGGGGTTTATTAGCTCACCTGACCGAAGGTCATGGTAAGTTTCTGTGACCTTAAGATGTCCGGCGTCGTCGTTCGTCGTCGTTCGTCGTGCGCCATTTGTCGTTCGTCGTTCGTCGTCCGTGTGTAAACTTTTCTTGTCAAACACGCTAGAGGTCACAGTTTTAGGCCAATCATCATTAAACTAGGTCAGAATGATTATCATGACAATATCTCGTTCAAGTTTGAATATTGTAGAAAAAGTAGGTCAGTAGGTCAAATCATAGCAAACATTGTGAACACACCAGAGGCCACAGTTTTGGTCATATCATCATCAAACTTGCTCTGAATGATTATCTTGGCAATACCTCGGCCAGTTCGAACATGGGTCATGTCGGGTTAAAAAGTAGGTCAGTAGGTCAAATCATAGAAATCCCTTGTGAACACACTAGAGGCCACAGTTTTAGTACGATTATCATCAAACTTGCTCAGAATGATTATCATGACAATATCTAAGTCAAGTTTGAATATGCGTCGTGTCGGGTCAAAAAGTGGGTCAGCAGGTCAAATCATTGAAACACCTTGTGAACACACTAGAGGGCCACAATTTTGCTCTGATCATCATCAATTTAGCTCAAAATGATCATCTTGACAATAGCTCGGTAATGTTTGAATATGGGTCATGTCGGATCAAGAAATTTTTTTTTTTTTTTTTTTTTTTTTTTTTTGGTTTGGGTTTTACGGCCCTTTCAAGATTATTTCACTCATATCGAGCCGATCGTTAATCAGAGGTGGGCGAAAACCGGAGTACCCGGAGAAAAACCACCTGACCTTCCGTTGCAGAACTTGGCGTCTCACACGTGGCCCGAGCGAGGCTCGAACCTACGGCGGTGAGAGACCTAATGACTAAGAGTCAGCGCTCTTATCCACTAGGCCACGGAGGCCCGTCGGATCAAGAAATGGGTCAGTAGGTTAAATCATAGAAAAATCTTGTGAACAGACTAGAGGCCACAGTTTTAGTCTTCAAACTTGCCACGAAAGATTACCTTGACAATATCTAAGTCAAGTTCTAATATGGGTCGTGTCTGGTCAGAAAGTAGGTCAGTAGGTCAAATCATTTAAAAACCTAGTGAACACACTAGAGGCCACAGTTTTGGTCCGACCACCATCAAACTTGTTTAGAATGGTCTTCTTGGTAATGTCTTGATCACTTTTGAATATGGGCCATGTCTGGTCAAAAAATAGGTCAGTAGGTCAAATCATTGAAACACCTTGTGAACACACTAGATGCCACAATTTTGCTCTGATCATCATCAATTTAGCTCAGAATGATCAGCTTGACCATAGCTCGGTAATGTTTGAATATGGGTCATGTCGGATCAAGAAATAGGTCAGTAGGTTAAATCATAGAAAACTCTTGTGAACAAACTAGAGACCACAGTTTTAGTCTGATTATTTTCAAACTTGCCCAGAAAGATTACCTTGACAATATCTAAGTCTAGTTCTAATATGGGTCGTGTCTGGTCAGAAAGTAGGTCAGTAGGTCAAATCATTTAAAAACCTTGTGAACACACTAGAGGCCACAGTTTTAGTCCGACCACCATCAAACTTGTTTAGAATGGTCTTCTTGGTAATGTCTTGGTCACTTTTGAATATTGGTCATGTCTGGTCAACAAATATGTCTGTAGGTCAAATCATAGAAATCCCTTGTGAACACACTAGAGGCCACAGTTTTAGTACGATTATCATCAAACTTGCTCAGAATGATTATCATGACAATATCTGGGTCAAGTTTGAATATGGCTTATGTCGGCTCAAAACGTAGGTCAGCAGGTCAAATCATAGAAAAACCTTGTGAACACGCCACAGTTTTGGCCCAGTTATCATAAATCTTGCTGAGAATGATCCTCTTGACAATATCTGGGTCAAGTTCGAATATGGGTCATGTCGAATCAAAAAGTAGATCTGTAGGTTATTTTGTCATAACTTTTGAACCGATTAGGAAAGGGCCTTCATATTTGGAATGTAGGTTCCTTGTGACATGGGCTTTCCTCCCATATAAAAAATGACCTGTGACCTTGACCTTGACCTGTGAACAACTTTATCAAATCTTTTGAATCATTTGAGATAGAGCCTTCATATTTGGCAGGTATGTTCCTTGTGACAAGGGCTTCATATTCATACAAAACATGACCTGTGATCTTGACCTTGACCTGTGACCTACTTTATCATAACTTTTGAACCATTTGAGATAGAGCCTTCATATTTGGCTTATATGTTCGTTGCGACAAGGTCTTCCCACCCATACATGTCATAACTGTTGAACTGTTTAAGATAGAGCCTTCCTATTTGGCATGTAGGTTTCTTGTGACAAGGGCTTCCGACCAATACAAAAAATTAACCTATGGCCTTGACTTTTAAGCCACTTGGGTCATAACTTTTGAACCATTGGACATAAAGCCTTCATATTCAACATTTATGTTCCTTGTGACAAGGGCTTCTCACTCATACAGAAACTTTTGACTTGGCCTACTTTGTCATAACTTTTCAAACATTTCAGACAGAGCCTTCATATTTGGGATGAAGGTTCCTTGTGTACCTGGTGACAAGGTATTCCCACTCATGCAAAACATTTTGACCTGTGACCTCGACCTGTGACCTACTAAGTCCTATCTTTTGAACCATTTGAGATAGAGCCTTCATATTTGGCATGCATATTCCTTGTGACAAGGGCTTCCCATCCATACAAAAAGTTTGACCTGTGGCCTTGACCTTTGACCTACTTTATCATAAACTTTGAACCATTTGAGATAGAGCCTTCATATTTGGCATGTATGTGCCTTCTGACAAGACACCTTACTATATTACCTACCATTTCATTTCGACAGCTTTTTGTTTGATTTGAGGTTTAACGTCCCCGTCAACACTGTATAGGTCATTTTGGAGACATTGCTTCTAATTTTGTGGGACTTTTACCCGACATTGAGATGAAATGACATCTCAAGCCCTGTCGCCCAATGAAACCAATAGAGTTTATAAGCATGGACGGTCCGACTCGCACCGCTTTGTCTGGACAGGCTTAGATCCTCTAAGCGGGTTACCAGTACTCGTATGCGGTCGGTTTCAGCACTGCGTTGAAGCATCATGCAGCCCATCTATTTCTTCAAGCCCCGATGGGCGGGGGGCAATTTCCTTTCGACAGTTTGGATCAGGTGAGCGATCCTGCGCTATCATGGTCGTCTTGTATTTTACTAAATATCTGATCGAAAACAAAGACTTGTGGGTACGTGTTAGAACCGCCCCACCGATGCAGTTCTAAACAGCTCCCGGAGTCTATTCAAATATTTTGAAAATTTTACCACCGAAAATGAAACTTTTCAGATAAAAAAGAGAAGATTTTCATTTTTTGATGATAAAACTTAAAATATATTTGTATAGACGTGTATTCGTAATGAATGGGCGCAAATTGTCGAAGAAGAGAAATGTATATACCTTCAGGGTCGGCAACTTCTGAAGAAAGTAGTTTTGTCTCCCATGCCAATGGGGTCAACTCTTAACCCTTGTTCTGCTGAGCCCGGATATGCCTTTTCTTTGAAACAATGTATATCCAGATCAGATGGCTTCTGAAGAAGCCATCTGATCAGGATCTTCATTGTTTGTCATTCAGATTGTGACTTTGTTGCAATCATTTGCATCAAGTAATCTGATTGGTTGATAATGAGTAATGGGCGTGGCATATTTAAATATTCAGCAGAACAAGGGTTAAAGGAAAGAATTTGTTCCTGTTTTTCCATTAAGGGTAGATCCCTTTTTTCGTGGAACAGAGTTTATAGAAAAGCGAACAGGAAGCGAACAGGAAGTCCCGAAAATTGTCTCTCTTTGAAAAATGGCAGACAAATCTGCCAGGTGTAACATTCCCCTTAAGGGTATAGTAGAACTTCGATGGCTCGAACACCGATGGCTCGTTTGCCATGGATGTGTCGAACCCATTCTTGCGCCCCTAGGGAAATCCTCTACATAAGAAATAGTGGGGATAATTAAGGAGATTTTAGTCCTTTATCTTGCAAATGTATGCTGTGTGTACTCATTAGAATCGCCTCGATGAGGCGATTCTAATGAGTACACACAGCATACATTTTCATTATAGAACACCGGAAAGATGTCTAAAAGTATCTCGTTATGCCTCTGACAGTAACCTCAGTGGCTCGAACTACCCCAGTCTCGAACAGATTTTCGAGGTCCCAAAGGTGTTCGAGCCATTGAAGTTCGACTGTATATTTGCCACTGTTTTGTACGAGGGATACACATTTTGGGACTTCCTATTTGATTTGCCCCTTCGGAAAGGGGTCAACTATTTTAAGAAAATAGTATGTACCACCTGACCTACAGTAGCAGAACTTGGCCTCTCACATTTGACCCGAGCAAAAGCTCAAACCAACAGCGGTGAGACCGAATGACTAAGAGTCAGCGCTCTTATCGACTAGGCCACCGAGGCCCGTGTATTGTGGAAAAATGATGATTAGCAACCACGGGCCATCGTGGTCTAGTCAAGAGCGTTGGATCTTGATCATTTGTGGGTTCGAGCACATATGAGATGCCAGTTGCTGTAATGGAATGGTATATGTTTTTTTCTCCTGCAACTCCGATTTTTTTGCCCACCTCAGATTAAAGCTCGGATGGATCGAAATAAGTGAAATAATCTGGAAAGGGTCGTGAAACCAACGCCCCACCCCCGCCCCCACCCCTCAAAACTGTAAAAGCAATCAGACTTACTTAACAAGGTTGCTATACAAACGAAATATCGTTGGACTTCAATGCCATGGACACCCTTGTTACTGTATATGTGTAGAGGGCTGGGTAAACCCGTTAAAATTATTGCACTTATATCGAGCCGATTCTTGGGCGAAAGCCGCAGTAACAGGACAAAAATACTTGAACATCCATTACAGAACTTGGCGTCTCAAATGTAATCTGAGCGAGTCAGCGCTTTTTACCACTTGGCCATAGAAACCCTTCTCTTGTGTCAGACTAAGGACCTTCATCAATAAAACACGCCTATATAATTTTGACCCCCTTAAACCCCACTTTTATATTGTAAAACCGGGCGTATGCATACATTTTTCTTCTAATTTCTGCTCAAAAACATATATTGTGGGTACACGTTAGAATCGCCTCGCCGAGGAGGTTCTAAAGAGTTCCCACAATCTATATACTGTTGAGCAGAAACTATGAAAAATGTCAGATTGTTTTTATCAGCAAAAAAAACATCCTTTGGCGATAAAATTTTCAATATACATGAATATGCGTGTTTTCGTAATCATTACGCAAACACGCCTATGCAAATACTTTGCCAGCTTTATCGCCGAAAAAATGAAAATTTTATGATGAAAAATTGTGATATGTTTCTTATTTCTGCTCAAAATATAGATTGTGGGCACTCGTTAGAACCGCCTCATCGAGGCGGTTCTAACGAGTACCCACAATCTATACTTTAGAGCAGAAATAAAAAAAAATAAGGAATACCCCCGGAAACCCCAGTTTTACTATATAAAAGTGGGGTTCGAGGGGATCGAAATTATAAAGGCGTGTTTTCGTGATGGTTGTTCTAGAGCATCACGAAAACACGTCTGTATAGTTTTCAGCCCCTTAAACCCCACTGCTATGCAATGAAATTGGGTTTACAGGGATATACATTATTCTTCTTTTTTTTCTGCTCAGAATATAAATTGCGAAATGCGAAGCTATCCCCTGTTGCCTTCGATCACACAGCCTCAAATGCGAAACTATCGTCGGATGCCTTAGATCACCATCCTCAAATGCGAAACTATCCTCTGATGCCTTAAATGAGGTAGCACGAAATGCCAAATGCGTGCGACCCAAGACATATCCGGGTAGCGACAAAACGCTGAATGAACAAGACAACTCATATCAATAGTAGAAAGATGACAAGAATAGCTCTTAACCCTTATCTTGCTATTCACGACAGCCCCTACCTTTGCAAACAGTGTAGATCCAGATCAGATGGCTTCTGAAGAAGCCATCTGATCAGGATCTACACTGCTTGGCATTCAGTTTATGAATTTATAGCAATAAATTACATCAAGGAATTTGATTGGTTGATAGACAGAAATGGGTGCGGCTTAAATGAATATTCAGCAAGATATGGGTCAAGTACGATTCACATCGAACAAAAACAAAAAAAAGCATTAATAAGACGGAGGGTATAGTAAAAATGACAACACAAATAAAATAAATGTGCTAGCTTTATTTTCATCAATTACAGAAGATTCTCACCCTACTGCAGGAGGACAATACCTGGCGGTACACGACACAGAACCAGAACTAGCATCGCAGGTACAGTTGTTGCAGTCGACACCAGTAGAAAAGATCTCGCCATCTCTGTAAGGTTTGCCCTGATACATGCAAGCATTCGATAAATCTGTAAAATTTACATTTGGAAAAAAAATCATTTCAGTCCCTTTGTTTTCTATATTGCGGCTTTTTCTAGCACAAATCTCGGTGATTCAACCATTTGTTTGTTTTATTTTTAATGACAGATTCTTTCTGTCATTCTTCGTCGTGCTGCATGTTTACAATTTTAACGTCCGAACTTCCGGCTTCCACTACTTTTGAAATATGACTCCGCGCAAATAGTCCGTTGTTTGTTGACTTTTCATGCTCGCTGTCTCAAAACTAATTTCTCATGGCATTATTTCCGCATTTTGATTACATGTTTTGTTTCATTTGTAATCAAAATACAAAAATGATCTTTCTAAAATTACAAACAAAACGGGAAAAGTTAATTAAATATGCATAAGGAAAGTTCCCATTTTATACAGACGACCGCATAATGGGTCATTGGCGAATCTTGGAGGCGGCGTCTAACCACGGCCTTCACTGCGGGCTTCACTGTTGTCGAAAGTTAGCCCATTTGTTTTTCCTAAATTTATTCCTATATTTCTAGCTGACGCCCCTTAATTTTGAACCGGGATTTCGAAATAAAATCTTCGTCAGATTAGTGATAATATTACATTCAGTACAAAATGGGTTATGATTAATTATATTTGTATCAATACGCCATTAAAGTACCTTTGTATATTTTTAGAAAAAAAAAACAAAAAAAAAAAACAATATGTATAGAGCTACAATCAGTGCACACCATTTAAGTAACTAGATAAACTTTGAAATTAAAGAAAATAGACCGTATAATAAGCTGTATTTAACTTTTGATTATCGGCCAAGCCGCTTTGTCTGGTCCTGACCCGCACACAGCAGTTACAGGCCAGGTTAAGATTTTACCCCTTCAACCCTCGAGTTTCTCCAGTTCACTTTTCAGTCACTGAATTTGTACGCGTCCATTCTACACATGTAAATTGGGTGTCTAGTCAATAGTCGTCAATAGCATGTCAAACCATGTAGAACCGAATGCGGTGTATAATTATGAGCCATCTCACCAGGTTCTACACTGTTTGCATCTGTACTTGGCTATAAAGGGCTGAAAGGGTACAGACTCCTAACACTTACATGACCTAATTAAATGCGAAGTACGTGACGCTAGAAACTTCACCGTACGGTAGCAAGCCAGCAATAATAAACTCCTAACAGTTATCACTGTCCAATTCTGTTGTATAGGTCTAAATAACTGAATATGTAAGCACAATGTTGTGATAAATAATTAGTCACATGCCGCAAAACTTCAAACATCGCACAAAAAGTGTTTTCCTTTATTGTAGCGCACGACATAAGGCAGGTTCTTGACTAAGCCGCGAAACACATCTCAGTCAACAAGTGTAAGCTTTTACAAGAAAGTTGCGGCTATGTGTTGTCATAAAACTGGCAACTATCTCAGCAGGCACATGACGTAATTGTGACGTCACATCAACGTCGGTGCAACGTCAAGACGTTGCATCGACGTTGATTTGACGTTGCCCTAGCGACGTGTGCCTGCTGGGTAGTCATTTGCATGTTGTTTTATTTATAATGTCCAAGTAAAACGAAGATGAAAGTGTTTAACAGCCGATTCACCTCAGTTTTGTGAACCAAACTAAAAATCAGCACTCCAGCGCCATTGTCCTTATCACTTAAGAAAGTAAATCTGAATTGCACGACCCGCAGAAAAGCGACCGACTGAAGTCGGTTGATTTTCTAAGAGTGCCCTAAAATCACCGTGTCATTCTGTCAGTCTGTCTGTCCGTCCGTAACCCGTTTGTGAAAATTGGTGATAGTGACTTAACCGCTTGGAATATTTAAACAATTTTGTCATACTGAAATATATCAATGAGATCTAACCAATGAACTTGCGAAATATTACATTCCATTTAGTATAGCCTCGCCGAGGCGAAAAATGTGATAATTTTCGAACTGCTTCTCCTCGGAAACCGTTGGGCCGATTGAAGTCAAATTTCATATGGGGCCTCTATGGGATGGGGGAAACCAAAATTTTTCTCATGGGGTCCAGGTCACATGACCAAAATGGCCGCCAAGCCATATATGGTAAAAACCCTTCAAAAATAGTCTTCTCCAGAACCACTGGGCAGATTTCCACGAAACTTGATAAATTGCATCTGGGACGTAGGCCCATCATAAATTGCTAAAATGGTGACCCTGGGTTGACCTTGACCTTCGTCGTGCCTAGGTCAAACTTTGACACATATGCTTTTGTATTGGAAAAGTGAGAATGCATTTTATCCTGCAAACCATTCAGAATACAGTACTAAAGTATAAGATATATTTTTGCTCCTTACGATAAGGCGCTTTTATTGGGGGAGCCGTTTTAGGTCCAGGTCACATGACCAAAATGGCCGCCATACCCATATATGGTTACACTCATAAAGCTAAAAGCATCCGGCGGGTCGTGCCCTTCAGCTGAAGCACTGGGTTTTCACAGAATCTGTCATTTCAGTGCCTTTTGGCGCTTTGATTTTTATTTGAAGTTTAACGTCCACATCAACACTGTATAGGTCATTTTGGAGACGTTACTTCCAATTTTGTGGGACTTTTACCAGACATTCAGAGGAATTTACATCTCAAGCCCTGCCGCCCAATGAAACCTATATAGTTTATAAGCAGGGACGGGCCGACTCGCAACGCACTTCCATGGGCAGGCTTAGATCCTCTAAGCGGTTTACCAGTACTCTTGTGCGGGTCGGTTTAAGCTCTGTGTGGAAGCATCATGCAGCCCATCTATTTCCTCAAGCCCCGATGAGCGGGGGCTAGATTCAACCATTTAATCATATGAAAGTTATTATTTGCCGGTTATGCACCTGAGCGGTTGCTGAATCGAAGTTTCGAGCCTTTGGCGAGGTTCATCAGTTTCATAAATACAGTCGAACTTCGATGGCTCGAACACCGATGGCTCGTTTACCATGGCTGAGTCGAACCCGTTTTTAGTCCCAAGGGAATTCCTCTGCATACGAAAAAGTGTGGGATCATTAAGGAGATTTTTGACTTTTATCTTGCAGATGTATGCTGTGTGTACTCATTAGAATCGCCTCAATGAGGCGATTCTAATGAGTACACACAGCATACATTTATGTTACAGAACACCGAAAAGAAGTCCAAAAATACCCCCGTTATGTTTTCTGGAAGTATGCAACAGTGATTCGAACTACCGCTGTTTCGAACAAATTTTCATGGTCCCAAAGGGGTTCGAGCCACCGAAGTTCAACTGTATGATGAAGAATGTAACATTGTCACAGGTGCAGGAAAATCCAAACGACCGGGGTTCAACAATGAACCCGGGCCGCCTTGGTGATAAGTAAGCACTCTACCTCATGATTGTAAAAGCAAAGCAGTACATATTTGCTATATGCCAAAACATGTACTGGTGACATTATTACCAATTTTGGTCGATTGTTTACAATTTTGGTCGAACCAATCTTCAGTGCTTAAGTCCACGTGACTACAACTGATTCGTAATAAATCCATGTAACGGTTATTTACAGAAAATAGCCGCGCTATTCTTGCCGATGCGTAAGAAGGTTACCTATATATTCTACACTGGCATCATGGGTTTGGCTTAGCAAACGGTGTAGACACAGATCGCGGCGTCTGTTCAGGATCTGCACTGTTTGCATAAAATAAGGGTTAAACGAAACAGTTTAAGTTTCAGTTCATGACTATTTTCCGAGTCTACACTCAGAGACAATCGAGCCTCCAGTACTATCGGTACTTTGATTTCTTTGTGGTACGTTATTTAAGAAATAGATCAGCTCTAACTGTGATTTGTTGAGTAATAAATCACAGTTTGGAGGTCAGTTGTAAAGTAGACAAATCACAAGCGCGTAGCGCGCGTGATTTGTCTACTTACAACTGACCGACAAACTGTGATTTATTACTCAACAAATCACAAACTAGAGCTGATCTATTTCGATTCTAACAGGCTGAAAATCAGCAATAATGCTGTTGTTTCCTTCAAAATCTCACAACTTTTCGCCATTGTTAGAATAAATCCCGCTAAAATTATCGACTGAAACACATGTATTTATATCCTATTCTAACGTTTTCGATGCGAGAAAATGACGTTACACCGTCTAACGTCAAGGAAATCGACTAGTGACGTCATAAATTTGCAGTTTTTAATGACGTCATACGTCGCGCTCTCCCTTGCTGCGATTTGTTGTAGCACAGTTGTTTTCCATTGCCTATATGGGCGCGCTGTGTTAGAATTAAAAATAATACAGATTCTAAAGAAAGCTTTGATTTGTCACTGGCGACATGATGACGTTTCACGTCGATACGTGATATAATACTTGTTAAATACAGAACTTAGAACGCCAAGAAAAACACAATCTAAAAATCTCATCTGTTTATGTTGTCTGCTGCTTTTTCTTGCAATTATTTCTTACAAATTTCTGCATACATGCAAACACTGTGGACCCTGATCAGAATGCTCCTTTAGGAGCAGTCTGATCTGGTTCCACACTGTTAAAAACGTTGACTTTAAAAGTAACAAGCAGACAATAAAACAGACGACAATTGTTGTAATTGGCGTGGCGTAGTAACACTGGTTATGATGAATTATATAGCAAATCAGTCATTTGTTTTTCGGCGGTGGGGGTGGGGGGCGTAGGGTGCATTGGCAAACAGTGTAAACTCAGATCAGACGCCGCATAACGCGGCGTCTGATCTAAGTATACACCGTTTGCTCAAATCACACGCATTTGTTTACAACTTACCTCAAAGAAAACAGACCTGACACTCCTATGCTGAGCCAAAACTATAACGCAACACAGATATGGTTTAATTTTCTAGGTAATTTCGGGTGCGGGATAGTCTGGATGACATATGTTGCTGAACTTTCACCAATGAATGATTTGGTTTCATTGATTTCGTTTTCCAGAACATGGTTTATGGAGGTCGAAACCGATTGGTCAAAACAGTAATTTTGATTCCATGCGCTTCAGACGCCTGGCATGGTAATTTTTTTCAAGAATTCCTTTCTAAACGATTTCCCAATAAGGAAAGATTATGTGATTTAAAAATTCTTTCACATTGTCTCAAAATTTAACGAAAAAGTTCTAACGACTGACATGTTCGCGTCTTTACTGAACGTTTCATAGACAACAATAAAAAATTAAAGTGGTGACAAATTCCAACAATGGGATTTTTATATGAAAACCTTGTGAACCCCGTTTACTTTTATTGTTGTTGAGCGTTAGAAAACAAAATTCTGTGGAATTATTGCATCAGGACTCAGAACTGTCTTCGACAAATTCTGAAATTGCCAATTGGACCCTTTATGCCATAGTTCCATAATTTCTTGTCTGGAAGCGAAAACATGTTGTCGCTTGTGATCAAAATTAAAGAAAACCAATTGATTAACAAGAAAATTAATCATTACACAAAAAAAAATCTCGGCAATATTCTCAGAAAACGATTTTCATTTCAGATGTACGAATGCATGTCACATGCCGCGTTCTTGAAAATCACAATGCGTTTCCTTTTTAACAAACACCCTAGCTTCAGAATTTGGTTTGTTTCTTGAACAGATCGAAACAGAATGTTAAAAGCAAAGTGCTGCTGGATGCTTGGGACATTGGCCAGTGTTATTATATAGACGATTCGTAGAATATATATACACTTTGCTCATTATTATCAATACAAACCACTGTTGCATTATAACTTTGGCTCAGTATATATTTGTAACTTACAGAAATATGTACTTAACACTTTGAACGCCAAGAAAAACTGCGTCTGAAAATGTCGTCTGTTTATGTTGTCTGTTGCTTTTTCTTGCAATTATGTCTTGCATATTTTTGCATACAGGCAAATACTGTGGACCCTGATCATAATGCACCTAAAGGAGCAGTCTGATCTGGTTCCACACTGTTAAAAACGTTGACTTTAAAAGTAACAAGCAGACAATAAAACAGACGACAATTGTTGTAACTGGCTTGGCGAATATCAGTTTATGATGAATTATATAGCAAATCAGTCATTTATTTTTCGGCGGTTGGGGTGGGGGTCGTAGGGTGCATTGGCAAACAGTGTAGTCGTGGGGTGCATTGGCAAACAGTGTAAACTCAGATCAGACGCCGCATAACGCGGCGTCTGATCTGAGTATACACTGTTTGCTCAAATCACACACATTTGTTTACAACTTACCTCAAAGAAAACAAATCTGACACTTCTATAACTGTAAACTTATTAGGTGGGAGATTCCATTGTGTATGGATTAGAATAATAACTTGGTCGCAACAAATGAAAAGGCGTGTTCGAGCATGTACTCTGTGTGTGAATTCGGGTTTAACGTCGCTTTCAACAATTTTTCAGTCATATCACGACGGTGTCTGGTTGCGTCAGGGAGCTCAATGCTCACGTTTATAGTGCTGCCTCACTGAGGTATCATGTCCCAGACACATTACATGATACCACACCCAGTCACATTATCCTGACACTGGGTCGACCAGTCCTAGCTCTACCCCGTAAATCTGAGTGCCTAGCGAGGAGCAGCTAGTACCATTCTTAACGACTTTGGTATGTCTTGGCCCGGGATCGAACCCGTGACCTCCCGTTCCCCGGAGCGGACACTCTTCCAACTGAGCTATCGGGGCCGGTCGAGCATGTACGTTTAGCGTTGACAAAGTATAATCATAGTAACAGATAAGGTGGCTATTGTGTGATAACTGAAGGATAGTTTTTGTCAATTCTCCATAAAAACTTGGCCTATGCTGTGGGTATTCGTTAGAACCGTCTCATCACGAAACCACGCCTATATAATTTTGACCCCTTTTAACCCCACTTCTATATAGTAAAACTGGGGTTTACAGGGGTAACAATTATTTTTCTTATGTCTGCTCTAAAATATAGATTGTGGGTACTCGTTAGAACCGCCTCACCGAGGCGGTTCTAACGAGTACCCTTAATCTATATTTTGAGCAGAAATAAGAAAAATATCACAATTTTTCATCCTAAAATTTTCATTTTTTCGGCGATAAAGATTACAATGTATTAGTATAGGCTTGTTTTCGTAATGTCGTCTATGCAGTTAAAGCATTTAGTTTTTCTTTTATAAGACCATAAGGAAGAGTAGTTAAAAGCGTGGAAAAATCAAAAGTCGACAGACGCAGTTATTTTTGTTATGGTTTGACGTTGAGTGTGTGTCTCGCTTATATACTTTTGTTTTGGATAGCCAATTGGCCTTTTGGTGAAGTAACTGTCCTTTTGGCTTTCCGCCCCTGGTGTTTCCATTAGTGTCTAGTTATTTGCTGTTTGTGTCTCTTTCCCTTTGGTGTCTCTGGTGGGAGGCGTGGGTTAATTGTGTCGATTCCTGATCATTGCATTCACTTCTACTTTGAAAGACCCCAGTGAAATTCTTTTCACTGACCTTCCAATGCGGCTCTTCTTTATTTTGTTATCGTTTGTCTTTGAGTGTGTGTATCGCTTATATATTTTTGTTGTGGATAGCAAATTGGCCATTTTGTGAGGAAGTAACTGCCCGTTCGGCTTTCCGCTAGTGATGTTTTCATTAGGGTCTAGTTATTTCATACTTGTGTTTCTTTCCCTTTGGTGTCTCTGATGGGAGCTGTGGGTTAACTGCATCGATTCCTAATCATTGCCTTCACTTCTATTTTGAAGCACGAAAACGTCTGGATTTCAATTTATTTAAAACCTCATTATAATTTTTATAGACGAAAACAGATTTCTCCCTGATCTTTCAAAGACTTTGTCGCAATATTTAATCACATGATTTTTGATGGCAGTAAGACATGAAGTTAATAATTTGGAAAGTTCAGTGGTGGTAATAGAGTTTGAATGTGCAATTAAACGTGCTTTGTAAGGTCTTTCATGAAATTTAGGCAAATTTGGTGGCTGAATGACAAATGTGGTTATCAACTACAGCCCTCTCTACGTCATAGGCCTTAGTACCACCAAGCTCTTTGTGAAGAGTGTTAACATAATGGAGCCGTCAAACAATGACAACATTGTTAGCGGCTCACTAGTTTCAGAATGCTAAGTTTCCATTCTTTAAGGACTTTATGCTCAACATACTCTCGATTACCAAATTCATTCAAGGCAGCAGCGACTGCTTCTCTACACTTATTGAAATCAATTTTAGAAGGAAATCGATATTTCGGTCCTTTAGAAATTATATTTCGTATACTATAATCAGGAATAATTTTTAAATTGCCAGTAATTATATGACCTGCAACAAGAATAGCAATACACTAGATTTTTACAATCCCTGGTTTCAGGAGTGTTAGTATCCATATCAAGATCTGAAACAAGTTTATTGAAATTAAAAATTGTAGATCTAACAGGTTTGTTGTATTTATAGCAAATTAGTGGTGTTTCAGTTTTTTTGAAAATAAGTAGGAATAGATGAAATCACCGAACTGTCCCGGAAGATACTTGGCAAGTCTATAAAATCCAAACTCTTATTAATGAAAGATATTTTGATGTAATGACGTTTGTGATTAATTTCAGAATCGATGAAAGGACGAAGAGCATGCTGAGTATAACCTCTAGTTAAATGAGCAGCATCATACTTCCGATAAGAACTGTCGTAGAATTTATTCGCCTCGGTATCCAGAATGCGTTATACAGAAAGGGGTAATGAACTTAGAATGCAAATATTGAGTGGCGTCCATGATTCATGGAACTTTCCCGTTAAGAAATTAGTAAATAAACATTACATAAATAACTAAAGCTGACACGATTAATCTTAAAATCGGTTGATCGATCGATAAATTCGACAAAAATGATTATCATTTCTTATTTGCTTTAATCGATTACTTGATAGGTACAATTTACTACCCAAAGTTATGCCTAAAATAGCTGGATGAGTGGCAAACAGTGCAGACCCTGATGAGACGCCGCATTGTGCGGCGTCTCATCTGGGTCTACACTGTTTGCTCACGCCTGTCTGTTCAAATATACATATGATAAAGTACAACATATGGTAAGAGTCATGCTAAGAAGAAAGCCAGACAGGTAAAATAATGACAAAAACCTTAGCGATTACTATTCGATTATTGATCGCAATGACAGGACTGATAATCGATTATCTTTCAGCTCCGATTAGCCAGCCCTATAAATAACCCAGTGGGGTGAATGTGAGAATCAGAAAAAAAACATCATACACATAACTATCTTATACATAACTTACATAACTATGCAAGGCTTCGAGAACTCTTGTAGAATCGCCAGGCTCGTCGAGCGATTCTACACGCGTTCTTGAAGCCGAGTATGATAAACTTCATATTATATCAAATGAATCTGGTATTCTATTTATCAGTCTATCTTCTTGTACACTCTTAAACTGGCAATTTATAATCAGTTATCGATTGTTCTCAGTGCGTCCCACCATTCCGGCGCGCAGAATCGGTCTACAGCTGACCGAAATTTCACCTATGATATTTTTGTCATGTATCTTTTACAATTTTTTCCAGTTATAATAACAGTTTTGCCAATTTTTCCAGCAGTCCGGTTTATTTTTAAAAGTACAATATCACGTTCACTCACTTGTCTTGAGATAGGATATCAGGTCAGGGTGTTACAATGTAATTAATATATGGGTAACTGATAAATGTTGTGTGTGGGTAACAGGTCGACAGCGTGGCTTGATATATCTAGCTCAGTTGATAAAGTGCTCACACGGTATGCAAGAGGCCGTGGGTTCGAGTCACGGTCTGGTACCTCGGCCTCGGGCATGCATATGTACATGTCTCGATCCGAGCAGTTTCATTGCGAATCTAAGTTAGCAGAGAATATGATTAGTGTAGCGTAAACCGGGCTGCCCACTAAGTAAAGCAACGCGGCCATCCATCCAGGTACGAACCGCGATACCCATTGCGTAACTTCGTCAAAAGGCCAATCACTCTGTCCGCATTGCCAAAAGAGCCGGTTCCTAAGCAAGACTGTAGAAGTGGTATTTATCATATGACGTCGCGTTTGAGAGTATAATAACGTCATGTAATAAATTCGATAATTCACTGGTGGATTAAATATGCAAATTAGTTAGATACGCTCTATAACGATTTATGCACAACGTAGTTAACGACGTCGCGTTTATTGATAGCGAAATATTGACAATTAAATGCGTTTAAATGTCATATGATGAATAGAATCTTGTGTTCGTGCTCATGTATTATTGAATTTATTAAACTCGTTGAGGAAAAGGGATAAAATGCTCAGCAAAGCCTCGCATTTTATCTCTTTTTCTCAACTCGCTTAATAAATTCAATAAAACATGAACACTCATGTATTATTGAATTTATTAAACTCGTTGAGGGAAAGGGATAAAATGCTCGTCAAAGCCTCGCATTTTATCTCTTTTCCCCAACTCGTTTAATAAATTCAATAATACATGAGCACTCATGTAAGCTCCTCTATATATCCATAACCGTTACATTTCTCCCTCATCTCTTGACGTCGTCCTGACGTCACGCAAGCATCACTAGGAAAGCTCGAGGGCCGAGTCTATGCAACAAACCAGCGACACTGTTTCCATCCCACCGCTGCCACCGATGTAGCGTAAACCGGGTCGTCGACGAAGTAAATCAACGCGGTCACCCATCCGGATACTAACCGCGATACCCATTGCTTAATTTCGTGGAAAAAAACCCACTCTAACCGCGTCGCCAAAAAGCAAGGCTGTAGAAGTGGTTTATATCACTAACCGTTACAAAAGGTAGACCTCTTGGTTACATAGCGCAGTTTCTAAATTACTCTTATACATTGTAGTATGTAAAAGGCCCGGGCTTAGATACCGCTCGAGCTTCCGTGTTATACCTGCCCTGTGACCCTCTGTTATCTAACGATACTTACTGATGCAGGCGGGGATATGTTTCCCCGGGGGATCGAACCATTCCCCATACATCTGATCACATTCCCTTTTGTCATTTCGCAGCCCAGTAGGGAAAAGATAACCGGGATCGCATGTCGTGAAACAGAAGCTGAAAAAAATGAACTTTTCTTAAAGGCATTTATTCTTGTAACAGTAGCGCACACTGTGTGTTCATAATTGTTTTATTGCCCTTGTCATATACTGTGTATAGCAGATCAAAGGCGGCCCTTAATAGGGTGATTAGTAGCTATTGTTGAATCCCCTGGCTGAAGCCCGGACTTACGGGGAGAATCAATATTGTACACTTTAGTCAACCGTTAGTGTGTGTGTGTGTGTGAATTCGGGTTTAACGTCGCTTTCAACAATTTTTCGGTCATATCACGACGGTGTCTGGTTGCGACAGGGAGCTCAATGCTCACTTTATAGTGCTGCCTCACTGAAGTATCATGTCCCAGACACATTACATGATACCGCACCCAGTCTCATTATCCTGACACTGGGTCGACCAGTCCTAGCTCTACCCATTAAATCTGAGTGACAAGCGAGGAGCAGCTAGTACCATTTTTAACGACTTTGGTATGTCGCGGCCAGGGATCGAACCCGAGTCAACCGTCAGTAAACTCTATTGATTTTTCCCAAGGATGCCCCTTACCTGTTGAAGACAGATGACCATTGAGGGCTATATAAGATTATGTAATGAAATGATGGTCCTCAATAATCAAGAACAAATGCCTTTAGGAGTCATTTTAGCCGCGACAAGCAAAAACAATCAGGTTAACAAGTCCGTGAAATGAGCAACCCTCTAAACCCTCTTTATACAGAGAAAATTAGGGTTTACGGGGAACTCGTAATTTTCTTATTTCTGCTCCGGGACATAGATTGTGTGTACTCGTTAGAACCGCCGAGCACCGACAACCTATGTTTGGAGTATAAATAAGACATATATTACGAACCAGTGCTTCAGCTGAAGTGCACGACCCGCCGGATGCTTTAAGCTTTATGAGTGTTACCATATATGGGTATGGCGGCCATTTTGGTCATGTGACTTGGACCTAAAACGGTTCCCCCAATAAATGCGCCTTATCCTAAGGAGCAAATATATCTTATACTTTAGTACTGTATTCTGAATCGTTTGCAGGATAAAATGCATTCTCACTTTTCCAATACAAAAGCATATGTGTCAAAGTTTGACCTAGGCACAAAGAAGGTCAAGGTCAACCCAGGGTCACCATTTTAGCAATTTATGATGGGCCTACGTCCCAGATGCTATTTATCAAGTTTCGTGGAAATCTGCCCGGTGGTTCTGGAGAAGACAATTTTTGAAGGGTTTTTACCATAATTGGCTAGGGTGACCTGGACCCCATGAGCAAATTTTGGTTTCCCCCATCTCATAGAGGCTCCATATGAAATTTGACTTCAATCGGCCCAACGGTTTCCGAGGAGAAGCAGTTCGAAAATTTTCTCATTTTTCGCCTCGGCGAGGCTATACTAAATGCAATGTAATATTTCGCAAGTTCATTGGTTAGAGCTCATTGATATCAATCAGTATGCCAAAAATTGTTTAAATATTCCAAGCGGTTAAGTCACTATCACCAATTTTCACAAACGGGTTACGGACGGACAGACAGGCAGACCATATATGGCTTGGCGGCCATTTTGGTCATGTAACCTGGACCCAATGAGCAAATTTTGGTTTCCCCCATCCCGTAGAGGCTCCATATGACATTTGACTTAAATCGGCCCAACGGTTTCCGAGGAGAAGCAGTTCGAAAATGTTCACATTTTTCGCCTCGGCAAGGCTATACTAAATGGAATGTAATATTTCGCAAGTTCATTGGTTAGATCTCATTGATATCTATCAGTATGCCAAAAACTGTTTAAATATTCCAAGCGGTTAAGTCACTATCACCAATTTTCACAAACGGGTTACGGACGGACAGACAGACTGACAGAATGACACGGTGATTTTAGGGCACTCTTAGAAAATCAACCGACTTCAGTCGGTCGCTTTTGCTGCGGGTCGTGCAATTTTCATCAGAACAGTAACCGTTTTTGAGATATGAAAGAATACTCTATGTGACATGGGTTTGCTATATTAATGATGGTTCTGCAATGTGCGCTCAGTGAAGACTCAGATTAGCCCGAGTTTTCATTCAATTATTACCGTAAATGTCCTATACATTCGGACACCATGAGGACTAGCTGTAATTCTCCGCAAATTTAAATAAATGAGCCGGCGCATGACAGAACCTACAATAAGACTGATGTGACCAGCAGAGACTCAAATCAAGCTGCGCACCCATCCGCTATGACAAAACTTTTTGCTTATGTCTCTTTACATAGGTATTAGCCAATAGTAGGTACATGCGATCAGCGACGACTCTGATCAGACTGCGCGAATGCGCAGGCTGATCTGGGTCTTCGCTGGTCGCTCAAGACTTCTGATAGACTTTGTCATGCGCTGGCTCAAATTTGTTTCATCATCAAGCAATGTGTCCAAAATTTACAGATGGAATGGCAAACATTGTAGACCCTGATCAGACTGTTCCTGCAGTTAAAATGATGATGAATGCGGTGTACGCAAATGTTCTTTTGCATCGCATCGCCAAGTTCTATGAACCTGAAAATCGAATAAGGAAAAAGGAAGATCAAAACATGAGCGCGTAGCGCGAGTGTTTGTTTGTTTGTGTGTTTGTTTGATTCGAGGTTTTACGTTCCCGTATACATTATATACGTCGTTTTGGAAATGTGCCATGTCTACTTACATCTGATGGACACACTGAAAATCGGCATATTTTTATTTCATTCTTTTACATTCTCCTAACGTTCATCATTGTTAGAAGACATCCCGTTAACAATATTGACTACAACAGATGCATTCCCGTCCTTTGTTCATGTGAAGATTTTCGTGCGAGAAAATGGCGCTTCACAGTGTAATGTCAAAGAATTAAAAACGGGAGCTTTTCGCGTTTCGCCTTTCCGTTTAATGCTTTGTTGCAGAAAAAATCCCAGTTCTGTTCCATTGCCTATTTTGTCACAATTTATTAGAGTCTGTGTGTTTTTTCTTGTTATATTTCATTACGCAAACACGCCTATACAAATACATTGCCACCTTTATCGCCAACACATGAAAATTTAAAGATGAAAAATTGTGATATTATTCTTATTTCTGCTCAAAATATAGATTGTGGGCACCCGTTAAAACCGCCTCATCGAGGCGGTTCTAACGAGTACCCACAATCTATATTTAGAGCAGAAATAAGAAAAATAAGATTTACCCCTGTAAACCCCAGTTTTACTGTATAAAAGTGGGGTTCAAGGGGGTAAGAATTATATAGACATGTTTTCGTGATGATTTGCTTGATTTGAGGTTTAACGTCCCCGTCAACACTGTATAGGTCATTTTGCGGTCGTTGCTTCCAATTTTGTGGGACTTTTACCCGACATTGAGATGAAATAACATCTCAAGCCCTGCCGCCCAATGAAACCAATATATGCATGGACGGTCTGACTCACACCACTATTCCTGCATGGGCAGGCTTTGAACCTCTAAGCAGTTTACCAGTACTCATGTGCGGTCGGTTTCAGCTCTACGTGGAAGCATCATGCAGCCCATCTATTTCTTCAAGCCCCGATGGGCGGGAGCTTTTCTTGTCATATACTCGTACTTACTAGAACGGAAACCCGCGACCGCAGGTAATATTAGCGTGGGCCGGAGCTGTTAGAGGCTGACAGGCAGGACTGATATCTGGAAAATACAATAACGAGAACACGCCTATATAATTTTGACCCCCTCATACCCCACTTTTATATAGGAAAACTGGGGTTTAAGGGGGGTATACATTATTTTTCTTATTTCTGCTCAAAAACATAGATTGTGGATACTCGATAGAACCGCCTCGTCGAGGCGGTTCTATCGAGTCCCCGCAATCTATGTTTTGAGCAGAAATAAGAAAAATATCACAATTTTTCATCTTAAAATTTCTAATTTTTGGCCAAAAAATTGGCAATGTATTTGTATAGGCGAGTTTTCGAAATGAATAACACTTCAGTGACTCGAACACTGATAGCTCAGTCACCACAGCTGAGTCGAACTCCTTCTTGAGTCCCTACGGAATTCATCCGTAGATCAAGCTAGCAAATATAGTACACCTTTGTAGCCCCCGCCCATCGGGGCTTGAAGAAATAGATGGGCTGCATGATGCTTCAACGCAGAGCTGAAACCGACCCCGCCCATCGGGGCTTGAAGAAATAGATGGGCTGCATGATGCTTCCATGCAGAGCTGAAACCGACAACGCCCATCGGAGCTTGAAGAAATAGATGGGCTGCATGATGTTTCCACGCAGAGCTGAAACCGACCCCGCCCATCGGGGCTAGAAGAAATAGATGGGCTGCATGATGCTTCCACGCAGAGCTTAAACCGACCCGCACACGAGTACTGGCAAACCGCTTAGAGGATCTAAGCCTGCACAGGCAATGCGGTGCGAGTCGGACCATCCATGCTTAAAAACCTTATTGGTTTCATTGGGCGGCAGGGCTTGAGAAGTCATTTCATCTCAATGTTGGGTAAAAGTCCCGCAAAATTGGAAGCAACGTCTCCAAAATGACCTTTACAGTGTTGACGGGAACGTTAAACCTCAAGTCAAACAATAGTAGACCTTCGATGGATCGAACTCCGATGGCTCGTTTACAACGGATGAGTCGAACCCTTTCTTGAGTCCCTAGGGAATTGCTCCAAATACGAAATAGTGAGGGATAGGTTAGGATGATTTTTTTCTTTTGTCTTGCAAATGTATGCTGTGTGTACTCATTAGAATCGCCTCGATTAGGCGATTCTTATGAGTATACACAACATACATTTATATTTCAAAACACTGAAAAGATATCCCAAAATTATCTCAATATAGGCACTAATAGTACTACTATTGTCTTGAATATTTTATGGTCCCAAAGGGATTCGAGCAGTCGAAACTCGACTGTATATTTCAGAATACTATAGTAAGATTTGTCTTTTATTTTATAATATTTGCATTTCCAGTGTAAAATCTGATGTAAACCTATAGAAAACAATGTAGTTCATACTTCCATGAACGCATCGAGTCACGTGATTTTCAGTGACGTCAAGTGACGTCAGTCTAACCAATGGTTCTCAACAGGCGTTGTTGACGTCAACGCCGTTTCGAGTTTTGTAGACAAAAACAGCGTGTAAATGTTATTCAGCTTTAAAAGTTTGCCCTATAGGCACTTTTTCGCCCAGTGAGGAGGGGCAAAGAATGTAAATATAATAAAATAAACTTATTTTTTCTGTTTTTCATGAACGTATGAACGACAGCGGGTCGCTAGCAAAGTTTACATGAGCCCCTTCGGGGTTCGGGGTTCATTTACTTTGTATGCGACCCACTGCGTTCATACTTCCATGAACCGCAGAAAAAAAACTTCATTTCTTAATTTAACATCAGGGCTTGAAGAAACAGATTGGGCTGCATGATGCTTCCACGCAGAGCTGAAACCGACCGCACACGAGTACTAGTAAACAGCTTAGAGGATCTAAGCTGCCCAGTCAAAGCGGTGCGAGTCGGCCCGCCCATGCTTATAAACCCTATTGGTTTCATTTGGCGACAGGGCTTGAGATGTGATTTCATCTCAATGTCGGGTAAAAGTCCCACAAAATTGGACGCAACATCTCCGAAATGACCTATATAATGTTGACGAGGACGTTGAACATCAAATCAAACAAAACAAAACAAACAAATATTTCGAACACTTTTTCATGGTCCCAAAGTATTCGAGTTATTAAAGTTTGACCGTATTCACATTCCTGTGGTTTAGCTCACCTGCATTTGTCAACGAAAAGCTGGCAAAAACACATATCAAAATATTTGTCCGAAATAAACCGAATTTTCTGAACTCCATGATTATTTTTGCAAGTCAAGATGTAGTTTTTATCTTATCAGGCATCAAAAGCGAGATATGGGAAATTACATGTATGTCTCTTGCAGAGGAGTCGTGGGCTGCTCTGTCCGCATAGATTGTTTATTCATGCAAAGATTCAGTTGTTTTTCCTGTTGTTTTTTTTTTTTTGTTCTTTTTGTCAACACACAAATAATAAATATAATAATTATTTACATACATTATTTGACTAAACATTCAATCACATATAACAGTTCCGCTCGGCAGCTTGTAAGACATATCCCAACAGGTCGCTAGGGTCGCTAGGGCAACATCAAATCAACGTCGGTGCAACGTTGCACCGACGTAGATGTGACGTTGCATAATCGTCATGACGTTGTACGGACGTTGATGTGACGTCACAATTACGTCATGTGCCCGATGGCATTATGTGACGTCATCATATCCCAGTAGGAACAGGTCGCTAGGGCAACGTCAAATCAACGTCGGTGCAACGTCACGACGTTGCACCGACGTAGATGTGACGTTGCATAATCGTCATGACGTTGTACGGACGTTGATGTGACGTCACAATTACGTCATGTGCCCGATGGGATACTTCATTGCGCCGCAGCTCATCATTATGTGCCTGTGTAACGACCACGTCTTCAGCCTTGCTGTAGGACCCGGCTGTTTTGGGCGATGCAGACAGAGTCGTTGGCTTTTTCTCGAAGTTAAGCAAAGCACAGCGCGGTTTAATCGAGAACGGTTGACCGCGATGTTTGACTTATGGACGACCAAGCAAAACTCTTCATTTTGTAGCAGCGGCGGGATGAAAAATATGCCTCAAGGCTTTCCATCGTCTCAGTCCTCGGAACGACCTAGAAAGGCATGTGTGACATCAGCACGAAGTCAGCCGATTGGGGATTGGGGGAAAGAACCACTTTGCACCTTTTCGCAGTCCAAATATTATTTACACGTATCCTACTGAATTCATTTAATTTTCCCACACTCCTTTCTGACTATCAGCCAACCAGATTACTTGATATATTTTGCAAGCTGAATGACAAGCAGTGTAGATCCTGATCAGATGGCTACTGAAGAAGCCATCTGATCTGGATCTACACTGTTTGCAAAGGTGGTGGCTAACGTGTTCAGCACGACAATGGTTAAGTTCCGAAAGGTGAAGCAACTGACAGTCTTATAATGTTTTCGGTTAAATGTGAATTGTAAGTTCAGTTGTACTACTTTAAACTTTCTGTTTTGAATGATAGTACCAGGGCTTTTTCTTTAGGCAAAAACGATTTCCTTCTGAGGAATCTCTTCGGGGTTTACTTTGTTTATTGTTTGTTTAATGTTCGTAAAAGCCAGATCATTTACACATTGTGGGCGACTAAAATGTTCCTCTTAACAGATTTCCAGTTTAATGCTCTGATGGGTTGATTGTATCGATTCCTGATCATTGCTTTCACTTCTATTTTTTGTTTGGGGTGGTTGGGTGAGGTAAAGGTGGCGTGAACGTTGCGACACTGGGGAGTCCAACTGATATTTGCTTACAGTTGGGTTAGGCCTGCTGTCTTGCAGCAGGTGAAGGGAGAGTGTGGGCGTTGTTATTTCTCCTGTTTCTACACTTCAATTTGGTTGTTTGATTTGAAGTTTAACGTCACCGTCAACACTGTAAAGGTCATTTTGGAGCCATTGCTTCCAATTTCGTGGGACTTCTACACGACATTGAGATGTAATGACATCTCAAGCCCTGTCGCCCAATGAATCCAATAGGTTTATTAGCATGGACGTCCGCCTCGCACCGCGGTTCCAGGACAGGCTTAGATCCTCTAAGCGGTTTACCAGTACTAGTGTGCGGGCCGGATTCAGCTCTGCGTGGAAGCATCATGCAGCCCATATATTTCTTCAAGCCCCTATGGGTGGGGGCCGCTACACTTCAGTTAATTCTCCTCGTTCTCGTCTGCCCCTTAAATTAATAATCCACTTCAATTAATTCTCCTCGTTCTTCTCTATCCCTCATTTTCATCTCTTCTACTATCTCTTCTATCTATTTTCTCCCTTTCTCTGGGAGACGGCACAAAATCACCCACAAGTCATGACTTGTCGGTAAACCCAAAACAGTCAATAAATTTTATTCACTATAAGTTTTCACAAATTTTTATACTTTAACCCATTTTGTACTAGAAAACCCAATTTGGCAAACAGTGCGGGCCCAGATCAGACGCCGCAGAACGCGGCGTCTGATCAAGGCCTACACTGTTTGCAAAAAGTTCAGCTATTGTCCAAATAGATTTTGACGAAAACACAACCTGTCACCCCTAAATTTTGAAATGGACTCCTGCTACAGATAAGGTGGAAGATTCCATCTGGTACAAAAAGGGTTAAGCAAATAGTGAAGATGCTGATCTGACTTTGGTCTACGCCTTTTGGGGGAACGCTGAGTATTTATGGGTCAGTGCTGGAGTTAATGTCTAACTTGTTTCATTCAGCAATCAGAATAAACCGGCTATCTTATCTTTTCTTCTTTTTTTTTTCATACAAAAGCCAAAGTGGCCAGCTTTGACCTTGACGAAATGTTGATCAAGGACAACCAAGGATCATAATTTGAGAAAAACTGGTAGGGCCGGAGTCCGCAATGACAAGGTTTAAGATCAGTGGTCGTTTATTTCTTGAGAAGGCGATTTTCAAAGGGTTTTCACCCTATATGGTCATGACAGCCATCTTGATCATGTCACCTAGGTCCTAAAAATACATACAGGTCCTAAATATACATGTAATATATGAACCGCATCACGCAACTGGAGCAAGCAAGTCGATGGCGCGCCATCGCATATCCCTACGCTGTGAAAATTCCGCTACAATAAGAGGATCCAGAAGACTACTGTTTGACCTCTGGGTAACGTAACCCCTAGAAATGACCCGTGGGAAACTGTATTCTACACTTCATTACCTTTGATTTGATATCCAAAAACATGACTATGCTTGTACAAAATAGATTTTGACCCCTTTGGCGGGTCAGGCTCTAGCAAAGGACAGGGCCACTTCGGATTGTTAATACATTTCTGCAGTCCTCTTACATTGGGCTATTTCCAGTGACAGTTTCAAAATTCTAACTCAAAAAGCCTAGAAGGAGTTGTGTGACAATCGAAAAATGGACCCAAAACCCGACTTTTTGACCTATGGTAATCCTAGTCATCACGAAAACAGGCCTATATAATTTTGACCCCCCTTGAACCCCACTTTTATATAGTAAAACTGGGTTTCCGGGGGTGTACCTTATTTTTCTTATTTCTGCTCTAAAATATAGATTGTGGGTACTCGTTAGAACCGCCTCGATGAGGCGGTTCTAACGAGTGCCCACAATCTATATTTTGAGCAGAAATAAGAAAAATATCACAATTTTTCATCATGAAATTTTCATTTTTTCGGCGATAAAGGTGGCAATGTAAATGTATTTGCATAGGCGTGTTTTCGTAATGCATACCTCCGGGGCAAAATGTTTGCATCACTGTATATTACTTTTCCTTACCATTGATTTGATATGCAACGGGGCTATGTTTGTACAAAATGGATTTTTGTCCACTGGGGATCACGCCCAAGGAGCTTCATATCAAACTCCTGGACACGTTCCTCCAGTTCTCATCCTGTGACAGTTCTGAGATTCAAGATCAAAAAGCCTGGGTGGAGTTGTGTGTCAATCGAACAAATGGGCCCTAAGTCCTTCTTTTTGGTTTTTGAACTCCGGGGACCCCCAGACACGAACTTGGGCTACATTTTACACCACTGTATTCATTACACTGTGCGCCTCATTAACTTCGACTATGTTCGTACAAAATAATTTTTTACCCCACACGCAGTGTTGGGCCCCACCCCCCTGCCTGGAGGTCACATCAACATTTTGAATACATTCCTGCAGTCCTCAGCCATAGGGATCTTGCCTGTGAAAGTTCAGACTTTCTAGGAGCAATAGTGTGACATTACAGACAGACGTACGGAAGGAAGAACGACGGCCGGGTGGTATGACACGTTCCCCTCCTTCTTCGAAAAGCGCGGGAATAAAATGCGCCTTCGTTAACGTGCACACATGGAAGACACAAATCGACATGCGAATCCACTCCAACTCGTGATCGTAAATGACTTTCATATAAGCACTATGCTTACCGTCAGATCCTATGTCATTTTGCGTGTATGTATCTATGCATGTCTTTGTAATTTATTTACAAATAAATATTGTTTAAACCAACTCGTGATCAAGTCCGTGAAATGGACACACACTAAACCTCACCTTAAATAGAGAAAACTGGGTTTTACGGGGGTATATATTATTTTTTTTTTCTTATTTCTGGTCCAAGACATAGGCTGTTGGTACTCGTTAGAACACGCCTCGATGAGGCGTGTTCTAACGAGCACCCACAGCCTATGTTTGCAGTATAAGTAAGAAAAATATCACAGATTTTCAATCAGAAAAGTAGCCATCCATGATGTGAGAAAAATGCACTCTGTCGCATGGGTGTGTTATCGTAATGAATGTTAAACAGCCTTCTTTGTCTGTTTGTTTGTTTGTTTGTCTGTTTGTTTGTTTGAATTAAGGTTTTTACGTCCCCATCAATATACAACTGCATCCTCGAACTTAAATGCCATTTTGTTAATGACTAGAAAATGGGTCAATCGAAAAACAATAAGCTCTGTCGATGTTTGCTCGTTAATTTTCATGTTTGTTTCTGACAGTTTATTCATCAAATGTTGTTTGATTATTTTGTTTCAAACTTTTTTAAAATATTGCTATTTATAGAAATACAAAACGGTCAAGTCGCTTACGTTCTCGAACTTCGGTCCTCCCAGTATACTATTTGGATCATTTTGCTTCCAGTTTTGTGCGACTTTTTCTCGACATTGAGATGAAATGACATCTTAAGCCCTACTGTCCAAACAAACCGCCATGGATCACTTCGACAGGCTTAGACCTTTTAAACGATTTACTAGTACTCGTGTGGTATCGATTTCCTAATATAGGACTCCCTGTTCAACTTTTCGAACTTTTAAATGAGTCTCTGTCCCTGTGATAAAGTCATTCGCTTTGGGACTCGAAAACTTAAGGGATAACCATTGGGTTATCTGTTTTATTTTAAACAAATGGTTAGTCTCTCCGAGTTTTGTTGTTAAGTAATTGTATTATTTACAGAGGATCCTACATGAGTGTTCATGTATTGTTGAATTTATTAAACGAGTTGAGGAAAAGAGATAAAATGCGAGGCCTCGCCGAGCATTTTATCTCTTTTCATCAACGAGTTTTATAAATTCAATATAACATGAATACGAATGCAAGATTCTATTATTCATATGACATTTAAAACGCATTTAACACACGATTGTTTGACAAAAATGTCAATATTTCACTATTAGTAAATGCGACGTCGTTAAGGACGTCGTACGTGTAACGTTACGGAGCGTATCTAACTAATTTGCATATTTAATCCACTGGTGGATTAATCGAATTTATTACATGGCGTCATTACACTCTCAGACGCGACGTCATATGATAAAACTTGATATCTGCTTTAAACTATTATTATCATTATTGCCGATTCGCCGTTACTGCATGCCACTTGTTTCGGACTCTCTTATGATGACGAACCATTACAGGTCATTGGGGTCATTTGGGGACTTCCGGACTGTTTTGTTGTGGTTCTGTTCTGCTTCCGCTGCCGATGCAGGGTAAACGGTACCGCGTTACTGGTCTGCTGCCGGACTGCGACCTATGCCGGCTATGTGCCTCGACGCAAATTACGCCTGGTTTCGGTGGCCATGCTGTTTGGACATTGGTTTCCGCCACATGCTCCCCGAACCATGGAAGCTCTTTTATTATCCGAGGTAAATAGCCGGTATGGTATCCCGGGCCCTGTATATGAGTAACAGTTCACTCCCGCTTTAGTCCTTAGTTGAAATTTTATCAATGTCAAAGATTTATAAATTTTCTACTCTCTTAGTCTTTAATCGGACTGCTTACCCTGTGACTCCGTAATTCTCCCATGGTCTGCCATGGGTGGCTGAGTCCGATGCGGGCTAATATTGGACATTATCAGCTACCCTCTATATTTATTGCATTGCAGCACATTGATATGCTATCTCAGGACAAGTGAGCTTTATCAGGTCAACGTGACATTGCACTTTTATGCATGAGCCAGGCTACTACACTGTAAAAAGTAAGTGTTAACTCGACGTAAAGACAGAGTAAAGTTTACACTAAAACTCGTGTGAGCTAGAACCATACACCATTTTGGGTGTTAAGTGTTACTTTGAGTTACAATACGCTGAAACTTGTATAGATTACTCCAACTTTGGTGTAGCACTGCAAAGTTGGTGTTTGGTGTAACAATTCTACAAAACAAGAGTTACGTTCCGTGTTTGAAATGATACACTATTTATGGTGTAAGGTTCGCTACTTAATAGCGTAATTTTAGTCATACTACAGGGTAACATTTTTTGAAGGGCGGTGTAACTGTGAACACTTTTTTCAGTGTAATGAAATATCGGTGTAATATTACTGCGAAAGATGGATAACATTCCCTTATGTTCAGTGTAAAAAAGTAATTACACCCTGAAAGCGTTATCTTTCCAGCTTATCGGTGTTCTGTTTGCACTTACACTGGTGTTTTGTTCTACTTTAACATAAGTTAACGTTTCCTGCCCAGTCGTGTAACAAGTCATACAAGATATGTCATATGTACAACATATGCTATTTTGTTCCTCTTTCATGTCATATTGCTCAAAACGGCATAAATATCATACAAATTATATAATTATTAATACTGATTATAGTTTTGTTTCATGCGTGATGAAAATCCCAGTAATTGAGATTAAAATGAGATAAATTCTATTTCAGTATAAACACAATTTTTGTTTAATAAAGAATTTATACAAAATCTAATTGAAAGTGCAACATTTTACACTAGCGTGTTACAGAAACACAAGCATAACCATTGAAAAATGGTAAAGGTTACCAATTAAAAGGGTATCAAAGTGCCTTTTAAAAGGAGTATCGGAGTCTAATAAGCTATGGAGAAAAAGATAAATAGTTACGATATATACTGTTAAATGTCCACTCTGGTGTAGCCAGTCTTAATTATTGGTGTATTATAACACCGATTTAACGCAACGGAAACGTTTCCTTCAATGGTACATTTACACCAGCAGTGAAGATCAGTTTCACCATGGTGTAAACTTTTCTTCGATCTTCGAGTGCTTAATTGCACGACCCTAAGAAAAAGCGACCGACTGAAGTCGGTTGATTTTCTAAGAGTGCCCTAAAATCACCGTGTCATTCTGTCAGTCTGTCTGTCCGTCCGTAACCCGTTTGTGAAATTGGTGATAGTGACTTAACCGCTTGGAATACTTAAACAATTTTTGGCATACTGATAGATATCAATGCACGACCCGCAGAAAAAGCGACCGACTGAAGTCGGTTGATTTTCTAAGAGTGCCCTAAAATCACCGTGTCATTCTGTCATTCTGTCAGTCTGTCAGTCTGTCTGTCCGTCCGTAACCCGTTTGTGAAAATTGGTGATAGTGACTTAACCGCTTGGAATATTTAAACAATTTTTGGCATACTGATAGATATCAATGAGATCTAACCAATGAACTTGCAAAATATTACATTCCATTTAGTATAGCCTCGCCGAGGCGAAAAATGTGAAAATTTTCGAACTGCTTCTCCTCGGAAACCGTTGGGCCGATTGAAGTCAAATTTCATATGGAGCCTCTATGGGATGGGGGAAACCAAACTTTGCTCATGGGGTCCAGGTCACATGACCAAAATGGCCGCCAAGCCATATATGGTCTGTCTGTCTGTCCGTCCGTAACCCGTTTGTGAAAATTGGTGATAGTAACTTAACCGCTTGGAATATTTAAACAATTTTTGGCATACTGATAGATATCAATGAGATCTAACCAATGAACTTGCGAAATATTACATTCCATTTAGTATAGCCTCGCCGAGGCGAAAAATGTGACAATTTTCGAACTGCTTCTCCTCGGAAACCGTTGGACCGATTGAAGTCAAATTTCATATGGAGACTCTATGGGATGGGGGAAACCAAAATGTGCTAATGGGGTCCAGGTCACATGACCAAAATGGCCGCCAAGCCATATATGGTAAAAACCCTTCAAAAATAGTCTTCTCCAGAACCACTGGGCAGATTTCCACGAAACTTGATAAATAGCATCTGGGATGTAGGCCCATCACCAATTGCTAAAATGGTGATCCTTGGTTGACCTTGACCTTCTTTGTGCCTAGGTCAAACTTTGACACATATGCTTTTGTATTGGAAAAGTGAGAAAGCATTTTATCCTGCAAACGATTCAGAATACAGTACTAAAGTATAAGATATATTTTTGCTCCTTACGATAAGGCGCATTTATTGGTGGAACCGTTTTAGGTCCAGGTCACATGACCAAAATGGCCGCCAGACCCATATATGGTAACACTCATAAAGCTAAAAGCATCCGGCGGGTCGTGCACTTCAGCTGAAGCACTGGTTACACCATATATTTGGTTTAATAGCCGGCAAATCGACGAAAAGTTACCGAGCATACAATGAAGATAACTTACACCAAAATTGGTGGCAGCCGTTTTGGTGTAATGTTTCCTTTATTTTTTACAGTGTAAAAAAATGGCAATTGTTATTATTACTGGACAAAATGGAAAAATTACTTGACAAAAATATGACAGGAAAAAATATTGTCAGCTAATACAAAATTTATCGACCTTCAGAATGTTTGGACGCACTGAGGACCATCGATAACTGATCGTAAATTACTTTTTTAAGAGTGTACAAGGGGCTAACCTGATAAATAGAATACCAGATTCGTGCCATTTGATATCAGTTTTATCGGGATCGGCTTCGAGAACGCATGTAGAATCGCTCGGCAAGCCTCGCGATTCTACAAGCGTTCTCGTAGCCTTGCCTGATATCAAAATTATCAGGCTCGGCTTCGAGAACGCTTGTAGAATCGTTCGGCAAGCCTCGCGATTCTACAAGCGTTCTCGAAGCCTTGCCTGATAAAACTTGATATCAAAAGACATCACCTGGTATTTTTGCATCAACAATCAGTGACATTTTCTGACGGAGACAAGTCATGTGATAAAAAGGGTTTTCTTAATCAATGCATTTTTCTATTTATTATTTTCATTTTTAAAGATGCATGAACGGGCACTCCGGTTTTCGCCCACCTCTGATTAACGATCGGCTCGATATGAGTGAAATAATCTTGAAAGGGCCGTAAAACCAAAACCGAAAACAAAAAGATGCATTATCGCTTAATAAGTCAGGGTGTTATTAATTTTAACACATCTTAAACATGAAATGTTTAACTCTTATTTTTTTAATTACGACCCTTTCAATAGTATTCCACTCATATCGAGCCGGCCGTGAATCAGAGTTGGACGAAAAGCGGAGAACCCGGAGAAAAACCACCTGACCTTCCGTTGCAGAACTTGGCGTCTCACATGTGACCCGAGCCAGGCTCGAACCACAGGGGTGAGCGACCTAATGATTTAGAGTAAGAGCTATTATCCACTAGGCCACGGAGGCCCGTAGTTTTCAAGTTGGGTTTAAATGTTGGTACACGTGATGTTCTGTCTGCGTTCGAGCGTGCGTGTGTATGTTTGAGTGCGTGTATGCGTGCGGGCATGCATGTTATCTTTCGCTGGCAAAGTGCTTCTCCGTTACGAATTATGTTTTAGTCAAGGGCGCATTGATAAATCATACCTTATTTGCTAGATGTGTCCTTTTATCATGTGTTTTAAACATATTAACGACTGAAATGAATTAAGACAAATGATTATATTGTTGACAAAAAATAAATAAATAAAAAATCGGAAATTACTTAAATGGAATATTCTAACACAGCGCGCCTATATAGGCAATGGAAAATAACTGTGTTTTATTCTGCAACAAATCACAGCTCGGAAGGGCGTGACGAGTGACGTCATTAAAAACTGCAAATTTATGACGTCACTAGTCGATTTCCTTGACGTCAGACGGTGTAACGTCATTTTCTCGCATCGAAAACGTAAGAAATAGATATAAATGCATGTGTTTCAGTCGATAATTTTAGCGGGATTTCTTCTAACAATGACGAAAAGTTGTGAGATTTTGAAGGAAACAACAACATTATTGCCGATTTTCAACGTGTTAGAATCGAAATAGATCAGCTCTTGTCTGTGATTTGTTGAGTAATAAATCACAGTTTGTCGGTCAGTTGTAAGTAGACATATCACGCGCGCTACGCGATCATTTTTAACTCGGGATGTCCGTTACGTAACCATTGTTAAATTACAGCCCTACTATAAAAAGGTTTAAATGTATTAATGCGCATATTTCACAAGATGAGGACTACGATAGTTTTGGTATGTTGATATTTTTCACATCACATTACGATAACACACATGCCCCCGCCCATAGGGGCTTGAAGAAATATATGGGCTGCATGATGTTTCCACGCAGAGCTGAATCCGGCCCGCACACTAGTACTGGTAAACCGCTTAGAGGATCTAAGCCTGTCCAGGAACCGCGGTGCGAGGCGGACCGTCCATGCTAATAAACCCTATTGGTTTCATTGGGCGACTGGGCTTGAGATGTCATTTCATCTCAATGTCGGGTAAAAGTCCAACAAAATTGGAAGCAACGTCTCCAAAATGACCTTTACAGCGTTGACGGGGACATTAAACCTCAAACAAAAAAACAAACGATAACACACCCGTGCGACACAGTGCATTTTTTTCACATCTTCAAAATGGTTACTTTTCTTTTGAAAATTTATAGTGCTTTCTTATTTATATTTTCAAACATAGGTTGTGGGTGCCCGTTAGAACCGCCTCATTGAGGCGGTTCTAACGAGTACCCACAACCTATGTCTTGGAGCAGAAATAAGAAAAAATAATGTTATACCCCCATAAACCACAGATTTCTCTATATAAATAGGGGTTATGGGGGGGGGGGGGGGGTCATTTCACGGACTTGTTCACGTGATGAGTTCATCTAATTTTTCTCTTCTGTGTTCCATGTGCAGGCGAGTTAGAATTAGATGGCTCTCAACTTTGTTAAATATAATCTCGAGCATAGCAACAGATAAGGTACATGTAAGTATTGTGTAATAAATGAAGGATAGTTTTTGTCCATTCTCCATAAAAACCTATGTTCTGGGTATTCATTAGAACCGCCTCGGCGAGGATGTTCTATTGTGTATCCACAACACAGGTTTATATGGAGAAACAAGGACAACAATCCTTTAATTAGTATATCTCACAAAGTAAACGTGTTTTTTTTTTTTTTCATTGGCTAGAAACGCATCACTTTCAAGTCGCTAATCTGCGCTAGATGCACAGCCAGCATTATAACATTTGAGTCGGACCGGTCCAAGTCGGTTCTGATAGTGCCCGCTACGGAGATAACCGGAAAATTTCTACGAACAATCACGATTAGTTTACAAGCTTTTATTTATGGTTGTCGTTCCGTTGAATTGCAGGAAACCAGCCTTACAACAACACGTCCTTCACCTTTGAATTGTCATATGTTTTCTGGTGTATCGTTTTGCAATAGTTGCTCAATGCACTAAAGGCAATAGAAACGTAAGGTACGGGCACCATCAAGGTTTATGGACTGCCCTCGGGCCAGGTCCTGGACCACCTCGTTGATATGGTCCTCTCCTGCGGCTTGGGACATATCAATCCAGTCCATAAACCCCTATCAATCCGGCGGTCCAGGCCCTGGCCCGAGGGCAATCCATAAACTTGATAGTGCCCGAAGCTTAGGTTTCTATTGCTTTTAGTGCATTGAACGGTGTTACACAAACATAAGACACTTGAAAGGTGAAGGACGTGTTGTTGTTAGGCTGGCTTTCTACACTTCATCGCAGCGTATGATTTCCGGTGATCTCCGTAGCGGACACTTTTGGACTGAACTTGGCCCGGTCCGATTCTAATGTTATAGAGTCCGCTGTGCATCTACTGCAGATTAGCGACTTGCACGTTATGCGCTTCACGCCAATGAAAAAACGTGTTTCATTTGTGATATTCACTAATAAATTTAATGGTACTAAATTGCGATTGGTGTGTGTATGTATTCGGGTTTAACGTCGCTTTCAACAATTTTTCAGTCATGTCACGACGGTGTCTAGTTGCGACATGGAGCTCAATACTCACTTTTATAGTGCTGCCTCACTGAAGTATCATGTCCCAGACACATTCATGATACCACACCCAGTCACATTATCCTGACACTGGGTCGACCAGTCCTAGCTCTTCCCCGTAAATCTGAGTGCCAAGCGAGGAGCAGCTAGTACCATTCTTAACGACTTTGGTATGTCGCGGCCCAGGATCGAACCCGTGACCTCACATTCCCCGGAGCGGACACTCTACCAACTGAGCAAATTGCGATTGGACCTGTTCCGATCTACGAAGTAGAAAACATATCGGATAGGCTAAAACAAAATGAGCGCAAACGCATTTAGCAAAAATCTACCATGATTATGCTAAATTATGGTAATAATAATGATAACTATATTTTTCACCTAAGAGAAATAAACATAATTTTCCAACCTTTATTTCAGATCTTGACTCTTTATTTGGTAAGTAAATTTCGAATTACCTTCATATATGGTTTACGTAACCCTTTTAGTACTTCATGGAATCTTCCTCCTTATATATAGCAGGAGTTCATTTCAAAATTTAGGGGTGTTAGGTTGTGTTTTCTTCAAAATTAATTAGGAAAATGGCTGAACTTTTAGCAAACAGTGGAGGCTCTGGTCAGACGCCGCGTTCTGTGGCGTCTGATCTGGGCCACCACTGTTTGCCAAGGTAACCCTTGAGGGGTTTCTGGTACTCACTGAGTTAAAAGGGTAAAATGCGGCTAGACCGCTAAGTTTGCGGGTGCATTGCAAATGCATTGTGCGGGTACACTCGTATTTTAAATGTGGGTGAAGCCGTAGTTAGAAATAGACTACAGTCGAACTTCAATGGCTCGAACACCTTTGGGACCTCGAAAATCTGTTCGAGACAGGGGTAGTTCGAGCCACCGAGTGTTAGTGCCAGGAGGCATAAGAGATACTTTCTAACATCTGTTCGGTGTTCTAAAATGAAAACGTATGCTCTGTGTACTCATTAGAATCGCCTCATCGAGGCAATTCTTATGAGCACGCACAGCGTACATTTGCAAGATAAAAGACTAAAATCTCCATAATTACCCCCACTATTTCTTATGTAGAGGATTTCGCTAGGGGCTCAAGAATGGGTTCGACACATCCATGGTAAACGGGCCATCGGTGTTCGAGCCATCGAAGTTCAACTGTATTTGACTCAAAATGAGCCGGGCAGCGGATGTAGTATTGCTTTGTTTGCAATGAGGTTTTACGTCTCCGTCAACAACATATAGGTCATTGCTCCCGATAATGTGGGGCTTTATCACGATATTGAGATGAAATGACATCTCAAGCCCTATCGCCAAAGAAACCGCTAGGGTTCATGGGACTGTCTGACTGGCACCACTATTCCTGGGCAGGCTTATCTGGGTCCACAATGATGCAACTACAAAGTTTAAAGTAACAAACAGAGAACCAAGCATAGAGCAATAGTTGGGATTGGCACCTTTAGGGTTAATATTTACGAATAGGACGGATGTCAGCATAAAATCACATGTTTAAACAGGATAATTAATACAGAACCGCTTATTTATTTTTCTTGGCCAGACTGTAGTTTCGGTCAGTTAGGCCTCATCAGGTTCTCTCGAATATTTTCAAAATTCCAACATGAATTCAATGATCCCAAAGGAAAAGTAAATATCATCTACACTAGTTGAGCATACCGGAAAGTAAAATAACCTTCATATATAATTTTGAGCCCCTCATACCCCACTTTTATATAGTAAAACTGGGGTTAAAGGGGGTATACATTATTTTTCTTATTTCTACTCAAAAACATAGATTGTGGGTACTCGATAGAACCGCCTCGTCGATCCATGTTTTGAGCAGAAATAATTAAAAAATATCACAAGTTTTCATCTTAAAATTTCTATTTTTTTTGCCCAAAAATGGCAATGTATTTGTATAGGCGTGTTTTCGTAATGTTTCTACAGACAGTTCATCAATCTGCTCTGAACTTCAACATCTACACGCTGGTTGACAACCCAGCGTAGCGAGAATTGACGTTGGTTGACAACCCAGTGTAGCGAGAATTGACGTTGGTTGACAACCCAGTGTAGCGAGAATTGACGTTGGTTGACAACCCAGCGTAGCGAGAATTGACGTTGGTTGACAACCCAGTGTAGCGAGAATTGACGTTGGTTGACAACCCAGTGTAGCGAGAAATGACGTTGGTTGACAACCCAGCGTAGCGAGAATTGACGTTGGTTGATAACCCAGTGTAGCGAGAAATGACGCCACGTCATGGGAATGGACACATAACGAAAACCGGCCCGTATAATTTTGACCCTTAAACCCCACTTTTATGCAGTAAAGTTGGGGTTTACATGGGTATACATTATTTTCTTATTCCTGCTGAAAAACAGATTGTGGTTTCGCGTTAGAACCGCCTCGCAGAAAATACAGAACATATTCCGACCGGCACTGCTTAAAATACAAAACATATCCCGACAGACATATCCCGACAGACACACACTGTTGCATCAACGTTGAAACAACGTTGATCAACGTCGTGTACCTGCAGGGTAGCTAGAGCCAATTTAACAAATATTATTGAAAGAAAAAATATATAATAAACATATTTATCATATTACGTCGCGTCCGAGAATGAAAAAACGCCATGTAATAAATTCGATAATCCACTAGTGGATTAAATATGCAAATTAGTTAGATACGCTCCGTAACGTTACATCTACGGCGTCCTCAATGACGTCGTGGTTACTAATGGCGGAGTATTGACATTTTTGTGTAAAAAATCGTGAATAAAATGCGTTTTAAATCTCATATGATAAATAGAATCTTGCTTTCGTGCTCATGCATTATTGAATTTATTAAACTCACTGAAGAAAAGGGATAAAATGCTAGGCAAAGCCTCGCATTTTATCCCTCTACTTCAACTCGTTTAATAAATTCAATAATACATGAGCACTCATGTAAGATCCTCTATTACCACTATGCCAGTTTTATTTGCCGCACAGTGGGTGGTCCCTACTCTTAGGCAGCGTCCAAATCACTTGACGTCATACAATGTTGCACATCACGTTAATATTGTAATAACCAAAACAGCACAATTTAATTGTTACATGTTGTCAAGCATGTCAGTTTGCATGCCTGTCTATATGAATGAAAAAAAATTAACGAACACCCATGTACACATATTTGGGCAATAGACCAATGAAATCCCTGCTTTAAGGGGAATGGAAACACCTAGCAGATTTTTCCGCCATTTTTCAAAGGGAGACAACTTTCGGGACACCCTGTTCGCTTTTCTATAAGCACTGTCCCACTGAAAAAAAAAGCCAACTCTTAAAGGAAAGAATTTGCTCCTGAGTCTACTCTTGAAGGAAAGAATTTGCTCCTCAGAAGCAAATTCTTTCCTTAAAGAGTTGACCCCTACTTACATGGGAGATAAAATTACTTTTGCAGGAGTTGCCTCCCCTGAAGGTGTTCCCAGTCCCCTTAATTTTCAAAGCTTTCTTTCGCGAACGAAAACAGAGCCAAAAGCCTTTTGCATGCGTGTTGCCAAACTATGAACTGTTACTATTCAGAGTCTCTGGATACGTTTCCAGTTGGGGCAAGGCTTGGAAGATATTCCGAGAACAGGACGTCCGCCTGTAACTGCGCCGTACCTGGACCGTTACATCCGGATGCAGCATTCTAAACCACGCCCACTAAATAACATACGGATCCACTAGGTAATTACATAAAAATGATTGACAGAAAACTAGTTTCAATTGGGCACTAATAGTATATATCTAGGAGGCAAATACTGTTAGTATAAATACATTTGTAAAATTCGCCAAAGAAAAGGTAAACCAAGTCTCCCGATTGTGTCAATTGAGCTGTAACGCAAACAAAGCTGTGGCGAATATGGCCATTTGGTCCGCTTGCAGGAAGCATGCGAAAGACACTCTACCGAATCTTCTGGTGGTCTCAGCGAATTTGAAATATATTGACAGCACCTGAATAGCTCCGCCTAGTCAATTTTATCTGCGACTACTATACCAGTACTCGTGTGCTGATCGGTGTCAGCTCTGCGTGGAAGCATCATGCAGCCCATCTATTTCTTCAATCCCCGATGGGCGGGGCCGTCACTAAATAATGAATGTTGTCAAATATTGCAGAGGCCGAATTCATAGAATTAAAATAAATAACTTATTTCTAATATGAAAACTAGACGTGTCCGCACGCGGTGAGAAAATGGCCCCGATAGCTCAGTTGGTAAGGTGTCCGCTCCGGGGAACGGGAGGTCACGGGTTCGATCCCGGGCCGCGACATACCAAAGTCGTTAAAAATGGTACTAGCTGCTCCTCGTTTGGCACTCAGATTTACGGGGTAGAGCGTGGACTGGTCGACCCAGTGTCAGGATAATGTGACTGGGTGTGGTATCATGTAATGTGTCTGGGACATGACACTTCAGTGAGGCAGCACTATAAAAGTGAGCATTGAGCTCCCTGTTGCAACCAGACACCGTCGTGATATGACTGAAAAATTGTTGAAAGCGACGTTAAACCCGAATTCACACACACACACACACACACGCCGTGAGAAACTCGCTAGAACTGACGACTAACTTTACAAAGCGCTAGGCTTCCCAAACCAGGAACATACCATCTTTTTTTTCTTTGGCTAATACTGACCACAACACCTACCTTGGCCACCCGAATATTACAACACAAAATGTCGTTTATCGGAACATTTAAGACAACAATTTTCCTCTATTCTCCGAAATACGGAAAATTTATAATATCTGGTCCAAAGTCGGCAAGTCATTCCACAGTACACCATTCGGTGTCATTACACCCCGGCGACATAGTGCATTTTCACACCTCCAACATGGCTACTTTTCTGATGAAAAATCTGTGATATTTTTCTTATTTATACTTCAAACATAGGTTGTGGGTACTCAATGAGGCGGTTCTAACGAGTACCGACAACCTATGTCTTGGAGAAGAAATGAAAAAGATCATATGTTCCCCCGTAAACTCCAGTTTACTCTCTATAAAGTGGGATTTAGTGGGGTGTTCTTTTCACGGACTTGTTCAAGTGATGTACGTCTTTTTGATGGTTAGGAGATATGAGGCAGTTGTACATAGAGAATACCAGGTGAGTGTCTTTTGATATCAAGTTTTTCAGGCAAGGAGGCTTCGAGAACGCTTGTAGAATCGCGAGGCTTGCCGAGCGATTCTGCATGCGTTCTCGAAGCCGAGCCTGATAAACTTTTTTTTTTCATTCACACAGAGACATAAAGACATTTATAACATATATTACATGGCATATTCAGAGTGTTGGCAGTCACAGAGGTGAAGTGAAAAATATGTGATGTTAAATCATCTTCCCTGAAATTCTGCTGACGGACGCCACCATCCTGAGGCCCGAAGACAATACAGACATCAAAACCAATTCTCAAATCTCGACGTTTCCGTGCCACCAGAACCCAGGATCCGAACCTCCGACAACCGGCACAGACGCCGTGTTGACTCTCTGGCTACAGCCCCAGAGCCAAAGTGGCGTCTTTGGAATATTTTCAATATTTTACCATTGAAATGGAAAAACAGTAACATCATTTATCCATTATTATCTTATAATAAAACAGCACAAGTCGGGTCCCTCAGGGGAGGCTCAATATTCTCCAATCAACCTCGTACCCAGACCACAGACGCTGGAGTCAAGTCACCCGCCAGCGTCCCCAGCCATCCTTACACCCCATCGTAATTGGAGCACCCATACCACCGCAAGACGCGTCCAGCAAACATATATAAGTAAAATAAGAATGTCGAATATAAGTGAACGTCACCCCACCATCAGGGTCCATATCAGTATCCCTAGACCATACTTTCACTATTTCCTATCGATGTCTAGATTCATTTAAACTCTTAAAACGCAGCAAAACGGCGCAAGACGTTGCAAAAACAATTTGAAAAAAAAAATAAAAAATAAAAGGAAATCATATATGGCTATATAGATCATATTCTCAGTGTATCGTATTAAGGTCTAGTATTTACTGAGTGACAAAACGTAGCAAAATAACAGGAATTGCAGCTGATGAAAAAGCAATATTATAATGTCATCTGTCAAGCAACCTCGCACCGGCCCAGCCACAGGTCCGAGGTCAGCTGCAAAGACCCGAGCCAGAAAGCCGAGGCCCACACAGCTGACCGCGGACCTGCAACCGGGACAGCCCGGAACTACCTGACCATTGACTATTGGTTCCCAACCTCAGTGTTAATACGATGACTTCCAACAATACAGGATAGTTAGTTAAAAAAAAGGGGTACATACAACCGTCCGAAACGGCACAAAATTAGCTTGGCCCAACAAGCGACAGCGAGATTGGGGCCAACCTGATGGTAAGAAGGACGCTCCTCAATACCGCATTTAAAAGCCCCACACTCATGATCTACCCACGACGAGACGAGCCCCAACCATAGCAATATACTAAAAGACAAACCCGGCAAAAAAAACCCACAAAAACAAGAAAGCCAGCACGAGACTCCAATCCAAGCGTATGCGAGCCCAACAGCACCCCCCCCCCCCCCCCCCCCCAGGACCCGGCGTGTGCTTATAATGCCAACGCCCTCGGTATATATTAACATCAGGTGTGAAATATTTAAAGTTTGCTCCCTTACCTCACTTAGTTGCACTACACTATAGCAGTAAAACATCTTAAAAAGTTGAGAAGGACAAACTCACACTCCGAAACAATTGAGCCGGGGCACAGCACTCCCCACAACCCACACGCACGCCCGGCGAAAAATCAGACAAGCCCGCGCACCCACACAGCCCAACCAGAGACCTGTTCTGCAGCACGTTGGGACACCGGGCCCCTTGCCATCCACGGAGCGCACACCGAAGTCCCCGACCAGACTGCGCATACGCGCACGCCACTCAAATTCCCAGCAGGGAGCCCGTGCTCTATTGTAGGTCTCGCCGCGCGCCGGCCCAACTCTATCAGAATATGCCGCCTTAATCGGCATCATAGTAGTATAAATGTGAGGGCAAGGAAGCAAAGAAAAAAAATAAAAGAAAAAAAAACAGCAGACATGAAAAAGGGTGCATAAGGTCAGAAGTCGAGCCGAGCGATTCTACATGCGTTCTCGAAGCCGAGCCTGATAAACTTGATATCAAATGATACGAATCTGGTATTCTATTTATCAGTTTATCCCCTTGTACACTCTTAAAATAGCAATTTACGATCATTTATTGATGGTCCTCAGTGCGTCCCAGCATTCTGGCGGTCGATATATTTAGTATCAGCTGACCATATTTTTCCTATGATATTTTTTTCATGTAATTTTTCCATTTTTCTCAGTAGCAATAACATTTTTGTCATTTTTTCAGTGGACCGTTCCATTCATAAAAGTGCAATGTCATGTTGACGTGATAAAGCTCACTTGACCTGAGATAAATATCTTTATCAGGTCAATGCGTTGCAATGCAATATATATAGGGGGTAACTGATAAATGTACATACCAGATACTCAGGGAAATGTGGAGTAATGTGTGTTCGTTCTAAATCAAATTACTGACAGTACTGTGAGTCGATCGTCTCTGAGTGTAGGCTACGTAAAAAGTCCTGGACTGATTGTTTAACCCTTTCATTCCATTTTTAAGCAAATAAGTGTAGACCCTGCTTGGACACAGTGTTCTTTGGCATCAGATATGGGTCTGTACTGTTTGCCAAGCCCAATCCATGATTCCAGTGCTAACCCCACTTACGCATAGATAAGATTAGCGGGGTTATCTTCTATAAATAGTCTTTACCTGATTTCCGACAAGCCAGTGATAGTCACGTGGACTTCAGTGCTTTATAAATTTGGACCCAAAAAGTGAGAATGAATTTTTTTTAACATTTAGAACTCCAAAGTAACTGTGGGAAATGTAACTTGTTTTGTATGATTTGTGGTTTAAGGTCCCCGTCAACACTGTATAGGTCATTTCAGAGACGTTGCTTCCAATTTTACCCGACATTGAGATGAAATGACATCTCAAGCCCTGTCGTCAAATGAAACCGACAGGTTTAAAAGCATGGACGGCCCGACTCGTACCGCTTTGCCTGGGACGGCTTAGATCCTCTAAGCCGTTTACCAGTACTCGTGTGCGGTCAGTTTCAGCTCTGCGTGGAAGCATCGTGCAGCCCAATCTAGGGAACTGAAATTTAATACTACCAACCGTACGTAACGTAAATTTAAATTTGCACGGTTACGAGTACTTATTTTGTTTTTGAGAATAAAATGTTTGTTTGTTTTGGAGTTTAACGGCCCAGTCAACACTATTTTAGGTCATTTTTGAGCCGATCAGTTTACCTTTCCAGACTTTTCCTGGGCAGGCTTATACGTAAGAGTGCACATTGTTTCGCCAGAAACTGACAACTGCCCTTCTTGAATCAGCGGAAGGGAGAGAATGTACATGGAAAATATTTCATGATCAATCTCCACGAAAGAATGTTGCCGACCCCGGTAGGTATCGAACCCGCGTCCTCCTGATCACCAGTCAGACGCGCATCCGACTGAGCTACCGAGGCCGACGAGAATCAAATGGATAAACGAATATAATTTCTGGGTCTATTTTATCCCAGTCTTGAAAGCTATGGCTTAAAATGTGTTTGTTTGTTGATTTGAAGTTTAACGTTCCCGTCAACACTGCAAAGGTCATTTTGGAGACGTTGCTTCCAATTTTGTGGGACTTTTACCCGACATTGAGATGAAATGACATCTCAAGCCCTGCCGCCCAATGAAACAAATAGGGTTTATAAGCATGGACGGATCGACTCATACCGCATTGCCTGGGCAGGCTTAGATCCTCTAAGCGGTTTACCAGTACTCGTGTGCAGGTCGGTTTCAGCTTTGCGTGGAAGCATCATGCAACCCATCTATTTCTTCAAGCCCCGACGGGCGGGGCGGTTAAAATGTGTAATGTTCCTGCTATCTATTGAATAAGTCTTGAGCGTGGCGATACCTTAACCCTTTTTAGACCAAATGGAATCTACCTCCTTATATATAGCATGAGTCCATTTCAAATTTTAGAGGTGTCAGGTTGTGTATTCTTTTGATACAATTGATTAGGAAAATGGCTGAACATTTTGCAAATAGCGTAGGCCCTGATCAGACGCCGCGTTCTGCGGCGTCTGATCTGGGCATGCACTGTTTGCCAGGGTACCCGTTTCTGGGTTTCTGGTACTAAATAGGTTAAACGGATGATCGCTGATTGGAATGTTTTGACTTCATTTTACTAGATACTGGAGGTTACAGGCCAGGGGATTCGAGGGAGAGCTCGAGATGGTCGTCGACTTGCTTCATCTTTCCGTTCAGTGTTCGGATCACCACGGGAACGCCTTGGTCCTGTGCGTTCCTCTCGTCCTAGGTCGCGAACACTAGGGACTCTCCCGTCGACAGGATCGCGGACCAGTCCACGTTGTATAGGGGCATTTTGTCCACCGCCTTTTGCTCCTACATCCGGTCTTGGACCACACCCTTTAACCATTTCGGACCCCTTTGGCTTAAACCAATTACCTGTGAATCCGCTCTCACCGGGCTTACTGCCGTCGTCGTCAGGTATGATGTTCCCCGGACTGCCATCAACATCTGTGTTTCCCCCAGGGGGGATCTCTCCACCTCTAACATCAATGATACCTTCAGGGATATCTCCACCTCTAACATCAATGACGCCTACAGGGACATCTTCATCTCTGGTGATTACATCAGGTATGTACAGAAAAATTGAGCTATCAAGACCACTTAACCCATATATGACATAGAGAATACCAGGTTCGTGTCTTTTGATATCAAGTTTATCAGGCAAGGCTTTGAGAACGCTTGTAGAATCGCGAGGCTTGCCGAGCGATTCTACATGCGTTCTCGAAGCCGAGCCTGATAAACATGATATCAAATGACACGAATCTGGTATTCTATTTATCAGTTTATCCCCTTGTACACTCTTAAATTAGCAATTTACGGTCAGTCATTTGTGGTCCTCAGTGCGTCCAAGCATTCTGGTGGTCGATATATTTAGTATCAGCTGACCATGTTCTTCCTATGATATTTTTTTTTCAAGTAATATTGCCATTTTCCCACTTACAATAACATTTTTGTCATTTACCAGCAGTCCGGTTCATTAAAAAAGTGCAATGTCACGTTGACGTGATAAAGCTCACTTGTCCTGAGATAGCATATCTTTATCAGGTCAATGCGTTACAATGCAATATATACAGGGGGTAACTGATAAAATGGAATCTACCACCTAATGAATTTGGTTTGGTCTATTTCCAATTAAAGGGGTGCCATGTTTGTTTTGTGAGCGTTTTTTGTTTGTTTGTTTGATTTGAGGTTTAACGTCCCCATCAACACTGTGCAGGTCATTTTGGAGACGTTGCTTCCAATTTTGTGGGACTTTTACCCGACATTGAGATGAAATGACATCTCAAGCCCTGTCGCCCAATGAAACCAATAGGGTTAATTAGCATGGACGGTCCGCCTCGCACCACGGTGCCTGGACAGGCGTAGATCCTCTAAGCGGTTTACCAGTACTATAGTATATATATAGTATAGTATGCGGGCCGGATTCAGCTCTGCGTGGAAGCATCATGCAACCCATATATTTCTTCAAGCCCCTATGGGCGGGGGCTTGTTTTGTTAGCGGTAAGTTTTGCAAAAATGTATGTACTTTGAGCAAATAGTGTAGACCAGACAGACGTCGCAGAACGCGGCGTCTGATCTGGGTCTACACTGTTTGCTGTTATCCCAAACTAGGGACTCTAGGCGTATATGGGATTAAAATTACGGATTGTCTATTGCCAGACGTCTGGCAATAGCAGAAACTCGGTAAAAGTGCTATTGCCAGACGTCAGGCAATAGCAGTAACTCGGCAAAAATGCTGTTGACAGACGCATGGGTTTTATGTAGTGATCTGTGCGGAACCAAAGAATATGTAAATGTCGCTGGTTTATGTTGTGTCTTTCATAATCGAAATCCGAAAGTGGGTGATTTTTTTGTTGTTGTGTAGTTGTTGTTCGCGTACCCATGGGTTTCTGATTGTCCTTTCTTTAGAAACCGAAGATATTAGACACTGTTTAACATTTTTTCTCATATCATATTTCTCTGTTTGTGACTTTCTGTCCTTTTTCGCCTACATCCCAAAGTTACATTTTTAAATCATTCAGTCGGCCCCCGCCTATCGGGGCTTGAAGAAATAGATGGGCTGCATGATGCTTCCACGCAGAGCTAAAATCTGACTGCACATGAGTACTGGTAAACGCTTAGAGGATCTAAGCCTGCCCAGGTAAAGCGGTGCGAGTCGGACCGCCCATGTTTATAACCCTTTTGGTTTCATTGAGCGACAGGGCTTGAGATGTCATTTCATCTCCACGTCGGGTAAAAAGTCCCACAAAATTGGACGCAATCTCTTCAAAATGACCTATACAGTGTTGACGGGGACGTTAAACCTCAAATCAAACAAACAAAAACAAATCATTCAGAAGTCAGATTATGAAAAGTTTTTTTTTTCTGTTTATAACACACCCGTGCAGCTTTCAAAAAATGGCTTCGATACCTGCCGGGGTCGGCAACATTCTTTCGTGGAGATTGACAATTAAATCTTTTCTACGGTCATTCCCTCGCTTCCGCTGATTCAAGAAGGGCAGTTGTCAGTTTCTGGCGGAAGAATGTTCACTGAACTGGTTAACCGCTTATGTATAAGCCTGCTCAGGAAAAGTGTGGATAGTAAACTGACCGGCTCAAAAATGTCCTAAAATGGCTATTTTCTGATGAAAATCCGTGATATTTTTCTTATTTTTACTGCAAACATAGGTTGTGGGTGCTCGTTAAAACCGTTCTAAAGAGTCCCACACATATGTCTTGGAGCAGAAATAAGAAAAAAAAATATATATAGATCCGTAACCCCAGTTTTCTCTATAATGTTTGTTTGTACGATTTCAGGTTTAACGTCTCCGTCAACACAGTATGGGCCATTTTGGAGACGTTGCTAACAATTTTGTGGGACTTTTACCCGACATTGAGATGAAATGACATCTCAATTCCTGTCGCCCAATGAAACCAATAGGGTTTATAAGCATGAACGGTCCGACTTGCATCGCTCTGCCTGGGCAGGCTTAGATCCTTTAAGCGGTTTACCAGTACTCGTGAGCGGTTGGTTTCAGCTCTGCGTGGAAGCCCATCTATTTCTACAAGCCCCGATGGGCAGGTGCCGAGTTTTCTCTATACAAAGTGGGGTTAAGTGGAGGTGTGGGGGGGGGGGGGGCGGGGTTATTTCACGGACTTGTTCACGTATAGCTTATGATTCTTGGTTGGATGAAAATATATACATGTAGTTGTGGGTACAAAACGCAGTCTGACCAGTCTTCGCTGGACAAAGAAGAATTTTGCTATCTATCAAACGCCCACCGAAAACTTTGGCCAGAAAGCGCTGATGCGCAGGCTGATCTGGGTGTTTGCTGGGCGCCTATTTAAATTATAAGCTTATACTTGTAATTAGATTTGTTTGTTTGATTTGAGGTTTAACGTCCCCGTCAACACTGTAAAGGTCATTTTGGAGACGTTGCTTCCAATTTTGTGGGACTTTTACCCGACACTGAGATGAAATGACATCTCAAGCCCTGTCGCCCAATGAAACCAATAGGGTTTATTAGCATGGACGGTCCGCCTCGCACCGCGGTTCCTGGACATTCTCGCAGCCGACTCTTGAAATAGTTAAAAAAATCCTAGGTTCACAAGCAACCAACATAATAAAGGCACCAACAGAACAGCGCAGTTTGACCTATCACGCATTACAGAAGGCCTATGTAATTTTGACAACATCAAATTATACGAAGAGCAACGACAGGAACTGATACAATCAGATCCCAAACCCTGCCCTAAACACCATAGCCCAATTTCATGTGGTAAATGTCGTGTTTTCGGAGTACATATTATTTTTCCTATTTCTGCTCTAAAGAAAGGTGTAAAAAATTTTACATCTGAAATATTTCGTTTTCACGGGTATTACATTTGCATAGATGCTAAACGCGAATTGTTCAGGCGTTGTCATAACTCCTTACCAGTTGTATCATATATAAATCAGGATAGCATTTGGCATAGAAAATTTCCCGTAATTTTGCGTCTGGCAATAGCACATTTCCCGACTTTGTGCTATTGACAGATGTCTGGCAATAGCACATTTCCAGACTTTATGCTATTGACAGACGTCTGGCAATAGTCTCTTCCTTAAAATTAAGGCTAAACGTTTGATTTGAGTGTTACAGCCTCCGTCCCCGTCAACACTATTTAGCGCATTTTGGAGACGTTGCTTCCAATTTTGTGGGACTTTTACCCAACATTGAGATGACATCTCAATCCCTGCTGCCCAAAGAAACCAAAAGGGTTTATAATATTATACATGGATGGTCCGACTCGCACCACTTTGCCTGGCCAGATGACATGAGGCTTATGCACGCCAGCATGCAAAACATAGATTGCATTTTTGGCCCAGAAAACTGTACAGTTCATACTGTTAAGCTATGTGGTATATTCACAACCATCTTTTTATAGCATATTCACCTTATTTGCATTATCTGCTGGTTTCTAGTCTGAAGGTTATCAGTGTTGGAAAAACGGGTAACGGGTAACGGGTCTCAAGGTCAGGGGGGTCTGGTTACCTGTTTTTCCACTATTGACAATGTGCAAGCTGGGAGCCAGCAAATAATGCAAATATGGTGAATACTAGTTCCTGCAAACCGTTTACCAGTACCCATGTCCGGTCGTTTTCAGCTCTGCGTGGAAGTAGCCCAATCTATTTCTCCAAGCCCTGATGGTCGGGGACTAAATCTGATTCTAAAGCCTTTTTGAGAAGGTTTCTTAGAGTTTCCTACACCCGGTGTCTCCTAATTAGAGAAGTCTACTATGGTAGTGATTTCTTCATTGCAGAATGCACGTGCACAGGATTGTCAATTATCACTGCACGTCATGGAAGTATCCGTTTCAGGTTGTTCCAGGTTTGAACTTTGTTTCCCTCTTTAATTGCACGCCGGTGGGCCAGGCCTCAGATTCTATGACGGTCCAGTGTAAAGGCTTATTTAGAATTAGACAGATCTAATTCAAAGTAATGTTGGCTAGTGCCTGATTCTCTATCCCTGGTCGGACCCATCGGAGTCTAACTGTTGGTTTTCTTTTGCTCCAGCATTTCAGTGGTTTCTTGCTGTCGAGTCCTCACCGTTGTTTCATCTCTGTGGTTGTTTGATTATATGTGTCCACGGAGATGTTGCACTGAAGAGTTAGGAGGCCTTCATGCGGACTGAACAAATTATTTGTCTAAATCGCGACGGAAGTAAGGGCGAGGATTGTGGCCACGTAAAATGGATTTAAGCCCCCCAGTGGAATTCGTTTCCACTGTCCGTTCCAAGGCGGTTCTTCTGTCGCGTTTTTTTTTTTTTTTTTTTTGTTGTTATGGTTTGTCTTTGGGTGTTTGTAATGCTTATATTATTTTATTTTGGATAGCCTATTGGCCATTTTGTGGGAAAGTAACTGTCCTTTTGGCTTTCCGCTATTGATGTTTCCATAAGGTATGTTGTTTCATGTTTGTGCTTCTTTCCCTTTGGTGTCTCTGATGGGAGCTGTGGGTTAATTGTATCGATTCCTGATCTTTGCTTTCACTTCTATTTTGAATCCATAGACGTTTACGTAAAATTGAAAACTGCGTAACGACTGTTTATTTGGCAATCGACCCAAAATAACTATACTACAATCCTTAAGTGCTGTTATCCTCGCGACTGTCACTTTCTTACCAATAAAGGTAAACCGCCTGCAAATAAAGGTATACAGAAAGGGGACTATGAAAATAAAGGACACGCAGTTACCAGAGAGTTTCTTTCTGTCTTTTTGTAAGTAATGGAACTTCAGTGTCCTGGTTTTTTAATGTGACATGAAAAAATAACAGACTCGACATTCCACGTTAACCTGCAAGCAGGAAATAGACATGAAACATCACGAAAACACGCCTATATAATTTTGACCCCCTTGAACCCCACTTGTATATAGTAAAACTGGGGTTTCCGGGCCTCGATGAGGCGGTTCTAACGAGTGCCCACAATCTATATTTTGAGCAGAAATAAGAAAAATATCACAATTTTTCATCATAAAATTTTCATTTTTTTTTTCGGCGATAAAGGTGGCAATGTATTTGTACAGGCGTGTTTGCGTAATGTTTGTACTATTCCTGATTTGAAATAAAGCCTTTTAAGGGAAATTGATACACCTTCAGGGGAGGAAACTCTTTCAAAAGTATTTTGCCTCCCATATTAAAAGGGGTCAACTCTTAAAGGAAAGCATTTGCTCCTGAGCTTTAAGAGTCGACCCATGTTTTTTGCGTTGGACAGAGTTTATACAAAAGCGAACAGGACGTCCCGAAAGTTGTCTCCCTTTGAAAAATGACTAAAAAGTCTGCCAGGTGTATCCCTTCCCCTTAAAGTGCACAAATTGTTCTGTCATCGCTACAAATGTAGGTCAACACGCCCGTATGAAAGGATGCATTCTTTCTTGTCTTCTAAAATGACCATTTTTCTATTGAAAATTTCTGATATTTTTCTTAACTCTACTACAAACATAGTTTGTGGGTGCTCGTTAACACCGCCTCATTGAGGCGGGTTTAACGAGTACCAAGTAGCTATGTTTTAAGGAGAAAAAAAACACCAGAGCGCGCAGTCAGTGGCATGCCATCGCAAATCCCCACGGTTTTTTCCACAGTCGGGAGCTAAACGCATCACGTGAATGAAGACCCCCTCTAAACCCCACTTCATACAGAGAAAACTCGGGTTATTGGGGGTATACATTATTTTTCTTATTTCTGCTCCAAAACATGGGTTGTGGGTACTCGTTAGAACCGCCTCACTGAGGCGGTTCTTACGAATACCCTCAACCTATGTTTTGAGCATTTATAAGAAAACTATCAAGGATTTTCATCGGGAAAGTAGCCATTCTGGAGATGTGAAAAATGCACTATGTCATATGGGGATGTTATCGTAATGGGTTTGCTCTTGCACGACCTCATCGTGTAAGGAAGTCATGTACCAAATCTGGTTGCATTCCATCCAGTGGCCTTGGAGAGCCAACTTGGAGACAAATGTCACATGCGGACAAATGACCGGACGAGGCGTTCCCAATATCCCCTAACGCTTAAGCGCAGGGATAACTAGGTAAATAATATTTACCCATAATAAGCCGACACTTCTCTGTATAAAGTGGGGTTTACACATATATTCATTGCATGGACTTGCTAATGCATGACGATAACACATCCGTGCAACATAGTGCATTTTTCACATCTCCAAAATGGCTACTTTTCTGATGAAAATTTGTCATATTTTTGTTATTTTTACTTCAAACATAGGTTGTAGGTGCTCGTCAGAACCGCCTCATTGAGGCGGTTCTAACGAGTACCTACAAACATAGGTTGTAGGTGCTCGTTTGAACCGCCTCATTGAGGCGGTTCTAACGAGTACCTAAAACCTATGCCTTGGGTCAGAAATAAGAAAAATACTGTATACCCCCGTAAACCCCAGTTTTCTCTATATAATGTGGGGCTTATAGGGGTGTTCATTTCACGGACTTGTTACGTGATGGTCTTCTCCAGACTTTCGGATGATTCTTTAAACCGAGGTCCCGTCTCCGTATGACCTTAGCTGTTGGTGGGACGTAAAACTTAAACCCACTCACTCACTCACGTGATGGTGATGCGACGTTTATCCTGCTAGATTATCAACGATCAATAAGAATTTTAATACTTCCAGCATGACAATTCTCGTACTCTGTTCAGTTGAGCATGAAAAATAAATTTTCGTATAACTTTGTTTCAGTCTGTGCTCTGCGCAAGAATGGCACGTGTCATAATTTCCTGTACGTGATGAACGGTGGCTGTCGGCGCGCTAACCAGAGGTATACTTGGGATCACTGTCCGCGTTACCAGATGTGTTGCTACACGGAGCAAACTTCTGTGTGCAACCCAAATGGCCCTGGAACAGGTTCAAGGTATTAGTAATAATATAATTACTTAGCCCTTATTTAGAGGTATTAACCCTTATCTTGCTGAATATTCATTTAATCCACACCCATTTCTGTCTATCAGCCAATCAAATTACTTGATGTAATTTATTGCTACAAATTCATAAATTGAATGCCAAACACTGTAGATCCTGATCAGATGGCTTCTTCAGAAGCCATCTGATCTGGATCTACACTGTTTGCAAAGATAGGGGTTGTCGTGAACAGCAAGATAAGGGTTAAGTCTTCAAAATTGTCACATGGAGAGGTAAATCACCTGTGTCCCGGACGGAATTCTAACGCAAAACTGACTATTTACTTTCCCAAATGCCAATTGTCAATACGCCCCCGCCCATAGGGGCTTGAAGAAATCTATGGGCTGCATGATGCTTCCACGCAGAGCTGAATCCGGCCCGCACACTAGTACTGGTAAACCGCTTAGAGGATCTAAGCCTGTCCAGGAACCGCGGTGCGAGGCGGACCGTCTATGCTAATAAACCCTATTGGTTTCATTGGGCGACAGGGCTTGAGATGTCATTTCATCTCAATGACGGGTAAAAGTCCCACAAAATTGGAAGCAACGTCTCCAAAATGACCTTTACAGTGTTGACGGGTACGTTAAACCTCAAATCCAACAAACAAAAACTGACCGACTCGATATGACCGTAAAGTGTTGACTTCCATTCCAAACCAAACCAAACCAATGCCTGCTAAGCAACATGTAGTTTTATATAGAAAAACTGGGGTTTACAGGGACAAACCTTATTTTTCTTATTTATGCTCTAAGATATAGACTGTGGGTACTCGTTAGGTTCTAACGAGTACCCACAATCTTTATTTTGAGCAGAAATAAGAAATAAGCCTGTTTATAGTACTCGCAGACTAGCAGTGCGGGTCTCGAGATCTGCAATGTTTTCAATTTTTGTCGTATTCCTGAGATGCAGAATATTTAGGCATAGTACGTTGAATTCGTTGTCCTAACTGTGACTGTGTATATGTAACGGTCATGTCTGTTGCTTTTAAGTTAATTTTTGAAGCGAGGATAACCCTTTCTGTACCAAATGGAATCTTCCTCCTTATGTTCATTTCAAAATTTAGGGGTGTCAGGTTGTGTTTTCTTTGAAACTGATTTTGGAAATTGGCGTAACCTTTTGCAAACATTGTAGGTCCTGATCAGACGCCGCGTTCTGCGGCGTCTGATCTGGGCTTGCACTGTTTGCAAATTACCCGTTTTGGGGTTTCTGGTACTCAATGGGTTAAAGAAGCCTAGAGTGTTCAGAAAAGGGTACGCCTATCTGTTGTGTTACTTCGGTGAAACAAAAATACGCCCATTACTAACCCAAGCCTAGCCATGAAGATTTGAGGTTTAACGTCCCCGTCAACACTGTAAAAGTCATTTTGGAGACCTTGCTTCCGATTTTGTGGGACTTTTACCCGACGTTGAGATGAAATGACATCTCAAGCACTGTCGTCCATTGAAACCAATTGGGTTTATAAGCATGGACGGAGACTCGCACCACTTTGCCTGGGCAAGCTTAGATCCTCTAAGCGGTTTACCAATACTAATGTGCGGTCGGTTTCAGCTCTGCGTGGAAGCATCATGCAGCCCGGCTATCTATTTCTTCAAGTCCCGATGGGCGTGTGGGGGGGGGGGGGGGTGCGAACCTAGCATTGAAGATCCCTCGAACTTGGCTTGGACTCACTGTTTTAATCGGTCGTGCTGTAGGTTCTATGTTGTAAATGCACTGAACTTATTTTTATTGGAGGCTGAATCCACCGGAAGATAAAATATTTTTGGAATTCATCTCAAAACAGTAAATATCCCCTTAAATACGGTATCTTTAATAAACAACATCGCGTGTGCTAAAATCGTGCACAAACTGGGGTTTTAAGATCATATGGGCCCCGCCAAGCGATTTTGGTACTTATCGCCTATGCGAGCAGCGAAGATTCAGGCGAGCCTGCGCGGATGCGAGCAGCGAAGATTCAGGCGAGCCTGCGCATCCGCGCACTCGCCAGAACCTTCGCTACTCGCTCATACAAGCAGTGAATCAAGAGGAACCTTCAGACAGAAAGCCATATCCCTGGCCCCTCTGAATGGCTGGGCGTGCGCAGTTAAAGTTTGTCATGACGGAATGCTCGAAGACCCAAATTCGCTTGGCGGGGCTCATATGATAAACTGAATCTTGGATTTGTGATCCTACACAATTGAATTTAAGCCTAAAAAATAGCCGTGTTTCCGCTGGCCCGACCGACCCTGCTTCAAACTCCCGACGCTACTATTTTTATCAGTAAAAGAACAAAATACAAATTAAACACCGACCCTACCACTTTCAATTTCCGACCCTACCCAGTGTCGTCTCTGCATTTTCCATCAGTAATTTTGAGTTTTAGTACATTTTTGTAGTCTTATGCGCATTTTGTACCTTCCAAAATACAGAGCACCTAAAATGAATTATGATATACTGTGCAAGTCTAAACATGACAATTTTATTAACAAAAAACATGTACAAAAACAAAAACACACAAGAAATACAGGCCCAACCCTGTTTTTTTTTTTTTTTTCTGGAGAAAAATAAATTAATACAAAAAAGTTTCTCCTACCTGCCGACCAAATGAGTAGAAACACAGCTATTTTTATGCCTTATTAACCTGGCAATAAAATGATGAGCTTAGCTTCGTGTTCTGTCCCCTTTCCTCAACTAAGTAATACATGAGTGTTCACGTAAGAGCACGGGCAGTATTTAAATTGACCTCCGCCGGTGGTCAATTGAAAACAATTTGACTTATATCCGGAGGTCAGTTTTAACGTTTCCTGTTATTGGTATTCGTGGGTTGCAGGAAGGTCGCAGGTACGATTATTCTTGATCTAAAGCATATCTTAAAAATCGGAGAATGTTAGTCTATCAGTTTTTGCACATGCATGTTCATACCAAGTGTTTTTGAAAAGTTTTCAGTCGTTTCGTCGCAATCATTTTTGTCCCGCACGCTTAGTGGTGGAATCGAAAGTAGAAAGTCAGCAAACACGGGTGAATTTGCTCTGATTGTCCAATGACAACCTTCCAGTGAGCAATTATTGTTGCAGTCAGATACGGCGATACCATAACTACTCCGAAGACATACTTTTATAAATCTACACGTTTTCCCTACAATGTTCAGGCCATTTTTGCATCGGAGGTCAATTTGTACATGAGGTGGTCAGTTTGACTTATGGAGATTATAATGGAAAATACTTTTTGAATGAAAATCACGCAATATGATTCTTTTTGTCGTTTTGGGGTTATGTTTAGTATAAAGCTTTTGGATCCGTTTTCTGGAAAGAGTGACAGCCAAATTCAGGCTGCCAGTGTACTCAAACTTCACAGTATCTTTACAAATAGCCTTTTCGGAAACAGTTGATCAGACGCACACCAGGTGCACATTATCGCGTGCTAATCTTAATCTTTTGAACTTTCTTCAGAGATTCGTCACAATGGGTGAAACATGGGTCCATCATTTTACTCCAGAGGCCAAACAACAATCGAAACAAACGAAGCACCCTGTCACCCCGCCGAAGAAGGCAAGGACTGTTCCATCAGCTGGGAAGGTTATGGTCTCGGATTTTAGGGATGCAGATGGTATTTTGCTGATAGATTATCTCTTAAAGGGACAAACAATCAATGGCACAAGCTATGCTTCACTTCTGACGCAGTTAGGGAAAATATTAAACTTAAGCGCCGCGGAAAGCTTACTTAAGGTGTGTTGTTCCATTAGGACAATGCTTCTGGAGTCATGGAGTAGAGTCATGCAACGGAGAGATTAAGTGGAGGCTGGGGTCAAATTTTGGAGCCGTCGCAGTACATGTACATGCATAAACGGAGCCTATGCAATTGGCGTAGCCTAACATTTTCACCAAAATTTGACTCTACACTCCATTCCGATATCTTTTCTAAGATTCAGCTCCAAGACTCCAATGCATAAAAATATAGTTACAGTGCCTCTGTGTATTCTCTGTGGTGGAGTCAAAGAGTGGAATGCTGTAGTGTGTTGGCGTCTGGCGTCAGATAGAGCATATTTTGTATAACCGGATATATCATTACCTTGATCTAAATGTTTCACGATTTTTTTGCTTCAAACTCTAATCTGTAGAATTCATATGACAGATTGTGAATAGGAGCACTGTCCTTATGGAACAATATATCTTTAGTGAGCATTCCGCGGCGCTTAAGTTTAATATATTTCCATAACTGCGTCAGAAGTGAAGCATAATATGTGCCATTGATTTTTTTTGGAAATAATCTATCAGCAGAATACCATCTGCATCCCTGACAACTGAGGCCAGAAGCTTCCCAGATGTTGGTACAGTCTTTGCCTTCTTTGGCGAGGTAAGCCAGGCTACTTCCATTGTTTCGATTGTTTTTGGCCTCTGGAGTAAAACGATGGACCAATGTTTCACCCATAGTGACGAATCTCTGTAGAAAATTAAAAAAGATTAAGATAAGCAAGCGATAATGTGCGACTGGTGTGCTTCTGATCAACTGTTTCCGAAGAGGCTATTTGTGAAGTTCGAGTACACTGGCTGTTCCGTCTTTCCAGAAAACGGACCCAATGACTTTATACTAAACATAACTCCAAAACGACATAAAGAACCATATTTCATGATTTTCATTCAAAAATCATTTTCCGTTATAATATCCATTAGTCAAATTGACCACCTCATTTTCATATTGACCTCCGATGCAAAAATGGCCTTAACATTGTAGGGAAAACGTGTAGATTTATAAAAGTATGTCTTGGAAGCAGATATGGTATCGCGGTATCTGACTTCAACAATAATTGCTTGTTTGTTTGTTTGATTTGAGGTTTAACGTCCCCGTCAACACAGTACAGGTCATTTTGGAGACGTTGCTTCCAATTTTGTGGGACTTTTACCCGACATTGAGATGAAATGACATATCATGCCCTGTCGTCCAATGCAACCAATAGGGTTTATAAGCATGGACGGTCCGCCTCGCACCGCGGTTCCTGGACAGGCTTAGATCCTCTAAGTGGTTTACCAGTACTAGTGTGCGGACGGTTTCAGCTCTGCGTGGAAGCATCATGCAGCCCATCTATTTCTTCAAGCCCCGATGGGCGGGGGCGGGCAACAATAATTGCTCACTGGAAGCTTATAATTGGACAATCAGAGCAAATTAACCTGTGTTTGCTGACTTTCTACTTTCGATTTCACCACTAAGCGTGCGTGACGAAAATGACTGCGAAGAAACGACTGAAAACCTTTCAGTTTTCAATAACACTTGGTATGAACATGCAGGTGCAATAAAACTAATAGAATAACATTCTCCGATTTTTTAAGATATGCTTTTGATCAAGAATAATCTTACCTGTGACCTTCCTGCAACCCACGCATACCAATAAAAGGAAACGTTCAAATTGACCTCCGGATAAAAGTCAAATTGTTTTCAATGGACCGCCGGCGGAGGTCAATATGAATGTTTACTGCCCGTGTAAGAGTCCCATAGCAACACATAAGGTCGGTTGTTCGTGATGATTGTCAATTTTCCATGAAAACTCGTGTTGTGGGTATTCATTAGAACCGCTTCAGATATTTTTGCTCAAAAGTTAACCAGGCCATTTTTTCATTATTCCATAACAGCCTTTCAAGATTCAAGGCAATATTTTAAACAGTTTCCAAAATACATTATGATAACTCACCAGTACGACACAGTGCATTGTTCATATTTCTTAAGTGGAAAATTCGTGACAGTTTTCTTATAACTGCTCAAAACATAGGTTTTGGGTGCTCGTTGGAACCGCCTCATTGAGGCTGTTCTAACGAGTACCCACAACCTATGTCTTCGAGCAGAAACCTGATCAACTTTGTGAAAAAACTTTCTTCTTGAGTTATTGCCCTTTGAACACTGCGTCACTTGAACCTTGTATGCAACACATCACGTGAACACGACCGTGAAATGAAGACCCCGCTAACCCCACTTCATATAGAGAAAGATTGGGTTTACGGGGGTATACATTATCCTTTTCTTATTTCTGCTTCAACTCGGTCATAGGTTGTGGGTTCCCGTTTTCTTTTTTCACAAAGTTGATCAGGTCATCTGCTCAACATCCCTTATCAGCCAATTACGAGAACACGCCTATACAAATACATTGTAAACTTTAACCGCCGAAAAATACACGAAACATATTGGATGAAAAATTGTAATATTTTTCTTATTTCTGCTCAAGATATAGAGGCGGTTCTAACTAGTACCCACAATCTATATTTTAGAGCAGAAATAAGAAAAATAAAGTATAACCCTGTCAAGAGCACATTAGACAAGAGCATCTAGCTTCTGCTATAGGTATGCTATTCACCGTGTGGGTGCCAGTCTAATCTGATTGGTTGAACAAATTCAGTGTTTTACTGAGGTTTCAGAGTCCATTGAGAAATACTGTTTAAAATACCTGTCAGTAATGATTCCCAGCTGTTTGTTTTATTGCTTTTGCTGAGAAACCCTTTAACCACTCTGCTACATACAGAACGTGCCTTATGCAAAATGTGCCTTAATATGTCTCATAGGTTTGTTTGTTTGATTTGTGGTTTAACGTCCCCGTCAGCAATGTAAAGGTCATTTTGGAGACGTTGCTTCCAATTTTATGGGACTTTTACCCGACATTGAGATGAAATGACATCTCAATCCCTGTCGCCCAATGAAACCAATATACACATGGACGGTCCGACTCGTACCGCTTTGTCTGGGCAGGCTTAGATCCTCTAAGCGGTTTACCAGTACTCGTGTGCGGCAGGTTTCAGCTCTGCGTGGAAGCATCATGCAGCCCATCAATTTCTACAAGCCCCGATGGGCCGGGGCCGCTGTCTCATAGGTACTCATGTTGTAATGTGAATAGTTATGACAAGTCTGTTATTATTATTATTATTATTATTATTATTATTATTATTATTATAATAATTATTATTATTATTATTATTATTATTATTCAATTTCATTTTTTTTTTCGAATTCAAAGTTGAATTTTATTTTCAGTGACCCTATACCAGACCCATCATTCCCAGGCCAAGGAGCTGGGACAGACCCATCATTTCCAGATCCAAACGCTGGGACAGGACCATCATTTCCCGATCCAAACGCTGGGACAGGTCCATCATTTCCCGATCCAAACGCTGGGACAGGTCCATCATTTCCAGGTTCAGGCGCTGGGACAGATCCATCATTTCCCGGTTCAGGCGCTGGGACAGATCCATCATTTCCAGGTTCAGGCGTTGGGACAGGTCCATCATTTCCAGGTTCAGGCGCTGGGACAGGTCCATCATTCCCAGGTTCAGGCGCTGGGACAGGTCCATCATTTCCAGGTTCAGGCGCTGGGACAGGTCCATCATTTCCAGGTTCAGAACCTGGTGGCGTGCCATCTGGTGGTGGAGGTAAATAGACTAATATTTCTTGCACACTAGACAAGGATATCCGTGGTTTTACCCTGGGATAGAAATTTATGTTCTGACCCTGGTGTTCCGACCCAGGCAACTAACATAAATGCGCTTCAATTCTATTCAACTGCCGGAACTACTTCCGCACTACTTTATTTTGTAAACAATACATGTGCCAGCTGTCAAAACTAACCGGAGGTGTTGTGCAAGAAAAAGAATCCAATATGGGGTTCTGTTGCAGATGGGCGTTTCCAACTCTCGGGATGACCGTACTGAGCGGAACCTCGGCGTAGCCTCGGTTCCGCTCAGCATGGTAATCCCTCGGGTTGATAACGCTCATCTACAACAGAAAACCCCATATCAGATTCTTATAATACACCTTCCAGAGAGGCAACTCTTTCAAAAGTAATTTCTATCGACGCGGTGGTTCTAATGAATACCCACAACATAGATTTATATGCAGAAATAAGGAAACCTAAGATCCTCTAAGCGGTTTACCAGTACTATTGTGCGGTCGGTTTCAGCTCTGCGTGGAAGCATCATGCAGCCCATCTATTTCTTCAAGCCCCGATGGGCGGGGGCGGTGGTCATAGTGTAGATTACATTTTATTTTCATTATAGTCTACAGTGTATCATCTAGTCCGTTGGGATGTGGAATTATAAAAGTGTTTGAGGGTAATTGAGGAGGCGTGATTGGCCGAAACTAGCTAATCTGTCAAAGAAATTCGTCTTCACTCCACAATTATCAATATGAACTTGCTGTGAAACTTCAATAAACAAGTAAATTGAAACGGAAATTTATACGTATATCTTCCCTGTCTACCTAATGACTATATGTACTCGTGTACTCTATACTCGTGTGCGGCAGGTTTCAGCTCTGCGTGGAAGCATCATGTAGCCCATCTATTTCTTCAAACCCCCCTGGGCGGGGGCCGCTGTCTCAAAGGTACTCATGTTGTAATGTGAATAGTTATGACAAGTCTTTTATTATTATTGTTATTATTATTGTTATTATTATTGTTCAAATATCATTTTTGTTTTCGAATTTAAACTCGAATTTTATTTTTACAGTGACCCTAGACCAGACCCATCACCATCATTCCCAGGTCAAGGCGCTGGGACAGACCCATCATTTCCTAATCCAAACGCTGAGACTGGTCCATCATTTCCAGGTTTATTAACCTGTATATTATAAACTCTATGTTAAACTATATATTATAAACAACATATTAAACTATATGTTTAATAAAAGCTGTGAGAGCACTGGTGGGTCGATAGGCGGTAAAAATGATCATGACCAGTGACAAATTATAGCATTATTCGGATGATAAGTTTCGTGAAAACTCAGTGCGATTTCGTAAAGGAGTACGTTATCATCTTGTAACAGTCAATCCCGTGGTGCAATCAAATAAGCATTGTCCACTATTGCCAAAGGGTAACGGCGCTTCGGTAATGATTAGTATAACGGTAAAGTCTGTCCTGCCAGCCAATGATGGGTATGATAATGATAACGGTACAACCTGTCAAACCTGCCTGTGGTGGTTTATTCTTTCACGTCACTGTCAACTTATCTTCCGAGAGCAGTACTTTAAAATTTCGTTTAACCGTTACTTTCCTGTACTGTTATCACCTCATCTATTTTTTGCTCCCAGCTTGCACATTGTCAATATTGGAAAAACAGGTAACCAGACCCCCCCCCCCCTGACCTTGAAAGGTCAGGGGGTCTGGTTACCTGTCTTTCCAACACTGATACCCTTCAGACTAAGAACCAGGAGATAATGCAAATAAGGTGAATAGGCATCGATTGAACCGTCTCAAAATTTTGAGGCGGGTCTAAAATGTACTCTTAATCTATCTTCTATCTTCTTATACTGAGTCGGTTATATTTGGCCATGTCTATGTCTGAAGCAAGAATAAGAAAAAAATATCATAAATTTCCACCAGAAACTATTGTCACATTAAGATAACACACCCGCGGGACATAGAGCATTTTCTGATAAAAATCCGTTATAATTGTCTTATTTTTACTGCAAACATAGGTTGAGGGTGCTCGTTAACTTGTCACGGACTTGTTAACGTGATAGATTTCTAGAGTCATGCAAGATAGCATTATCTCACACGGGTGCGTTGTCTTAATGTACAGTGCAGTTACAAGTAGGGGTGCCAGGCTTGATGTATAAGGTAACTGAGGAACAACAGTCAGGTTATTTATCTCCCTTTGTAATCTATACAAGTATAGCGACCCTAATATGCGAAATATCTAAAAAAAAAAAGGTTATGGGTACTGGTTAGAATCGCCAATGAGGCAATACTACCAAGTACCCACAACATAAGCATCTAACCAGATATAAGTTAATTATCCATCAAATAATTCGTTACTCGCCCATATCTTTACTGCTGTTAGAGGATACGTTGAAAGTGACGTCAGCGAATGTTTTGTTGTAGAGCATTGTGCACTTTTGTCAAGAGGTAACGACGCTTCGGTTTTGTTTATTTGTTTGATTTGAGGTTTAACGTCCCCGTAAACACAGTATATGTCATTTATGAGACGTTGCTTCCAATTTTGTGGGACTTTTACCAGACATTGAGATGAAATGACATCTCAAGCCCTGTCGCCCAATGAAACCAATAGGGTTTATAAGCATGGACCGCGGTTCCTCGCACCGCGGTTCCTAGACAGGCTTAGCTTCTCTAAGCGGTTTACCAATACTAGTGTGTGGACGGTTTCAGCTCTGCGTGGAAGCATCATGAAGCCCATCTATTTCTTCAAGCCCCGATGGGTGGGGACGGAACGACGCTTCGGTAATGATAACCATAACGGTATGATAATGATAAGGGTACAACCTGTCAAACCTACCTTTTGTTGGTATTTTCTTTTACATCACTGTCTACTTATCCTCGTACGTGCCAATGTTTTGTAAATGCTAGAGATTTAAAGAATATTTTAAAATATTTCAGGTAACTGCGTATACAATGGTGTCAGGCGTTCTTCTGGGGCCTTATTTCCTGACGTGGATGGGTGTAACACGTGCCAGTGTACAATATTAGGCGTCATGTGCTCCTCTAACACGTGCTAATCTCGCCAAGTCAGTGAACTGTAATGATCCTTTCGCCCTTGAGTTTCCGGAATGGAGTCTTCTATTTTTGAATTTGGACATCTCCATGCTTGTAGATAGATGTTACTTTCAAAATCACTCACCTGACAAATGGCGTTACTTCATATCAACGTCGATGCAACGTCATGACGTTATCTCGATGATGTTACGACGTGGCATAAACACTGTGTCCGTTGGGCATTAACATGATGACAAATAGTATATATAGCATGAACAGATGAAGGGACGTCGTCTCATTTGGATCTTCACTTTGACGAGCTCTGTATCTGTACTGGTCTGTGGTGTTTGTTTTACTTGAGGTTTAACGTCCCCGTCAACACTGTAAAGGTCATTTTGGTGACGTTGCTTCCAATTTTGTGGGACTTTTACCCGACTTTGAGATGAAATGACATCTCAAACCCTGTCGCTCAATTAAACCAATAGGGTTTATAAGCATGGATGGTCCGACACTCGCACCGCTTTGCCTGGGCAAGCTTAGATCCTCTAAGTGGTTTACCAGTACTCGTGTGCGGGTCGGATTCAGCTCTGCGTGGAAGCATCATGCAGCCCATCTATATCTTTAAGCCCCGACGGGCGGGGGCCGTCTGTGGTGTTGAAAGGGTTCAGATTTGTGTGCACCTTTAACATATGATTAAACTCTTATGCATCGATATATTTCATAGGTGTACACCTCTTCATAGTACACTGACATGCCTTAGTAGTGCTTGTGTTTATTTTTGTCCCGATTCCAACATATATATTTATAAATTTTGTTTTACGGCCTTTTCAGGATTAGTTCACTTATACTGAGCCAATCGTTAATCAGAGGCTAGGGAAAACCGGAGTACACGGAAAATAACGTTTGACCTTCTGCTGCAGAACGCACATATTACCCTAACGCGCCTCGAAGACGGAGGTGAGAGACCTAATGTTCAAGAGTCATTGGGCTTAAGCACAAGCCAATTTCAGAACATTAATTGGTGCAATATGGACACATTGTTTACATATGGGCCCCGTCAAGCGATTTTGGTACTTATCGCCTATGCGAGCAGCGAAGGTTCAGGCGAGCCTGCGCATCCGCGCAGTCTCGCCAGAACCTTCGCTGCTCGCTCATACAAGCAGTGAATCAAGAGGAACCTTCAGACAGAAAGCCATATCCCTGGCCCCTCTGAATGGCTGGGCATGCGCAGTTAAAATTTGTCATGACGGAATGCTCGAAGACACAAATTCGCTTGGCGGGGCTCATTTTGTTTATATCACTTGTTTGTACATACATGTACTCTTGTCGGAAGATAAGTTGAAAGTGACGTCAGCGAATGTTTTTGTTATAAAGAATTGTCCACTGTTGACAAAGGGTAACGACGTTTCGGTAATGCTAATTATCGCGGTATAGTCTGTCTTGCCAGCCAATGATGGGTATGATAATGATAACGGTTCAACCTGTCAAACCTACCCGTGGTGGTATACACTTTTACGTCACTGTCTACTTATCCATACTGTTGTCGGAGGATAAGATGATAGTGACGTAAAAGAGTATACCCCCACAGTTAGGTTTCACCGGTTGCACCGTTATCATTATCATACCCATCATTGGTTGGCAAGACAGGCTATACCGTTATAATTATCATTACCGAAGCGTAGTTACCTTTTGACAACAGTGGACAGTGCTAAATAACAAAAAAAAAAACATTCGCTTACGTCACTTTCAACTTATCTTCCGACAACAGTATATAATGGAGTTTTTGCCATTGTTGTCATTGATGGCTGTACCACATGTCGATGTACGACTGTATAACCTCTATTAAGCAGACACCCATAGAAACTCCAGAACTGACTGTTTAAAGGCGGCTGTTCAGCAGAGGGAAATTACTTGAGATGATGTTTGACCTGATACAGACGGAGTGCTAGCTGAAGATAGCTCAATATGGATGTATGAAAAGAAATATAAATGATTAAGCGAAATTAACGCATATTCCTATATTTACTTCCATTTTTTGGCATTATGCAAATATGTTATGGAAGCTTGGGCACGTTTTCGAGCCAAACCTTAACCGGGGATGGACGAAAACCTGAGTAGCCAGAGATAAACCGTTTGACCTTATTGCAGAACTTGGCTCAAATCCAAAGTAGTGAGTGACCTTAGGTTTACGGTTCCTCACTACATTTTAGGTTCTGAATAATCATATTTGTTAACAATAATAACCTAACATGTCTTTGTAAATGCATTACGATAACATACCCGTGCGCAATAGTGCATTTTATCACATCTCAAAATGGCTACGTTTTGATGAAAATCCGTGACATTTTTCTTATTTATACTGCAAACATAGGTTATGGGTGCTCGTTAGAACCGCCTCATTGAGGCGGTTCTAACGAGTACCCACAACCTATATCTTGGAGTAAAAATAAGAAAAATAATGTTTACCCCCGTATACCCCAGTTTTCTATATACAAAGTGGGGTGTAAGGGGGTGTTCATTTCACGGATTTGTTCACGTGATGTAAGTATATAAACGCAAAAACTTTGGGTATTTGGGAAAACCGAAAACAAACTTTTACCGGAAATAACCGAAAACAAATTCTCATAACCGAAAACAAACTATATCACCAATTATACCATGATTATTGTACATTTAGACATATACATGTTTAAATGCTATGTAAACAGATAATATGGCCAAGTTTGGGAGAATAATTTGAAATAATAACGATTTTATTGCATTTTTTATATAATCTTCATAGATAGACCGGGATCTACACTGCTTGTACTAACTGTTTGCCTTGTTGCTTGTGATCTAAATGAATAAATTATACTTTGAAACTTTATTGTTTGATAGTCAGAAATGTTTGTGACTAAAACAATTTATAAAGCAGGATTCTGCTTAAGAAATTTAGTCAAAATGGTTTAACTGGCTGGTCATCAGGAGGTCCAAGGTTAGGTAACTGCCAAGCCAGTAACATCAGGATCTACACTGATTGTACTTACTGCCTGCCATGTTGTTTTTGATTTAAATGAGTACATTATAGCTTGTACTTTGATAGTTAGGAATGGGTGTGACTAAATTTATTTATTCAGAAGGATACGGCTTTAGAAAGTTTGTATACTATATATATATACGTCTCACTGGTCATCAGGAGGTCAATGGTTTGATAACGGCCCTGCTAGGAACATGTTTTCATGAAGATTGATCATTAAATCCTTTCAAGTGTGACACTTCCTTCTGTTCATCCAAGAACGGCAGTTATCAGTTTTATAACGAAAGAATCTGCACGGGACTAGTTAACAGTATAGGTGGCTAAGCCTATCCAGGAAAACGTGATTAAGTAATTGACTCCCTTGATAAGACTACATAGTGTTGACAGGCCTTTTAAACTTTAAGAAACACATCAGTGGAATAGAGTGCATTCTTTCATATCTCCAAACAATCATTTTTATTGGTTATTGTTTCTTTGTTTGTTTGATTTGTGGTTTAACGTCCCCGTCAACACTGTAAAGGTCATTTGGGAGACGTTGCTTCCAAATCTGTGGGACAATGAGATGAAATGACATCTCAAGCCCAGGCGCCCAATGAAACCAATAGGGTTTATAAGCATGGACGGAGCGACTCACACGGTATTGCCTCCGTAGGCTTAGATCTTCTAAGCGGTTTACCAGTACTCGTGTGCGGGTCGGTTTCAGCTCTGCGTGGAACATCATGTAGCCCATCTATTTCTTCAGGCCCCGATGGGCGGGGGCTACTTTTTTTATTGGTTATGATATATGATTTGTTCTCATTATACAAAATTTCTAAAGCCGTATCCTGCTGATCCTGAGGTTACTGGTTGGGCAATTAGCTAACCTGGGACCTCCTGATGGCCAGCCAGATGAACCATTTTGACTAAATTTCTTAAGCAGAATCCTGCTAAATAAATTGTTTTAGTCACAAACATTTCTGACTATCAAACAATCAAGTTACTAAGTACAATGTATTCATTTAGATCACAAACAACAAGGCAACAAGTTAGAACAAGCAGTGTAGATCCCGGTCCATCTATGAAAATCGTATAAAAAAGGCAATAAAATTGTTATTATTTCAAATCATTCTCCCAAACTTGGCCATATTATCTATTTACATCGCATTTAAACATGTATATATCTAAATATACTATAATCATGATATAATTGGTGATATAGTTTGTTTTCGGTTATGAGAATTTGTTTTCGGTTATTTCCGGTAAAAGTTTGTTTTCGGTTTTCCCAAATACCGAAAAACTTCTTATTCGAAAGTCACCGCTTTAGTAATTTATTGCATTTTTCCTTGGTTTCGAAAAAAAAATGATATCTGAAGCCACCGAACCACAATCAGTAAAACCAAATACTATAATCGAAATGTAACCTAATGTAGCTTTTAGGCATTGCAAGTAAAATATCTGGATAATATTAAAAAACTTAACGAATCCCAAAATTTCCAAAAACATGCTGTGTTTGAGAAACACTCATACCCCCGGACAGCGCATGTGTAATATGAAAGCCATATCACCAGCCATTCAAAATGTATAACCAATGTTCGAGTGAGTGAGTGTATTTCAGGTTTACGTCCCATCAACTGCTAAGGTCATACGGAAACGGGACCTTGGTTTAAAGACTCATCCGAAAGTCTTGAGAAGCCGGGGATCGATCCTGCAATCCCTGGTTTATCAAACGAGTAGCATAACCACTACACCACAGAGGCTTCTTAACCAATGTTCAAATTTTTAAAAAGGAGGCCAAGGTCTCAAGGTGACAAGGGATGCAAATGTGAAATATGAAAACCAGTCGAAAGTTATGGCCAATGTTAGAGTTTTTAAAAAGTCGGTCCAACGTCGAGGTCAAAGTCACAGCGTCAAAAATATGGCACCACTTGAAAGATCTTGTGACAAGGTATGCAAATGTGAAATATGAAAGCCATATCACCTACCAATCGAAACGTATGGTCAATGCTAACGTTTCTAAAAATAGGTCAAGGTCAAACGTCAAGATCTTGTAACAAGAAAAGCACATGTGAAATATCAGTTGCCATTCAAAAGTTATGCCTGATGTTAAAGTTTTTGAGGACAGACTGACAGACAGACAGACAGACAAACAGACAGACCAAAAACTATATGTCCAGGAATCTTTGATTCCGGTGGCATAAAACATTAAATTAACTATTTCAAATTTAACATTAGGCACGCAGTCTGTCTTATAAAAGCTTTAACACAGGCCATAACTTTCGATTGGTAAGTGACATGGCTTTCATATTTCACACGTGCATTCCTTGTCACAAGACCTTTCCAGTGGTACCGTAATTTTTGACATTGTGACCTTGACCTTGACGTTTGAATTATTTTTAAAAACTGTAACATTGGCCATAACTTTCGATTGGTAAGTGATAGGACTTTCATTTTTCAAATGTGCATTCTTTATCATAACATCTTGCCGGTCATGCCACAATTTTGACCTAATGACAATGACCTTTCATCTTAGTGTTAGGTAAAAGTTCCACAAAATTGGAAGCAACGTCTCTAAAATGACCTTAATAGTGTTGACAGCGACTTTAAACCTCAATTCAAACATTTTTTGTTTTTCTATTTTAAGTATCTGCGACTATCTTGTTCAGCAGAGTGGAACAATTTGAACAATTTTGAAAAGCTGGTCACCCAAAAAGCATTCCCTTGAAATCATTTTTAAAGCAGAACGGTTTATGCAATTATGGTAGGTCACCCAAGGAACTTTCCTGTGAAATTATTTCGAAATTCATCCACTGGTTAAGGAGAAGCTGTCGTTTGAAGTTTTTGTTGTTTTTTCTATTGTTTGCTCTGGTGGCCATCTTGTTCAACCGAACGGAACGGATTGAGTCATTTTAATTGAGGGGAACTCAAGGAACATTCTCGTAGAAGTATTTCGAAATCCGAGCACTGGTTAAGAGGAAGAAGTTGTTTTCTATTTTTAGCTCTGGTGGCCATTTTGTTCACCCGAGCGAAACGGTTTAATCAATTTTGGAGAGGGTAATCCATGGAACATTCTTGTGAAATTGTTTAAAAATCTGTCACGCAGTTTTGGAGAAGAAGTCGTTTAAAGCAAAATTCGGGACGGACGAATGGACGACCGACAAATGTGAGCTAAAAAACATGTCAAAGAATTTTCTGGTTTTAAAAGCAGTTAGGCATTTTGAAAGCAAGCTTTTTTCCGAGTCGGTAGTATTTGATGTGAACTACTGATCTACAGTTCTGTTAGGAACTTTTGAAAAGTCTAGACAGCGGTTTCATTTTTTTCCTGCGAGACTAAAAATTGGAGAAATGCATTTATTTTCAAAGGCAGAGGGGATGTTGTTAATGCAAGATAGAATTTGCTTACATATCCGGTAGTACCTCCAAACGTTTGTCTTCTGCAATATGCACTTTAAAAGGAAATTAGGATCATATTATGGGGAAAAACAAACATGCAAAGCAGTGGCATATATTTTTCTCATGCAAATTTACTGAAGAGCCTTAAAAAGTAAACGGTCATGGAAGTCCCCGTGTTCATATGATAAAAAGAACTTCTCTTGTTCAGAGACATATTCTGATATCAGACCCCTAATGATTTCATACGCAATTTATGTAACACATCTCGAAAACACGCCTATATAATTTTGACCCCCTTGAACCCCACATTTATATAGTGAAACTGATGTTTACAGGTGAATTTCTGCTATAGAATATAGATTATTGGTATTCGTTAGAACGAGTACCCACAATCGATATTTCGATCAGAAATAAGAACAAAATATCAGAATTTGTCATAATAAAATTTTCTTTTTCAGCGGTAAAGTTTACAATGTATTTGTAAATGGGTGTTTTCGAAATGTTGCCAAACAGTGAAATCTGTTTATTGCAAATGAATCTTATAGTAAGGCCTGCAACTCCTACCTTACCGCTCTGCATACTGGGTATTTCATAGCAGACGAAATTTTGAAATATTTGTCTCATTTTTTTCCAGAAAACAGAATTTGACATTTCATGCAAATTGTCTTTAATTTGCATGAGGTGTCAAGTCCTCTTTTCTGGGAAAATAAGAACAATTTGTCGTCTGCTGAATTAGCCGAGAAAGTGGTAAAGGTTGGATTATCTACTAGGTAGATTATGCATAGCCTTATCCATAGCTTATAGGTTTTTAGCTCACCAGAGCCGAAGGCTCCGGGGGAGCTTAATAGGATATGCAGTTGTCCGTCGTCGTCTGCGTCTGCGTCGTCTGGCATCAACACTTTCAAACGACATCTCCTCTGAAGCCACTGGGCCGATTGGGCCCAAATTTTATGTGTAGCATCCTTGGGCTGGGGGATTGAAAGTTTGTGTTTCTTTATCAAAATCGGCTCATTAGTTTGGTTGCTATGGCAACTTGTAGTTTCCATAGACTTATAATTGGGGAAAATTGAAAAATGGCATCAACTGCTAAGCCTCTGCAGATATTTGGACAAAACTTTCATAGATATGTTCCATAGGCAATCTACTATCTGCTTTATGATTTTAGGACTTGTGCTCGTTTTTATTGGTTGCCATGGAAACCAAAATGCAAAAAAAATAGACAAAAAATACTTAAAAAATCATCTCCGCAGAAACCATATGCTCTAGGAGGCTGAGACTTAATGAAAATATTTTTGCCTTTACAGGTTTTGTGTGTTTGATGAATTTTGGTCTTAAGTTTTGTTGCTATGGCAACTTAAAGTTTCCATTGACTGGGGAAATGGGGAAAACTGAAAAATGGCATTTACTGCCAAGTCATTGAAGATATTTTGACAAAACTTACATAAACATGTTCCTTGAGTATACTTCTCTCAGCCATATGCTTTTATGTCAACCTGGGGGTCCCCTAGGTTCTGCCGGGGCTATGCCCCGCCCCCTCCACTTCATAAAACGCCTTATATCTCAGAAACCTTACAGATCCCAACCCCTAAACCATATATATTCTTGTTCCTTATGACAAGATGCATTAAGTGAAACCAACCTGGGGGTTCCCCCGGGATGTGCCTGGGACATGCCCTGTCCCCTTTATTTCATACAAGAATTCCGCCGAAGGCTATGTCGCGCCTGTTGGGGCGCAAAGTCACCCAACCATGATATGTAGGTCAAGGTCAAACATAGATGCTTGCACAAAAGTTTCCATTCTTAAATTCAAGCCTGTATTAAGTATCATTAAGCTCTAATAATTCTTGAGAAATGAACATAACCATTAGGGTGAACGCTAGGGTGGTCGCAATATTTTACAATGTCGGTGAACCATGAAATGTAGGTCAAGGTCAAATATAGATGCTTGCATTTAAGTTGCCATCCACAGATACAAGTTTGTACCAAGTATCATTAATGTAGCTCTAAGAGTTCTTGAGAAATAAACTTGACCATTAGGGTGAACGCTAGGGTGGTCGCAATATTTTACAAAGTCAGTGAAGCATGAAATGTAGGTCAAGGTCAAATATGGATGCTTGCATTTAAGTTAACATACCCAGATACAAGTTTGTACCAAGTATCATTAATAAAGCTCTTATAGTTCTTGAGAAATAAACTTGACCATTAGGGTGAACGCTAGGGTGGTCGCAATATTTTACAAAGTCAGTGAACCATGAAATGATGGTCAAGGTCAAATATGGATGCTTGCATGTAAGTTGTCATCCCCAGATACAAGTTTGTACCAAGTATCATTAATGAAGCTCTTATAGTTCTTGAGAAATATACTTGAACCTCAGGGTGAACGCTGGGGTGGTCGCAAATGTTGACGCCTTGACAAACGGACGGACGGACGAACGGACGGAAAACCGGGCGCCTATATCGCGCCATGCTAATAGCAGGCGCGACAAAAATGCCATTTATCTCAGAAACCATTCAGATCCCCACCCCTAAACTATATATATTCTTGTTCCTTATGCTAAGATGCATTAAGTGACACCAACCTGGGGGTCCTCCGGGATGTGCCGGGGACATGCCCAACCCCCTCCACTTCATAAAATGCCATTTATCTCAGAAACCATTGAGATCCCCGACCCTAAACCATATATATTCTAGTTTCTTATGATAAGATGGACTCAGTGACACCAACCTGGGGGTTCCCCAGGATGTGCAGGGACAATGCCCCACCCCTTCCACTTCATAAAAGGCCCAATTTCCCAGTAACCTTAGAGATTCCCACCCCTAAACCATTTATATTCTCGTTCCTCAGTGACACCAACCTGGGGGTCCCCTGGGATTTGCGGGGGCCATACCCAACCCCCTCCACTTCATAAAAGGCTAAATATTCCAGAAACCTAACAGATCCCCATCCCAAAACCATACATATTCTTGTTCCTTATGAAAAGACACATTCAGTGACACCAACATAGGGGTCACCCAGGGTGCGCCCGGGCCATACTCCACCCCTCAACTTCACAGAAGACAATATATCTGAGAAATTGTTCAGAGCCCACCCCTTAACCATATATATTCTTGTTTCTTATGATAAGACGCATTCAGTGACACCAATCTGGGGGTCCCCTATGATGTGCTGGGGCTATGCCTTACCCACTCCACTTCGTAAAAGGCCCAATATCTTAGAAACCGTTCAGATTCCCACCCCTAAAGCATATAAATTCTTGTTCCTTATGTTAAGACGCATTCAGTGATACCAACCTAAGGGTCTCCAGGGCCAGGGCACGGGGGCTGTGCCCCCCCCCCCCCAACTCCACTTCACAAAAGGTGATATGCCTCGGAAACCATTCAGATCCCCACCCCAAACCCATATATATTCTTGTTTCTTATGATAAGACACATTCATTGAAACCAACCTGGGGGTCCCCTGGGATGTGCCCGGGCCATGCCCAGCCCCCTCCACTGCGTAAAAGGCTCAATATCTCAGAAACCATTCAGAACCCTCACCCCTTAACCATATATATTCTTGTTCCTTATGATGAGACACATTCAGTTATACCAACCTAGGGGTCTCTGGGGGTGTGCTGGGGCTATGCCCCACCCTTCCACTTCATAAAATGCCATATATCTCAGAAACTGTTCAGATCCCTACCCCTAAAATATGTATATATGTGTTCCCTATAATAAGACTCATTCACTTACATCAACATGGGGTCTCTATGTGCTAGGGCAACTGTTACGAGATGGAATAGGAAACTTCTCTGGTGCTTATGCACATCTAAATTATTTTAGTAGGTATACGGCAAGGCGGTGCGAGTGAAATATTTTAGGTGAAATACGGTAAGCAAAATGTGCTGCTCCATGCACAAGTCATGCACATATCTTACGATGTATGCATGAGTGGTTTGTGGAGATTTTTTGTACCATACAGTTGGCCGCTATAAAGGCTGATTTCTATAAAATTTGCCTGAAAATCGCCAACCGCCAAATTGTACCATATATATTTTTCATTCCAGTCCCGATGTTGTGTGTGTTCGTTTTGACGGGAGTTATACCATTGATTTATAGGGACGTTTCATCAGTTTTTCCCTAGGGGAAATACTATTTTAACGCAAATCAATTATCTACTCGATTTTTGCTATAAGGCTATGGTTGTGGACGGTATCTTCACTTTGCCACGATTTTAGCGAGCTAACACGAGTATGCATGATTTTCCGGTAGTATTCATAGGTATAAATACCCTGAAAAACGAACATTATTCAGCAGCAGGTCAAGTGCGAATAAATGCACACAGCATCGTGGCGGGACAGAGAATGACTAGACAAAAGTGCCCAGTGGGGCACGTATACCCCCGGCCAGTGCCATCACCTCAGCTGAAAATAGCAATGTCAAAAGCTTCTTTGCATATACAGGCCATATTCCATAGAATGGCCATTTTCAAGATTCAAAGGGCAATAACTATGAAAGTAGGAAAGCAAGAGTTATGGTTCATGTGTGCTGCACGTCGTCTCATGGTGTTCAACATTCGTGCGGAGTTTCATGAAAATATGTCAAGCCCTTTAAAAGTAATGGAGAAGACACGGAGATGTTAGCAGACACATAATTTACAATCTTCAAAGGGAAATAATTTGTAATGTATGCAAACAAGTTATGGTTCTTGTGTTCTGCCCATCCTATTATCTTGCTTTACATTTGTTTGAAGTTTCATGAAATTATCTCAAACGGTTTTAAAGTTACAGAGCGGACACAAGTGTATGGTAAAACTCGCAATATTCAAAGGACAATAACTCTGAAAGTAGGAAAGCAAGAGCTACGGTTCATGTGTTCTGCACGTCGTCTCATGGTGTTGAACATTTATGTGAAGTTTCATGAAAATATATCAAGCGGTTGAAAAGTTATGGAGCGGACACGAAAATGCAAGTTAAAACATACAAAGGGCAATAACTGTGAAAGTAGAAAAGCAAGAGTTACGGTTCATGTGTTCTGCACGTCGTCTCATCGTGTATAACATTTATGTGAAGTTTCATGAAAATATATCAAGCGGTTGAAAAGTTATGGAGCGGACACGAACATGCAAGTTAAAACATACAAAGGGCAATAACTGTGAAAGTAGAAAAGCAAGAGTTACGGTTCATGTGTTCTGCACGTCGTCTCATGGTGTTTAACATTTATGTGAAGTTGCATGAAAATATATCAAGCGGTTGAAAAGTTATGGAGCGGACACGAACATGCAAGTTAAAACATACAAAGGGCAATAACTGTGAAAGTAGAAAAGCAAGAGTTACGGTTCATGTGTTCTGCACGTCGTCTCATGGTGTTTAACATTTATGTGAAGTTGCATGAAAATATATCAAGCGGTTGAAAAGTTATGGAGCGGACACGAAAATGCAAGTTAAAACATACAAAGGGCAATAACTCTGAAAGTAGAAAAGCAAGAGTTACGGTTCTTGTGTTCTGCACGTCGTCTCATGGTGTTTAATATTTATGTGAAGTTTCATGAAAATATGTCGTGCGGTTCAAAAGTTATGGAGCGGACACGAAAATGTTGACACACACACACACACACACACACACACACACACACACACACACACACACACACACACACACACACACACACACACACACACACACAGAAAATACGAAAACTATATACCCCCATGGCATACTGCGTATAAATATAGAACGGTATGTTAAATTTATGTTAATTATTATTTTTTGTATGAACATGCTTGTAGGTTTTGGAGGGGTTTTCTTCTAGTAAACCTCAACTCTCTGAAGCCTATTCTGGATTCACTTTTGAAGTCTCGGTGGTGTAGTGATTAGGCTACTAGCTTTGCCAGCTAGAGGTCGCAGGATCGATTCCAGGCTTCTCCAGAAGTAGAATGAATCTTTTAAGCACGTTCCTGTCTCATTCTGACCCTAGATGTTGGTGAGACGTAAAGTTTGGACACCAGCTCATTCTAGATTCAATTAGGCTTTTACAGACCCCTTTTGTAGAATATAATTAATAAACGCCGGGTCACTTGTTCGATCCATAACTTTTGACTAGCAGTGGTTAGAAAACCGTGGTCCCGACTCTATATGATATTAGGTGTAGAGGGGACGTAAAATTAAGACGGGTTTAACCATATCTTCATCATCAGGGCAAACTCTTACAAGAGCCTGTCGGGTTATCCGTGATGATGAACCGTGATGAATTTGATTTTACAAGCATTTTCATGTTGAGTAGAAATAATTTTGTTCAACAATTACGAGTTCGTTTTTTTAATGATGCCGTTTTTGTTGAAAATCTCGGTTTGTACATGTATGTTCATAAAAAAGAATGTGATGTTAAGTGAGAGTGTTTGGTTGCCACACGTTATAACGGCCTGAGCGGCGTGGATGACGTCAGCTGCGTCATCAGCGTCACGAGGACGGTTGTGACGAGGTGCCCACCAAATACAGAAAGAATTTACGACAAACAGTGTTGGTCCTTATGAGACACTAACAAATGTTGTGGATAATAGATTAAAATCTTCCTGTTTTTAGTTTCTAGCTGTTGCTGCTAGTACAACAGGCCCTTGCCCTAATGAAGTAAAAGTATCAGAGGGCTATGGTCTATCCTATAAGCTCCCCTGGAGCCTTTGGCTCTGGTGAACTAAAAACAGCCTTCCCACCCCAACCTGCACCTGCTTCAAGTACAACAGGCCCTTGCCCTACTGAAACCAAAGTATCAGATGTCCATGGTCTATCATATAAGCTCCCTTGAAGCCTTCGGCTCTGGTGAACTAAAACAGCCTCCCCATCCTGCACCTGCTTCAAGTACAACAGGCCATTACCCTAATGAAGTAAAAGTATCAGATGTCCATGGTCTATCCTATAAGCTCCCCTGCAGCCTTCGGCTCTGGTGAACTAAAAACAGCCTCCCCGACCCCAAACCTGCACCTGTTTCAAGTACAACAGGCCCTTGCCCTACTGAAACCAAAGTATCAGATGTCCATGGTCTATCCTTTAAGCTCCCTTGAAGCCTTCGGCTCTTGTGAACTAAAACAGCCTCCCCATCCTGCATCTGCTGCAAGTACAACATGTCCTTGCCCTAATGAAGTAAAAGTATCAGATGTCCATGGTCTATCCTATAAGCTCCCCTGGAGCCTTCGGCCCTAGTGAACTAAAAACAGCCTCCCCACCCCCAACATGCACCTGCTTCAAGTACAACAGGCCCTTGCCCTACTGAAGCCAAAGTAACAGATGTCCATGGTCTATCCTATAAGCTCCCCTGAAGTCTTCGGCTCTGGTGAACTAAAGTAAAACAAAGATCAGGAATCGATACAATTAACTTACTCCACCCATCAAAGACACCAAAGGGAAAGAAACACAAACATGAAGCTACCAGACCATAATGGAAACTTAAACAAAGGATGGCCATAAGGACAGTTACTTTCCCACAAAATGGCCATCAAAATAAAAAGACACAAGTGATACACACAGTAAGTAGTAACAAACAACAACATAAATAAACCACCACAGAAGAACCGCTTTGGAACGGTCAGTAGAAAGAATTCCATTGGGGGGCCTAAATCGATTTTACATGGCCATAATCGTCGCCCATACCTCTGTCGCGGTATACACTAATTTTTAGTCCGCATGAAGGCTTCTTAACTCATCAGTGTAACATCCCCGAGAACATACAAATCAAAAATCTACAGAGATGAAACAAGGTTGAGGACTCGACAGCATAAACCAACAGAATTGCTGGAGCAAAAGAAAACTAACAGTTCGACTCCGAGGGGCCCGACCAAAGACGGAGCATCAGGCGCCAACCAACATAAAGAATACTAAAATAATTCCAATTATGTTATTACGCTGGAACCGTCATATAATCTTAAGCCCGACCCACCAGTGTGCAATCAAAGAGGGAAGGAAAGTTGCCAACCGTGATTGGGTTAACCACCATGCATGCAGTCTGTTTTATAATATTGATGTTGTACCCAATCTTTATATAGCGACAAACGATTTTACGAAATTGGGTACTTAAGTCATTACAGGCATGTATTTTTCTAAATTTATATACTAAGTCACCATAGAATTCGGGTTCCGATAGGCCTTGTAGCAGAAGTGTTTTAAGTCCAACATTGAATTTTGAAACCAAATCAGAATGACGTCTGTAAAACTTAGAAAAGGCTTTAAGTAGTTTATGATACCGATCAGAATCAGAATCAGAATCAGAATTGTTACTGGTGACACGTCAAATGACATTCATACACCAGGACCTGTGATGTGGGAAGTTAGTCCCTAGCTCTAACCAAAGAGGTAAATTTAGCTACACAATCATCAGCACCTTAAGCTGTCGAAATAATCGAATCGGGAAGGGCATTCCAATCTCTAATGGTTCTGGGGAAGAACGACTCTTTATAAATGTCAGTTCTTGCGCTAAGGGTCTTAAACGCCAACGAATGGTGATTTCTACAGTGTCTAGCTGGGGGAACAAGGTCATCTGTTGGAATGCTGGCAGCACCCTTTAGACCTTTGTATAAAAGGATTAGCCTACTGTCTCTTCTCCTTTTCTTGAGAGACTCCCATTTTAATTTTCCAAGTATTCCAGTCATGCTCCCAGTTTCAAAGCAGTAATTGCCTGTTACAAATCTAGCAGCTCTATTCTGAACTTTCTCAATTTCGTTGTTAAGGACCACTCCACTGGTGTCCCAGATACAACTACCATATTCCAAGATTGGGCGAACAAGACCTTTATATGCTGCCTCTTTTACATCCTGAGGGCACTGATGAAGATTTCGCCTCAGGAAACCAAGCGTTCTATTTGCCTTAGTACACATGTTGCTAATATGAGTATTCCATCTCAATGTGTGAGATTGTCACTCCAAGGTATTTAATGGAGTCCACATTCTCGAGGACCGTTCCCTCTAAGGTGTAAGAAGCCTCAACTTTATTAGATCTCTTCCTAGTTACCGATGCCCCTGATTAAGAAGTTTAGCGGTTAATAATTTATTACGAGTGTTGAAGTCGGATACATGACTAGACACTCTAGGGAATCGAATTAACTGCGAAATATAAACCCCGTAGGATGTCGCACGAGGAACATCACCGTCCAAAAAAGGAAAATTTACAATCTCGAAATCAAAATCATCACGTTTATCATAAATTTTGCAAGAAACAAATCCATCTACAATAGATAAATGTAAATCCAAAAAGGGGGCTTCGGTATCAGAGGAATTTGCCTTGTTTAACTGAAGTTCTAGGTGATAAATCTGACTGATCAAACCATCAAAGTAAGTACTGTCAATATTTAATAGATCACCTAAATATCTAGAAGTGTGAGACGCCAAGTTCTGCAACGAAAGGTCAGGTGGTTTTTCTCCGGGTACTCCGGTTTTCGCCCACCTCTGATTAACGATCGGCTCGATATGAGTGAAATAATCTTGAAAAGGGCCGTAAAACCCAAACCAAAAAAAAAAAAAAATATATCTAGAAGTAGAACTAAAAGCTTCAATAATTTCAGATTGGTTAACAATGGAAAGCGACAACATGAAAAGTAGAAGTAAAACAAAGATCAGGAATTTATACAATTAACTTACTCCATCCATAAAAGACACCAAAGGGAAAGAAATACAAACATTAAGCGACCAGACCATAATGGAAACCTAAACAAAGGAAGGCCATATGGACAGTTACTTTCCCACAAAATGGCCATATGGCCATCCAAAATTAAAAGACACAAGTGATACACACAGTAAGTAACAAACAACAACATAAATAAATCGCCACAGAAAAGCCGCCTTGGAACGGTCAGTGGAAGATCTCCACCGGGGGGCTTAAATCGATTTTACGTGGCCACAATCCTCGCCCTTATTTCCGTCGCGATTTAGACAAAAAATTTTGTTCAGTCCGCATGAAGGCCTCCTAACTCATCAGTGTAACATCTCCGTGAACACAGAAATCAAAGAACCACAGAGGTGAGACAACGGTGAGGACTCGACAGCAAGAAACCACTGAAATGCTGGAGCAAAAGAAAACCAACAGTTAGACTCCGATGAGCCCGACCAGAGACAGAGCATCAGGCACCAACCAACATTATCTCTTTAATTTTCAATAAGCCTTTACGTTGGAGCCGTCATAGAATCTGAGGCCTGACCCACCGGCGTGCAATTAAAGAGGGAAGCAAAGTTGCCAACCGTGATTGGGTTAACTACCATGCATGCAGTCTGTCGTATAATATCCATGTTGTACCCAATCTTTTTATATCGAAGAATGATTTTACGAAATTGGGTGCTGAAGTCATTGCGGTTATATATTTTTCTGAATTTATATACTAAGTCACCATAAAATTCGGGTTCCGATAGACCTTGTTGCAGAAGAGATTTAAGTCCAATAATGAATTTTGAAATTAAATCAGAATGGCGTCTATAAAATTTTGAAAAGGCTTTGCGTAGTTTATGGTACCGATAACCCTGATTAAGGAGTTTAGCCGTTAATAATTTATTACGAGTGTTGAAGTCAGTTACATGACTACACACTCTAGCAAATCGAATTAATTGCGAAATAAAACGCCATAGGATGGCGCACGAGGAACATCACCATCCAAAAAAGGAAAATTTACAATCTCAAAATCAAAGTCATCGCGTTTATCATAAATTTTGCACGAAACAAATCCATCTACAATAGATAGATGTAAATCCAAAAACGGGGCCTCGGTATCAGAAGAATTTGCTTTATTTAACTGAAGTTCTAGGGGGTAAATCTGACTGATCAAACCATCAAAATAGGTATTATCAATATTTAATAAATCATCTAAATATCTAGAAGTAGAGCTAATACCCATCGGAATACCAACATTTTGTCTAAATAACTTAGTACCGAATCTAATATAAATATTGTCAAGTAGAAAGGTGAGGGCATCACACACTTTCTGACATGACCAAAGTGTATAATTCTTATGCTCTTTAGAAGTGAAAAACGCATTTCTGACATTACATGCAAGATAGAGAGAATCTTCTCTGTGAAAAGTCCATTCAATTAAATCATTAAGCTTTTCTTTTATAAGATTGAGGAAGTGTAGTGTAAAGAGTGAAAAAATCGTAAGTAGACAGACTAGAAGCACGAAAACGTCTGGATTTCAATTATATAAAGTAGAAGTAAAACAAAGATCAGGAATTGATACAATTAACTTACTCCACCGATAAAAGACACCAAAGGGAAAGAAATACAAACATTAAGCGACCAGACCATAATGGAAACCTAAACAAAGGAAGGCCATAAGGACAGTTACTTTCCCACAAAATGGCCATATGGCCATCCAAAATTAAAAGACAAGTGATACACACAGTAAGCAACAAACAACAACATAACTAAATCGCCACAGAAGAGCCGCCTTGGAACGGTCAGTGGAAGATTTCCACTGGGGGGCTTAAATCGATTTTACGTGGCCACAATCCTCGCCCTTACTTCCGTCGCGATTAAGACAAATAAAAATTAAAACCTCATTCGAATTTTTTATAGACCAAAACAGATTTCTTCCTGATCTTTCAAAGACTTTATCACAATATTTAATCACATGCGTTTTAATAGCAGTAAGACAGGAAGTTAATAATTTAGAAAGTCCAGTGGTAGTGCAAGAGCTAGAATTTGCAATAAACCGTGCTTTGTAAGGTCTTTTATAAAGTTTTGGTAACCAGTATAGCGTAGGAAGATTGTCTTGGCCTTCTGTAACACACACAGCAAACTTGGTGGCTGAATGACAAATATATTCATCTACTATAGCTCTCTCTTCAGCTAAAGGCTTAAGTTCATAGGCCTTAGTACCACCAAGTTCCTGCTTAAGCGTGTTAACATAGTGGAGCCTCCCCACCCCAACCTGCACCTGCTTAAAGTACAACAGGCCCTTGCCCTAATGAAGTAAAAGTATCAGAGGGCCATGGTCTATCCTATAAGCTCCCCTGAAGCCTTCGGCTCTGGTGAACTAACTAGAGCTATCACTAAAGGTGATGAATACCCCCACAAAAACTGCCTTGATAGTACAACAGCGGCATTTTGCAATTTTTTCACTTGAAAGGGGGCATAACTATGTCGAAAATTGACGAATTGTAGTGGAAATCGAACTTGACCTGTATTTTATGATGTAACATCAGTGTACCAAAAATTATAGAAATCGGTGTAGCGCTTTTTGAGTTATCGTCTGGAAACCAAGTCAACAGACCGACCGACCTACCGACCGACCGACAGACCAACAAGCTCACTCCTATATAACCCCCCCCCCCCAAATTTCATTTGTGGGGGTATAAAAACAGCCTCCCCAACCCCAACCTGCACATGCTTCAAGTACAACAGACCCTTGTCCTAATGAAGTAAAAGTATCAGATGTCCATGGCTCTGGTGGACTAAAAACAGCCTCCCCATTCTGCATCTGCTGCTAGTACAACAGGCCCTTGCCCTAATGAAGTAAAAGTATCAGATCTCCATGGTCTATCCTATAAGCTCCCAGGAAGCCTTTGGCTCTGGTGACTAAAACAGCCTCCCCACCCCATCCTGCATCTGCTGCTAGTACAACAGACCCTTGCCCTAATGAAGTAAAAGTAGCAGATGTCCATGGTCTATCCTATAAGCTTCCCTGAAGCCTTCGGCTCTGGTGACTAAAACAGCCTCCCAACCCCATCCTGCATCTGCTGCAAGTACAACAGGCCTTTGCCCTACTGAAGCCAAAGTAGCAGATGTCCATGGTCTATCCTATAAGCTCCCCTGTAGCCTTCGGCTCTGGTGACTAAACCAGCCTCCCCACCCCATCCTGCATCTGCTGCAAGTACAACAGGCCCTTGCCCTACTGAAGCCAAAGTAGCAGATGTCCATGGTCTATCCTATAAGCTCCCCTGGAGCCTTCGGCTCTGGTGAACTAAAAACAGCCTCCCCGTCCCATCCAGCATCTGCTGCAGGTACAACAGGACCTTGCCCTACTGAAGCCAAAGTAGCAGATGTCCATGGTCTATCCTATAAGCTCCCCTGGAGCCTTCGGCTCTGGTGAACTAAAAACAGCCTCCCCAACCCCATCCTGCATGTGCTGCAAGTGCAACAGGACCTTGCCCTACTGAAGCCAAAGTAGCAGATGTCCATGGTCTATCCTATAAGCTCCCCTGGAGCCTTCGGCTCTGGTGAACTAAAAACAGCCTCCCCAACCTCATCCTGCATCTGCTGCAAGTACAACAGGACCTTGCCCTACTGAAGCCAAAGTAGCAGATGTCCATGGTCTATCCTATAAGCTCCCCTGGAGCCTTCGGCTCTGGTGACTAAAACAGCCTCCCCGTCCCATCCAGCATCTGCTGCAGGTACAACAGGACCATGCCCTACTGAAGCCAAAGTAGCAGATGTCCATGGTCTATCCTATAAGCTCCCCTGGAGCCTTCGGCTCTGGTGACTAAAACAGCCTCCCCATCCCATCCAGCATCTGCTGCAAGTACAACAGGCCCGTGCCCTACTGAAGCCAAAGCAGTAGAGGGCCATGTTCTATCCTTTAAGCTCCCCTGGAGCCTTCGGCTCTGGTGAGATAAAAACAGCCTCCTCACCCCATCCTGTACTCGTTACAAGTACAACAGGCCCTTGACCTACTGGAGCCAAAGTAGTAGAGGGCCATGGTCTATCCTGTAAGCTCCCCTGGTGCCTTTGGATCTGGTGAGCTTATAACAGACTCCCCACCCCAATCCTGTACTTGTTGCAAGTACAACAAGCCCTTGCCCTACTGAAGGTAAAATTGTAGAAAGCCCGGGTATTGAAAGCTACAAAGCAGCTTTGCACCACCCAACCTCCCAGAATTCAAGGCAGAAAACATAAATAACAATATTTTATAAAAATGGTTTTATTGATGTGAAGCATGATAACTTGAAAAATATGATCAAACAAGCAACTCGGAACGCCATTCTAATTCACACTTGCAAACTAATTTCTATTCATATCATATGTAAAGCAAACAGCACTTTGGCCAAATTTAATTAATATATTTGTATGCCCTTTCCTAACCAAGTAAACAAAATTCAGCCGGCCTCAGTAGCTCAGTCGGATGTGGGTCTGACTTGTGATCAGGAGGACCCAGGTTCGATACCTGCCAAGGTCGGCAACATTCATTCGTGGAGATTGATCATGAAATCTTTTCTACAGTCATTCTCTCCCTTCCACTGATTCAAGAAGGGCAGTTGTCAGTTTCTGGCGAAAGAAAGGGGGCATTTTTCACATCTCCAAAATGGCTACTTTTCTGATGAAAATCCTTGATATTTTTCTTATAAATGCTAAAAACATAGGATGTGGGTGCTCGTTAGAACCGCCTCTTTGAGGCGGTTCTTACGAGTACACACAACCTATGTCTTGGAGTACAAATAAGAAAAATAATGAATACCCCCATAAACCCCAGTTTTTGTCTTTATAAAGTGGGGTTTAGGGGGGTCTTCATTTCAGGCCTTCCTTTGTTTAGGTTGCCATTATGGTCTGGTCGCTTAATGTTTGTATTTCTTTCCCTTTGGTGTCTTTGGTGGGTGGAGTAAGTTAATTGTATCGATTCCTGATCTTTGTTTTACTTCTACTTTGTTCATGTGATGTGGCAGAAGCCATCTGATCTGGATCCAAATTGTTTGCAAAGGTAGGGGTTGTTGTTTTCAGCAGGAGAAGGGCTTTCTCCTAAAGGAAAGAAAATGCTCCTTAGGAGCAAACTCTTTCCTTTAGTCATTATGAGCTAAATATTCAGAACAAATGCAGTGCAATTTCTCTTGGGAAGGTAAAAATGGCTGTTGTAGGGATGTGACCACCAGGGAATTGTTATACATAGATAGTTGACTCTCGCTATCTCCAAGCCCAAGGGACTGGAATACTTAGTTTGAGATAAAAGGAGTTGAAATCTAAGGTATATACCACAACCTCGTTATAACACTGTTCATTATAACACGGTTACGGATATAAAACGGTTTCAAGATGGATCCCAAAAATGTATAGATTATATAGAAAAATGACCATAAATGGTCATTTTAATCCCAAAAATGTATAGATTATATAGAAAAATGACCATAAATGGTCATTTTTCTATATCATCTATACATTTTTGTTTGGATATAACACAGTTGTTTAACTAACAAGGTATTTGCTTTGGATCCCTTCAATAGTGTTATAAAGAGGTTGGGGTGTATATAGCAAAACTAACATAAAAGTGCACACAATTTAGTTTGATTTAAACCATTGTTTGAGATACCAGCGTTTGAGACAATAAGAGTCCACTGTACTATATCTTCTGAGAATTCAAAACCTGACTGTTATATCGAGGTGGCTGTTTTGAGAAGGTGAAAATTCATGGAGATTTCAATGCATCATGTTTTCATGATTTTATGTAAAATGCTTTGGATAGGCAGGATTCTTAATGGTTGGTAAGGAGAGGGCAAACAAACAGCAATTTCATCTTGACCTGTTGTTTTGCTCAGAAATATATAATAATCTTTCGCAATATTTTCTTTTTCTATTTTAAAAGTGTAAACATTACTCTACATTATCTTAGCAGTGACAAGTGGAAATTTGTTTTCAAAAGTGCATACAGCAGTAACAAAACTCAGCCAGTACATGTGTAAATTTTTGGCTCGTTTTCTCTGGTTTTGAAGTTTAATGGCCCAGTCATGTTAAGGTAGTCAGTTTACCTACATAGAATCATACTTTTCTTGTACAGGCTTAACCCTTGTCCCGCTGAGCCCGGATATGCTTCATCTTTCAAACAATGTAGATCCAGATCAGATGGCTTCTTCAGAAGCCATCTGATCAGGATCTTCATTGTTTGCCATTCAATTTATGAATTTGTTGCAATAATTTGCATCAAGTAATCTGATTGGTTGATAATCAGTGGTGGGTGTGGCATATTTAAATATTCAGCAGGACAAGGGTTAAGCATAACCATTTAAACCAGTACCACACATTCTTTTACCAGAACTGACAACTGGCCTACTTGACTTGTTGGAAGGGACAGAATGACTGTAGAAATAAATGTGTCAAAATTAATCTCCACCAGAGTGTTGCTGGACATGGGATCCTCGTCACCAATCAGACATCTATATGACTTAGCTGAGTCACTGAAGCCCACTACAATTGTGTGCAAAGTGGTCCGTGTCTCAACAAAATTTTACATAGATGGTCCTTAAGTGTATGTTTACCCTTTTTGTACCAGATGGAATCTTCCTCGTTATATAGGGCAGGAGTCCATTTCAAAATTTATGGGTGTCAGGTTGTGTTTTCATCAAAATTAATTTGGAAAATGACTGAACTTTTAGCAAACAGTGGAGGCCTTGATCAGATGCGTTGTCTGATCTGGGCCTGCACTGTTTGCCAGGGTACCCATTTTTGGGTTTCTGGTACAAAATGGGTTAAAGACACATTTTCACTCAACATGACTACTGCCAAACTACATCACTTACTATACAACCATATGTATTCGGACAGACGGGCCTGAGCAAACAGTGTAGACCCAGATGAGACACCACAGAATGTAGTGTCTCATCAGGGTCTACACTGTTTGCCACTCATCCTTTTTTTAGACACAAAACTGTGTAGCAAATTTTACTTATTCAAATTTTAGGAAAAGTATGGTAATGAGCTGAGATGTCCCAATATTTAAAATGAGTAAATAGGGTAATCATACAATCTGTAGTCTATCGTTCACAAATTTCTATTAACCATGTTAATCCTTGTTCTGCTGAGCCCAGATATGCCTTATTTTCCAAACAATGAAGATCCAGATCAGATGGCTTCTGACGAAGCCATCTGATCAGGATCTGCATTGTTTGCTATTCAGATTGTGAATTTGTTGCAATAATTTGCATCAAGTAATCTGATTGGTTGATAATCAGTAGTGGGTGTGGCATATATGAATATTCAGCAGGACAAGGGTTAAGAGCATATTTAACCTCAATTCACTGTACCTGAAAGTAGTTTTCATGATTATACAAAATCTCACACATTTGTTTCATTCTGTTAAGATCACCACTTATCCAAATAATAAAAAAATCATTTATTCTTTGACCTCTTTCTCTGAGCTCCAAAGTTATACAACATGTGTTGACATTTTAACCCATTCTGTACCAGAAACCCAAAAAGTGGTAGTTGGCAAACAGTTGGCAAAAGGGGCAGTTGGCAAACAGTGGAGACCCAGATCAGACGCCACAGAACGCGGCGTCTGATCAGGGCCTACACTGTTTGCGAAAAGTTAAGCCATTTTCCAAATAAATTTTGAAGAAAACACAACCTGAGACCCCTAAATTTTGGAATGGACTCCTGCTATATATAAGGAGGAAGATTCCATTTGGTACAAAAAGGGTTAATACAAATACAGGTATATGTAACATACCAAAGAGAACAAACTAAAGAGAAAGCAGAGAAAACAGTCTCCACAAACTGTCATAAATTCTCCCCAAGTATCCATAAACTGTCATAAATTCTCCCCAAGTCTCCATAAACTGTCATAAATTCTCACCAATTTTAACTGAGGGAGAAGATTTGGCCAAACATTTCTTCCTTTTTTCTTGGACAGAAAAGTCACTTCTCCCTAAATTTCTTGAAATTCATACATATAACATACTATTCGAACCAAGCTGGTTAAAATGCACATTCATACCAACAAGAAAACTAAAATATATAAAATAAAATTACATGTATACATATGGCATAACCTTATGACATATGACCTCTATGTATGTGTATGTCCATAAATTAAATACATATAAACAAAAAAGTATATGGAATCAAATAAGCTACACACATATATATATGAGAACACAGTTATATGTATTAAATAAATTCTAGTAAAATTAATTCTAAGCTAACTTGCTTTCATGTTTAAACTAATTAACAAAAATGTGAATATTTGTTCCATCATGAAAACACACCTATATTATATTGACCCCCTTGAACCCCACTTTTATATAGAAAAACTGGGATTTGCAGGGGTAAACCTTATTTTTCTTATTTCTGCTCTAAATTTTGAGCAGCAATAAGAAAAATATCACATTTTTTCATCTTAAAATTTTCATTTTTTCTGCAATAAAGGTCACAATGTATTTGTATAGGCGTGTTTTCGTTATGAAATAAATTCTAGTAAAATTAATTCTAAGCTAACTTGCTTTCATGTTTAAACTAATTAACAAAAATGTGAATATTTGTTCACAATCTAAAATCTAGCCATTACGAAAACACACCTATACAAATACATTGCCACCTTTATCGCCGAAAAAATAAAGATTTTAAGATGAAAAATTACGATATTTTTCTTATTTCTGCTCAAAACATAGACTGTGGGTACTGGTAAGAACCACCTCATCGAGGCAGTTCTAACGAGTACCCACAATCTATATTTTAGAGCAGAAATAAGAAAAATAAGTTTTACCCCTGCAAACCCCAGTTTTACTATATTATAGTGGGGTTCGAGGGGATCAAAATGATATAGGCGCATTTTCGTGATGATAATTACTCCAAACTACTGGGAAAGATCAGTCTGACAGGACAGACAGTGTTCCCTGGAGCAGCCTGATCTGTGTCTACACTGTTTGCCATTATCTCAGTACTTTTTCAACTGATATCAAAATTATCTTCTAAGTTTTATACTAACTACACATGGTAATGGAATACCAAGTACCATAGAAATCCTAAAAATTCAGACATCTTGAGGACTTGGAATTCTCCTAAAATTCAACAAATCCAGCAATGAGTCCTAAAGGTGCAGACAGAATGGCAAACAACCTGATCAGACGCACCTTTTGGACTCCTTGCTGCATCGTGAAACAAATTTGTTAAAATTTTAGAATTACAGCAAGTCCTAAAGGCATCCAAATTTTTAGGATTTTTACAGTAAATGTTGTGGTGTATTATATCATTACAAAAACACACCTATATAGTTTTGACCCCCTTCAACCCGACTTTTATCAGTAAAACTGGGGTTAACTGGTGTATACCTTATTTTTCCTCTGAAAATTGTCATTTTTTTCGGCAGTAAAATTTACGTATTTGAATAGGCGTGTTTTCATAATGATACTGTATTTTTTTCACCTTTTGTAAATGCACAAAAAAGGAACATAAAACAAACAAAGAAAAAAGAATAAAAAAAAAAAATAGAATTTCTTATTCCCAATTAAATAAATGTAAAACAACCTGACTATCAAATTTCTCATAATGTGTATCAACTTTTCTTTTTTTCTTTATCCTCTAAGTTGACAAAGATTCTATGTTCTGCCTCACTGAAGCTGTTCCTTGGAATATCTACAATCTGTCACGTAAACCCAACATTTATCTCATCAAATTTACATGTTTACCTAACATGCTCAATCATTATGCATGCACTGATCACATTTAAACAGATCATATACAACAAAATATCAATCCCCATGCTAAATAAAAAAAAATAAAAAAATTTGGTAATATATATAACATTAATCTTCATTCTGCTGATCACGACAACCCCTGTCTTAGCAAACAGTGTAGACCCAGATCAGGGGCCAGTTGTTCAAAGCATTGTAAGCTTAACGAGCTCGTTAGTGGTCATTATTGTTAACTGTTCTAGCAAGGACATTATCTCATATAGAGTTATTTTTGCTGAAAAAATGAGAGCAGCTTTTGCATTTGCAAAAGCTGCTCACATTTTCTCAGCAAAAATATTAGTATATTTGCAATTTTAAATAATCAAAGTTTTAACGATACGTTAACTAACAGTGTTGTTAGTTTTGAGCAACTGGCCCCAGATGACTGATCAGGTTTGTATTTACTTTTATCCTGATGAATAAATTAGTTTAGCCACACCCATGCCTGACTATCAACCAATCAAACTACTTGATACATATAGTGTATTCATTCAATTCACATTTACGGTGTAACAGTTTATCTTGTCCACAGGGATGACAAACACTGTAGTTTTAGATCAAATGGCTTCTACAGAAGCCATCTGATCTGGATCTACACTGTTTGCAAAGAAAGGGATTGTGGTGATCTGCAGGATAAGGATTAATTATGTCTGAAAATAAAAAAAAAATATAGATCCCAAGAAGACCTGCTCTATGAAGTATGGCCTGCAAAAAGTTTAAGATCAGCTTGTGCATTCAAGTACTCATGTTCACATAACAAACTTGTAAAGTAGGTGAAACCATTCAATGTGCAGCAAATTCAATATGTAAAACACAGTTACTTTTGCTGAAAAATTGATTGTGCTGGGGTTTTATGACACATCAACCCTTGTGGGTCATTTTGTTTCGTCTATCAGAGAAAGATAGAAAAGAGGTAAAAGTGAAGGAAAGGGGAGAAAGATGAAAATGAAAGTCAGTGTAGAAACTGGTGACTAACAACATTCCCCCTCTGCTCTTACCTGTTGCAAGGAGAGCAGGCCTTGTCCTACTGCAAGTCAACATCAGCTGGATGCCCCAGTGATGCTAGAGACACATCAACTTTGTCTCACCCAACCACACCCATTTTTTTTTTTTGCTGAAAAAATGTGCGAAGCTATTGCAAAAGCTTTTAAAAAAGCTACTCACATGTTTCAGTGTAAAATACATGTACGATGCAGTCCGATAACATTGTGCACATAAGGTTTTGATACCTTCGTGTGACTTTGTTAAAGCCACCCTTCAAACAATCACAATCAGAACAATTGCAGCACTTCCTTATCTACTTGCTGCAATAGAAATTTGCCTCAGAATTTTTAACGGGTGGGAGATATAATTCTATGAAAAGGGATACCCCTTGAAATTTGATTACCAATTTTGTCGCCCAACATTGCGCACAATAAGTGTTTTGTGCTGGTTGAACACGAACGTTGACTGTAACAAGTTGTTCATTAGATATTATGCAATGTTGTTATATGCAGTAAATTTAGATACAAAACATTTGTCCCTTTGCCTATTTTTAAACTCAGTCTTGAGTTTGGAAATTTTCGAGTCCGCAAAAGTGTCACATCTGCATGTGCAACCCCATGTTTTCAAGGTTAAGTTAAAACTTAATGCAGATGCACAGGTAGTGGTGGTAGAGATTGTAGGGTTAAAGTTATTGAAAATGTGAATGCAGGTTGCGCAAAGTAAACGGCCGTGCAATGTTACCGGACTCGACTGTACTAGCATATTTGCGATCTTAAATGATCAACATATTAACCCATTATGTACCAGAAACACCAAAATGGGTACCTGGGCAAACAGTGCAGGCCCAGATCAGACGCCGCAGAATGCGGCGTCTGATCAGGGCCTTCACTATTTGCAAACAGTTCAGCCATTTTTCCAAATAAAATTTGAAGTAAACACTAACTGACACCCCTAAATTCTGAAACAGATTTGTGCTATATTTAAGGTGGAAGATTCCATTTTGTACAAAAAGAGTTAAAGACATGTTAACTGATGACATTGTTAGTTTTGAACTACTGGGGCTAGTTGTTCAAAGCATCGTTAGCTTAACGAGCTCGTTAGTGGTCATATTGTTAACTGTTCTAGCAAGTCTAATATTTAAATTTTTGGTATTTTTGCTGAAAAAATGTGAACAGCTTTTGCAAATGCAAAAGCTGCTCACATTTTTTCAGCAAAAATATAAGCATATTTGCCATAATAAATGACCAAAATTTTAACAATACGTTAACTAACGACATCATTAGTTTTGAACAACTGGCTCCTGGTCCTAGGCTGATCTTAACTAGTTGCCTATCATGAGTCAGGTTTTCTTGGAAAGCAGATAACATCAATAAGGCTATATAAGCTCCGGGAATGGCATATCATAATGTGGGAGGGGGAAGGATTACAGAGGGATCGGGAATGGAAAGGAAATAAGGAATGGAATGGCTACACCTCCAGGGGAGGCAATTCTTTTACATACATTTATGACTTTCTTGTCAACAGGGGTCAACTCTTGAGGTTTAAGGGTAGACAACATCTTAAGCCCTGCAGTAAAGTGAACAGCAAGCCCCAAAAAGCTGCCTCCCTTACAAATATGGTGAAATATATGCAAGTTGTATTGATTCTTCGCAAGGGGAAGTCACTTCTCTCACAATTTTACAAAGGGAGACAATTTTCGTGACATTCGCTTTGTTTTCCTGTAAGCTCAGCCCCTCTGAAAAAGGGGGACTACTCTTAAAGGAAAGAATTTGCTCCTCGGGAGCAAATTCTTTACTTTAAGAGTAGACCCCTTTTTACGTCAGAGACAAAAATATTTTTGAAAAAGTTGCCTCCCCTGTACTGTATCCCTTCTTCAAAAGCACTGGAATGTATACTTTTAATGGAATTATCTTAGGAACTAACTTTACTTTTCTTTCAATATTACTGTTAATTTCATTTTAATATTAATAAGTGTAAGGACATATTAGTGGATTAGTTCTGTTAACAACTGGGAATGAGGAAGTATTGTTTTTTTTTTGTAAAATTCTCCCTCAAGCAAAACTCTTGTCCTGCTACACAGATTAATTTAGCCACACCCATTTCTGACTTTCAACCAATCAGATTACTAGATGACATTTTTTCATAGAAATTCACAAGCTGAATGTCAAACGGTGTAGATACTGATCAAAGGGCCTTTTTTCAGAAGCCATCTGGCATCTTCAGAGGCCATCTGACCTGTATCTACTGTCCCCAAAACTTAGTTAGAACTTCTGGTAAATAAATTGAAAAGGTAAACTATCAGGAACTGATATGTTTGTTTATTTGTTTGATTTAGGTTTAACGTCCCCATCAACACTGTAAAGGTCATTTTGGAGACGTTGCTTCCAATTTTGTGGAACTTTTACCCGACCTTGAGATGAAATGACATCTCAAGCCCTGTCGCCCAATGAAACCAATAGGTTTATAGGCATAGACAACCGGACTAGGTTGCTTACCTCCAAAAACAGGTTTTCTTGTGTAAGGGGCCATATAAGGTAAAACTGTAAGAAAAAAAGAACCTAATTCTCTATCTCCTATGGGTGATTACATTTTAAAGGTCGGGGCCCAATTGTTCAAAACATCATTAGCTTAACAATATCGAAAGGTAGTGGCCAAAATATTACCTATTCTAGCAAGTACAATATATAGTGAAATTCAACTATAACGACCAAATTTAAGACTAATTCTGCTTTTGAAAGCATATTTAACCCATGCAGTACCGGAAACCCCTAAAGGGGTACCATGGCAAACAGAGCAGGCCCAGATCAGATGACGCATTCTTGCCGCAGAATGCGGCGTCTGATCAGGGCCTACACTGTTTGCAAAAAGTTACACCATTTCCCGAATAAATTTTAAAGAAAACACAACCTGACACCCCTAAATTTCGAAATGGACTCCTGCCATATATAAGGTGGAAGATTCCATTTGGTACAAAAAGGGTTAAAGGTTTAAGCTGATCTTTCTTTATGTTGTCTACCGTCAGGGTCCCCTTGAAAGAGACCACCTTTGGAACTGTTCAAAAGTGGTCTTAAAGACCACTTTTGAACAATCCCAAAGGTGGTCTGTATATAAAGAATTTTACTGTATAACAAACTGTTACTGTACTCGCAGAAAAAATTGACTGGGAGGAGCTATTCCGGTGTTGTGCCAAATTCGCTGAGTCCACCAGAAGATTCGGTAGAGTGCCTTTTGCATGCGGACCAAATGGCTATATACGCCACAGCTTTGTTTGTGCTACAGTTGAATTCACACAATCGGGTGACTTGGTTTACCTTTTTGTTTATAGAACATTTAGAAGGCAGGTGCAAATGATAGCTCCGCCTTGTCATTCTTATCTGCGACTACTATAATTTTGTTGAGCAACTAGAGTTGCTTTTGCAGATTCAAAAAGCAACACATTTGTTTTTCCCAACCAAAAAAATTACAAAGCAGTGTGTTCGACATATTCAATAATCAAAGTTTAAACTATACATTAACTAACGACAATTTGTTTTGCACAATTGGGTCCAGACAATATGGGAGTTATCATACAAGGTGGTCAGACTACATGGGTATAAGCTATTTACAATGTGGAGAATGTATCTCAAGCAGGGCTCCAGCAAAAAAAGCTCCCGAGTATAGAAAGACAAAACAACCTAGTAAACACTCGACATTAAAACAACGCTCTTACAATTTTCAGACAATGAAATGAAATGATAATGAACAAGAGGGCCCAGAGGGCCCTGGTTCGCTCATCTGATCCAAGGCATAACAAGTGGGCCCCGGGCAGGGTCAATTTTGGCCCCAGGGCTAAAATTTGAACAATCTTGGTAGAGGTCCACAAGATGAAGCTTCATATCGAATATGAAAGACCTGGGCTTTCTGGTTTCAGAGAAGATGATTTTAAAGGTTTACCCTGCATATAGAAGTCTATGTAAAACAAGATTTTCCCTATATAAGTCTATGTTAAACCAAAGGGCCCCTGAGAAGGGCATTTTTGGCCCCAGGGCTATAATTTGAACAATCTTGGTAGAGGTCCACTAGCTGAAGCTTCATAACAAATATCAAAGACCTAAGCCTTGTGTTTCAGAGAAGATGATTTTTAAAGATTTTCCCTATATAAGTCTATGTAAAACCAAAGGGCCACATGGCAGAGGCATTTTTGGTCTCAGGGCTATAATTTGAAAATCTTTATAGAGGTCCACTAGCTGAAGCTTCATAACAAATATCGAAGACCTAAACCTTGAAGTTTCAGAGAAAAAGATTTTTCAAGATTTTCCCTATATAAGTCTATGTAAAACCAAAGGGCCCCAGAGCGGGGGCATTTTTGGCCCCAGGGCTATAATTTGAACACTCTTGGTAGAGGTCCACAAGATGAAGCTTCATACCAAATATCATTCGTCTTCCGGTGAACATGGCGCCACACGTGGTTTAAACAGCGGGAAGGAAAACAATAAAGCTAGTGGTTTTAAAAGGATATTTTAACATGGAAAAGTGGTTGGTGCACAAACATATGATTTATTAACCTGTGAGTTATGGAATTTCATGTTTTGATATGAACCAAAGCCATTTAAATGACTTTTAGTAGCGGTGTGTGCTGTGTAATGTTGTAAACACAGATGTAAACAGATGAACAGAACTGGTTTTACTGGTTATACCGTCTGATTGTACTTATCTTTAGAACTCTTTTGAAATTTATATGACATTTTGCTGCTTCTGCAGTATATACTACACATATACTCTGTATTTGATTACTTTTGACTAATTCCAACTGTGAAGATGAGTTCTGAAAATAGCAAAGATACAGGTACAGGTGACATGGACATTGACATCATCAGAAAGCGTAAGCCTGAAGAAGGCTCCTTAAGGGGGTATTCTCCTGATGTTAAGCGTAGTGGTTCTTCGTCTGATATCGCCACTCTGATGAGCGGCGATCGCGAATCTGCGCGAATGGAAGACATTATTGTGAATTCGTTTAAGAAAGATAGCTTTATTGATAGAATTTCCCCCGTTATATCTGACATGATACAGCCAGTAATCACCTCGGCAATTAATTCAGCAGTTGCTAATGCTATATCTGCACTTGAACGGACAGTTGTAGCTCCTCTTAAGAAGAGCAATAAGGCTCTTTCTGATAAAGTTGCAATATTGGAAGACCAGCTTAAACTAAAATCCGAGGAAATAGAGGCAAAAAATAATATCATTACATCTATGCAAGATGATATTGTAAATCTGCAGAAGAAAACGGATGATCTCGAGCAGTACGGACGGCGAACATCGGTTCGTTTTTTCAATCTCCCAGGTGATGGCGATCGGGAAAATTCGGTGCTAAATATTATCAATAATAAGCTTAAGGTTCCCATTGGACCAGATGACATTGAGCGATGTCACCCGCTTGGTCGAAAACAGACAATTGTGAAATTTAAATCGTACAAGGCGAAAGCGGCAGTATACCAAGCTAAATCCAAATTAAAGGGTAACGAAGATAGGATCTTTATGACGGAGGACTTGACAAAGAAGAATCATGAAATTGTTAAATGTCTGTTAGCTATGCGAAAAAACGGCTCAGTGGATAGTTTTTGGACTGTAGATGGCAAAATTTTCGTGAAATGGTCCAAGGAAAGCCATCCTGTCAGGGTTTTCTCCAAGCCAGTCATTTCAGCAGCGACTCCGGACCATGATGGAAACCAGCCAGATAGATCGGGAGATGGTAACCCGGACGACGAAGACGCGTAAACCTGAACCCGTTTATAAATTATCTATGCAACTAGCAAACAGTGATACCCCATATCATATACGCCCTCAAGTGCCCCATAAACTAGTGTTATTAACACAGGTGAACTGTATGTAGCACGAGATTGTTCCTCATCAGTGCTACTACGGACTACGTTTACAAATCAATTTACTATGACAATTTTACAATACTTACTACAGGTCAATGCTAACTGGAGATTATTGTAGTAAAATTACCTAATATTATGACTATATCTACATTTGAAATCTAATTGAGAAGTTCTTAGCTGTTCTTTCTTTGTTTTTATCTACATCCAATTTTTTAGAGTGGGACCACCCTTGGGACTGTCCAAAAGTGGTCTTATAGACCACTTTTGAAAGGTCTCAATGGATGGGCTTAATATGGGAGCTTTTCGGTATTGATGTTTCCTAGTTGGCATTGCATATTTCTTTTTCTGGCCATCTATCCATCTTGTGAAGAAAATGCAACTTGCACGAACACTTTGCGTTGCCGCGACGTTGTAACAACGTTAACGTTGTTTCAACGTTGCTGCAGCGACGAGTCGACATTGTTTGTGTTTGCGGAGGTACATGGCCAGGCGGAAATAAGTTACCTGTTTGACTAAATCCGAACATTTCAGTGATGTTTTGTTTATTATCAAGTAGCCGCACAGAGCTATTCTTGGGTGTATACATGTGAGATACATGTTCTGTGTTGATAAACAGTGCGATGATGAGCAGCCGTCGGACTTCATAGGCCAGAGAACTTATTGACCAAGGAATTTATTCAGATTGCGGACAGTTCGGTCTACTGAGCTAAAACATTGTTTCAGATCATGAAGTGTAATAGGTTATCACTTCAATATCTTAACACATTATTACAAAAGAAAGGTGCGTTGTGTGTACGCACTAGAATAGCCTCATCGACGCGATCCTAATGGGTACACACAACATGCATTTTACATGCATTTTAATGATCAACTCTATAGAACTTTTCTTAAATGCGCTGATATAGGGATATCTTGTGGATTATGATGAATTCTATACGAATTTGAGATCGAGTTTTGAACAAATGCATGTTAATCGAGCTATCTATCTTCGAGTTTTCGAGGTTTCATTGTATTCTATTATGTGGGCGAGGTATACCGGGATAACATTGCTCTCAATGAACAGTGTGCTCGCGGTATAACTGTCTGACCTCTGAGACCGCTGTCTTCATGTGACAGTAAAAACTTTTTTAAAGCATAATGATGATAATTCGGTGGCACGGTCACCTGGCATAGTTTTGAAACAAAATGCGGATACATAATCAATGGTCCCTCGAGCAGGAATATAAATAGATCACGTGATATAATGTAAAACCGGTTTACTACTGAATGAATCGGTAGATTACGATAATGTGAATTGATACACTTTATACATATACAAGGGAGACAACTCTTATGACATCCCGTATGATATTCTCTTGATGAGGACGGGGTCCTCCTCTGAGAGAATTGCTTTGCTTCCGGCAGATGAAATTTTGTTTCTCTCTTTAAATTTGATGGTCGAATGTAATTAATAGTTACAACTTTATATAGGAGATGTCTACCCTGTAACATCCGAAAAACACGCCTATATAATATTTCACCCCACTGACCACCACTTAATGAGTAGAATGGAAGTTTATAGGGATATATTCCTTTTTCTTGTTTTTGTGCAATGTCATAGATTGTGGGTACTCGTTAGAATCTTCTCGTTGAGGTGGTTTTAGCGGGTTCCCACTGTCTGTGTGAAGCGGGGTGTGTGTATATATGCTTGATATTTTTTTTCTCTCTATCAGAACAGGCGAGTTTTTGGTTACAATGTGTCAACCTTTAACCAACAGTTATAAAAGTCACGATATAACGTGCCATACAGCACATGGGTCATTTTAATATATGCTGAAGCATGGTAGTATTTTTTTTTTTCAAGCATCATCCCACCTGGTATATGACGTTAATATGATGTCATATCGGTGTAAATAAGTCCAGTCATATTCCAAAGATTTTTTTTTTCTTAATAAAATGCAGTCTGACAACACATTTTTTTTTTTTTTTAATAAAATGCAGTCTGACAACAAATTTTTTTTTTTTAGATGATCTTGTGCTCTGTGATATTTCCGTTTTGTATAGGGAGGATTGATTTTTTTTTGTTCCATCTACCTGCTGGAATGATGCTCTGTATAACCAGGAATTGTATGCTATACGTCTGAATACATTACACATATTTATGGCTAAATTCACACGCACACACACACACGCACGCACGCACGCACGCACGCATGTAGTCTGAATTCATTGTATTGCGAATGTTAACATTTCTTTTCCTTATTATTAGAAACTAGCTAAAGTTTTTCCCCATTTTACATTTTGGTGATTATTTATGATGCTTATATATTTTCTTCTTATATCTACTATTTTTTGCTTCTGTCTTTTACATGTCTTGTTTGTAGTTGTTGGTTTGGTCACGGCGTGGTCCTTGTCCTTTGTGGGCATGAGCACAGTCTGTCTTTCAGGATGCGACCAGCCGGCATGCTCCAGGAACAGAACATTAATTCTTCTGCCATATGGGTAATTGTCTTATTACATGGAGGATGTCGATTGGCTACTTCTACAACAAAACACATGCTTTCCGTTGTCTGCAAATGATCTCGAGTAAGTATCATTTAAATATTATATTTCTACTTCTTTATATTCTGCGAACTATTAACTCCAGCATAAGAGCTGCTAGTAGATTCTGGATGACAGGCGCAAACAACTACCAAACATCCATTTTTGTTGCCCTGCTCGTATTACTGGCAGGCGATGTAGAAATAAATCCGGGTCCAACTCAGACCGAGCATTCAGATTCAGTTTCGATATTACATTGTAATATTCGTAGCATCAGAAATAAGCTGGATTATATTAAAGATAACTTTCTAGATTTTGACATTCTGTGTTTTACTGAAACGCATCTGGACGTTAGCGTTTCAACAGATGACTTAATGTTATCAGATGAGTTTTATAATCCATATCGCAAAGACAGAACCAATCATGGGGGAGGTATCTTGGTTTATATATCTAATTATTTGATTCATAAAAGGAGGACTGACTTGGAAGTTTTTTGGGACGAATGCATTTGGTTGGAAACAAAGCTCAACAATGAGCGCTGTTTACTCGGAGTATTTTACAGTCCCAAAACATCAGACGAAACTTTCTTTCATGCTTTTGATCTTAATTTGGAGGCTGCTCTAGAAGTAACAAAAAACATTTTCATACTGGGTGATCTTAATGATGATTTACTTAGAACAAATTCTTACAGGCTTAAAAACGTTTTGATATCAAACTCTTTAGTGAATATTATCAATGAACCAACCCGGGATCGAGCTCTGCTAGATCCGGTTATTGTTTCAGATGAATGTCAAATTCTGGATTCGGGGATAATCGCAAACCCAAGTGAAATATCCGATCACTCCGCTACATACCTTGTTACAGTCAATAATTATTCCCTTTCGTCTTCATTTAAGCGTACTGTCTGGCTTTATAAAAATGCTGATTTTCAAAAATTAAATAATCTGATAACTGCTTTCGACTGGAGTTGCTTGTTGCAGGGATCGGTCAACGACGCTTGCTTGCTATTTAAAGATACTTTTTTAAAACTTGTCAACGACTGCATCCCTAGTAAAGAAGTAACGATCAGACCTAGCGATAAACCCTGGTATGATTCTGAGATCCGTAAATATTCTCGAAAACGAGACCGTTTAAAATCTAAAGCGTTAAAATCAGGTAACCAGGCACACTGGTCAAAATACAAAACATTTAGAAATAAAGTTAACAATCTTAAAAAACACGCCAAGGAAACATTTTTTAATAATTTAGAAATTTCATTGACCGAATCCTTCACTAACAACAAAAAAGACTTTTGGCGCCTCATTCGTCATTTTACGAAGAAAAAGAACACCACAACTACTATACCGCCTTTGAGTACAGTTTTACCCTCTAGTGAAACTAAATATCATGTATCAGATACTGAGAAAGCAAACTGTCTAAACGACTATTTCGCATCAATATCCTCCATTGATGACTCAAATGTTAGACTGCCTCCATTTACTCCCCTAACGGAACAAAGCCTCGAGAGAATCGAAATAACTGTACAAGAAGTGAAAGACATTATTGATTCTGTGTGTCTAAACAAGGCATCTGGACCGGATTTGATAAGTCATAGAATGCTTAAAGGTGTCTCTTCTGCCATTTCCGTACCTCTTTCTATGATGTTTAATCGTTTTCTTCAAGAATGTGAATTTCCAGATGAGTATAAATCCTCTCTGGTCATTCCTCTTTTCAAGAAGGGTGAAAGTAATTTGCCAACAAATTATCGCCCCGTATCACTCCTAAGCTCAGTAGGAAAAATAATGGAAAGAGTTGTTTTTAAGCATATATATAACTTCCTTAATGAAAATAACCTCATCTATAAATATCAATCTGGTTTCTTACCTGGTCATTCTACTACTTATCAATTAGTTGATATCTTCCACCTAATTTGCCAATCTTTTGATGAAAAGCAGTACTCGTGCATGGTCTTTTGTGATATATCTAAAGCCTTTGACCGTGTTTGGCACACAGGTCTTTTATTCAAACTTCGCCAAAATGGTATCAAGGGCCCTCTCCTGACTTGGATATCTAATTATCTGTCTAACCGCAGACAAAAAGTGCGTGTCAACTCCTCTGTCTCTGATGTTAAGCATGTGTCTGCGGGAGTTCCACAAGGTTCTGTGTTGGGTCCGTTGTTTTTCCTCGTATATGTTAATGATATAACGAACAATCTTTTAAGTTTGACCCGGCTATTTGCAGATGATAGCTCTCTTTTCGTCTCTGCATCTAGTGTCCAAGATATTGAAGGTATCCTTAACCATGATCTATCTGTCATACTTCTTTGGGCTAAGCAATGGCTAGTAACTTTTAATCCACTTAAAACAGAAGCCATCATGTTCTCTCTGAGACGAAATCATGCTATGCCAAATTTACGTTTTGACAATACGGATATAGAATTTGTAGATTCTCATAAACACTTAGGGGTCACTTTATCTTGTAATGGACAGTGGCACACGCATATCGAAAATATTTTGAAGTCTGGGTACAAGGTTTTAGGGATGATGAGACGACTGAAATTTTCATTTAGTCGCCAAGCTCTTAACCAAATGTATTTTTCATATCTAAGGCCGTTGCTCGAATATTCATCTATTGTTTGGGATGGGTGTACCAATCAAGATCGCGATGCTCTTGAAAAGCTACAGAACGAAGCAGCCCGGGTGGTCACTGGCTTAACTAGATCAGTCTCATTAATAAACCTATATAATGAGTGTGGATGGGCAAGTTTAGCAGAGCGCAGAAAATATCAAAAATTATGTTTCATGTACAAAGTTGCGAATGGACAGGCGCCTGAATATCTATCGCAACTTATGCCACCTTTGGTGGGCGAAGTCTCTAGTTATCACTTAAGAAATTCTTCAGATCTTTCTAATTATTATACTCGAACAGAAACTTTTCGTAAGTCCTGCATGCCGTCTTCTGTTTCTTTATGGAACGAGTTAACGCCCGAAGTGAAACGGTGCGATTCATTTTCTAACTTTCAGTATAAACTTAAACTGCACATATTTGGTTCAAGAAAAATCCCTGAATATTTCCTTAAAGGTAATCGTTACCTTAGTGTATTGCAGGCAAGAATAAGGAACAACTGCAGTAATTTAAACCATGACCTTTTCCGAAACCATTTGACAGATGATCCTTCATGCCGATGTGGCTTTGATATTGAAGACGCTAAACATTTTTTCTTTGACTGTCCGAATTATGCTGTGGTACGAATTGATATGTTTAGGAAAACACGTAACCAACACCCCTTGAATACTTACAGTCTGTTATACGGTAAACAAGGTGTTTCTGATAGTGATAATTTCTTTCTTTTTCAGGCAGTGCACCAATTTATCAAGGACAGCGGAAGGTTTAAATAAATCAAGCATTTATATAGTTAACAGATGATGGGTTGTGTTCATGTCCACTTTGGAACGGCGGCAGCGCGTGACTGGACCATACAACAACTTCTATCCAGCTCTCTCTCTCTCTCTCTCTCTCTCTCTCTCTCTCTCTCTCTCTCTCTCTCTCTCTCTCTCTAATTATTTCTCTAATTTGTATCATTTTGTATATGTTATGTAATTTTGGCCATTGTTCACTTTTTGTACAAAATTGTAGGGGAAGGGCCGTAACTAATGTTGGTAGAACTTGTGGCCCAACCCCATATGCTATCATGAAAGGCAATAAAATATGTTTAACCTAACCAAATATCAAAGACCTGGGCCTTGCAGTTTCAGAGAAGAAGATTTTTCAAGATTTTCCCTATATAAGCCTATGTGAAACAAAAGGGCCCTGGTGCGGGGGCATTTTTGGCCCCAGCACTATAATTTGAACAATCTTGGTAGGGGTCCACTAGATGAAGCTTCATACCAAATATCAAAGACCTGGGCCTTGCCGTTTCAGAGAAGAAGATTTTTCAAGATTTTCCCTATATAAGCCCATGTAAAACCAAAGGGCCCCCGTGTGGGGGGCATTTTTAGCTCCAGCACTATAATTTGAACAATCTTGGTAGGGGTCCACTAGATGAAGCTTCAAACCAAATATCAAAGACCTGGGCCTTGCAGTTTCAGAGAAGAAGATTTTTCAAGATTTTCCCTATATAAGCCTATGTGAAACAAAAGGGCCCTGGTGCGGGGGCATTTTTGGCCCATGCACTATAATTTGAACAATCTTGGTAGGGGTCCACTAGATGAAGCTTCATACCAAATATCAAAGACCATGGCCTTGCGGTTTCAGAGAAGAAGATTTTTCAAGAGTTTCCCTATATAAGCCCATGTAAAACCAAAGGGCCCCGGGGCGGGGGCATTTTTAGCTTCAGCACTATAATTTGAACAATCTTGGTAGGGGTCCACTAGATGAAGCTTCATACCAAATATCAAAGACCTGGGCCTTGCAGTTTCAGAGAAGAAGATTTTTAAAGATTTTCCCTATATAAGCCCATGTAAAACCAAAGGGCCCCATGCGGGGGCATTTTTGGCCCCAGCACTATAATTTGAACAATCTTGGTAGGAGTCCACTAGATGAAGCTTCATACCAAATATCAAAGACCTGGGCCTTGCGGTTTCAGAGGAGAAGATTTTTCAAGATTTTCCCTATATAAGCCCATGTAAAACCAAAGGGCCCCTGTGCGGGGCATTTTTAGCTCCAGCACTATAATTTGAACAATCTTGGTAGGGGTCCACTAGATGAAGCTTCATTACAAATATCAAAGATCTGGGCCTTGCGGTTTCAGAGAAGAAGATTTTTAAAGATTTTCCCTATATAAGCCCATGTAAAACCAAAGGGCCCTGGTGCGGGGGCATTTTTGGCCCCAGCACTATAATTTGAACAATCTTGGTAGGGGTCCACTAGATGAAGCTTCATACCAAATATCAAAGACCTGGGCCTTGCGGTTTCAGAGAAGAAGATTTTTTAAGTTTTCGGTGAAAAAAATCTATTTTTGGCTACTGTGACCTATATGTGCAACGGACCGGAACCATTTGAACAACTTTGAAAGGGGACCACCTAAGGATCATTCCTGTGAAGTTTGGACAAAATCCGATCAGCGGTTTAGGAGGAGATGTCGTTTGAAGAAAAGTTAACGGACGCACGCACGGACGCACGCACGCACGACGGACAAAAAGTGATCCCAAAAGCTCACCTTGTCACTACGTGACAGGTGAGCTAAAAATGGTGCTTTGATATTGTATGTTTTATGATGAAACAAATAAAAGATTGGAACACAATGGTTTTTAACCTTATATCAAAGCACCAATGAAATATCAATTTTGGGTTTAATAAGGAGTTTAATGGCCCAGTCAACATTATTAAGGTTATACAGAGGACCCACGTTATAACGACAGTATTTGTTCCTATTATTGTGCTGTTATAATGAATTTGCCGTTATAAAGAATCCCAGTTAGGATTATGACAGGTTATAAAAGGTCTTTTCCACATAATTACTCCAAAGACATTTGTTAGAATCGCCTCGATGAGGCGATTCTAACAAATGTCTATAACATTTGTTTCTAGGAGTATTAACTCTTATCATGCTGTTCACGACAACCCCTATCTTTGGAAACAGTGTAGATCCAGATCAGATGGCTTCTGAAGAAGCCATCTGATCAGGATCTACACAGTTTGACATTCAATTTATGAATTTGTAGGAATAAATTACATTAAGTGATCTGATTGGTTCAAAGTCAGAAATGGGTGTGGCTAATCTGAATATTCAGCAAGAGAAGGGTTAAATTACAGGAATCTTTCATGACTATGGATTCAATTTGGGCATTTCCAACCCAAGGAAAGCCCAAGCCACGCGGAATTGAGGCTAAACCTTGAGCTAAGACTTTATTCCACTGAAATTGACGTTATAACGAGTTTTGCCGTTATAACGAATGTCATTATAATGCGGGTCCTCGGTACTACCAAACTACACATTTCCTAAGCAGATCAATACATAAGCAGTCAATGAGTACAGTGCACATTTTTGACCAGAAACTGACAACTGTTCATCTGGAATCACTTTATGATAACACATCCGGGCAACATAGTGCATTTTTTTAACATCTCCAAAATAGCAACTGATGAAAATCTGTGATTATTTTCTTATTTATACAGCAAACATAGGTTTTGGGTGCTAGTTAGAACAGCCTCATTGAGGTGGTTCTAATGAGTACCCACATCCTATGTCTTGGCAGAAATAAGAAAAATAATGTATACCCCCATGTACCCCAGATTTCTCTATATAATGTGGGGTTTAGGGGGTATTTATTTCATGAATTTTTTAAAGTGATGAAGTCATTTGTTCGAAGCATTTTTGCTTAACAAGCTTGGAAGCAATAAAAAAAAAAGTTAAATCTTATTAGACGGCTATTTTTGCTGAAAAAAAAAATATGATTAGCTTTTGCAAAAGCTAGCCAAATTTTTTTTCAGCAAAAATATTAGTGTTTTTCGCATACTGTATGATAAAGGTTTGATAAAATACAGCAGTTCGGCCTCAAGCCAATACAGCACACCAAGGACCTGTAACTTGGCCAGTAAGAAAATACTCGATTAATGACAATTTTATTAATTGACACCATTAAAAACGTGATTATTTATTTTTGACCTCAGTGACAATACGGATGACCTCCAAACAATACAGGATAGTCAATTAATTAATTATACTATACAGCTGAAAATTAATGAATATGTATGCAAGGAAAGTAAATGCCCCATTAATATCAGCCACTGATAAGCCACTGCCTCCCATGACAGAATGTTAGTGAAAATATCAATTTGTTCAATATCACAGCCAAAGCCAGCCATCATGTTAACAAGTCTGTGTAATGAACACCCCTCTAAACCCCACTTTAGAAATCTTCCACTGACCGTTCCTAGGCGGCTCTTCTGTGGCGATTTATTTATTATGTTGTTGTTTGTTACTTACTGTGTGTATCACTTGTGTCTTTTAATTTTGGATGGCCATATGGCCATTTTGTGGGAAAGTAACTGTCCTTATGGCCTTCCTTTGTTTAGGTTTCCATTATGGTCTGGTCGCTTAATGTTTGCATTTCTTTCCCTTTGGTGTCTTTTATGGGTGGAGTAAGTTAATTGTATCAATTCCTGATCTTTGTTTTACTTCTACTTAGAGAAAACTGGGGTTTACAGGGGTTTACATTTTTTTCATTTCTGCTCCAAGACATAGGTTGTAGGTACTTGTTAGAACTGCCCCAATTAGGTGGTTCTAATGAGCACCCACAACCTTTGATTGCAGTATAAATGAGAAAAATACAGGTTTCAGAAATTTTCATCAGGAAAGTAACCATTTTGGATATATGGCAGAATTCAGTATATCACATGGGTGTGTTATCATCGTAACCCTATAATAAAAACTGACTAGGGCCCCGGCAGCGCTATCAGAGGAGTAGGAAAATTTGTGGACGGACAGACAGACAGACAGACAGACAGACAGACAGACAGACAGACAGACAGACAGACAGACGGACAGACAGAGTGATTACTATAGGGCACCCACACTTTCAGTGCGGGGCCCTAATAAGACCCTTTATTAATACATTTAGTACCAGAAACCCCAAAACGGGTACCCTGGCAAACAGTGCAGGCCCAGATCAGATGCCGCAGAATGCGGCATCTGATCAGGGCCTCCACTGTTTGCTAAAAGTTCAGTCATTTTCCTAATAAATTTTTGATGAAAAAAAAACCTGATACCCCTAAATTTTGGAATGAACTCCTGCTATGTATAAGGAGGAAGATTCCATTTGGTACAAAAAGGGTTAATACGACCCTTGTCAGGCAGTTGCAGTAAGATGGTACTGTACTTTCTGCCAAGTAATTACAGACAAACTTCAATGGCTCGAACACCTTTGGGACCTCCAAAATCTGTTCGAAACAGGGGCAGTTCGAGCCACTGAGGTTACTGCCAGGAGGCATAACGAGATACTTTTAGACATGTTTTCGGTGTGCTATAATGAAAATGTATGCAGTGTGTACTCATTAGAATCGCCTCATCGAGGCGATTCTAATGAGTACACACATCATACATTTGCAAGATAAAAGACTAAATTCTCCTTAATAATCCCCCACTATTTCTTATGTAGAGGTTTTCCCTAGGGACTCAAGAACGGGTTCGACACATCCATGGTAAACGAGCCATCGATGTTCGAGCCATCGAAGTTCAACTGTACACAGTGCATTATGAGGTTACCATGTCAATACAAGCAAACTATACAGTTACCATGTTGATACAAATCAAAACGCTAACACCACTGATGGGTCGGCGGTCTCCGAGTGTAGACCAGAAAAATTGTCTTGAATGAAGACGTAAGTCTATTTCCTTTCACCCTTATATTCCTAGATAGTAAGCAAACAGTGCAGACCCTCATCAGACGCTGTGTTCTGTGGTGCCTGGTATGGGACTACTGTTTTTGCAAAACCCGACACATAATTCCAGTCAAAATCCCCCGTCCATTGGGGCTTGAAGAAATATATGGGCTGCATGATGCTTCCACGCAGAGCTGAAACTGACCCGCACATGAGTACTGGTAAACCGCTTAGATGATCTAAGCCTGCCCAGGCAATGCAGTACGAGTCGGCCCATCCATGCTTATAAACCCTATTGGTTTCATTGGGCGGCAGGGCTTGAGATGTCATTTCATCTCAATGTTGGGTAAAAGACCCATAAAATTGGAAGCAACGTCTCCAGAATGACCTTTACAGTGTTGACGGGGACGTTAAACTTCAAATCAAACAAACAAACAAAATAATTCCAGTCAAGATTCCATTTACACAATGCTCTAACCTCAAGTCAATAAGAAAGGCGTGGCTATTTTCTATAAATAATTGTTACCTGAATTTCCTACAAATCAGTGATAGTCACTTTGACTTCAGCAATGGAAAGCTACTGTGCTTTATAACTTTATAAACAATGAACCTAAAATCACAACCAAGGTGAGAAGCCATGGTGGCAACATTCTCTCGTTGGGATCATGAAATCTTTTCTGCAGTCATTCTCTCTCTTTCACCGATTCAAGAGGGGCAGTTGTCAGTTTCTGGCAAAAGAATGTGCACTGTATTGGTTAAACGCTTATGTATAAGCCTGCCCCAGAAAAGTGTGGATAGGTTAACTGACCGGCTAAAAAATGACCTAAAATAGTGTTGACTGGGCCGTTAAACTCCAAAACAAACATGGTGAAGCATATTTACAGTGTATGACTTAAGTGGAATGAAATGAGTTCTAACAAATGAAAATCTGTCTATGGCCAGTTACACATGCAGAGTTTGGTTTGGTTTGGAGTTTAGAAGCCCATTTAACACAAAGTACTAATGTTGGACTTATGCATAAGTGATAAACCTTAACCTTTACCCTGCTGTAGGCGACAAGCCCTATCTTTGCAAACAGTGTAGATCCAGATCAGATGGCTTCTGAAGAACCCTTATCTTGCTGTTCACGACAAGCCCTATCTTTGCAAACAGTGTAGATCCAGATCAGATGGCTTCTGAAGAAGCCTTATCTTGCTGTTCACGACAAGCCCTATCTTTGCAAACAGTGTAGATCCAGATCAGATGGCTTCTGAAGAAGCCATCTGATCAGGATCTACACAGTTTGACATTCAGTTTATGAATATGTAGAAATAAGCTGCATCAAGTAATCTGATTGGTTCAAAGTCAGAAATGAGTGTGGCTTAATTGAATATTCAGCAGGTTAAAGGTTAATGATACCATCTTGCCAGGACATACATGAAAACATCTTGGTGTAAAGAAGATATCTAGGAATGTACACAGGAAAAATGCAGGAATTTCACTGGGATTATAACATTATAAATGTGTTTTTACAACATTTAACCCTTGTCCTGCTGTATATATATATGCCACACCCACTGCTGATTATCAGCAAATCAGATTGCTTGATGCAAATTATTGCAACAAATTCATGAACTGAATGACAAACAATGAAGATCCTGATCAGATGGCTTCTTCAGAAGCCATCTGATCTGGATCTTCATTGTTTGAAAGATAAGGCATATCCAGGCTCAGCAGGACAAGGGTTAAGACATTCTCTCAAACTGTACATCAAACATCAGCTATTAACAAATTGAAGTCAACGGGCCCCGCCCGTCGGGGCTTAAGGAAATAGATGGGCTGCATGATGCTTCTATGCAGAGCTGAAATTGACCGCTAACGAGTACTGGTAAATCATTTAGAGGATCTAAGCCTGCCCAGGCAAAGCGGTCCATGCTTATAAACCCTATTGGTTTCATTGGGCGACAGGGCTTGAGATATCAATTCATCTCAATGTCGGGTAAAAGTCCCACAAAGTTGGAAGCAACATTTCCAAAATGACCTGTACAGTGTTGACGGGGATGTTAAACCTCAAATCAAACAAACAAATTGAAGTGGACCCTTGAAGGAACAGTCACAAAAGTAGCAGATAACATTTTTTTTCTTGTTCAAAGAATATGAAGTTTGGCATTTCATGTGAATCAAATGCAGAGTTGGCTGACGATTCACATGGAACGTCAAAGCATTATTTTCTCTGAAAAATTGACAAAAATATGAAATTGAACTAATGTTGTCCATTTTGCATTTCTGCCAAAAGCTGAAAGGGTTAACATACCTAAATCAAGAAACACATGAAATAATAGAACACATAATATAGCGCTTTACTAGCATGGATGGAATGTTATTTACAATGCCCCAGACACTGATACACATAATTCAACGGATGTTCTCTGACATATTGAAGAACCGTAAAAATCCTAAAAATTTGGACACCTAGCGGACTTGTTGTAGTTCTCCTAAAATATTAACAAATTAGTTTCACGATCCAGCGAGGAGGTGCAGATGGAATTGCAAACTAAGAAGACTCTGATTTGATTTGAGGTTTTTCGTCTCTGTCAACATTGTATAGGTCATTTTGGAAACGTTGCTTCCAATTTTGTGAGACTTTTACCCAACACTGAGATGAAATGACATCTCAAGCCCTGTCACCCAATGAAACCAATAGGGTTTTTATAAGTATGGACGGTCCGACTCGCATCACTTTGCGTGGGCAGGCTTAGATCCTCTAAGTGGTTTACCAGTACTCATGTGCGGTCGGTTTCAGCTCTGCCTGGAAGCATCATGCATCCCATCTATTTCTTCAAGCCCCAAGAAGACCCTGATCAGACTGCTCCAAGTCCGATCTGGGTCTGCACTGTTTGCTTTAGGCCTATCTGTCCCAATACTTAGGATAATTACCGTCCAGCCAAAATAAGCATTTTCTTGACACGTAGTATAACTCCAAATAAGGTCGAGAAAAAGAGGACATTTTTTGGACATTTTTTCCTTATTTCTCTATCAGAACATATGTTGGTACTTGTTAGAATCTCCTACATGAGGTGATTCTAACAAGTACCCACAATATATGCTTTTACTCCATAAAATGCCAATCACAACAATTGTCGTCTGCTTTGACGTCTGCCGGTTACCATAAAAGTAATTTTTTGCAAACAGTGTGAACCCAGATCTGATCTGGGCCCACACTGTTTGCCTGTATGCAAAAATATTTTTTTAAAAATTTGCAAAAAAAAAAATCAGCAAACGACATTAGCAGACGTCATTTTCAGATGTAGTTTTTCTCGGTGTCTAAAGGGTTAATAAGAAATTTATCCCTTAAATATCATCATTTCTCGGTCTTATCTGGAGCTGCGAAATTAAGGTTATGCTCTGGTTCTGCATTATGCTTCAGTTCACACCTTCATTCACACCTTCTAAAGAACATAATCACAACCAATGGCCACAAACTACACCACAACCTCATTATAACAGAGTTCTTTATAACACGGTTTAGGATATAAGATGGTTTCACAAAGATGGATCCCAAAAATGTATAGATTATATAGAAAAATGACCATAAATGGTCATTTTTCTATATAATCTATACATTTTTGTTTGGATATAACACCAATGTTTAACTAACACGGACTTTGCTTTTGGACCCAAACAATAGTGTTATAAAGAGGTTGTGGTGTACTATGAGAATGAAAGCAGAATATGAACATACATGATATACAAGCCTGGAGATCTAGTGTAAGATCTGCCATGCATGCAGCAAGCCAGCTACTTGGAAGGGGGCCCACTTATGTGGACGTTGCCCCTGTACCTGCACATTAATCAAAAATCCATTGATGATGATGATGATGATGATGATGATGACACGCATATGTAAGGAGATAGTACATGTGAGGTTATGTTGCAGAATATGTAATACATACATTGTCTCAAACTCTAAGGAATATTTGGTATAACAGTAATTTGAGATGTATCACGGTTCTTATGAGTTCAGGGCAGTCCCTTTATAACGCTACGTTTGGGATGCGTAGAACAGGACCGTGTTATAAGTGAACCGTGTAATAAAGGAGTATTTTAATACAGAAATTATAGTAAAACAACAATTTGGGAGGCAAAACCTGTCCGTGTTATAACCAATACTGTGTTATAATGAGTTGAATACTACAGGGACTCAAGTGTACATGTACCAATAAAACAAAGGGAAATAATGTATACCCCCCTAAACCATAAACCTTGGTTTTCTCTACATAAATTGGGGTTTAGAAAAATGATGGTACGCTACAGCTGTAGTAAGAATATAACCAGTCAGGTGCATAACCTATACAAGTTATTTTTTATAACCTGTTACAGTTATAAAGTCACATACCGCCATTGAATTTCAAAGTGAGGCTATAGAAAATAACTTGTTTAGGTTATGTTACAAGTTCTTTAAGATTATGTTAAATTGAAAAATACGAAAATAGTAACGTGAATGCGTTAATATTCTCACGTGAATGCGTTAATATTCTCGTCACCCAACTCTTGTTTGAAACATGTGCGTACAACTTTTAAGACGATGCACAAAGAATTTCGATTTCAATCATCAAATTAAAGTCTTCTTTCCATTTTAAAATTGTCGCCACGTGCGGCAAAATTGCGATAAGGTGGGAATTCAAGCTTTAAAACCATTAATTTTACCGTTTTGGCGCTCAAAATCCACTCAAAAAAAGATTTTTTTCTGAATGAAAACTCGATCGTGTTGACGAATCCACCATCTTGTTAGAAAGAGCGCTTCTCGTGGAATCTCGGGATAACGTTATAATGACACAAACGCCGCGAATTTCAAAAAAGAAGAGAAAACCTAGGCTGATTTTTTTCTGATTCTCGAAAAACCAAATATAACGCAAATGAGTTATTTTTTTTTAACTTATTCAGGTAATGCACCTGACTGATAACTGAGGAAGCGTCAGATCAAGGAGGCTGCCATATTACATAAAGCAAAGACTCTTTATAGTGCATAAGATGGACAGGCTGATCTGAGTCCAAAACAGGCACTTGTAGGAAAAGGAAGAAGCATTTTCATTTGGCTCGGTCCACATAATGCTCTGACACGATACTGATAACTGGAATGTGAAAGTAAATTACAATAAATATATAAACTCAACGCTACAAATGTAAGAATGATTCATTCAAAAATGATACACTGTTTACCCTAAATATTTGGACACTTTTTCATGAGCCTTTAAGGGGAATGGGAACCCCTGGCAATTTTTGCCACCATTTTTTTCAAAGGGAGACAACTTTTGGAACTTCCTGTTTGCTTTTCTGTAAGCCCTGTCCCGCTGAAAAAGGGGTCAACTCTTAAAGAAAAGAATTTGCTCCTATTGACCCCTATTGACATAGGAGACAAAAATACTTGCAGGAGTTGCCTCCCCTGAATAAGTTCCCATTCCCCTTAAATAGTATAATTTTTTATATACATTTTAGAACAAAAAAAAAACACTTTTGCCCAGCGTCAAACTCTGATCAAGGTCTACACTATTTGTTGAGGCTTGTTTGTAAGACATTCTGATATCCCAATATAAATAACTCGGTATATATTTGGGCGCCAAAGACATCTGATTAGTGCTCATTGGTGGCTAACAGTGTAGACCCTGATCAGACTGGGTCTACACTGTTAGCTCAGACTTTCTGGGTGTCAGAATAGTTAGGGTATATATATATATATGGTATGTGAGGAATTTTTCCATCAAAGCACTTTCAATCTCTATATACAATATTCCCTGTTCCATACTGAACTTTGTTTCTGACAACACAATGGAACAAAATAAAAATGCATTAGCTCCAAATTGACAGAGAGTAACTAGAATAATTAATGGATGAGTTTCCTTATTTGTTGTTAAAAACATGCTGCTGTTGAAACTTGTTAGAATCACCTCAATGAGGCCATTCTCCACGATGAAGCAATTTTAACAAGTTCTGAAAAATTTGTTTGCACAGACTGATAAGAAAAGAATTATCCTAAAATTATCCCCATCACCCTGTCCTATCTGCAGCCATGATAAACCTTTTACCTTATTTACCCTATTTATTGGGACAGATAGGCCTGAACAAAGAGTGTAGACCCAGATGAGATGCCGCAGAATGCGGCATCTCATCTGGGTCTACACTGTTTGCCACTGATCTGGTTATCTTGAGACGCAACACTGAGTAGTACACAGTACTTGTTCACATTTCAGAACAAGTATGGTAATGAGTGTCCGAATATTTAAGGTAAATACTGTATGCCTGATTCAATTCGCAGAGTCATGTACAACTGGCTTTAGAACCACAAATATCGTTATGATAATGACGGTGGAGGAGGGTCCTCGACCCTTTGTATTTTCCTAATTTCTTACACACTAGTACTCAACTAATTATGCTTATTTACATTTGTACATAATATTACATTACATAATAATATTACATAATATGAGCCACATTAATTGAAAATTTGTTCTCCGACATGAGCCCCAAGCATAGACTCCAATCACCCTGTGAGGTCATTGAAATATCACACCCATGCAACATAGTGCATTCTTTCATTTCTTCAAAATGGCTACTTTTCCATTGAAAATTTGAGATATTTTTCTCGTCTATACTCAAAACATAGGTTGTGGGTGCTCGTTAGAACCACATCCTTGAGGCGGTTCTAACGAGTACCCACAACCTATGTCTTGGAGCAGAAATAAGAAAACCAAACATAGGCTGTGGGTGCTCATTAGAACTACCTCACTGAGGTGGTTCTAACGAGTACCCACAACCTATGTCTTGGAACAGAAATAAACAAAATAATGTATACCCCCATAGACCCAAGGAGTTTAGAGGGGTGTTCATTTCACGGACTTGTTAACACGATGCCAATCAGTAGTACTGGTGCATTAATTGATGCTGCTTGACCCAAAAACTTCTTTTGCTGGCAGGATAAACTGTGTTTTTTCTAAATATGTCTGCATGCTTTTCGGGGTCTACACTTCACGCACATGTCAGAATACTCATCCTGTAGTGGCTCAGAGGACTAGCTTATATTAGCAATGGTGAACTACAATCTTGGCATTGATTCAAGGCACATTATTATGCTGCTCTAAATTTGAGTCTAAAATGAAACAAAACACAACTTAACCCTTGTCCTGCTGAGCCCGGATATGCCTTATCTTTCAAACAATGAAGATCCAGATCAGATGGCTTCTGATGAAGCCATCTGATCAGGATCTACATTGTTTGCCATTCAGATTGTGAATGTGTTGCAATAATTTGCATCCAGTAATCTTATTGGTTGATAATCGGTATTGGGTGTGGCATATATGAATATTCAGCAGAACAAGGGTTAAGCAGATGCCCCTTTCAACTATCATGTTTTTCAGAGGAAAGGCTTGACATTTAATGTGAATTATCTACAGATTTCTTTGAAGAAAAACCCGCTTGACATTTCCTGTGTATCATCTGTATAACAAATAATTCACATTATCTGCATAACAGATAATTCTTATGAAATATTGTCTTTGAAGAAAAACAGGCTTGACATTTCATGTGAATTATCTACAGAACTTCTTTGAAGAAAAACCGGCTTGACATTTCCTGTGTATCATCTGCATAACAAATAATTCACATTATCTGCATAACAGATAATTCACATGAAATATTGTCTTTGAAGAAAAACCGGCTTGACATTTCATGTGTATCATCTGCATAACAAATAATTCACATTATCTGCATAACAGATAATTCACATGAAATATTGTCTCTGAAGAAAAACAGGCTTGACATTTCATGTGAATCATCTGCAAAACAGATAAATAGCATTAATACCTTTGATATTCATATGATCATATGCATAACAAGATAATTCGTATGAAATGCCAAACCATCAGAAAAATCAGACTTGATATTCACGTGAATCATTTGCATGGCAGATGCTTCACATGAAATGTCAAGCCTGATTTTCTCTGAAAAATATCCAAAAACTCAAAATGTCATCTTCTGCATGGTTGCTTAGCTAAGCACTAATGACAAAGCCTATCATCACCATTTCCATGATTTTTACGGCCGATAAAAACTGGCTGCTGTGAATTCTAGCAAACTAAATACACGTAGCCACTTCTAATGTACTAACCACATATTTTTACCATGAGAAGGACTCATTTTGTCAATGACAGCCAATTTGGGGATAACTGCATTTAAAATTGTTATTTAGGAACCCTAACTCTAACCTTAGTATGACCATTCTTATTATTCCACTTTGTTGGCCAATGCTGAAAGTTGTCTTGATATTTGGGCCCCGTCAAGCGATTTTGGTACTTAAAGCCTATGCGAGCAGCGAAGGTTCAGGCGAGCCTGCGCATCCGCGCAGTCTGGCCAGAACCTTCGCTGCTCGCTCATACAAGCAGTGAATCAAGAGGAACCTTCCGACAGAAAGCCATATCCCTGGCCCCTCTGAATGGCTGGGCATGGGCAGCTATAATTTGTCATGACGAAATGCTCGAAGACACAAATTCGCTTGGCGGGGCTAATTTAAAGAAAAAATTCCTGTATTAAGGGGAATGGATACACCTTCAGGGGAGGTAACTCCTGTAAAAGTATTTTTGTCTCCCATGTCAATAGGGATCAACTCTTAAAGGAGCAAATTCTTTCCTTTAAGAGTAGACCCCTTTTTCTGTGGGACATGGCTTATAGGAAAGGGGACAGGAAGTCCCGAAAGTTGTCTTCCTTTGAAAAATGGCAGACAAATATGCCAGGTATTCCCATTCCCCTTTATTGCAACTTCTTTCCTTTACGAGTAGACCCCTGTTTCCGTGGGACAGACCTTATAGAAAAGTGAACGGGAAGTTCCGAAAGTTATCTCCCTTTGAAAAATGGCAGAAAAATCTGCCAGGTGTTCCTTAACTGTCTGGGCCCAATTGTCCAACAGATTGTTAGCTTAACATACTTGTTAGTGGTCAAATTGTTATCCGTGTAAGCAAGAAAAATATCTAAAAAGGAAGATTTTTTTGCAGCAAAAATATGATGTTTTGTCATACGGAATGATATAAGCTTTTTCAACGTAACATTAATTGAAGACTTGATTAATTTTGACAAACTGGGCCAATAGTGTCTCTGTAGTGAATTAATACACATTTGAAACAGGACAGCAGATTATAATTGTTCCTTAGGCTAGATTTTCAGGTACCTGAGGGTCGTTCAATAAATACACTACTTATGTTACCTAACTAATGCTGTCTACAACTCTTACAAGTATTTACAACAGATGTCACTTTGCAACAATACAACAGATAACAAACTCATTTCTTAACTATCTGGCAATGCCTGTTCCTACCCTAAAAACTCTATTTTGCAGGCAAGGATTAATCAGACATCATGTTAACAAGTCTGTGAAATGAATACCCCTCTAAACTCCACTTTATATAAATAAAACTGGGGTTTACAGGAGTATACATAATTGTGGTTATTAATTTTCTGCTCCAAGACATAGGTTGTGGGTGCCCGTTAGAAGCGCCTCATTGAGGCGCTTCTAACGAGCACCCACAACCTATGTTTGGAGTATCAATAAGAAAATTATTACAATTTTTATTCATAAATGTAGCCATTTTGGAGAAATGAATGAATGTACTGTGTCACACGGGTGTGTACAATATCGTAATGGAAACATCTAAGGGAATAAATATGGGCTGTGCCAAACTAAAAAGGATCTTAGATCACATGTGCCAAGTGAGGACTCTGATCAGACTGAACATCTGTGCTGAACTTTTGATACAAAGGTTCTTCATGCCAACAGTTAGGCTTGTATTCTGACTAAGCTTGTGGCTATTGACACATACAGGTGACTATTGACACACATGGGTAACTATTGACACCAAGCTTCTACACAGAATAAGAGAGGGTTGTATCCTAAACTTGTGACTATTGACACATATGGGTGACTATTGACACACATGGGTGACTATTGACACAAAGCTTCTACTATTGTATTCTTACTAAGCTTATGGCTATTGATACATACCGGTGACTATTGACACACATGGGTGACTATTGACACAAGCTTCTACATAGAGTAAGGGAGGGTTGTATTCTTACTAAGCTTATGTACAGGCTTAGTTGGTACTTTGCTGATAAAAGCCCCCTTTTCTCTTGTCGAGGCTCATAACGATGAAAATCACCATTACCCTTTAACCATTTTTGTACCAAATGGAATCTTTCTTCTTATAAATAGCAGGAGTCCATTTGAAAATTTAGGGGTATCATGTGTTTACTTCAAAATTTATTCGGAAAATTGCTGAACTTTTTGCAGAAAGTGGTGACTGATCAGGGCCTGCAATGTTTGCTAATTACCCCTTTAGGGGTTTTCGGTACAAAATGGGTTAAGCATCAAGTAAATTTGCAGAGCAGATAACATTCTAGTTTTTCTGTTTTTTGTTTTTTTTTCTTCTCACTGCAATACATCATGTGAACACGTCCGTGAAATGAAGAACCCCCTATAACCCACTTTATATAGATAAAACTGGGGTTTACGGGGGTTTGGATTATTTTTCTTATTTTTAATCCAATACACAGGTTGTGGGTACTCGTTAGAACCGCCTCAATGAGGCGGTTCTAACGGGCACCCACAACCTATGTTTGCGGTATTTATAAGAAAAATATCACGGATTTTCATAAGAAAAGTAGCCATTTTGGAGATGTGAAAAAATGTACTATGTCGCACGGGTGTGTTATTGTAATGAATGCATGCACCCTGTCATACGCATGCAATTAAGGAGTGCACTGGTTCAAAGGTAGATCACTTGACAACTGATCAAGGGGTTCTAAGTTTGAGTCCCATGTCAGGCATCATACGTTGTGTCCTTGACCAAGACACTGTATCCAAAATGTTTAGTACTGGTTTCCATCAAGGAATTACTTGAGGTAATGGCCTGATTTTAACCCATTTTGTACAAGAAACCCAAAGACGGTAACCCTGGCAGTGCCGCCACTTTCTGCGGCGTCTGATCAGGGCCTACCCTGTTTGCAAAACATTCTGCCAATTTCCAAATAAATTCTGAAGAACCCCTAAATTTTGCAATGGACTCGTGCTATATATAAGGAGGAAAATTCAATTTGGTACAAAAAGGTTTAATCAGGTATTAGAAGATTGATACAAATAGCACAAGATTTTGCAGTCCGCTAAATCTGAACAAAAATACATGTATAAAAAAGATCAAATGAAATTTTCATCTTCTTTCAACAAAAATCAAGCATTCAATTTTTTAACACATTTGAGATGGAATAAAAAGATCACCTGTACTGTCAGAAGCTGTAATCCCAATAACAATAGTAAGAAAATGGTAAACAATGACTTTTAGAGTCGATTTTTCACCACTTGTCCATTCCTCGAGATAAGGCGGAGTAATGAGAGTAATTATGGGATACGTTGCCTTATTTTTGTTTTGTTTGATTTGAGGTTTAACGTCCCTGTCAACACTGTAAAGGTCATTTTGGAGACGTTGCTTCCAATTTTATGGGACTTTTACCCGACGTTTAGATGAAATGACATCTCAAGCCCTGTCGTCCAATGAAACAAATATGGTTTATTAGCATGGACAGTCCGCCTCGCACCGGGGTTCCTGGACAGGCTTAGATCCTCTAAGAGGTTTACCAGTACTAGTGTGCGGGCCGGATTCAGCTCTGCGTGGAAGCATCATGCAGCCCATATTTTACTTCAAGCCCCACGTTGCCTTGGATCTTGTTTGGAACATTATAATGTTGTGCATACTTGTTAGAATCGCCTCAATGAGGCGATTCTAACAAGTATTCACAACATTATGTTTTACCCCTTGTCCTGCTGAGCCCAGATATGTCTTATCTTTCAAACAATGTAGATCCAGATCAGATGGCTTCTGAAGAAGTCATCTGATCAGGATCTACATTGTCATTCAGATTGTGAATTTGTTGCAATAATTTGCATCAAGTAATCTGATTGGTTGATAATCGGTAGTGGGTGTGGCAGATTAAAATATTCAGCAGGACAAGGGTTAATGGAGGAAGAAGCTTTATCCCAAAAATATCCCAAGTATGCCTGCTTATCCAGGACTATGTTCATCATTCTTCAGTTGTCGAGTGGTTTACCATGTTTCAGATGAAAATTATCAGAGAATTTTCTGAAATCCTTCAGGGAACATGTAGTGAATGTATCATGTACTGTCAATGAATATTCTTTAGGGAATGAATACACCTCACATTCTGTTTCAAGGGACAAAACTTGAGAACTTGAGACAACTCTTGTCATGTTCTGTTTGCTTGCCCACAATATTAGCTTCCCTTGACTGAAAGAATTTGCTACTCAGGAGCAAATTCTTTCTGTATGAGTAGAACCTTATTGATAAAAAAAGAGTTGCCTCCCCTGAAGGTGTATCCATTCCCCTTAAGAGACTCAGAAAAAAATGAACTATTCTTAGTTACTCCCCCTGACAGAACTCTGCTATCCATGTTTATCCCTGACAAACAAGATGAAAACATTTTTTTTGCAACCCTGAGAATCTTCAGCTGTTTTGGGGCACAAGTACCTGGTAATATCAAAAGATATTAAAAACCTTTCTCCAGCACAAAATGATACTTCTGCCAGAGTGAAGCCATTCCCACTGTCCTCTTTCTAGTTTCTTGGAAGATCCAACCATTGTATCCTTGGTTTTCATTGGTTAATGGCACTTGTATGTCAGCATCTGATTGGATAATCCAGCTTTGGCAGTTGTAAGTTCTGGAGTGAATGACTCATGTTACTATGGGAACACTATTTTATAAATGAGTATTTTTCATCAGGGTGGTAATTTTTTTCTGCTTTGGCATTATATATAGGACTTGAAGCATGAGTGTCACTAGCCTGCCAGTTCTTCTCTAGTTTTGCATTATAAGTAGGACTTGAATCAAATTTCTTTCTCTTGAAGAAACCACACTGAAAATGAAAACAAATATTTTATAAGATAACCAGTACAGAAAAAACTAGAGCTGCCGCCTAACGGGCGCCAATTATACCCCCGCATGCGTTGTCAGACAAATTTTTACAAGTATTTGACCTTGAGGAAGGTCAACGTAAAGGTCAAGGTCAGGTTTGTGTATATCAATCTTAAGTACTAGTGGCAAGGTGTGTGGTGTGTGAATATTAAAGAAATCGGTCAAAGAATAAGGAAGTTATGAGCAATGTTAAAGTTTTTTGTAACGGACCGACGATGACAGACGACAAGCTGATTCCTATATACCCCCTTCAAACTTCGTTTGCGGGGGTATAATGAGCCATGTCATGTCAGAACAAGGCTTTGCTGTTTGCAAACCTTTACTGATCATAAACAGCTGAAACCATCATGTAAACAAGTTTTGTTTGTTTGTTTGATTTGAGGTTTAACGTCCCAGTCAACACTGTGTAGTTCATGCTGGAGATGTTGCTTCCAATTTGATGGGACATTTACCTGACATTGAAATGAAATGACCTCTCAAGCCCTACCACCCAATAACCAAAAGGGTTTATACGCATGGACGGTCTGACTCATACCACTTTTCCTGGGCAGGCTTGGAACATCTTAAGGGGTTTACCAGTACTCATGTGCTGTCAGTTTCAGCTCTGCATGGAAACATCGTGTAGCCCATACTACTTCTTCAAGCTCTGGGGGGGGGGGGATGCCATATGTAAATAAGTCCAACATATAACTAGAGCTATCACTAAAGGTGATGAATACCCGCACAAAAACTGCCTTGATAGTACAACAGCGGCATTTTGCAATTTTTTCACTTGAAAGGGGCCATAACTATGTCGAAAATTGACGAATTGTAGTGGAAATCGAACTTGACCTGTATTTTATGATGTTACATCAGTGTACCAAAAATTATAAAAATCGGTGAAGCGCTTTTTGAGTTATCGTCTGGAAACCAAATCAACAGACCGACCGACCGACAAGCTCACTCCTATATACCCCCCAAATTTCATTTGTGGGGGTATAATGCTTACCCCTCTAAGCCCCATTTTCTATAGAGGAAACTGGGGTTTACAGGGATATACATTATTTTTCTAATGTGTGCTCTAAGACATAGGTTGTGGGTACACATTTCAACCGCATCAATGAGGCGGTGCTAAACGTATATTCGGAGTTAAAATAAGAAAACTATCAGGAATTTTCATCAGAAATATTACCGTTTTGGCGAAATGAAAGAGTGGTTAATGTCACATGGATGTTTTATAGCAATGTGATTTTCTCTTGACCTTGTTCAAATAATGTTTGTGCGTTTGTTTGTTAGTACTGGAGCTTAAAGGCCCAGTCAACACTATTTAGGTCATTTTTGAGCCGGTCAGTTTACCTATCCACACATTTCCTGGTCAACCTTATACGTAAGTGGTTAACCAGTACAGTGCACATTCTTTCACCAGAAACTGACAACTGCCCTTCTTGACTCAGCGGAAGGGAGTGAATGACCATAGAAAAGATTTCATGATCAATTTCCAAGACATAATGTTGCGGACTCCGGCAGGTATCGAACCCGCATCCTACTGATCATGGATCCTTGACCCCTATTCGGATATACACAATGTATCCAGTCATTGTCCATATTTATAAAAAATTTCAGCTTTCTAGTTCCCCAGAAATCTGTTTTTAATGTACCAAGGGATATAACTCCCAAGAGTTATGGACGAGTTATGGACCCTTAACCAATAATCTGCTACTACACCTTCTTTACCTCAGACAGCAAGTGTAGTATAAGTTTCAATGAAGTAGGACCACAAACATTAAACTTAGTAAGCGAAATGCAATTTAATTTTGCAGTCACATAATCATGGACTGATAGAATCACAGTCATGGAATCATAGAATTGAGAAATCATGGAATGACATAGCAATTCCAGTATAGCTCCACTTTTTCAGAGCAGGGCTATAAAAAATCCTGACCTTTTTTACAGAATTTGGCTGCTCTTTCAAGATTATTTTATATATTGAGCCAAACACTAATCAAAGAAAACTGGTGGAAAACTGAAGTACCCAGAGGAAAACCTCCTGAACTTCCATTCCAGCTTTGGAATCTCAGATGTGATCATCATGAAAACATGCCGGGTAAACCTTATTTTTCTTATTTCTGCTCTAAAACATACATTGTGGGTACTCGTTAGAACTGCCTTGATGAAGCGGTTCTAAGGAGTACCCACAATCTATACTTTGAGTAGAAATAAGAAAAATATCACAATTTTTCATCTCAAAATTTTCGTTTTTTCGGCTTTACAGTTTACAATTTATTTGTATAGGCGTGTTTTCGTAATGATTTGTTGCCAATCATACTGCTCCTTACCTACTGAGATTCTTTATAGCGGAAAATTGTGCCGTGATCAGAGCAGCCTGATAACTTACCTTCCATAATAATAAGGCAATGACAACTAAAAGTAAAATCCCTCCTAACACCGCCACCAAATAGATCCACCAATCAACCTCTTTCTTTGGAGCTATTTGTAAACTAGGAATTGCTATAGTCGTTGCCTGAAATGTTACATAGAGGATCTTACCTGAGTGTTCATGTATTATTAAATATACTAAACAAGTTGAGGAAAAGGGATAAAATGTGAGGCTGTGAATTACAACTAGTCTGTAAGTAGCCAGAAGAGGAGGGGATCGAACTCACAACCTTCTTATCAACGGTCAATTATGGAGTTTTGTGTTTTTTTGTTTTTTTGTTCTGCAGACTTTGATTTCAAGCTGATTTAATAAGAGTAGACAAAAACTGAAGTACACCTCAACCTCGTTATAACACGGAACTCCGGGTCCAACCAACGGACCGTGTTAGTTAACCGAATCGTGTTATAAACGCCGACCGTATTTGTCACAGATCAACCATTGACACACTGGTGCCCAATAGTTTCCCAAACAAGATGATGTACGGTCCGGTTAATGACCGTATTTCCCGACTAAAATGTGTTTAGAACTAATCAATGGCAGTAAATACCATGGCCCATCAAGTCAAACAAGTCACTTTAATCGAAACCAGCTGATAAACCATGTTTTATATCCAGAAATCGTCCGATCTGACAGCGAGTATGACGCCATTTTGATAGCTGGTTCACGGCTAACTTTGTTGTTAATGAGAATCCGGACCGTACCGAACTACAGTACTTAATAGAGTTCAATGGTAAAACTACCGGGGTTAGGGTTCGGAACCGGACATTTGATCAACGCTTACAAGAAATTGGAATTACTTCCCTTGAAATGTCTTACCCTTAATATTTTAGCCATTTGAAACGATTTTAATGGCGCACATGGTTTTTAATGATTTTTTTTACCGCGAAAATCGATCTTGAATATGTTTTATCATTTGCTTTTAAGCTGGAATAAATCTGACTTTCTTTTACATGCGGCTCTAGAAAATGAGTTTTACTGCAGTTGACCGATCACATCGTCTGCATCGATGTTTAAAATTTCTGCTGAGCAGTGATCCTTAACAGAGCGCGATAAATATTTTTTTCCGGTTGCGTAACTGAACTCTTTATCTCACTAAGCCAATACTTTTGATTGTGCCGATGGCAGTTCATGTTTATCATGCGTGTCAAGCTAAACAAGTTTATATACAGTATATTCAACTCTGCTGGAGGCCTGCAATAAATATCAAAAAGTACCGTTATAACCCGTGTTAGCTACCGTGTTAGCTACCGTATTACTGCAGTCAAAAGTGAGAGGAAAATAAAGTTGTTGTGCTTAAAACCTGATACAATCCTTAGATAATATTTTTAAATGTTGGTTGGGGAAAATTTGGGGTCCAAACCAAAACCGTGTTATATCCGAATTCGTGCTGTAACGAATCGTGCTATAACGAGGTCCGGGTGTACCTGGAGAAAAATCCCCGGACCTTCTGCTGCAGAACTTGGTGTCTCACATGTGGTCCAAGTGAGACTTTAACCACAGCTCTAAGAGAAATTACGATTAAGAGTCATCGTACTTACCCATTAGGCCAAAGTGGCCCATCTCTGATCTGGATCTACAGTTTTCAAAGGTCACACTGTTCTCAAAGTTCTATGTAGATCTGTATCTTCAGCCCCCGCCCATCGGGGCTTGAAGAAATAGATGGGCTGCATGATGCTTCCATGCAGAGCTGAAACCGACTGCACACTGGTACTAGTAAACCGCTTAGAGGATCTAAGCCTGCCCAGGCAAAGCGATGCGAGCCGGATCGTCCATGCTTATAAACCCTATTGGTTTCATCGGGAGGCAGGGCTTGAGATGTCAATTCATCTCAATGTCGAGTGAAAGTCCAACAGAATTGGAAGCAACATCTCCAAAATGACCTTTACAGTGTTGACAGGGACGTTAAACCTCAAATCAAACAAACAAACAAAGATTTGTATCTATACTGTTTTCAAAAAGAGTTATTAGCAGGACAACTGTTGATAGAGGTGGCAACTATCCGGTATATACCCAGCTACCCGGCTTTACCCTACTTACTCTGGTTATATCATTATCTGTATCAGACTGTACTACATTCAACTCTGGCCGTATATGTAATTTTGCCATTGACTGTATCTTCACCTCATCCACATGTCGGAAGTCCTGTAAATCATGAATACATACACTTTACAACATGCTTCCTTCCATACCAGGGGCCAGTTGTTCAAAACCAACGATGTCGTTAGTTAACGTATCATTAAAACTTTGATCATTTGTTATGGCAAATATGCTAATATTTTTGCTGAAAATGCAAAAGCTGCTCACATTTTTTTAGCAAAAATACCAAAATGTTAAATATTAAACTTGCTAGAAGACTTAACAATATGACCACTAACGAGCTCGTTAAGCTAACGGTGCTTTGAACAACTGGCCCCAGGACAGAATATCCAAGATTGGTCATTCAACTTCAATGCTTCTAAATCAACCCATTTTACCGAAATGGTCCTAAGTATTCGGACAGATAAGCCTAAGCTAACAGTGCAGACCCAGATCAGACTGCTCCTGAAAGAGTAGATCTGATCTGTTTGCCATTCCATCTGAACTTTTTGGACTCCTTGCTGGATCGTGAAACAAATTTGTTAAAAGTTTAGGAGAAATACAGAAAGTCCTCAAATGTCTGAATTTTTAGGATCTTAAGGTACATGTATATAGAAAACCACAAACATGATGCTGACAAACAGTGCAGGAACAAATCTGATCAGGGCCTTTATTGTCTGCAAAATGCTCGGCAAGTATTCCATCACAAAAATATGCCTATATCATTTTGACACCCTTGAGCCGCACCTTTATATAGTAATACTGGGGTTTACAGGGGTAAACCTTATTTGTCTGATTTCTGCTCAAAATATAAATTGTGGGTACACGTTAGATCCGCCTCATGGAAATCAGAAAAATATCATATTTTTTTTCATCTTAAATTTTTTTTTTCGGCGATAAAGTTTACAATATACATGTATTTGTATAGGCGTGTTTTTTCTTTTTTATTCTGGTTTTATGACCCTTTCAAGATATAACAATTAACAAAATCTGAAACCCCTTTATTCTGAAAGTATCTGCCACTACAGATATTGTGAACGGTTCATTTCTGCATATAAAGGGGTTGCAGAAAAGACTGATAATGCATTGCAATAAACCATCTAACAAACTGCATTCTTTCATATATGCCAATTTTTTATTTTTCCAATTAAAATTTGTATTTATTTTTCTTATTTACACTCCAAACATCAGTAGAACCACCTCATTGAGGCGTGTCACTGAGACGGTTCTAACAACAACCTATATCTTGGAGCAGAAATAAGAAAACAATGTATACCCCTGTAAACCCCAGTTTTCTCTATATAAAAGTGTGTTTACAGGGGTGTTAATTCTGTTGACTTGATGGTGAACACTAGGGCTGGCTAATCGCAGCTTAAAGATAATCGATTATCAGTCATGCCATTGTGATCAGTAATCGATCAGTAATCGGTGAAGATTTGGTCATAATTTTACCTGCCTGGCTTTCTGTCTGAGCATGACTCTTAACAAATGTTGTACTTTACTATATGTTTTTAACAGACAGGCATGAGCAAACAGTGTAGACCCAGATGAGACACCACACAGTGCGGCATCTCATCAGGGTCTGCACTGTTTGCCACTCATCCAGCTATTTTAAGCACAACTTTGGGTAGTAAATTGTACTTATCAAATAATCAATTACAAGCAAATCAGTAATGATAATCATTTTTTGTGTAATGGATTATATCCGGTTGATCGTGCCAGCCTTAGTGAACACAGACTTACCTCTAACAATGTACTCTCCCAGAGTCTTGATCTAATCCTGATTTTCACTTTATCATTCTTTTCTAGCTTGCCAATTCTACAACGTATATTGTGACATTTGGCAGTACCAGTTTCACAGTCCTGTTAAATATATAGAGGATCTTACATGAGTGTTCATGTATTATTCAATTTATTAAACGAGTTGAGGAAAAGGGACAACTTTGGAACTTCTTTTGGGTGCTTTCTAAAGTAATGTATGCTGTGTGTACTCATTAGAATCGACTCATTGAGGTGATTCTAATGATTACACACAACATACATTAATTTTGTAAGGAAAAGAATGAAAAAATCCAAAATATCCCTCACTATTTCTATGTAGATAAATTCCCTAGGGACTCACGAAGGGGTTTGACTCAGCCATGGTAAACAAGTCAAAGATATTCGAGCCATCCAAGTTCTACTGTATATATATTGTCAACAACAAAAGAATACATGGCCAGCTGTTCAAAATTAACAATGTCATTAGTTAACATATTATTAAATCTTTGATCATTTAATATGGCAAATATGCTAATATTTTTGCTGAAAAAATGTGAGCAGCTTTTGCATTTGCAAAAGCTGCTCACATTTTTTAGCAAAAATACCAGAGTATAAGATAATGTAGCTGCTAGAACAGTTAACAATTTGACCACTAATGAGCTTGTTAAAGGCCCGGTCCCACAGAGCTTGCGACCGCGATGGGACCTCTCCACGACTAAAAAAAATGGCAATCGCGGAGCGGTTGCAGAAGTTGCAGAGAGGTTTTATAAAGGTTGCAGCAAGGTCGCGGGTAGGTCGCCGATCAAATTTAGTCGCCGATCATCTTTTGTGCATGCACAAAAGACTGGCTGCGACTGATTTTGATCGCAAACTAGTTGCAATGGTTTTCTAGAAGTCGCAGACCAATCTATGATCGATCGCCGAACAGTCACCGATCGATCCCCGACCGAATTTATGCAAATTTGGCTGTAAATTCTAGCAACCTCATTGGAACTTATCCGAGACTGGTTGCAGACCGATCGCTGACTAATCGCCGACTGAACCGCGAACGATCCACGACCTATCAGCGATCGGTCGGCAACTGTTCGGCGATGGGTCGGCGATTGATCGGAGATTGATCACTGATAAGTTGGTGATTGATCTGCGATTGATCTGCAACTGGTCGCCGACATGCTGTAAAAAGGTGTTAAAACCACCGAATGATTATAGCGCCAACTACAATAAAAAACTGTTAACATCCTAGCATCATTTCGACGACAGCTTTCAAAGAGGAGAGGCAACATGGTTCGGAGAGGCGGGCAAAAGAAAACGGCGGCGCAGCCGAAAAAACGGGAAGCAAGGCTCGGACACCAATTTCGGATGACTAGGACTTGCAGCAGCCAAGAGAAGACTCTCAGCAGTAGAAAATTTAGTTTATTTTGTCTGTGTCAAAAAAAAAAATGCAAAACAGTCTCCGACAAGTCGCTGATCGGTTTTATCCAGTCTCTGAAAAGTCACTGATTGATCGCGGTATAGTCCCCGATCATGTTTCACTTGTTGCAAGTCAGTCGCCGATCTTACGGCGATTCTTTACATTAATTACAGATTGTTCGGCGACCGGTCACCGACTAGTCGGCGACGGGTCGGCCATCACATTTACGGAGCAAATTTAGTTGCAACAGTTGCAAAGGTCGCGGGCCAGTTGCAACGAAATCAGTCACAGAGAGGTCACATCGCAGTCGCAAGGTCTGTGGGACTGGGGCTTAAGCTAACAATGCTTTGAACAACCGGACCCAGGTTTTCAAGCATGTATACCAAGTATCTGAAATCAGCCTGCATACCCACTCAGGACAGAATGCAGCCGTCCTGGTATGCATTCAGAACATTTACGTCACAGGGAATCCAAAAAGCTTACAGCTAAGAAAGATGCTCAGGTTCATTACTATAACACACCCGTGTGAGAGAGTGCAGTTTTTCATAGCTCCAAAATGGCTTTTTTTCTCGAGGAAAATGTGTGATTTTTTCTTATTTAGATTCCAAACATAGATTGTGGGTGCTCGTTAGAACTGCCCCATTGAGGCGGTCCTAACGAGTACCAACAACCTAGGTCTTGGAACAGAAATAAGCAATATAATTTATACCCCTGTAGACCCCATTTTTCTCTATATAAGGTGGGGTGTAGAGGGGTGTTCATTTCACGGACTTGTTAACGTGATGCTGATCCGTGTATTTGCTGGATGCACTTATTTGAAGAAATCTTTTCGCACTTGTCGCAAACGTACATACAATAAAACCTGTCTATGGGGAAACCTCTTTTATATAAAAACCCTTTTTAAGCAAATTGAATCATGATTGAATCATTGAAATGATGAATGCATTATAACTGTCCTTATTTACCCTTATCCTGCTGAGCCTGGATATGTCTTATCTTTCAAACAATGAAGATCCAGATCAGATGGCTTCTAAAAAAGCCATCTGATCAGGATCTACATTGTTTGCCATTCAGTTTATGAATTTGTTGCAATAATTTGCATCAAGTAATCTGGGGCCAGTTCAAATAAGCTTCGTTAGCCTTGTGTTATTCGTTAAGTCTTCGTTAAGCCTTCGTTAGCTAAAATTTGATTTCAAAGTACCCATCGTTAATAACGAACAGTTAACAAATTTTCGTTAATGCGACAGAATTTAACGACGACTCTAGGGTCGTCGTAAGGCATTCGTTAAGCAGGAATTTCCAAGTATCTATCTGGGAAGAAAATGGTTAGCTCAGAGTCTATGACATTGTGAGTATAATAATAAATAAATAAATAAATACATGTAACAATAAATTTCTATTATCCTTATCATCACTCTATCTGACAGTTCTAATTAAATGGAAGAAGAGGGGTAAAATATAAACTATGTAAAACTTTCTTGGTTTATTATCAGTTAGGGTCATGGTCAAATATTGAAACTAGTGATGATTTCGCTCCCAGGGTCTTTCATTTTTGGTTAAATCACGGTCAAATATTAAAAGTCAACGTTTTGGCAGTGTTGATTTTCGCAGGGTGTGATAGATTGCGACATTATCTCGAGCACCGATAATTACTGTTCCTAGTTTCAGCCAATTCGGCCTCATCACTGACCCCCAGATTTTCCCAGATATCTAAGTGAAGGACTGGAAAATGCAGTCCACTCTATGATGAATGACAAGGAGACATTTTACGACCACCAAAGGCGTTTACTAATATAGCTGGAGTTCGAACTTTTTGTTGTTGTTTGTTTGTTTGAGATTAAACGTCCACGTCCCCGTCAAAACTGCATATGTCATTTTAGAGACATTGCTTCCAATTCTGTTGGACTTTTACCCGACATTAAGATGAAATGAAATATCAAGCCCTGACGACCAATTGAACCAATAGGGTTTATACGCTTGGACGGTCCGACTCCCACCACTTTACCTGGGCTGGCTTAGATTCTCGTACTCGTGTGTGGCCTGATTCAGCTCTGCGTGGAAAAATCATGTGACCCATCTATTTCTTTAAGCCCTGATGGGCGGGGTGGGAGTTCGAATTATAATGAACAAACGTCATTGAACGAACGTATGGCACTTGGAAAATGAGGTTTCGGTGCATTCACAAAACTGGCGGATGTTTGACCTTTTCCCCTAATCGTAACGTGAATGTTATCGTATCAACGGGAATACTGTACAACCAATGTATGCGGAAAAAACATACCTTTGCTATATGTTGGTGATGCCGATGATGATGATGATGATGATGATGATGATGATGACGGCGATGCTGATGGTGACCATGACAATGATGAGCGGATGACGATGATGTATTTGCTTGATTTGAGGTTTAACGTCCCCGTCAACACTGTAAAGGTCATTTTGGAGACATTGCTTCCAATTTTGTGGGACTTTTACCCGACATTGAGATGAAATGACATCTCAAGCTCTGTCGCCCAATGATGATGTAAGGGATTATCTAATCAACAACGCTTTTCGCAGAGATTGATCTGTGGCGGATGCGAGTTCTGCACCTAAAATAACTTGAATTCCAGAAGTTTGATTTGAGGTTTAACTTCCCCGTCATCACTTTAAAGGTCATTTTGGAAACGTTGCTTCCATTTTTGTAGAATTTTATCCGACATTGAGATGAAATGACATTTAAAGCCCTTCTGCCATTGAAACCAATGGGGTTTTATTTTCAAACTGAACACGCAAAAGTACTGGTAAACTGCTTAGAGGTTTAAATACTGCCCAGGAAAATTGGTGCGAGTCGGACCGTCCATGAATAAGAACCGTGTTGGTTGTATGGGCGACAGAGCTTGATATGTCATTTCATCGTCCCATACAAGGGGAAGCAACGTCTCCAAAAAGATCTTTACAGTGTTGACGGGTACGTTAAACCTCAAATCAAACATGCAGAGCTGAGCCAATATTGATACAAAAATATCGTATCAACCAAATGTATGTAAAATTACTCCGCTATTTCAAGTATTTCTGGGCCCATTATATGCAGCATTTTACATGCGGCAGAATAGCAAAAATACAGCCGGGAGATTAAGTTAACAAAAACGCCAGACTTTCCGCTATTGATGTTTCCATCAGGGTCTAGTTGTTTCATGTCTGTGTTTCTTTCCCTTTGGTGTCTCTGATGGGAGCTGTGGGTTAATTGTATTGATTTCTGATCATTGCCTTCACTTCTATTTTGATGGATTTTCTGTCTTATGTACGTGTCGTTGTTTCATCTGCCGAATTTTGGCAAGTTGATAGGGCCTTAAGTTTTTATTTCCGGCTAATTTCCGAGCAATAAACACGTTTCATTTCATGATTATAACCACTGAGCAGTGCAATCTTCGTAAGCACGTCTGTATTTATTTACGTTCACCTTTGTTCAGAACGACCTCAGCCAATTGATAACAATAACTAAAATGAAAGGTATCATTTTGAACCTCATTTATTAAAACATAAGGTAAACGTTCGATTAGAAATAATGCATGTCTTATGCATAGAAGAAATCCGGTAGGAACATGTTGTTGCTTTAATTATCTCGTCCCCTAGACATATTAAGTTGAGATTACGATCGAGTTAATAAGTAGAGCGACCTCTCGACTTAAACAGTCAAGTAACGACTCCTCAAGTTTAGAAAACCCGCTAATGGGTCGAGGGAACGACAATTGAACAGCAGAACATCAATTGTTCGAACACCGGTGACTCGATTACCCGGAATGGGTCGAACCCTATCATGAATCCGTAGGAGATCCCGTCAGATACGGAATAGTGAGGGATAGTTCCGGGAGATTTCCTTTTATCCTGCAAAAGTATGCTTGTGTACTCATCATGGCCAACTTTATCTGACATTTAATCTATTCACCTGTTCCCTGATAGTCACACTACAAGTCAATATTGGATTGTCTCCCTTTGACTGAGGCCTATAATAGGTACCTGTTGTGTAATCTCAACTGTGTTATAAGCCGGCTGTGTGTGAAATCAGTTTCGCTTTTATGACCCCGGGGGGTACTGAACGAGAATCGCTCATGTCAATTGATGTCTAGTTAATTTCGGACTGGCTGTTTTGGTGTGGCCTGAGTTTATCTCCAAATAAAGTTCTGTTCTGTCGTTACTAAAAAATTACTCTTTTAAAAGTGATCCTTTTTGTGCTTAACACAAAATATTATTGGTTCTCAAAAATCCTATTTTTGTGTGTGCTGGAATGAAATATACTTCTTTATATATTAGAAAAAAAAAGAAGAAGGAAAAAAAACTTAATAGTTTATGGTGGGTGTCAGTTGAATTATTTTAATTGACATTGTTTAGAAATGCCACATATTCACAAGTCCATGTAATGAAAACCCCTTTAAACCCTACTTTACATAGAGAAAACCTATATTACAATTTCTAATATCTGCACCAAGACATAGTAGATAACCGTTTGTGAGATATGAATTGCCATTTTGGAGATACGAAAAAAAAAAAAAAAAAAAAGAAAAGAAAGAAAAGAAAAAACACTATGTCACGCGGATATGCTATCTAAATGGGGCCTGTCTAATACGCTGAAAAACCTGCTGAATTAAACAGGCTGCGGATCAGCAGAAAGTGACTAAAACGCTGATCTGCTGAAATGTAAATGCAAATGTTACTTTATTTTGTTGTTTTGGGCCACAATACTGGCCGTGCATATTGATAATATATTTATTTATAACATTTAATATTTTTTTTTTACGCCACAGACATTAATATTGTTGTAATATCGAGTATCGGGTTGTATGCCAAAATACAGACAGTGCTTTGCTGAAGATTTCGAATTAAAAGTTTTCCAGACATATTACTGGTCGCATATTCTAAAGCAGTTATATAGAAGTATATATTTTTTATTGTTGTCTGCAAGGTTTACGTACCGGTCAGTGAAATAACTGTTATATCGAGCTACATCACGAAAGCATGGCGATATAAATTTGACCCCTTAAACCCCACTTTCGTATAGTAAAACTTGGGTTTGGAGGGGTATAAATTATTTTTCTTATTTCTGCTAAAAAACATAGATTTTGGGCACGCGACAGAACCGCCTCGCCGATGCGGTTCTAACGAGCACCCACAATCTATGTTTTGAGCACAAATATGAAAAATAACACAATTTTTCATCCGAAAATTTTCATTGTTTGCTGGTTAAATTTACAATGTATTTGTATAGGCGTGTTTTCGTAATGTATCCGTTAAGACGAGAACCTTGAGTCTGAGTTGTAAGCATAGAAATACAAAGGAGATACTCTTACTGATTTTAATGCGGATAGATCTGTCTTGAGACAATAATGGCCGATTATCTATCTGTCTATTTAGTGACTCAGTAAGCCATATCATGCCATCATTGATAAACAATTTCGCATAATACAATTCTAGTTTTTAGTTGTTCACAAATAATATTCATCTTTCTTTCTTTATTTATTTATTTATTTATTTATTTATTTATTTATTTATTTATTTATTTATTTATTATGAAATATTGTTATATTCTCATTTTTTCAGAGTTTGAGCACACGTAAGAACGCCTCGTCGAGGCGATTCTAATGAGGTCCAACAGTCTATATTTTAAACAAGCAATAAGAATACTTTATTATTCTCTTTCCCGCGAAGAGGTAATTGTGGCGGCCTGAGCTGCAAATGTCTGTTAGCTAGTTTATATGTTTCTCTTCCTTATTTTATTTTCGTGCAAAACGAGTAAATCTTTCTTTTTTTTTTTAACTGACGATACATCTTTGACGATAACTTCATCATATGCGCTCTTTCTTTCTTTCTGCTCAGGTAGATGACGCTCGTCAATATAATCGTCCATGATGGATTGTTAATCGATCAATACATTGAGTAAGCACACTTCCGACTACCTGTTGATAATCGAATTATCACCAAGTATCGTGACGCGCGCTGTTAAACACATTAATTACTAGACCAGTAAATGGCAACTTGACCTGTAGTTGTATTTAAAAAGTAATATCATATACCTAGAATAATTCAGCTAAAATGAACAATTAAGACTCCGGGTCTCGTTCGAGATTACACTTCTTGCTAAAAAGAATTACCGATTTATCATCACGATAACAAGTCCGTGTAATGAAAACCCTCTAACCTCCACTTATATAGAGAAAAGTGGGGCTTCGGTGGTATACATTATTTTCTTTATTTCTGCACCAAGACATAGGTTGTGGGTACTAGTTAGAACCAACCGCCTCAGTGAAGCTGCTGAAATGCTGAATATTACTTCTTGTTGATGTTGTTGTTGTTGTTGTTGTTTTGGGTCACAATACTGGCCGTGCATTTAGATAATATAATTATTTACAACATTTTTCTATTTAATTTGTTTTACACCGCAGACATAGAATGATATTGTTGTCATATCGAGTTGTACGCAAAAATTACTGAATAAAGACAATGCGTTTCTGAAGATATAGAAAGTAAAAGGTTTTCCTAGACATATTACTGGTCGCACATTTTAAAGCAATTACTGAGTTTCATGCGGGCAGATCTTCATTGACACAATAATCTATCTATCTATCTATCTATCTATCTATCTATCTATCTATCTATCTATCTATCTATCTATCTATCTATCTATCTATCTATCGAATATAAGAAAGAAAACATTGTCACAAGGATATGTTTTCTTAATTGGTTGACAGTTTGGTTTGATTGGAGGCTTAACGTCCCCGTCAACACTGTATATGTCATTTTGCGGACGTTGCTTCAGATTTTGAGGGACTTTTACCCGACATTGAGATGACATCTCAAGCCCTGCCACCCAATGAAACCAGTAGGGTTTATCTGCATGGACGGTCAAACTCGCACCACTTTTAATGGGCAGCCTTAGAGCACCCATGCAGTTTACTAGTACTCATGTGCTGTGCAGTCAGTTTCAGCTCTGCGTGGAAGCATCATGCAGCCCAATCTATTTCTTCACATCACGATAACACACCCGTGTGATTTAGTGCATTTTTTCATACCTCAAAAAAGGTCATCTTTTTGTGATATTTTTCTTAATTATACTCAAAACATAGGTCGTTGGTGCTAGTTAGAACCGCCGCAATGATGCGGTTCTAACGAGTACCCAAAACTTATGTCTAGGAGCAGAAATAAGAGACATAATGTAAACCCCCGTAAACCCCAGTTTTCTCTATATAAATTGGGGTTTAATGGGGCGTTCATTTCACGGACTCGTTCACGTGATGAAGCCCCGTTGGGCGGAGGTCGTAATGGGTTGACAGCAAAGGCCCTGATCTAAGCTCGACGTCTGATCTGAGCATGCACTGTTTCCAGCATAAGTGTCCATGTTTGGGCTTTCCCGTCCAAAATGCACTTAAATCTGCTTGACTATCATCATAATGTTAACAAGTCCACCACTGATGAACACCCCTTCTAAATCCAACTTTATATAGAGAAAACTGTGGTTTGCTGGAACATACATATATATTTTTCGATTACTTTTGTCCCAAACATATGTTGTGGGTACCGCGGTTAGAAGCGAGGCGGTTCTAACAAGATCCACAACCTATATTTAAAGTAGTAATAAACTATGACACAATTTTTAATAACCGTTTTCTGAAACCTAAAGAATGTATTATTTCACACGGGTGTGTTATCATAATGGTCACAATGATCATCCAAAATTGCAACATATCCATGTAAGGTAATGCTTACTTACACTGTTTGAAATTAACTGTGACTAATCAATATAAGTTAAACAAAATTGTGGGTGCTTGTTAGACTCGCCTCCATGAGGCGATTCTAGCGATTGCCAACTACCGCTCAGAGACATAAATTGTCAACGCAGCGTTTCCAGCAATCGCCTTAACCTTTTTTTTCTCTACAAGACATAGGTTGTGGGTACTCTTTAGAACCGCCTCAATGGGGCGGTTCTAGCAATAACCCACAACCTATACATGGAAATATGAAAGACGTCAAACGAATGTATCATCGTAACTCGGACCCAGTATACAGCCGGCCTCGGTGGCTCAGTCGGATGCGCGTCTGACTGGTGATCAGGAGGACGCGGGTTCGTTATCTGCCGGGGTCGGCAACTTCTTTGCGTGGATATTGATCATGAAATCGTTTACGGTCAACCTCTCTCTCACGTTGATTCAAGAATGGCAGTTGTCAGACGCGCACTGTACTAATTAACCGCTTACGTATAAGTCTGCCCTAGAATAGTGTGGATAGGTAAACTGACCGGCTCATAAATGGTCTAAAATAGTGTTGATTAGGCCGTTAAACTCCAACACAAACAAACAAAAACCCAGTTTACAAGTAAATTCGATTCTAGATATAATAATTAGCCCCCGCCCATCGGGGCTTGAAGAAATAGATGGGCTGCATGATGCTTCCACGCAGAGCTGAAACCGACCCGCACACGAGTGCTGGTAAACCGCTGAGAGGATCTAAGCCTGCTCAGGCAATGCAGTGCGAGTTGGCCCGTCTATGCTTATAAACCCTATTGGTTTCATTGGGTGGCTGGGCTTGAGATGTCATTTCATCTCTGTGTCGGGTAAAAGTCCCATAAAACTGGAAGCAACGTCTCCAAAATGACCTTTACAGTGTTGACGGGGACGTTAAACCTCAAATCAACAAACAAACAAAGATATAATTATAATAATAATAACAATAACAACAATTGGTACTCATTATCTAAATAGCACCGATACTTCATATCAATAAAGAATGCACAGTAGTACCCATTACACAATCTTTCCGGAAATAAGGTAATCCATTATACGTGCACGCGTGTCCATTAATCTTCGGGCTTCCTGACGGTCGGTAGCCGGAACGCAATACACAATCCACGTGTCATAAAAGCGATAATTATCTTCTGCTTAAATACCCGTGATATTTTCCCCTGAGTGTAATAAAACGTTGATTATGGGCACAGAAGCGCCAAATTGAAATCTTTCTACCTATGTTTTTGTGCTTATTAAGTCAAAATCATGCTCAAAAACATAGGTTGTGTGTGCTCGTTAGAACCGCCTCATTGAGGCGGTCGTAACGAGTACCCACAACCTATGTCTTGAAGCAGAAACAAGAAAAATAATGAATACCCCCTAAATCCTTTTTTTCTCTATATAAACTGGGGTTTAAAGGGGTCTTCATTTCACGGACATGTTCACGTGATGCATAAATAAATTTAAAAAAAAAAATCAGAATGAGCTGGTTCTAAATAGTACCATCAATCAACGTATTGAGCAATAATTAAATTTTAAATAAATAAATAAATCGTAAATAAATAAATAACGATAACACATCCGTGCGGCATAGTAGGGTATTCTTGATATCTCAAAAACATTTAATTTTTTTTAATGAAAACTTATCGATACCCAAAACCGGTTTTGTATTCTCGTTAGAACCGCCTCATTGAGGTGGCTCTAACGAGTACCCACAACCTATGTCTTGGAGAAGAAATAGAAAAATGAATACCACAGTAAACCCCATTTTTCTCTATATAAAGCATCGTTTAAGGGGGTGTTCATTACACGGCTTGTTGCCGTGATGAAAAAACAACAGTGATTAAAATAATATAGAAGAATAAGAAGCTCGTACTTTCGAACTATGTTTTTGTGTTATGTTAAAATCATGCTGATCCCTGATTATCCGACTGTTCAATCTATAAAGTTGGGTTTACATGCAAATTCTTTTCCCCGGTATGATGGAAGGAACACCAGAAAAGGTGTGCACCCTGATCTTAATAAATCATTTAACAGTGGAAATAAATACATAAATATAAAAATAAATAAATCGGAATGAGCTGGTCCTAAATATAACCAACAATCAACGCATTAAGCAAAAATATAAACAAATAAATAAATAAATTACGATAACACATTCGTGCGGCTCAGTCAATTATTGATAATTTGTTAAACATCATGTGAACAAGTGCGTGAAATGAAGACCCCCTATACCCCACTTCATATAGAGAAAACTGGGGTTTACGGGGTATACATTACTTTTCTTATTTTTGTTCCAAAACATAGGTTGTGGGTACTCGTTAGAACCGCCTAGATGAGGCGGTTCTAACGATCGAGGCGGTTCTAACGAGCACCCACAACTAATCGGGTCATGAAAAATAAATAAATAAATAAATAAATAAATAAATAAGACGCAGATCAGACACCGCATTTTAGATTGATAAATAAATAAATAAATAAATAGATAAATAAAATAAATAAATACATAAATAAATAAATAAGACGCAGATCAGACACCGCATTTTAGATTGATTTACATTCCAAGGAGATGCCCAGGGCGAAGATGTGTTCAATTCACGGTCGACGGAGAATGACACGCTTTGGGATTACACGCGCGTGTAGACGATAAAGCTTTTCCTGAATAAGCTCCAAATTTAATCGCAAAATGCCGCTTTTAAATATAATTTTGAAATATTAAAATTGCTATCAAAATGCACAATATTGTAAATACATTGCGTCTGACGCGGGCGTTTTTGTGCAATATTAACAGAAAGTGAAGATTTTAGCCGTTAAAATAAGGTACTGTCTTTGTTTTTCCACAGTTTTGTATGCTTCATATAAGGATTAAGGGTTGTTAATTTGAAAATAAAAATGCCGCCAGCTAATTAAATAAAAGTTCCACTTATTTGATATCTTTTTGAAGGTATTTAAACGGACAATTAGATTAAATCGGAACTTGTTTGTCAAATTGAAAAATAAATAAGTTATATTTGTTTAAAAAATAGTTTCCATTAAAGCGCCTGCTATTTCGAAAAAGACATTCTGTACAGGTAAGCCGAGAAGGTCGTCGCACAGTAAAAGGCTTAATCCTTTGCGCCAACGGCATAAATGTCAATAATAGTTGCGGATGTAGAATCGCATCATTTTACAATTGCCTGAATGATGCGACTCTAATGAGTGTACACAACATACAGTAATATTACAGAACAATATATTTAAAATTTTCGCCATAATGAATCATGCTGTGGCACTTTTAATAACCCTCAGTGGCTCGATCTACCATTCTCTCAGACAAATGTATGGTCCCAAAGGGGTTCGACTCATTGAAGTTCAACTGTAATTGTCTTGGGAAAATGACATAGTCGAAACGACTTATTACTTGTGAGGTAAGGGTGAATGGCATAATTATTTTGTATCTCGACTAATATATCTTTTCAGCTAAAGTTTTCGCTTTGTTAACCTTTGATCACTGGCGTGTTTTCTTTCTACACGTTTTCTACACAGACGCGGTGTTTTCGTTACTTTAATTAACGAAACTTCGGTAAGTGCTAGCTAACGAAGGATTAACGATTTTATATTTGAAATGACATTTCGTAATCGTTACGTCTTCGTTATCTCTTCGTTAATATCTTCGTTAAGCAATCGTCAAATATAACTAACGAATATTTTATTTGAACTAACCCCTGATTGGTTAATAATCGGTAGTGGGTGTGGCATATATGAATATTCAGCAGGACAAGGGTTAACCATTATCCTGCTGTTCAACACAGCCCCTACCCTTTGAACTCAGGGCAGATCAAGATCAGATGGCTTCCGATCAGGATATACACAGTTGGACATTTACTTTTGTGAATTTGCAGGAATAGATTACATCTACAGTAGAACTTCGATGGCTCAAACATCGATGGCTCGTTTACCATGGCTGAGTCAAACCTGTTCTTGAGTCCCTAGGAACTTCTCTACATAAGAAATAGGGAGGGTAAAATTTAGGATATTTTCGTCTTTTATCTTGCAAATGTATGCTGTGTGTACTCATTAGAATCGCCTCGATGAGGCGATTCTAATGAGTACACACAGCATACATTGTCATCATATAACACCGAAAAGAAGTCTAAAAGTATCTCGTTATGCCTCCTGACAGTAACCTCAGTGGCTCGAACTATCCCTGTCTCGAACAGATTTTCAAGGCCCAAAGGTTTTCGAGCCATTTAAATTTGACTGTATATTAATTAATCTGGTTGGTTGATAGTAAGCAATGGGTGTGGCTAAATGTATTCAGCCTGATAAGGGTTTAGCAAGCACCTGTTCACACCCTTGCCTTTCTAATAAATTCATTTTGCCACACCCATATCTGACTATCAACCAATGAAATTACTCGACATAATATTATTCATTCAAATTGAACAAGGAACAGTGTAGATCCTGATCAGATGGCTTCATCAGAGAGCCACCTGATCTGGATCTACACTATTAAAAGTGATCGTGTTCAGCAAGACCAGGGTGAACCCATTTTGTAATGGAAACCCCAAAACTGGAACCCTGGCAAACAGTGCAGGCCCAGATCAGATGCCGAAGAATGTGGCGTCTGATCAGGGCCTACACTGTTTGCAAAATGTTAAGCCATTCTCCAAATACATTTTAAAGATAACACAACCCTAAATTTCGAAATGGACTCTTGCCATATATAAGGAGGAAGATTCCATTTGGTACAAAAAAATGTTAACCCTTATCTTGCTTTTCACGACAACCCCTATCTTTGCAAACAGTGTAGATCCAGATCAGATGGCTTCTGAAGAAGCCATCTGATCAGGATCTTCACTGTTTTGACATTCAATTTATGAATTTCTAGGAATAAATTACATCAAGAAATCTGATTGGTTGACAGACCGAAATGGGTGTGGCTTAAATGAATATTCAGCAGGATATGGGTTAATATCAGAATTTCACTGTACTGACTGTGATTTCTTCCAATGCTAACGTAGAAGCCTCCGTGGTGCAGTGGTTACACTACTCGCCTTGTAAACCAGGGATTGCAGGATCGATCCCGGGCTTCTCCAGACTTTCGGATGAGTCTTTAAACCGAGGTCCCGTCTCCATATGACCTTAGCTGTTGGTTGGACGTAAAACTAAAACTCACTCACTCCAATGTTAACGTACCAATAAAACAGAATGTTTCTTCTCCTTGGCTTCTCCTGTCCTCGGTCCCTCAGCTCTTACTTCTATTGGTTCTTCAACATTGGATTTTTTCTCTTCATCATCAACCTGACGTTTACGCCGCTCAGTTCCATCTACCACAGTATATGGAGGTTCCCCTTCCCCTATAGCCTTAAAGTAAAAAAAAATGAAAGACCGTAAATAGCATATCTTTTATTTAGAAAATACCAAGTCTTGCCCAGAGACAGATCAAAACTGCAGGGCCCAGTTGTTCAAAGCATCTTTAGCTTAACGAGCTCGTTAGTGGTCATATTGTTAACTCTTCTAGCAAGTACAATATTGAAAATTTTGGTATTTTTGCTGAAAAAATGTGAGCAGCTTTTGCATCCGCAAAAGCTGCTCACATTTTTTCAGCAAAAAATTTAGCATATTTGCCATATTTAATGATCAAAATTTTAACGATACGTTAACTAACGACATGGTTAGTTTTGAACAACTGGCCCCAGATCTAGAGATCACAGTACTGATAGTACCAATGGGTCAATAATCTCTAAGAAGGCTTGAAAAATAATCCAGAACTGGGTCTTAGACTATTCCATTAATTTCTAAGATTCCTGTATTTACCATATATATTTTGAAGACCCTGATCAAAGCTGCATTCTGCAACATCAGGGGTCAGTTGTTCAAGGGTTAGTTAACCCTTCTCTTGCTGAATATTCATTTTAGCCACACCCTTTTCTGATTTTGAACCAATTAGATTACTTGATGTAATTTATTCCTACAAATTCATAAACCGAATGTCAGAGTAGATCCTGATCAGATGGCTTCTTCAGAAGCCATCTGATCTGGATCTACACTGTTTCCAAAGATAGGGGTTGTCGTGAACAGCAAGATAAGTGTTAACATTTTGTTAAAACTTTGAACATTAGATATGGCAAATTCAAACGCTGCTCACGTTTTTTCAGCAAAAAAAAAACAAAAAAACTGTACTATGTATTTTACTTACTAGTTCACAATAAGACCACTACCGAGCTTGTTAAGCTTAAAATGCTTTGAACAACAAGTCCCTGATCTGGGTCTACTCTGTCTAACAATATCCCATTTTTTGTATGGGATAACCTATTCAACATACGTTATCAGCAGCATAGCCTTGATAGCTTAACGAGCTCATCAGTGGTCAAATTATTAATTGTTCCAACAAGTACAATAGCTAAATTTTGTTATTTTTGCTGAAAAATGTGAGTAGCTTTTGCATACACAAAAGCTACCCACATTTTTTTCAGCAAAAATATTGGCATATTTGCCATAGTAAATGATGAAAGTTTTAATGATTTGTTAACTGGGCCCCGTCAAGCGTTTTTGGTACTTATCGCCTATGCGAGCAGCGAAGGTTCAGGCGAGCCTGCGCATCCGCGCTGTCTCGCCAGAACCTTAGCTGCTCGCTCATACAAGCAGTGAGTCAAGAGGAACTTTCAGACAGAAAGCCATATCCCTGGCGCCTCTGAATGGCTGAGCATGCGCAGTTAAAATTTGTCATGACGGAATGCACGAAGACACAAATGATGTCATTAGTTTTGAACAACTGGCCCCTGATCATTAATTCTCATTGCTCTCTGTATACGGAACAATCCAAAAATCATTACATTTTTATGTAGTTCAAGATTATTTGTCTGTAGTTTCACAAGGACAATAACACTATAGCCTGCCAATCAACCTTATAAAAGCAGTGTATGCGACTGTCAGACATGGGTGTACTGTGTTGCCCATACCTGAGAGTCTAATATTAACGAAAATTCCAGATGGGAAATTTATTCCTCACTCACCAAAAGCAGGCTGAAAAATTAGAGCCGATTTCTAAAAGGATATGAAACATTTTTCTATTTCTGTGAGGGAACGAAAAATGTCCAATTGTATGAGTATTTAAATAATAGAGATCAAACTTTTTAAATTTTATTTTTCTTTATTTTGATTGTATGAGTAACATATTATTTTTTTCTATCATATGACGTCACGTCTGAGAGTGTAATAACACCATGTAATAAATTTGATAATCCACTAGTGGATTAAATATACAAATTAGTTAGATATGCCCCAAAACGTTACATGTACGACACCCTCAATGATGTCGTGTTTTCTAATGGCGGAATATTGACATTTTTGTAATCAATTCGTGAATAAAATGCATTTTAAATGTCATATGATAAATAGAATCTTGCGTTCGTGCTCATGTATTATTGAATTTATTAAACTCGTTGACAAAAAGGGATAAAATGCTCGGCAAAAAGCACATTTTATCCCTTTTCCTCCACTTGTTTAATAAATTCAATAATACATGAACACTCATGTAAGATCCTCTATATAGAAAGCAAGTAAATCCTTGTTGCATCTCATTTCTTCTCTGAACAAAGTGTTCTTTATTCACCATATTTGCATTATTTGCTGGCTCCCAGCTTGCACATTGTCTATATTGGAAAAACAGGTAGCCAGACCCCCCTGACCTTGAAAGGTCAGGGGGGGTCTGGTTACCTGTTTTTCCAACACTGATAACCTTCAGACTAGGAACCAGCAGATAATGCAAATAAGGTGAATACTGACATACCGTAAAAATCCTAAAAATTCGGACACCTTACAAACTAGCTGTAATTCTCCTAAAATTTAAACAAATTTGTTTCATGGTCCAGGAAGGAGTCCAAAAGGTGTAAACAGAATGGCAAACAGTGAAGACCCTGATCAGACTGCTCCTTCAGGAGCAGTCTGATCTGGGTCTGCACTGTTTGCTTAGGCCTACAGTGTGTCCCAATACTTAGGATCATTAGGGTACTCAAAATACAGCTTATGTTAAAACTAAAAGAATCAAAATTACTATGAAAATATTTATTTTTAAAACCAGCCCCCGACCATAGGGGCTTGAAGAAATATATGGGCTGCATGATGCTTTCACGCAGAGCTGAATCCGGCACGCACACTAGTACTGGTAAACCGCTTAGAGGATCTAAGCCTGTCCAGGAACCGCGGTGCGAGGCGGACAGTCCATGCTAATAAACCCTATTGGTTTCATTGGGCGACAGGGCTTGAGATGTCATTTCATCTCAATGTCCGGTAAAAGTCCCACAAAATTGGAAGCAACGTCTCCAAAATGACCTTTACAGTGTTGACGGGGACGTTAAACCTCAAATCAAACAAATTTATTTTTATAACATGTCAGCATAAGCTGACAATAAATATTTGTTATGAATAGATATAAAATATGCACCAAATTAAAAATAAAATGGAAACTATGTACCTGTTGTTAGTGAAATAAAATTTAATGCAAAATAATATATTTGACCAGCTGGATATTTCAATGAAATATGAGTAAATAAAAGTAAAACGCAAAGAGCTAAATATATTAAGTTAGATCAATGGTATGCACTCAGCAGCGTATTAACCATTGACCTGCTGAATATTTATATATGCCATACCCACCACTGATTATCAACCAATCAGATTTCTTTGATGCAAATCATTGCAACAAATTCATAAACTGAATGACAAACGATGAAGATCCTGATCAGATGGCTTCTTCAGAAGCCATCTGATCTGGATCTTCATTGTTGGAAAAATAAGGCATATCCGGGCTCAGCAGGACAAGAGTTAAATATAAACTTGAAAAATGCAATTAGATTTCTTGTATAATTTCAGCCAGCCTGTCAGAAATGCATTTTTAATATCACTTTTTTTGTACTTTAACAGTCTACTCAATAATAGTACTGTCATATAGGGCTGTAATACTCTGAAACAAAATCATGCTTCAAGATTGAAACATTTCTGGCAATGGAGACAATATTTTTTGGTGTAAGCCTGCCCCGCTCCCCCACCGCCAGCTCTGATGTATAGAATCTGCTTAATTTCCAAATTACAGTTGAACTTCAATGGCTTTGGGACCATAAAAATCTATTCGAGGCAGGGTTAGTTTGAGCCACTGGGGGTTACTGCCAGGAGGTGTAACGTGTTAATTTTGGGACATTTTTTCGGTGTTCTGTAATAAAAATGTATACTGTGTGTACTCATTAGAATCACACAGCATACATTTGCATATAAAAGTCAAAAATCTCCTTAATTATCCGGCACTACTTCATATGTAGAAGAATTCCCAAGAGACTCACAAACACTTTCGACTCAGCCTTGATAAACAAGCCACCAAAGTTCTACTGTAGCTGGCTTGTTTATTCAATATGTCTCAGGTATAGATAAGCTTGGGTATGGTGGGGTTGGGTATGTCATCTATAAATCTGAGTAAAACATGGAGTATAAAAAGGAAATATTTCATAAAAGTACCATATTCCACAACCTTTTTGTAACACCTTTTTCATTCTAAATGATGTCTATGTCTGGCCTTGGTGACCTAGTGGCAAAGTCTCATAAACAGTACGATTACTACCAATGTGTGTGTGTGTGTTTTGAGTTTTACGTCCCAGCAACAGCAAAGGTCATACGGTGATGGGCTACTAACAATGTGGGTTTGAACCTTGACTGTGCAAAGCCAATTCTGCAATGGAATGTCAGGTAGCTTTTCTTTTGGTACGCTTTGTTTTACCCCACCACTGCTTAACTCTCACCAGTGTTTCAGTAACCTGTGAGTCTCCAAGACATTTTCCTATGTTTGCTAAAATGTCTCATAATTTTCAAATGTCTGAGATACAGAACTCAAGAAAATTGAAAATATTGCCCTGGAATCTTGATTTTATGTCAAGTCTTAAATGCATACAGTAATGGGCCGCATGATGCTTCCACGCAGAGCTGAAACCGACCCGCACACAAGTACTGGTAAACCGCTTAGAGGATCTAAGCCAGCCTAGGCAAAGCGGTGCGAGTCGGCCCGTCCATGCTTATAAAACTTATTGGTTTCATTGGGTGACAGGGCTTGAGATGTCATTTCATCTCAATGTCGGGTAAAAGTCCCACAGTGTTGACGGTGACGTTAAACCTGAAATCAAACAAACAAATACATACAGTAACATGGTCAATTGTTAACAACTGACCCAAAAATCCTGAAAATGTATAAATATATTTATTTCAAATGTGCATTAAAAGGCCGTATCCCTTCAACCATACACCCAAACACTCTGTAGTTCACCACAACCTCTATATAACACTTGTTTGGGTCCAAAGCAAAGTCTGTGTTATATCAACACAAAAATGTATAGATTATATAGAAAAATGACCATTTATGGTCATTTTTCTATATAATCTATGCATTTTTGGGACCCATCTTCAGTGTTATATCCAAAATCGGCATCCATAGGGGCTTGAAGAAATTTATGGGCTGCATGATGCTTCCACGCAGAGCTGAATCCGGACCGCACACTAGTACTGGTAAACCGCTTAGAGGATCTAAGCTTGTCCAGGAACCGCGGTGCGAGGCGGACCGTCCATGCCAATAAACCCTATTGGATTCATTGGGAGACAGGGCTATGTCGGGTAAAAGTCCCATAAAATTGGAAGCAATGTCTCCAAAATGACCTTTACAGTGTTGACGGGGACGATAAACCTAAAATCAAACAAACAAAACAAAATATCCAAAATCGTGCTATTTTGATGCGTTAAAATCAGGTTGTGGTGCATGTCTTCCTATTGCACACCTAAAACAAACAAAACCTACATAACTAAAGATGACTCTTCAGTTCTACTCTAGAAACCAAATGCATGCAAATGAACCACAATATACCCTATTTGCCCCAAATATTCTGGCACAGATTAGCAGCAGTCTTATCTTGGTCTGTGCTGTTTGCCATTATGAAAACACCCCTATTCAAATATACTGAAAATTTTACCACCAAAAATAGCAAATTTTCAGAAGAAAAATTCCAATATTTTTCATATTTCTGCTCAAACCATAGATTGTGGGTATTCATTAGAACCACCTCAGTCCGCCTCACTGAGGTGGTTCGATGAGTACCCACAAAGATTGTGGGTATTCGTTAGTGCTTCAGTCCGCCTCATGGAGGCCGTTCAACGAGTACCCACAATCTTTTTTTTTGAGCAGAAATTAGAAAAATATTTTTTCTTGTTTCTGTTTTTGAGCAGAAATGTATACCCCTGTAAACCCAAGTTTTACAATATAAAAGTGGAGTTCAAGGGGGTCAAAATTATATAGGCGTGTTTTCGTGATGGTTTTATTTTTATCACTTTTTAATGACCTAATATTTCGGGTAAATACACTACTCTTCTGTTTTGGACCACTAAATTCTCTCTCTTGTTTCTATGTTTCACTAGCACCATCCCGCTGTCAAAGGACAGCTTATCTAGCCTACAAAACCACTGCCCGTGTTGAGATAGGCCACATTTACCCATCATCACGTTTATAAGGCTGTGAAATAAACATCCCCATAAACCGCAAGTTTAATAGCGAAAGCTGGGGTTTACAGGGGTGCACATTGTTTTTCTTATTTCTTCTCCAAGACGTAGGTAATGGGTACTCGTCCCTCACCAACTCTGCTCTAAGCCCTTAACCTTTTGTACCAAATGGAATCTTCCTCCTTATATATAGCAGGAGTCCATTTCAAATTTTAGGGGTGTCAGGTTGTGTTTTCATCAAAATTTATTTGGAAAATGACTGAACTTTTTAGCAAACAGTGGAGGCCCTGATCAGAAGCCGCGTTCTGCGGCATCTGATCTGGGCCTGCACTGTTTGCCAGGGTACCCGTTTTGGGGTTTCTGGTACAAAATGGGTTAAGATGGCATGAAAAACTATGTTTAAAAATGTTGTCTGTTTATGTCGTCTGTTGCATCTTCTTCAAAACTTTTCAAACACATTGTTACATACCGGTACATGCAAACCGTGTGGACCTTGATCAGACTGCTCCTAGAGGAGCAGTCTGATCTGGGTCCACACTGTCTGCAAAAAAAAGACTTTAAAAGTCACAAAACAGATGACAATTGTTGTGATTGGCATCTTATGAGTTAAAGGAAAGGACCTTGCAATCTCATTTTTAGCCCTTCAAATGCCAATCACAACAATTGATACGTGTGCTCAGTGAGGCGGTTCTAACAAACGCCCAAAACCTTTGTCTCGGAGCAGAAATCAGAAAACAATGAATATCCCCGTAAACCCAGTTTTCTCTATATAAAGTAGAGTTTATGGGGGTGTTCATTTCACAGACTTGTTCATGTGATGATCAAAGAGTTCATTTCAAAATCTCAGGGACAAGAGGGTTAATTGGAAATACTTGGGCTTTAACCCTTATCCTCCTGAACCGACAAGCCCCCGCTTTTGCAAATAGTACAGATCATGATCAGAGATGCCATCTGATCATGATCTATAATGTTTGTCACACAGATTGTGAACTGAAAGAATACATTATACCAAGTAATTTGATTGGCTGATAGTCAGCAATTGCTGTGGCTAAATTGATTTACCGCAATGATCCTAAGTATTGGGACAGACAGGCCTAGGAAAAAAATTCAGACCCTGATCAGACTGCTCCTGAATCAGGTTCTACACTGTTTGCCATTCCATCTGCACTATTTGGACTCCTTGCTGGATCACGAAACAAATCTGTTAAAATTTTAGGAGAATTACAGCAAATTCTAAAGGTGTCCGAATTTTTAGGATATTTACGGTATTAAGCAGGATAAGGGTTAAGGGAGCACAAAGAAATATTATTATTATTCTCTTTATTCCTTCTTATCTGGAGTTATGGGTCTGTTACCCTTCAACAAGGAATCTGTTACCGTACATCGCCCCCGCCCATCAGGGCTTAAAGAAATATTTGGGCTGCATGATGCTTCCACCCAGAGCTGAAACCGACCGCACACGAGTACTGGTAAACTGCTTAGAGGATCTAAACCTGCCCAGGCAATGCGGTGCGATTCGAACTGCCCATGCTTATAAACCCTATTGGTTTCATTGGGTGACAGGGCTTGAGATGTCATTTCATCTCAATGTCGGGTAAAAGTCCAACAAAATTGGAAGGAGCGTCACCAAAATGACCTATACAGTGTTGACGGGGACATTAAACCTCAAATCAAACAAAACAAAATGTCTGTCACAGCAAAGAATCTGTTATCCTACAACAAAGAATCTAAATCTGGCAAAGGATGAAATATATCTATCTTCACATTACCAGCTAAGCCAAGCACAAAGCTATACACCTAGAAAAAGCAGCCACAAGCACATGCAGGAAACAAGGTCACCGTAACTAGGTCAAGGTCACAGAAAGAAAACAAAATCCACAACAGAGAAGCACTTACTTTTGTGTTTTGTGGGCGTATATTCAAAGCATAGTCTTCCTGTTAGCCAAAAACACATTTCAGATGTTAATTGTTAAAGGTGAAAGGTCAAGGTTACTGAACACCATTCAAGGTCAAGGTTATTATTATTTTTTTGTCATAGCAACCAACAAGGCTGAAAGTCAAGGTTATTGATTATTTGTATCATTACAACAACATTTACACCTGCCAACTTCGGAGTCAATAGGCTGATTATAGTTATATGAAAAAAAAGAAGAAAGACAGAAAAAAGCATAAGCCAAACATTAAGAAAACTTCATTTCTTAAAATGAGGTTTTCTAATGTATCTCAGAAAAGAAAGTCATTCATCATACTGGAGGTTTATTCAGTATTGTAATGTTTGTTTGTTTGTATTGGAGTTTAACAGCCCAGTCAACACTAAGTCATTTTTGAGCCAGTCAGTTTACCTAGCCATACTTTCCTGGGCATGCTTATACACAAGCGGTAAACCAGTGCACATTCTTTCACCAGAAACTGACAACTGCCCTTCTTGAATCAGCAGAAGGGCGAGAATGACTGTAGAAAATATTTCATGATCAATCTCCACGAAAGAAGGATGCCGACCCTGGCAGGTATCGAACCCACGTCTTCCTGATCAGCAGACAGACGACCGACTAAGCGACCGAGGCCAGCTTCAGTATCATAATGATCTTAAGAACTGGGACAGATAGGCCTAAGCAAACAGTGAAGACCCAGATCAGACTGCTCCTGCAGGAGCAGTCTGATCAGGGTGTACACTGTTTGCCATTCTGTAGCCCCTTTTGGACTCCTTGCTGGACCATGAAACAAATTTGTTTCAATTTTAGGAGAATTACATTAAGTTCTCAAGGTGTTCGAATTTTTAGGACTTTATGGTAAACAGGATGGCAAACAGTGTTGAACCTGATGCCTTGGATAGGTACAGACAAGGCTGAAAAGGTCATTGTAAAATTTACACTTCATCTTAGCCCTTGTCCTGTTTCGGCCCCCGCCCATAGGGGCTTGAAGAAATGTGAGTGTGTTTTGAGTTTTACGTCCCACCAACAGCAAAGGTCATACAGAGACCGGCTACTACCAATGTGGGTTTGAACCTTGACTGTGCGAAGCCTCCGCCCCCGCCCATAGGGGCTTGAAGTAATATATGGGCTGCATGATGCTTCCACGCAGAGCTGAATTCGGCCCGCACACTAGTACTGGTAAACCGTTTAGAGGATCTAAGCCTGTCCAGGAACCGAGGTGCGAGGCGGACCGTCCATGCTAATAAACCCTATTGGTTTCATTGGGCGACAGGGCTTGAGATGTCATTTCATCTCAATGTCAGGTAAAAGTCCCACAGCGTCTCCAAAATGACCTTTACAGTGTTGACGGGGACGTTAAACCTCAAATCAAACAAATCAAACAAACAAACAAAGAGACTAAAAGATTTTGAGCATCACTGAAGTGGCTGTACCATACAACAGTCATCATGTCTCAAATCAAACAAACAAATAAAAACCCTTGTCCTGCTCAGCCCAGATATGTCTGATCTTTCAAACAACGCAGATCCAGATCAGATGGCTTCTGAAGAACATGAAGCCATCTGATCAGGATCTTCATTGTTTGTCATTCAGTTCATGAATTTGTTGCAATGATTTGCATCAAGAAATCTGATTGGTTGATAATCAGTGGTGGGTGTGGCATATTTAAATATTCAGCAGGTCAAGGATTAAAGTTTACTTTTTGTTTTAAGAGAAGGTGTGGTATGTAACAGCATGAATGATAGCAGGCATAAATATTGTACATCAAATCTACTATTCTTGCATAAAACCCTCTAAACATAGCTGTTATAAGATATTCTTGACTGGGCCTAAAGCCATGTTCAAACAACAAGACCCATGTTCCAAACATGAAATTCACATGCTGCTTGAACATGGGTTTCACAGGATGGGCCTTGCTTACTTTACTTTACAATGACTGCCTGAATTTAGCATTTTTAACCCTTGTCCTGCTGAGCCCGGATATGCCTTATTTTCCAAACAATGAAGATCCAGATCAGATGGCTTCTGACGAAGCCATCTGATCAGGATCTACATTGTTTGCCATTCAGATTGTGAATTTGTTGCAATAATTTGCATCAAGTAATCTGATTGGCTAATAATCAGTAGTGGGTGTGGCCTATATAAATATTCAGCAGGACAAGGGTTAAATTTTTATGACGACGTCAGAACGTTATTGCAGAGCTGAAACCATTATTTACAATGTTCTGAACGCCATGTTTGTTTTGTTTGTTTGATTTGAGGTTTAACGTCCCAGTCAACACTGTAAAGGTCATTTTGGAGACATTGCTTCCAATTTTCAGGGACTTTTACCCAAAACTGAGATGAAATGACATCTCAAGCCCTGCCGCCCAATAAAACAAATACGGTTTATAAGCATGGGCGGTCCCGACTCACACCGCTTTGCCTGGGCAGGCTTAGATCCTCTAAGCGGTTTACCAGTACTCGTGTGCGGGTCAGTTTCAGCTCTGCGTCGAAGCATCATGCAGCCTATGTATTTCTTCAAGCCCTGATGGGCGGGGACCAACGCCAGATTGGTTTTAAGGTCACATCTGAAAGATGTGGAGTTTTGCGTCGTTCTCATCATAATTTGCTTTTGAAATCGCAAGGCATGCAAGAATAACGATCATCCATGGCTATTTTACTGCATTAACTTTTGCCAGGTCTTCAGAATGCATCTGAACACTTGGCCTAGTGGCCTCATGTTCCAACAGCTTCCTTGGGCCCCCAGCAAAAATGGTTATGCAGGACAAACCACAGGTGATCCCTATATTAGATTATATTCATTCACAGGTGCAGTATCATGTGGTACAAGAGGTGTGAACAACATCTACAAGTATTTCTCTCAAGTCATTAACCCTTTTTTGTACCAAATGGAATCTTCCCCTTAAAATATAGCAGGAGTCCATTTCAAAATTTAGGGACGTCAGGTTATCTTTTCTTCAAAATTTATTTTTAGCAAACAGTGGAGGCCCTGATCAGAAGCCGCGTCTAATCTGGGCCTGCACTGTTTGCTAGATACCCATTTTGGGGTTTGCGGTACAAAATGGGTTTCAAGAAAATTTTAACCATCATTTTGACAGAGTTTGGAAGGATTATTAACAACGGCCATATCGTTTAACGGCAATGATTAATAAAGAATGATGTTTTGCATATACAGTAAAATTCCTATATTAAGACCACCTTTGGGACTGAGCAAAAGTGGTCTTTAAGACCACTTTTGAACAGTCCCAAAGGTGGTCTTTCATCCGGAGATACTGGGTGTACAGAACACGAAGAAAGAATAACTTAAACCTTCTCCATAAGCTTTTAAAAGCAAATTTAGTCCTAATTTTAGGTGGTCTTAATAGCAGAATTTTACTGTATTTTATATAGCTTTAACCCTTATCTTGCTGTTCACGACAACCCTTATCTTTGCAAACAGTGTAGATCCAGATCAGATGGCTTCTGAAGCCATCTGATCAGGGTCTTCACTGTTTGGCATTCAGTTTATGAATTTGTAGCAATAAATTAAATCAAGTAATTTGATTGGTTAATAGACAGAAATGGGTGTGGCTTAAATGAATATTCAGCAAGATAAGGGTTAATGAGCAAGCAAAGCAAGCTGCTCTTCAATTTTCTAATTCATGAATCCAATCCCACCACATTCCAACCCCAACTGATATTAATACATCCAAACCCACCAGATGTCTCAAAATGCCCATATGTTTTATATTATTTTAAAAGGAACCCAAACCCCATTGGACAGCAACAACTGAGTTCCCTTACTTCACGAAAACACACCATTATAACTTTGACACCCTTGAACCCCATTTTTATATAGTAAAACGGGGTTTTCAGGGGCAAACCTTATTTTTCTTATTTCTGCTCTAAAATAAAGATTGTCGGTACTTGTTAGAACCGCCTCATCTATACCCACAATCTATATTTTGAGCAGAAATAAGAAAAATATCACAATTTTCCATCTTAAAAATTTTAGTTTTTTTTTGTTTTTTTTTTGCGAAAAATTTTCTATGTATTTGTATAGGCGAGTTTTCGTTATGAAACCTACATGTAAATTCAATATTATTACGCAAGTACGCAAGATTAGCAAATCAAATGCAAACTTATATCACACTTATGCATCCTAGTCTACATGTAACAACCAGCTTATGCAATGCAGAACAAAGGCAGTCGCTCACTCAAACTCTTTCATCCGTCGAGGTGAATGGCTGTACCTGATTAATATTTTGCCATACTGTAGAACTTCGATGGCTCGAACACCGATGGATCGTTTAACATGAATTAGTCGGACCCATTCTTGAGTCTTTTGGGAATTTCTCTTCAAAGGAAATCATGAGGGAACACTTAGGATCTTTTCGACTTTAATCCTGTGATCATTTTTTTTTAACTGTATGAGGGAGATTTGCCATTGTGATGAGGGAGATGTAAAGAATATATAGGGAAATTCTCAGTTCAAATGAGGGAGACTCCAAACTTTTACTAAAATTTAGCATAAATTGGGCAAAAATGAGCATCAAAATGAGGGAGTCTCCCTCCTCATGAGGGAGGTATCACAGGTATGCAAATGTATGCTGTGTGTACTTAATTAGAATCACATCAATTTATACATTTTTCTTGATTATTTTTTTTTTTAAAAAATGACCATTTTTCTATGTACTCTCTACATTTTTGTTGGAATATAATACAGTTGTTTACCTAATATGGTTTCTGCTCTGGGCCCCAACAACCGTATTATAAAGGGGCGTGGTGTACTAGAGAATGCAGTGTGGTGCACTAGAGAATGCGGTGTGGTGTACTAGAGAATGGGGTGTGGTGTACTAGAGAATTCTCTTCACCAAGTGATCTCCCTTTAAGAAAAACAAGACAAAATATTTCAGGTACATCTATTCACCTTCATCCAGCAGAGTATTCCAGCTTTCAATTTCGTCTTCATTATATTAGAAGGGGTGTTTCCCTTCTTTATGTTAGAAAGGTGTGTCTTTGAAGATTAAAACATAAATCATTCAGGCAGAGTAATGGGTATATTTGTTATTGAAAGGCTGCAGAGCTAAAGTATGGCATATTTGTGAGAACAAGCAACCAGAGAAAATTACACTAACCCTCATCTAACGTACTGATCCTAAAAACCATTGGGATAAAAAGTGCAGACCCAGATCAGCAGTTGATCAGGATCTACAGTTTCCCATTAACAGTGCAGACCCAGATCAGACTGCTCCTGAAGAAGCAGTCTGATCAGGGTCTTCACTGTTTGCCATTCGGTCTGCACCTTTTTGACTCCTTGCTGAATCATGAAACAAATATGTTCAATTTCTAGGAGATTTACAGCAAGTCCTCAGGGTGACCAAAATTTTAGGATATTTACGGTACTTTGATTGACCATTTCAACCCTATAGACTGGTATTGACACCTTGTGCAACCAGTCTGGATGCAGATAAGAAGGCTCGTAATGAGCCGTCTCATCCGAGTCAGGGTGAACCTCAGGATCAACAATGCTTGCCATCCTGTTAACAATTTCGACTAAAATCACTTATTTAACCCTTCTCTTGCTGAATATTCAGTTTAGGCAAACCCACTTCTGACTTTGCACCAATCAGATTACTTGATGTAATTTATTCTTACAAAGCCATAAACTAAATGTCAAACAGTGTAGATCCTGATCAGATGGCTTCTTTCTTCAGAAGCCATCTGATCTGGATCTACACTGTTTCCAAAGATAGGGGTTGTCGTGAACAGCATGATAAGAGTCAACACTTATCGTGATGCTACCTTTGCCAACAGTGTAGATCCTGATCAGATGGCTTCTGAAGAGCCCTTATCCTGATGTACACAACAATCCCTACCTTTGCAAATAGTGTAGATCCAGATCAGATGGCTTCTGAAGAAGCCATCAGATCAGGATCTTCACTATTTGTCATTAAGTTTGTGAATTTGAATTAAAAATACCATCAAGTAATTTGATTGGTTGAAATGTAAATGGGAGTGGCTAAATTAATTTATGCAGCGGGATAAGAGTTAAAAGAATGGATGTATCCAAAGTCAAAGATGGAACATTCCTCTTCAGAAACTTAAAGGGTTGAAAGGGACTGTTCATGGCAGTAATGATCATAATCCCACAAGTATAGCCCAGTTTGTGGGTGGGGTCCAAACCATGTTGCATATCATACTCGTATAACAAGATCTCTGCAGAAGTTTATGTCGTGCCTCTGTCTCATCACAAAAACATGCCTATACAAATGCATTGCAAACTTTACCACCGAAAAACGAAAACTTTTAGATGAAAAATTATATTTTTCTTATTTCTGCTCCAAAATATAGATTGTGGGTACTCGTTACAACCACCGCATCAAGGTGGTTCTATCAAGTACCCACAATCTATATTTTAGAGCAGAAATAAGACAAATAAGGTTTACCCCTGTAAACCCAAGTTTTACTATATAAAAGTAGGGTTCAAGGGGGTCAAAATCATATAGGCATGTTTTCGCTATGTGTAGTTCTTGTGAAATGGACTTGAACATTTGGGTTGAAGCAAATTGATATGAACCTACCTGTATATCAGCAGGGTTTATAATAGTTGAATCTTCAAAACAGTAGGTGTCAGCTCCGCCAAGTACCTGCAAGAAACATAAACAGAACATTTGGGCCCCGTCAAGCGATTTTGGTACTTATCGCCTATGCGAGCAGCGAGGTTCAGCTCGCCAAAACCTTCACTGCTCGCTCATACAAGCAGTGTATCAAGAGGAACCTTCAGACAGAAAGCCATATCCCTGGCCCCTCTGAATGGCTGGGCAAGCGCAGTTAAAATTTGTCGTGACGGAACGGAATGCTCGAGACACAAATTCGCTTGGCGGGGCTCATTTTATGCCTAACCAGGCTCAATATTTCATTATGCTACATACCTGCCAAATAGTTATGATTTCAGTTTTTACCAATTTGAATTTCTGTATGATTTATTCAATTTTTGGATCCACCGCTGTTTATATGGTTACTAGAATGGCTGATAGCACTATAAAATGTTTCCAGACTTCGTTGTTCAAAATCAAAAGATCCATTCATAGATCAACAGGTTTGATTACTACAAATGTTGTTTCAGGTGCAACATTCTAAATCTGGCATTGCTGTCAAATGTTCCTATTTTATGTTTGTTTATTTGTTTGATTGTATTAGAGATTAAAGGTCCAGTCAACACTAAGTCATTTTTGAGGCGGTCAGTTTACCTATCCACACTTTTCCTAGACAGGCTTATACTAAGCGGTTAACCAGTACAGTGCACATTCTTCCGCCAGAAACTGACAACTGACCATCTTGAATCAGCGGAAGGGACAGAATGACCGTCGAAAAGATTTCATGATCACTCTCCACAAAATAATGTTGCCGACACCGGCAGGTATCGAACCCGCATCCTCCTGATCACCAGTCAGATGTACATCCGACTGAGCTACCGAGGCCAGTTTCTTTTTTATGTAAAGGTCAAAGACATGAACTGAAATATGCGGTTATTGCATCAGTAAGCATTCTTGGTGCAATTCTATAAAGTTAAGTGCACCATGCTGTAAATGGTAACTAACTGTTATTTTTCATTTCACTCTTCTTTTTTTTTACCTGTGCGTGCTGCATCAAATACAGTAAATGTTTGCCATGAGGATATTTACTGGCTATTTCATACGGCCATTTTATTATCAAGTCAGCATTCTGTACATCTCCAGGTCCATTGTTGAACACCTGAAATATAAAAATTAAAGGGAACATTGACATGCACAATACATTATAGAAGAGGTCTATAATGGACAATAGTCAAATTTCAATGGCTTGAACACTTCTGGGGCCAGTTGTTCAAAACTAACGACCTCATTAGTTAACGTATCAGTAAAAATAAAAAATTCTGGATCATTTAATAGGGCAAATATACTTATATTTTTGCTGAAAAGCTGCTCTCATTTTTTCAGCAAAAAATCACACTGTATTAGATATTGTACTTGCTTGAACAGTTAACGATTTGACTACTAACGAGCTCGTTAAGCTAACAATGCTTAGACAACTGGTCCCAGGGCCATAAAAGCCCTGATTCGAATCCAACCACACGCTATGCTTCTTTCCTGTGTTACGGCTTTCACGTTGTAAGTTTTTGTTTGATTTGAGGTTTAACGTCCCCGTCAACACTATAAAAGTCATTTTGGAGACGTTGCTTCCAATTTTGTGGGACTTTTACCCGACATTGAGATGAAATTACATCTCAAGCCCTGTCGCCAAATGAAACCAATAGGGTTTATTAACATGGACGGTCCGCCTCGCACCGCTGTTCCTGGACAGGCTTAGATCCTCCAAGCAGTTTACCAGTACTAGTGTGCGGGCCGGATTCAGCTCTGCGTGGAAGCATCATGCAGCCCATATATTTCTTCAAGCCACTATGGGCAGGGGCCGAAAGACTACTCTTGACATGTTTGGAATGTTTGGTTAAGAGGCATACGATACCAAGAAAAACTTCATCTGAAAATCTCTGTTGCATACACGCAAATAGTGTCGACCCGATCAGACTGCAGTCTGATGCGGGTCCAAACTGTTTTCAACAACAACTTTTAAACTAACCCTTTTTGTACCAAATGCCATTTTCCACCTTATATACAGCAGCAGTCCATTTAAAAATTTAGGGGTGTCAGATAATGTTTTCTTCAAAATTGATTAGGAAAATGGCTGAACTTTTTGCAAAGAGTGTAGGCCCTGATCAGATGCCTCATTCTGCGGCATCTGATCAGGGCCTACACTGTTTGCAAGGGAACTCTTTTTGGGGTTTCTGGTACTAAATGGGTTAACCAGCAAAGAACAAAGCAGACAACAATTGTTGTGGGTTAAAAACATACAATAAGTTCCTAAAAGGCAGCAATTATTTCTGCCAAGCCCAGTATTTCAAATCCAACTTCTAGCTGGTGTCAAATACACTTCTTTAACCCATTTAGTACCAGAAACCCCAAAAAGGGTACCCTGGCAAACAGTGCAGGCCCAGATCAGAGGCTGCAGAATGCGGCGTCTGATCTGGCCTCCACTGTTTCCTAAAAGTTCATCTATTATCATAATAAATTTTGAAGAAAACACAACCTGACACCCCTAAAATTTTTAAATGAACTCCTGCTACATATAAGGAGGAAATTCCATTTGGTACAAAAAGGGTTAAGACAGGAACTCAGTCTGATCAGATTCTTGCTGTGTGCTATATGGTCGCCTGGAGATGCAACACAGGTTGTATTTGACAAGGGGGTATTGTTACTAAGCACATATTTAAGCATACAGTATAATTCCGCTATTAAGACCACCAAAAATTTAGACTAATTCTTCTTTAAAAAGCTAGGCCCCCGCCCATAGGGGCTTGAAGAAATATATGGGCTGCATGATGCTTCCACGCAGGGCTGAATCCGGCCCGCACACTAGTACTGGAAACCGCTTAGAGGATCTAAGCCTGTCCAGGAACCGCGGTGCGAGGCAGACCGTCCATGCTAATAAACCCTATTGGTTTCATTGGGCGACAGGGCTTGAGATGTCATTTCATCTCAATGTCGGGTAAAAGTCCCACAAAATTGGAAGCAACGTCTCCAAAATGATCTTTACAGTGTTGACGGGGACGTTAAACCTCAAATCAACCAACCAACCTTTAAAAAGCTTATTTGGAAAGTTTCAGTTATTCTTTCTTTGTGTTTTCTGCTTACAGTGTCCTCTGGTCAGAGACCACCTTTGGGACTGTTCAAAAGTGGTCTTAAAGACCACTTTTGAACAGTCCCAAAGGTGGTCTTAATATAGGAATTTTACTGTATTTCAAATTCGACTTTTAATTGGTGTCAAATACCCTTTTTATAGTAATATTGCTGAGCACTTATTTAAGCATATATGCTATGGCCAATATGGTACATGTAATACTGAGAAAAATCTCTATAGCTAGTCTGAAGACCACTGTTCATAATCCTTTCCAGGCCACAAATGACAAATCTCTACTATGATCATCTTTGTTCTGATTGATTGCACCTTCATAATCTCTTATAGACAGATCCAAAGTTTTGACGCATGACCATGTTTAACCCTTCTCTTGCTGAATATTCATTTAAGCCATACCTATTTCTGATTTTGAACCAGTCAGATTACTTGATGTAATTTATTCCTACAAATTCATAAACTGAATGTCAAACATTGTAGATCCTGATCAGATGGCTTCTTCAGAAGCCATCTGATCTGGATCTACACTGTTTCCAAAGATAGGGGTTGTCGTGAACAGCAAGATAAGGGTTAAATGTCATTGCGCATGCACAAAATAACTTTTCATTTTCATAATAAATTTGATAACGATCTTTCATGGTTGGCAAAAAGCCGCTGGTTCCATATAAATACATTGTAAATAGGTTTCATATAACGGGCATATTTTAGTTGACTGTCACAGAAAATCGATCAAATTACAATTTAAAACAGAAGATCATTTTAGAGTTCATTCATGCATCTTCCGCGTTTAGTCGTTCGTTTTGCACATTTTTATTAATTATAAATAATTAAGACGGTCCCGCCTATTTACCTGCATAAGTTTAACAGTAATCTAATCATTAAAACATTCTCAAATCTTCTAGAAACCAATAATTACCAGCTAAGACATGTCTATTATAAAAGTTGAAAGGTCAATTTTGTTGTTTCGATTCCAAACAAAATACAAGTTAAGAGAAAACTAGAGCTGTCAGTGAAACTGACTAGGGCCACGGCAGCGCTATCAGAAATTTGTGGACGGACAGATGGACGGACAGACAGACAGACAGAGTGATTACTATAGGGCACCCACACTTTCAGTGCGGGGCCCTAATAACGCCACATTTATAATGGCAATAAACGGCCAAAGACGTTTTTTGCCAACCACCGGTAAGTCCCGGCAAATAGTATTATTGAGTGATGACGTAGTGTTTGGATGTGTCTATTACATAACTCTTTCACCCAGTTATCTTTGAACTGGTCAAAAAGACCCTTGGCAGCTGGAGTGACATATTATGAAACCAGAGGACCAGTGGTCCTGAACCGCTCACCTGTCTGGTGACAATTTTCCTACTTAGATCAGCAGAAAATGTCATTTACCCTGCTCATAAATTTTAAAATGCCATCTCAATATTTGTTGGCATTTTAAAACTTATTAGCAGGGTAAATTTCATGCTGAAGTGAGTTGAGCGTGAAAAAAGTTTTATAACCTCCGTGCCTGGTTCACAGAAAGGGAAAATATGAGGAACTGTCCATTGGACATAAATGGTATACTGTATACAGAAGCAAATGAAACAAAAAGAAAACTTGTTCCAATTTATTTTCATATCTCAAGAGCAGTAACAGAACAAAACTAGAATTTGTTTTTCTACAAAAACACAGATGTCTCCCCCCTTTTTTATCATTGAGGTACCTACCTGATTCTTGGGGGCAACACATTGTCTCATGACCCCCGGCCCCCGCCCATCGGGCTTGAAGAAATAGATTGGGCTGCATGATACTTCTATGCAGAGCTGAAACCGACTGCAAATGAGTACTGGTAAACAGCATAGAGGTTCTAAGCCTGTCGAGGAAAAGTGATGCAAGTCGGACCACCCATGCACAAAAACCCTATTGAGATGCCATTTCATCTCAATGCCAGGTAAAAGTCCCACAAAATTGGAAGCAACGTCTCCAAAATGACCTATACAGTGTTGGCAGAGATGAAAACCTCAATTCATGCTACATGCCAAGTTTCAAGGCCATTGGCCTTACGGTTCTTGAGAAGAAGAATTTCGAAGTGTTTTTACCATATATGGGCGTGGTGGCCATCTTGGTCATGTGATCTAGACCATATTGGCAGCTTTTCATTTGTTCAACTCCCAAAGGCTCCATATTGAATTTCACTTCAATTGGCTCAGTAGTTTCTGAGAAAAAATGTTTGAAATATGGAACCTGCGTGACCTTGGTCTAAGGTCAATTAATGACCTTGACCTTTCTTACACATAGATCTTCATGTATTCAGCTACTTTACCTTATCTACTAATTTTGGTGACAGTGTCTTCAATGGTTTCCTGAAAATCCATTATTTTCACTTTTTCCCATGCAAAAGCCTAAGTCGGCAAATTTGACATTGCTGTAAAATAGGTCAAGGTCAACTCAGGGTCACCATATGTACAAACTATGATGGGCCTGAGTACAATATGCTACATGCCAAGTTTCAAGGCCATTGGCCTTACGGTTCTGGAGGAGAAGAATTTTTAAGGCTTTTTACCATATATGGGCGTGACGGCCATTTTGGTCATGTGATCTAGACCGTATTGGCATTTTTTTCATTTGTTCAACTCACAAAGGCTCCATATTAAATTTTACTTAAATTGGCTCAGCAGTTTTGGAGAAAAAAATGTTTGAAATATGGATCCTGAATGACCTTGGTCTAAGGCCAATGAATGACCTTGACCTTTCTGACCCACAGATCTTCATGTATTCAATTACTTTACCTGATCTACAAATTTTGTTGACACTGTCTTCAATGGTTTCCTATAAATCCATTATTTTCACTTTGCCCCATGCAAAAGCCTAAGTCGGAAAATTTGACATTGCTGTAAAATAGGTCAAGGTCAACCCAGGGTCACCATTTGTACAAACCATAATGGGCCCGAGTACCATATGCTACATGCCAAGTTTCAAAGCCACTGGCCTTATGGTTCTGGAGAAGAAGATTTTTGAAGGCTTTTTACCATATATGGGCATGGCGGCCATCTTGGTCATGTGATCCAGACCCGCGAACAAGGCCAATGAATGACCTTGACCTTTCTGATCCATATACATTCATGTATTCAGCCTAAGTCGGCAAATTTGACATTGCTGTAAAATAGGTCAAGGTCAACCCAGGGTCACCAGTTGTACAAACCATGATGGGCCGAGTACCATATGCTACATGCCAAGTTTCAAGGCCACTGGCGTTATGGTTCTGGAGAAGAAGATTTTTGAAGGCTTTTTACCATATATGGGCACGGCGGCCATCTTGGGTCTAAGGCCAATGAATGACCTTGACCTTTCTCACCCACAGATCTTCATGTATTCAGTTACTTTACCTGACCTACCAATTTTGGTGACACTGTCTTCAATGGTTTCCTATAAATCCATTATTTTCACTTTGCCCCATGCAAAAGCCTAAGTCGGCAAATTTGACATTGCTGTAAAATAGGTCAAGGTCAACCCAGGGTCACCATTTGTACAAACCATGATGGGCCCGAGTACCATATGCTACATGCCAAGTTTCAAGGCCAATGGCCTTATGGTTCTGGAGAAGAAGATTTTTGAAGGTTTTTTACCATATACAGTAAAACCTGTCTTAGTGGCCACCTCTTTTAAGCAAGCAACCTGTCTTAAGCAAGCAGGCTTTCAGGTCCCGGATAAGGAAAATGTATTAGAAGTCACCTGTGTTAAGCAAGCACCTTTCTTAAGCAAGCACTGTTTGATTATCCCATAGGTGCTTGCCATCTTGGTCATGTGATCCAGACCCCGCGAACAAACTTTCGTTCCCCCATCCCACTGAGGCTCCATATGAAATTTGGCTTTGATTGGCCCTGCAGTATAGGAGAAGAAGATCTTTGAAAATGGAGGACGGACGGACGGACCATAGCTATACTATAAGCTAATAACTTATGTCTGTTAATATTACTGATAAGCCCAGCAGACAGTAACAGGTGTTCCAGTGTTGCACCAGAAATCTTCCGATCATGGTCTGCACAACTAATTTTCTGGACCTCATCACGAAAACACACCTATAAAATTTTGATCCCCTCGAACCCAACTTTTATACAGTAAAACTTGGGTGTACAGGGGTAAACCTAATTTTTCTTTTTTCTGCTCTAAAATATAGATTGTGGGTACTCATTTGAACTGCCTCGGTGAGGCGGTTCTAACGAGTACCCACAATCTATATTTTGAGCAGAAATGAGAAAAATATTAAAATTTTTCATCTCAAAATTTTCATTTTTTCGGCACTAAAGATTACAATGTATTCGCATAGGCACGCTTTTGTAATGTCAAAAAAATATATTATACCACTCAGAAGCTTGTCAATATTAATACATGTAATGATGTGATTATAGTAACAATATACAGTAACATTTCTCTATTAAGACCACCTTTGGGACTGTTCAAAAGTGGTCTTAAAGACCACTTTTGAACAGTCCCAAAGGTGGTCCCTGACCAGAGGACATTGTAGGCAGAAAATACAAAGAAAAATTAAGTATACCCTTCAAAATAAGCTTTTTGTAGCAGAATTAGTCCTAATTTTAGGTGGTCTTAATAGCGGAATTTCAATGTGCTGTGCATAAACCACAATGAAATAAATTGCGATTTTATGCAAAAAAGGAACAAAACTCTTACTGTGAAGGTATGGTTGACAGATGGTCCAATCATGTGTTCATTTCTTGTGGCAAATTCTCCTCTCACAACTCCTGAATACAGTATGTTACTATCTGGGTACGCCTGCCTGTGAAATATATCAGAAAAACATATTTATCCTAAGAGTTGGATACTTTTAATGAGCCGTACAGTATCTTAATTTATTCATAATATATTTTGGTGGCAAAGTTTTGATTGATTGTTTTGGGTTTAACGACACGTCAACCCCTGTAGGACATTTTGTGTCATCCCCCAGAAAAAGGGAGAAAAGAGATAGAAGAGATGGTAGAGGAAATGAAAGTGAGGGACAGAGGAGAAAAAGGAAATTGTTTGTTTTGTTTGATTTGAGGTTAAACGTCCCCATCAACACTGTATAGGTCATTTTGGAGACATTGCTTCCAATTCTGTGGGACTTTTACCCGACATTGAGATGAAATGACATCTCAAGCCCTGTCACCCAATGAAACCAATAGGGTTTATAAGCATGCACGGACCGACTTGAAACGCTTTGCCTGGGCAGGCTTAGATCCTCAAAGTGGTCTACCAGTACTTGTGTGCGGTCGGTTTCAGCTCTGTGTGGAAGCATCATGCAGCCCATATATTTCTTCATGCCCCAATTGGCGGGGACGAAGAAAGAGGAAAGTGTATGGGAGTTTAGAAACAGAAGAAATAACAACATTCCCCCTCTACCCTTACCTGCTGCAAGGACAGCAGGCCTTAACCAACTGTAAGCCAATATCAGATGGACACACCAGTAAACCAAAATACACATCACCATAGCCTCACCCAACCACCCGCTTTTGGTGGAAAAGATTTTTGCTCAGTGGTAAACAGCTCAGCTCCTAATCAGACTGCTCTGCACTGTTTATTCAGTTTTTTATTATTATTATTTCTTTAGGGTAACAGGGTTAGCTACATCCAATCAAATCCCAATTCCTGCAATAAAACAACAGATTGTCATGTGATGCAAATTTTATTAGTTTAATATTTGTATGGGATGTGCTGTGTTTGCCGGGTCTTGTCAGTCATCCATTTTGGTTTCAAACTTTGGGGTTGAGACACACTGATGAAGATTAAATATCAGAAAGGCCTCTGTGTCACTAAATTTGGTATAGTTACGCCTTAATTACATAAATTTTAAATATGCTGTTTATCCCCGGGATGTTGTGAATGCCTCCATCTGTATGTCCATCCATCACACTATCTCCACTTGACCACTGAACAGAATACAACCAAATTTGGCACAAGGCTTTCTTTATACATGATGAGGGCATACAAAAGCAACGATACATTTGGCTCTGCTGTATGGAAAGCATGGGGATTTGCGATGGCATGCCATCGACTGCGAGCTCTGGTATTTTTTTCACTTCAAAACTGATCTAATTCACCAATCCATGTAATCAACTCTTACCATGCCGTACCCAAATATATCCTTTTAGAAAACAATATACGGTAATGATCCTAAGTATTGTGACAGACAGGCCTAAGCAAACATTGCAGACCCAGATCAGACTGCTCCTGAAGGAGCAGTCTGATCAGGGTCTACACTGTTTGCCTCTCCATCTGCACCTTTTGGACTCCCTGCTGGATCATGGAAGTAATTTCTTAATATTTTAGGAGAGTTTCAGGAAATCCTTAAGGTGTCCCAATTTTTAGGATTTTACGGTAGATCCAGGTCAGTTGACTAGCTGAGGAGTCAGCTGATCAGGATCTTGTTTGTTTGTTTGATTTGAGGTTTAACTTCCCCGTCAACACTGTAAAGATCATTTTAGAGACGTTGCTTCCACTTTTGTGGGACTTTTACGCAACATTGAGATGAAATGACGTCTCAAGCCCTGTCGCCCAATGAAACCAATAAGGTTTTTAAGCATGGACGGTCCGACTCGCACCGCATTGCCTGGGCAGGCTTAGATCCTCTAAACGGTTTACCAGTACTGGTATGCAGATCGGTTTCAGCTCTACGTGGAAGCATCATGCAGCCCATCTATTTCTTCAAGACCCGGTGGGCGGGGGCTGCAAATGGCTTGAAATGGGAGGAATAAAGAATATTGAAATATTCAGCATAGTGAAGGTTAAGTTGACATGATTGAAAAAATAACTAAGTTCAATATGTGTTAAAGTTATTTTTTCAATCATCATGCCATTCAAGTTTCTCTGTATTTCACAAGTCACTCACCCTGTTACTTCGAGGTCAGCATTCACAAGGACTCTGATAGGAATCTTCACAAAGTCAGGTTCGGGAGTCAATTCTTTGCTGGTGCTGAAAGAAAGTATAAGTGTTGTTAAAAAAACACATCCATTGAACTTATAAGCATTTTTCATGTGTATGGTTTTAATTTAGGCATTTCCAATCTGATGTTCCAATCAATACGGGCATCCAGATGGTTTGAAATGAGTATGTTGAATCCACAGAAATCTTGCATGCCACAACTTTTTTTTTCTTCTTTTTGATTAAATTGCTCTCTTTTCCATTTTTCTTCGGTGAACTTGAACACCTCTGGATTGTTTGATGATGTACAGTAAAACCTGTCTTAGTGGCCACCACTATCAAGCAAACAACCTGTCTTAAGCAAGCAGGCATTCAGTTCATGAAAAAGGCAAATGCATTAAAATTCCCCTGTGTTAAGCAAGCACCTGTCTTAAGCAAGCACTTTTTGAATATCCCATAGGTGCTTGCTTAATACAGGTTGGACTGTATTCCCATGGCACTTAAAATTGTGCTTCCAGAAAATAATGTAAAATACAGAGTCGAGAAAGACCAGAGAAGCTGTAATGAATATTTAATTCTTTTTATCCTTAAGATGCCAATCACAAGAATTGTCATATGCTTTGTAAACTACCGTTAGTTTAAATGTCATCAAATCAAACAGTGAGGAGCCTGATCAGACTGCTCCTCTAGGAAATTTCCGACCGTAAAAATGCAGATTTACCTCCCCTAATGATAATTTTAGATACAGTTATCCCCTAAGTTTCAAGACTTTAAGCAAACAGAGAAGACCATTATCAGTGTTTAATGCTGCAATATATGAAAAAGGATCTTCACTTTTTCCCAAATTGCTAATTTTAGGAGGATAAATTTGGTGATAACTAATGGATAATTTTTTGTCAATTCTCCATACAAAATCCTATGTTGTGGTTCTCCATATAAAATCCTGTAGTGTGGGTATACATATGAACTGCCTCAGTGAGGCAACATTTGAACTCTCAACATACAATCAAACTTCAGTGGCTCGAACACCTTTGGAACCATGAAAATCTGTTCCAGACAGGGGTAGGGTAGTTTAAGCTACTGAGGGAAACTGCCAGGAGGTATAAAATTTTTCAGTGTTCTAAATTGAAAATGTATGCTGTATGTACTCATTAGAATCGCCTCGTCGAGGCGATTCTAATGAGTACACACAGCATATATTGGCAAGATAAACATCGAAAAACTCTTTTATCCCGCACTATTTCTTATGAAGAGGAATTCCCTAGGGGCTCAAGAACGGGTTCGACTCAGCCATGGTAAAAGACCCATCGGTGTTCGAGCCATCGAAGTTCTACTGTAGGTCTTTCTAAATAACTAAGGCTAATTATCCTTCAGTTATCACAAAACACCGACCTTGTATGTTGCTGTGACTTAATCAGGAGACCACTTACGTGTTGACCCACAAGGCAATTTCTATTTCCCGTGTCAGCGAAGTAACCTTCTCTGTATCAAAGATCAGTGTGAAGCTTGTAATAGCACCGCCCTTCAGTGGTCTTCCAATCTCCTTACTACCCACATCTTTGCACTCAATCAATGTCTTATTCCCCTTCACAGGATCACAACCAACATTCTGAAAAATGAGGTGATTTTAAACTGAACAGAAATTTCATTACAAAATATAGTAGGGGTCCATTTCTATATTTAGAGATATCTGGTTGGGTTACTGTAAAAATCCTAAAAAATTTGGGCACCCTGACGTTTGCTGTAATCAGAGATTTTCCTACCCTTCAGAGCCAGGGTCCAGGGGCAGCTGGGTTTGGGAAAAACAGCTCGCTAATATTTATAGTTGGGAATTTAAATCAGCTGTAACTTTGTCAATTTCGGTTCAATTTTCGTGAAATTTTTATCAAAATGTAGCACAACATCAGAAATTGGGAAATTTGTTATAAAATTTGGGAATATGTGTCTCTAAATTGGGAAAAAATAGGGGCTGATTACCGGCCCAAAAGTTGCACTAGGAAAATCCCTGGTAATTCTCCTAAAATTTTAACAAATTTGTTGCACAATCAACCAAGGAGTCCAAGAAGTGCAGATGGAATGGCAAACAGTGTATACCTTGATCAGACGCCTCCTTCAGAAGCAGTCTGATCTGGGACTGCACTGTTTGCTTATGCCTATCCGTCCCAAAACTGAGAATCTTTACAGTATTTTTAGTAATTTATTTTGACAAGAATTCGCAAAATGGCTTTGTCATGACTACTGGTAGTTTTCAAGAAACAAAGTTGAACCCAGGCCTTGGTGTTCAAGAAATGGAGCTTAACCCATTTAGTACCAGAAACCCCAAAAGGGGTACCTTGGCAAACAGTGCAGGCCCAGATCAGATGCCACAGAACGCGGCATCTGATCAAGGAGTACACTGTTTGCAAAAAGTTAAGCCATTTCCCGAATAAACTTTGAAGAAAACACAACCTGACACCCCTAAATTTTGAAATGGGCTCCTGCTAAATATAAGGAGGAAGATTTCATTTGGTACAAAAAGGGTAAACAGACAGACTTAACATTGTTCAGTCAAGCATGAAAAGTTACACAAGGTCAGTAAAAGATTATTGAAGTGGGCAGTTAGTTGTTACAGATGTGTATGAAGCTTCATAACCAAGAGGCTTCAGTGTTCAAGAATCTGAGCAAAATATACAAACTAAACATTGTTTAGCCAAGTCCATTTGTCCAGAATTAACAATGTCATTAAATGTCCAGAAGTAACAATGTCATTAAATGTCCAGAAGTAACAATGTCATTAGTTGTCCAGAATTAACAATGTCATTAGTTGTCCACAATTAACAATGTCATTTGTTGACCACAATTAACAATGTCATTAGTTGTCCAGAATTAACAATGTCATTAGTTGTCCACAATTAACAATGTCATTAGTTGTCCACAATTAACAATGTCATTAGTTGTCCACAATTAACAATGTCATTAGTCGTCCACAATTAACAATGTCATTAGTTGTCCACAATTAACAATGTCATTAGTTGTCCAGAATTAACAATGTCATTAGTTGTCCACAATTAACAATGTCATTAGTTGTCCAGAATTAACAATGTCATTAGTTGTCCACAATTAACAATGTCATTAGTTGTCCACAATTAACAATGTCATTAGTTGTCCAGAATTAACAATGTCATTAGTTGTCCACAATTAACAATGTCATTAGTTGTCCACAATTAACAATGTCATTAGTTGTTCACAATTAACAATGTCATTAGTTGTCCACAATTAACAATGTCATTAGTTGTCCAGAATTAACAATGTCATTAGTTGTCCACAATTAACAATGTCATTATTTAAAATATTGTTAAAACCTTGGCAAATACACTAATATATTTGCAGAAAAAATGCATGCAGCTTTTTGCAAATACAAAACGCTGCATGCATTTTTTTCAGCAAAAATACCAGTGTATTACATATTTAACTTACTAGGACAGGTAACATTATGACCACTAACAAGCTTCTTAAGCTAATGATGCTTTGAACAACTGGGCCTGGGTCTTATAGGCACTTAAACGTTGTTCACCCATGCATATTGAGCTTGCATAAGCAGCTTACCAACACAGTGCACATTCTTTCACCAGAAACTGGCAACTACCCTGCTTGAATAAATGGAAGGAAGTGAATGACCAAAGAAAATATTTCATGAAGAATGTTGCTGAATCCAGCAGTATTGAGCCCACTCAGCTGATTGAGCCAATCCAGGCCTAAAAATTCTGAGGGTCACTGATGAGGCCCAATTCGCCAAAAACTAGCTAGTCTGGCCCCCAAAAAACTTGTCCACTCGACAGTTTTCAGTTATGTGTTGTAGAAGCCTCCGTGGTGCAGTGGTTATGCTACTCGCCTTGTAAACCAGGGATTGCAGGATCGATCCCGGGCTTCTCCAGACTTTCGGATGAGTCTTTAAACCGAGGTCCCGTCTCCGTATGAACTTAGCTGTTGGTGGGACGTAAAACTAAAACTCACTCACTCACTCAGTTATGTGTTGTCGTCCTTGCTCCAAAAGGATTACCTTTCCGTACAGCTTATTCCAGATAAAGTGTCCCAATATTCGATTTGTTTGTTTGTGTTTACATCACAGTAAACATTTTGGAGAAGTTGCTTTTTTATCAGATAAAACTGTCTGATTGTGTAGGGCCAAAACTGGCACCATACTGTCAAATTTATTTCTCCAAGCCCTAATTGGCTGGGGTGCTTTGTTTGTTTGATCTGAGGTTTATCGTCCCCGTCAACGCTGTGAAGGTCATTTTGGAGACACTGCTTCCAATTTTGTGGGATTTTCACCCGACAATGAGATGAAATGACATCTCAAGCCTTGCCCCCCAATGAAACCAAATGCGTTTATAAGCATGGACAGTCCGACTCGCACCGCTTTGCCTGGACAAGCTTAGATCCTCTAAGAGGTTTAGTCGATTCGTGTGCCGGTCAGTTTCAGCTCTGTGTGGAAGCATCATGCAGCCCATCTATTTCTTCAAGCCCCGATGGTCGGGGGGGGGGGGGGGGGGGGGGGGGGGCGACTAGGGTGCTTTGACAAATCCTCAGTGTCTCACACTATCCCTCTCTCAAAGTAAATTTTATGGCCCCAAAGGTGTTTGAGTCATTGACATACAACAGTATTTGGAATCATCAGAGTTTAAATTATTACCAATCCATTATACTTACAGGTTCTGACGACTCATACTTCAACTTTTCTGGCTTCATCACATAGAAAAGTGTCTGATACGCCACCTCGTATGTATTTTCTATGGTCACCATGACCTTCAATGCTTTTGTTATTCCCAGTTCTAATACAGGTTTTCCAGCCGTATCATGATGCAAGTCCAGCGATACATCCATGACCAAATTACTTTCACAGTCGTTGTTATCCCCACATTTCTTGACAAACTCCACTTTAGCAATAATCATACTTTCTTCATGAGTAAGCCCAGCATCTAGGATGGGATAAGTATTTATGTCTGGTAAAGCACCTGGGTACGGAGTGGGGATGGGTGCTGTGCGTTCTGGTAGACGGTAGCTGATTCCAAACTCTAGGGCTGTCACAACATCTAAGATTTTGTCCTAAAACAGAACAGAAATGTTCTTAATATTTTGTCCTGTGTGTTTTACAATACCTCCTTGTGACAAGGGATGGGGGTGGTAGAGGACTAGACATATGAGTCAGTGGTTCCCTTTGACAGTACAGAACTGACTTGTATGTCACTATCTGGGCACCTTGTGGACATTTAGGATCAGGTCTTACCAGATGGAGATGATGACCCATCCCAGTCTATCTCATGGTAACAAGGGGAAGGAGTTGGGGTGGTAGTGGGTTGGGGCTAGAGTTTGCATTGAAAGTTAGACTTAATATGAGTGATAATAGACAGCTGACTTGTATGTTACTATATGGGCACCTTGTGGACTCCTAGTGTACAAAACAGAGATGAATTGGCTCAGTCTAACTTACAATGCCACAATGCCTCATGGTGACTAGAGGGAGGGGTGGGGGTTGTGGGGGTGCCAGTGTGAGAGTTGGCATCAGAAGCTACACTAATAAGTCAGTAGTTCCCTTTGAAGTTATGATAAAATGACCAACTGATCTACTTTTTTATCTAACATGACTCATATTGGAACTTGACCCATATATTGTCAAGATCATTCTGAGCAAGTTTGATGATGACTTGACTAAAACTGTGACCTCTAGAGTGTTCAGGAGGTTTTTCTATGATTTGACCTACTGACCTACTTTCTGACCCGACATGACCCATATTTAAACTTGACCCAGATATTGTCAAGATGACTGGACCAAAACTGTGGCCTCTAGAGTGTTCACAAAGTTTTTCTATGATTTGACCTACTGACCTACTTTTTAACCCGACATGACCCATATTCGCCCTTGACTGAGATATTGTCAAGTTGATCTTTCTAAGCAAGATTGATGATGACTGGAAAAAAACTGTGGCCTCTAGTGTGTTCACAAAGTTTTTCAATGATTTGACCTACTGACCTACTTTTTAACCCGACATGACCCATATTCAAACTTGACTGAGATATTGTCAAGATGATCATTCCAAGCAAGATTGATGATGATTGGACCAAAACTGTGGCCTCTAGTGCGTTCACAAGGTTTTTCTATGATTTGACCTACTGACCTACTTTTTGACCCCATTTTAGGGTTTCTGGAATCAAATGGGTTAAACAATCATGTGTTTTCCAGACAAAATTAAAGGGTTTCTTTCACACACCCCACCCCACCACCACTTATACATGGGAAAAATGAGAATAATTCAGGGATAAATTTCCTTAATTCACTTGGTCTACTTGTTAGACTGGCCTTACCCAAAGGATTCTAACAGGTGCCCATAAAACAGGCTAGAAAAATTGTCCTTTAGCCATTGCCCTGCTAAATCAGTACCTCTGCAGTGTAGATCCAGATCAAGATCTACACTGTCAATGAATATGCAAATTTGAGTTACATTTTATAATCCAGTAGTTATACTGGTTGATAGTCAGAAATGGGCATGGTAAAATTAATTTATTTGCCAGGACGAAGGATAATCGGGCCCCGTCAAGCAATTTTGGTACTTATCGCCTATGCGAGCAGTGAAGGTTCAGGCGAGCCTGCGCATCCGCGCAGTCTCGCCAGAACCATCGCTGCTCGGTCATACAAGCAGTGAATCAAGAGGAACCTTCAGACAGAAAGCCATATCCCTGGCCCCTCTGAATGGCTGGGCATGCGCAGTTAAAATTTGTCATGACGGAATGCTCGAAGACACAAATTCGCTTGGCAGGGCTCAATTAACCTCGGTACTCCCTCTTACCTGGGACAATGGTGAATCCTACACTTACCTTTAGATAGGCAATCTGAGTCACACACGAGAATTTGGGTTCCCCAGTGTCCGTTGAGAGCCCTGTCAATCTCTGGGGTAGCAGAGAAAACTTGTTCTCAACAACATGGCCAGGTCCGCTTCCCTGCTTAAACTCTATTCTTGGATTGATTCTGTCTGGTTCTGCTACTATTTTGTAGATTATTTCAACAGCTTCATCAAACCTGGAACCAGAAGCTTTGTTCTTAGTCATATGAAGTAAAGACATAAAATGTATGTGTTATTGTTTGACAGAAATATTAACGTGTTTAGGTGGAGCTAAAGTTGTTAGTTCACACCACAGAGATAAGCTTCTTCTCTCTCGGATACTTTTCCGAGAATGCAAGCTTGACAAGTCACTATAGGTCCTGAAGTTTTGTGGCAAGTAGTGTTGTGAATCGGACAGAAAAATTACAATCGATTATCGGTAAAGTAAAACCGATTGATTATCGATTGTACAATCGGATATCCCATCATTCGCTTCAACAATATATAACGATAGCAAACGCTTTTTCAGAGCCTCTTTTTATACATTCCCTACCAATTACAGAGCGTAATTTGCTCCAGAAAACAGCTAATAGTTAATAAGGTAGTGGGCTCTAGTTTTGCCTGGTGTACCACAAGGGACTGTTCTTGGTCCCCTGTTATTCTCCCTGTACATTAATGATATTTCCTCTGACATTGACTCAGAAATAAGACTGTTCGCAGAAGACTGTGTTTACTACTATAGAGGACTCAGTGACACTTTAGAATGATATAGACACATGATGATTAGGATGTTGGGCACAAAAATGAGGCATGAAATTTCAGCCCGTTAAAGTTAATGCAGTATTATGCAGATAAATAGGAAGAGACCAAATGGAATTAAGGGCAGTGATTCCATTAAATACCTTGGTGTGACAATCACACACGATTTGAGATTTATAACACCTAATTAAAGATCTATACAGTTATACAAACTTAATTACTTTGACACGCGTGATAAAACATGACATGCAATCAACTCAAAACTGTCAGCTTAGCGAGAAAGAGATCACCGTAACAGAAAGCAGTTTAGTTAACAATTTAATATTCAGGCTATAAAATGAGCCCAAACTTTCATACCCGCCTTTATGGGCAAGACCAATGCGAACATAAAAGTTTTCTGCAACCAACATCATTGAAAAATCAATTGTCCATCGTTTTTTTTTGGTTGCGATCGGTAAATGACGTCATCGGATTGTAGCAAATATACATGCATTGAATGTTATTGTTTTATTTTAATAGGGCGTTTGTTTCTTTCATAAAAAATGGAACCGATAAAATATTTTCTCAATAACTAAACGGTTGTGTTTTGAGAAATGCACCTTGTATTATGCACGTTTTATTTTTGAAAGTTCTATCTTATTTACCAATAGCAGCGTGCCCCGTAAAGAGGTCGTTTTTTTTTTTTCGCGCCAAGAATGCCCTTTTTCCCGCGCAAAAAAAAAAACAACAACAAAACTAGCGTTCACGAGACAGTAGAAAAGTATGTGTTTATTTTGCATACATCCACCTTTAGATGTTGCTAATCGCCTTAGGAGGATTTTCACACTTGTTGATTGAGTTTTATGATTGAGGGATATACCCAATTAAGAGTCATAACTTCACCTTATTTTCACAACTTGTCACACGGAACATTCATTATACATGTAGGCTTATCGGTATGACCGGAGGCGTGTGTTTGCAGTGTAATATTAGAATAATAACGTGAAGAATACGGTCGGCGTTTATAACGCGATTCGGTTAACTGACACGGTGGGTTGGTTGGACCCGGAGTTCCGGGACATAGCGAGGTTGAGGTGTATTACAAATCCAATTTATATCGCAAATTGGTAGAAATTACACACTAAAACTTACAACGAATTCGTTTCTGAAGAATTGATATGGATAAACACACTTAAACATATTCCATTTTGACTTTTCGAACGTTATTTATTTATGTTTATATTGAAATAAATACCGAGCTCACATTTGACCACGTCTCTTTTACCGTCAAAAGCGATAAGATCGTGCGTTTACACAACGGTATTTATAATCAACGCCAAATGCACTAATTATGGTCGCTAAAGTGTGGACAGTCAACAGGTGTCACATGCTAAAACCATGTTTACATAATGGTATTTGTAATCAGTGCCAAAAGCACTAATTATGGTCGCTGAAGCGTGGACAGTCACAGGTGTCAGGTGCTAAAACACGTGCCGGGTTAATTTAAAGAGGATGAAAATAATGCCGATAAATATACTTCAAAGGATAGAACCTAATCAAGATGGCATGATGAATGTTTTTTTTTTTCTGCGATAAAAAGAGTGTGCCCGGCAGGCTTCATTTACAATCGATAGTGACAAAAGTGCTATCGATTGTCACCGACGTTGCTCAGAACGATTAGTTTTCGATGTTCAGCGACAATCGGACCAACACTAGTGGCAAACCTGGTTTAGCAGAAAGTATAGTTAAATAATGATTGAAATATATGTATACATATTGTTTTGTGAACATTTGGGTGTATTTCACCTTATCACTGGACCATACTGCCGGTACACTATATAAAATCTTTGTAATTCCAATGTTTTGTTATTATTTAAGGGGAATAGGAACACCTTCATGGGGAGGCAACTCCTCCAAAAGTATTTTTGTCTCCAATGTCAATAGGGGTCAACTCTTTAAGGAAAGAATTTGCTCCAGAGGAGCAAATTCTTTCCTTTAAGAGTAGATCCCTTTTTCAGTGGGACAGGGCTGAGAGAAAAGCGAACAGGAAGTCCCGAATGTTGTCTCCCTTTGAAAAATGGTGGAGAAATCTGCCAGGTGTTCCCAATCCCCTTCATATATGTACATGATTTCTTAGCATTATAAGAACGAGTTCAGCAAAGAATCATACTTCTTGTCTATTCAGAATAACAAGAGGAATCCATCACTACCCTCTTTACAGCTGAGGGTCCATAACTTTTTTTTCCCATTTATGCCTAGCATCCCTGTTTTGTGACTCTGGCAAACAGTGTAGATCCAGATCAGATGCCACAAAATGTGGCATCTGATCTGGATCTACACGTTTTTTGCCTAAAGTGCAAGTATTTAATTTTTTTGTAAATCTTACTACACACAAAACTAGCACCCTTATAAATGAAAAGCCAGAAGCCATCAGATCTGGATCTGTACTGCTTGTAAAGGTAGCGGTTATAGCGGCTAAGCAGGACAAAGGGCCAAGCTTACCGGTAACTAAACTGATGAGATACTCTTGGTGTTTTCCATACTCATTCAACGAAAAGAGGCATACCTTTCTGCAGGCTCAGCCGTGTATCTGAGACACAACTTCAGCTGAACGCAGTACCGCAAAACCCTGTCATATTTACACTCCTTCAGCGACCCTCCACTCATATTCAGCTTGTCCGGGAAAATCGTCACATCAGAGTGCAGATAAATGATTGGTCGGGTACGTAGCAGTGCCACCTTGCTCACATCAAAACTTCCAACAAGGACGTCGGGATACGTGTTGTTGTCGAGGTCCATGCCCCCAGACAGAGAGTAACCAAAGGTGGTCCAGTCATCGGAGTTTGGTAATTCTGATGCATAGATTCTCTGAAAGTACAGACAAACTTCTTTAAACACTGTTCATGACAGTTTTCGATATAACATAGTTTAATGATGGGTCCCAAAAAATATTAAAGAGCTCACATAAATCTCTTTATCGCATGAGAGTGAGAGTGTAATAACGCCATGTATTATTTTCGATAATCCACTAGTGGATTAAATATGCAAATTAGCTAGATACGTCCCTTAACATTACATGTACAACCTCCTTAACGACGTCGCGTTTACTAAAGGCGGAATATTGACATTTTTATAAACAACCTTGAATAAAATGTGTTTTAAATGTCATATGATAAATAGAATCTTGCATTCGTGCTAATGTATTATTGGATTTATTAAAGCCTCGCATTTTATCCCTTTTCCTCAACTGTGGATTTATTAAACTCATTGAGGAAAAGGGATAAAATGCTCGGCAAAGCCTCGCATTTTATCCCTTTTCCTCAACTCGTTTAACAAATTCAATAATACATGAGCACTCATGTAAGATCCTCTATATATACATGACGAAAAAACATCCATGTGACATAGTGGATTCCTTCATATCCCGAAAATGGTTATTTTTTCAAAAGATTTTTTTTTTTTTATGCACCAAACATAGGTTTTGGGTGCTTGTTAGAACCCACAACCTGTATCTTGGGGCAGAAATAAGCAAAATAATGTTTACCCCTGTAAACCCCAGTTTCTCTATATAAAGTGGAGTTTAGAGGGGTGTTCAATACACTGACGTTGATGACACTGTTCATTTCAAGACAGTTTTCAACATTATATGGTTTAATGATGTTTATTTTCATTTTATGGCCCTTACATTATTTTCACTTATATCCAGCTGATCGTCAATCGGGGCGGCAAAATCAACCTGACATTCCAGTGCAGAACTTATTAAATTCACATGTGACCAGCACAAGCATGGAATAATGATGGATCCCAAAAAGAAATAGAGTACATGCCACAGTTCATTTCAAAACAGTTTTCTATTCAGATCTACCAGTTTATCTTACACCCCCCCCCCTCCCCTGTCCCCACAACCATCTGCGTATTTGTTCTCCATTCTGCTTCTGAATCCATGGTAAAAACTGAAATCATATGACATAAAAGGCTGAAAATCAGGGAGGAGTGTAGGATTTTATTTGAATTCAGGTTTAACATTTGTCAACACTATTGGTCATTTTGGAGACGTTGCTTCCAATTTTGTTGAACTTTTAACCGGATGAAACTAGAATTTGTTTTTCTACAAAAACAGAGATGTCTCCCCCTTTTTGACCTCTAAGTATAACCTTGACATTGGAGGTATTGACCTGGGTCTTGTGTGCAATGCATTTCTGCAAAATAACTTTAAAAAGTTCAGAGAGAAATAAGAAAGAAGTAAGAAAGTTATTGACCGTACACAAAAAAGCCTTTTTTTTTACCTTTGACCTCTAAGTATAGCCTTGACCTTTGCGGTACAACACATCGTCTCATGATGGTTAACATTTCTGCCAAGTAATTTCATAATCCATCCAAGAATAAGAATGTTATTGACTGAACACAAAAAAGCCCCTTTTTGACCTTTGACCTCTAGGTATGACCTTGACATTGGAGGTATTGACCTTGGTCTTGCACACGACTCATCGTCTAATGAAGGTGAACATTTCTGCAAGGTTACTTTAAAAAGTCCATACAGAATTAAAAAAAATTATTGACTGGACACAAAAAAGAGACTTTTTTTAAACTTTTAGTATGACCTTGACCTTGGAGGTACTAACCTGGGTCTAGTGTGCACCACATCATCTTGTGATGGTTAACATTTATGCCAAGTAATTTCACACTCCATCCAGGAATAAGGAAGTTATTGACTGAACACTTAAAAAGGCCCCTTTTTTGACCTTTGACCTCTAAGTATGACTTTGAACTTTGAGGTACCAACATGTGTCATGCAAGAGACACGTCGTCTCATTGTGGTTAACATTTCTGCCTTGTCATTTCAAAATCAATCTACAAATAAGAAAGTTATTGACCAACATAAAAAAAGGCCCCTTTTTTTAACTTTGACCTCTAAGTATGACCTTGACTTTTGAGATTCAACCTGGGTCATGCATGCAACATATCCTCTCATGATGCTTAACATTTCTGCCAAGTAAATTCAAAATTCATCTAAAAATAAGAAAGTAGTTGACCAAACACAAAACCAGAGGACCGGTGGTCCTGAACCGCTCACCTGTCTGGTGACAATTTTCCTACTTAGATCAGCAGAAAATGTCATTATGGTTCTGGAGAAGAAGATTTTTGAAGGGTTTTTACCATATATGGGCATGGCGGCCATCTTGGTCATGTGATCCAGACCCGCAAACAAGGCCAATGAATGACCTTGACCTTTCTGATCCATATACATTCATGTATTCAGCCTAAGTCGGCAAATTTGACATTGCTGTAAAATAGGTCAAGGTCAACCCAGGGTCACCAGTTGTACAAACCATGATGGGCCCGAGTACCATATGCTACATGCCAAGTTTCAAGGCCAATGGCCTTATGGTTCTGGAGAAGAAGATTTTTGAAGGTTTTTTACCATATATGGGCATGGCGGCCATCTTGGGTCTAAGGCCAATGAATGACCTTGACCTTTATCACCCATAGATCTTCATGTATTCAGTTACTTTACCTGATCTACAAATTTTGGTGACACTGTCTTCAATGGTTTCTTATAAATCCATAATTTTCACTTTGCCCCATGCAAAAGCCTAAGTCGGCAAATTTGACATTGCTGTAAAATAGGTCAAGGTCAACCCAGGGTCACCATTTGTACAAACCATGATGGGCCTGAGTACCATATGCTACATGCCAAGTTTCAAGGCCACAGGCCTTATGGTTCTGGAGAAGAAGATTTTTGAAGGCTTTTTACCATATATGGGCATGGCGGCCATTTTGGTCATGTGATCCAGACCCCGCGAACACACTTTCGTTCCCCCATCACACTGAGGCTCCATATGAAATTTGGCTTTGATTGGCCTTGCAGTATAGGAGAAGAAGATCTTTGAAAATGGTGGACGGACGGACGGACGGAGGACCATGGCTATACTATAAGCTCACCTATGAGCCTAAAGGCTCAGGTGAGCTACAAATGCCCCTTTTTTACCTTTGACCTCTATGTATGACCTTGACCTTTGAGGTACTCAACTGGGTCATGCGCGCAACACAGTCTCATGGTGGTTAACATTTCTGCCAAGTAATTTCAAAATCCATCTAAAAATAAGTTGTTGACCAAACACGAAAGAAAGGCCCCTATTTTGACATTTGACCTCTAAGTATGACCTTGACCTTTGAGGTACCAACCCTCGTCATGAGCGCCGCACATCGTCTCATGGTGGTTAATATTTCTGCCAAGTAATTTCAAAATCCATCTAAAAACAAGAAAGTTATTTACCGAACACAATTTCCCATACATACATACCGACAAACTTCCAAGGGAGATAACTCAACAAGAGCTCCGCAAGCGGGGCATTATACGACCGTGGCAAATTCATATTTGGTAGACTGAAACCTGAAAACAGTATTCATTGATGGTGGAACTATTTTTCAAGTTTCAATGGGTGACAGCAAATGCAAGAAGAGCATGCACAGTGCCAAGCCAGAGCTAGGGCATCACAGAGCTTTCTTCCTTTTCCCTGTATTGCTCTTTCCACAGCAGACAGCTTAGAACTAGAATTAATCTCATGAGTTATTTACAACACATAAAAACGAGCACTTATAGCATTTGCTTAACCTTTGACCCGATAATTCTCGAAACTTTACGCACATCTACACATCATGGTCTTACTAACTACCAAGTTTCAGCTTGATCGGATGAAAACTGTAGGATGAGTTATCCGGAAACGAAAATGTTTACAAAAATTTCAAAGGGGCATAACTCTGTTAATATTTGGCGGACGTTGATTCTCGAAACTTTACGCACACCTACACATCATGGTCTTACTAACTACCAAGTTTCAGCTTGATCGGATGAAAACTGTAGGAGTTTTCCGGAAACGAAAATGTTTACAAAAATTTCAAAGGGGCATAACTCTGTTAATATTTGGCGGACGTTGATTCTCGAAACTTTATGCATATCTAAACATCATGGTCTTACTACCTACCAAGTTTCAACTTGATCGGATGAAAACTGTAGGAGGAGTTATCCGGAAACGAAAATGTTTACAAAAATTTCAAAGGGGCATAACTCTGTTAATATTTGGCGGACGTTGATTCTCGAAACTTTACGCACATCTACACATCATGGTCTTACTAACTACCAAGTTTCAGCTTGATCGGATGAAAACTGTAGGAGGAGTTTTCCGCAAACGAAAATGTTTACAAAAATTTCAAAGGGGCATAACTCTGTTAATATTTGGCGGACGTTGATTCTCAAAACTTTATGCACATCTACACATCATGGTCTTACTACCTACCAAGTTTCAACTTGATCGGATGAAAACTGTAGGAGGAGTTATCCGGAAACGAAAATGTTTACAAAAATTTCAAATAGGCATAACTCTGTTAATATTTGGCGGACGTTGATTCTCGAAACTTTACGCACATCTACACATCATGGTCTTACTACCTACCAAGTTTCAGCTTGATCGGATGAAAACTGTAGGAGGAGTTATCCGGAAACGAAAAGTTTACGGACGGACGCCGACCCCATAACATAATACGACCGTTTTTTCAAAACGGGCGTATAAAAAGTATAAAAGCAAGAGTTATAGTTCTTGCACTCTGCACATCGTCTAATATTGATTAATACTTACATGAAGTTTCGTGAAGATAGCTTTAACGGTTTTCAAGTTAAAGAGCAGACACGAATTTGTGACAGACGGACAGACAGATGTCCGGGGGAAAAAACAATATGTCTTTCCGAAAAAAAAAAAAGACCTGCCACCAAATGAAACCAATAGAGTTTAAATGCATTGGACGGTATGACCCTCACCGGCTTGGTCCTTCAAAGCAGTTTACCACTACTCATTTCACCGTTTCAGCTCTGCTTGGAAGCATCATGCAGCCCAATCTATTTCTCCTAGCCCTGATGGGCAGGGGCTGCAGGAGTCTATGGCATCTGATCTGTACCTGCACTGTTTACCAGTGTCTTATTTTGGGATTTCTTATGTTTGATGTGTTAACCCTCACCATGCTTTGCCTTGCTGAATAAATCAAATTAGCTAGAGCTATCACTAAAGGTGATGAACACCCCCACAAAAACTGCCTTGATAGTACAACAGCGCCATTTTGCAATTTTTTCACTTGAAAGGGGCCATAACTATGTTGAAAATTGACGAATTTTAGTGGAAATCGAACTTGACCTGTATTTTATGATGTTACATCAGTGTACCAAAAATTATAAAAATCAGTGAAGCGCTTTTTGAGTTATCACTAAAGGTGATGAATACCCCCACAAAAACTGCCTTGATAGTACAACAGCGCCATTTTGCAATTTTTTCACTTGAAAAGGGCCATAACTATGTCGAAAATTGACGAATTGTAGTGGAAATTGAACTTGACCTGTATTTTAAAATGTTACATCAGTGTACCAAAAATTATAACAAGAGGCCCATGGGCCACTATGCTCACCAGAGCTCAGGTGGGCACTGCCAAATTGCAGCCATGTATTTTAACATGATATCATTTTAATCTGCCAAATGAACCCCCATATCCAAATGAGCATCAATGTGGACTCAGTATATGAAACATTAGGCCTTTTATGAAGTAGAGGGGGTGGGGCATGGACCCAATGGAGCCCTGGTTGGTATCACTAAATGTGTCTTATCACAAAGAACAAGAATATATATGGTTTAGCAGTGGGGATCTGCATGGCTGGAGATATAAGTGGAAGGGTTGGAGCATGCCCTGTCGTTCCCAGGAAAGCCCAAGATTGTTGTCCCTAAATGTGTCTCATCATAAGGACCAAGTATATATATGGTTTAGGGGTGGGAATCTGAACGGTTTCCAAGATATCCTTTCATGAAGTGGAAAGGAGAGGACTGGCCCCTGCGGACACCCCTACAGTAGGTGTGCTAATAATAAGGAACAAGAACATATATGAATATGGGGTGGGGATTTGAATGGTTTCTGAAATATATGGCCTTTTATGAAGTGGAAGGGCGGGGCACATTGCCTCAGCACAAAGAGACCCCCAAGTTGGTGTGACTGAATGAGTCTTATCATAAGGATGGTTTAGGGGTGGGGATCTGAACTATTTCTGAGATATGTGGCTTTTAATGAAATCAAGCGGTGGAGCAAGGCCCGGGCATGCCCCGGGGACTCACAAGCTGGTGTCAATGAATGTGCCTTATCATAAGGAAGATGAATATATATGGTTTAGGGGTGGGGCTCTGAACAGTTTCTGAGATATAAGGCCTTTTGTGAAGTGCAGGGGTGGGGCAAGGCCCAGGGAGACCCCCAGGTTGGTGTCAATGAAAGTGTCTTATCATAAGGTACAAGAATATATATGGTTTAGGGGTGGGGATCTGTAAGGTTTCCGAGATATTGTGATATTATGAAATGGAGGGGGTGGGGCATGGCCCCAGCACATCCCTGGGGACCCCCAGGTTGGTGTCACTGAATGTGTCTCATCATAATGAACAAGAACATATATGGTTTAGGGGTGGGGATCTGAACAGTTTCTGAGATATATGGCCTTTTGTGAAGTGAAGGGGTGGGGCATGGCTCCGGCGCACCCCGGAAGACCCCAAATTTGGGGTCAATGAATGCGTCTTATCATAAGGAGCAAGAATATATATGGTTTAGGGGTGGGGATCTGTAAGGTTTCCGAGATATTGGGCCTTTTATGAAATGGAGGGGCGGGACATGGCCCCGGCGCATCCCGGGGGACCCCCAGTTTGATGTCACTGAATGCGTCTTATCATAAGGAACAAGAGTATATAGGGTTCAGGGGTGGGGATCTGAATGGTTTCCGAGATATTGGGCCTTTTATGAAGTGGAGGGGGTGGGGCATGGCCTCGGCACATCCCGGAGGACCTCCAGGTTGGTGTCACTGAATGCATCTTATCAATAGGAACAAGAATATATATGGTTTAGGGGTGGGGATCTGTAAGGTTTCTGAGATATAAGTCATTTTATGAAGTACTGGGGGCAGGGTATGGCCCCGGCACAACCTACTGGACCCCCAGGTTGACATAAAAGCAGATGGCTTAGAGAAGTTTACTAAAGGAACATTTCTATGAAAGTTTTGTCAAAATATCTGCAAAGGCTTTGTAGTTAATGCCATTTTTCAATTTTCCCCATTATAAGTCTATGGAAAATCTAAGTTGCCATAGCAACCAAACTAATGAGCCGAATTTCATAAAAAAACACAAAACCTGTAAAGGCAAATATGGTGAATATTTCCATAAACTTTCAGCCTCATAGAGCATACGGTTTCTGAGGAGATGATTTTTTAAGTATTTTTTTTTTCTATTTTTTTCATTTTGGTTTCCATGGCAACCAATACAAATGAGCAGTAGGCCTAAAATGATATGACAGATAGTAAATTGCCTAAGGAATATTTCTATGAAAGTTTTGTCAAAATATCTGCAGTGGCTTGGCAGTAAATGCCATTTTTCAATTTTCCCCATTATAAGTCTATGGGAGCTCTAAGTTGCTATAGCAACCAAACTAATGGGCCAATTTTCATAAACAAGAGGGCCATGATGACCCTATATCGCTCACCTGTGTACCAGATAATCATTAGTGATATTTAGAAAAAAAGAACTGTACAGAAAGGCAAGACATGTTTGTTTACCTGATAGATATAAATGTCTTCATAGATCCAGGGTGGTCAATATACTTGTACATCAGTTGAACCAGTTGAACTCTTCAGGATGAAATCTTGAAGGGCAAGATGTAGAGTATACACAAGACTTCTTGAATCCATGCAGTTAGTCTTTGTTCATGATGTAGTCATAATTTGACAAAGAAATCAATATCTGTAGCTATGATTTCCTTTCGACACAGTGGTTTTCAATAGTATTGCATGGGATGACAAAATTTACATAAGAAACACTGATGATCCCAAATAGCTGCATCCATGTCAAAAAAGAGAGGCCAAAGTCTGCTTAGTTCTATCCAGACTGTATCTTTGACTTTTACTCAGTCACACTGATGTATAAGGCCCATATTATAGATTAAGTTACCTTTATATCATAAACATCTTGGTTCTTACATCTATCTTAAGTAGAAGTAAAACAAAGATCAGGAATTGATACAATTAACTTACTCCACCCACAAAAGACACCAAAGGGAAAGAAATACAAACATTAAGCGACCAGACAATAATGGAAACCTAAACAAAGGAAGGCCATAAGGACAGTTACTTTCCCACAAAATGGCCATATGGCCATCCAAAATTAAAAGACACAAGTGATACACACAATAAGTAACAAACAATAACATAAATAAATCGCCACAGAAGAGCCGCCTTGGAACGGTCAGTGGAAGATTTCCACTGGGGGGCTTAAATCGATTTTACGTGGCCACAATCCTCGCCCTTACTTCCGTCGCGATTTAGACAAATAAATTGTTCAGTCCACATGAAGGCCTCCTAACTCATCAGTGCAACATCTCCGTGAACACAAAAATCAAAGAACCACAGAGGTGAGACAACGGTGAGGACTCGACAGCAAGAAACCACTGAAATGCTGGAGCAAAAGAAAACCAACAGTTAAACCCACAAAGAATTAATTCTGTTACAGTGGGCATAATTATAATAAGGCATAAACTAAGACACACAAACACATGTAGAATCTATGTTGTGATATGTGCCAAAAAGGCATCTTTAGGTGCACAAAATAAAGAACAGCTAAAATAATGTGAGTCATTTCTATGCATAGAAAGCAGATGCATCACCTTATTCTCTTGATCACCAATAAATAAATTCCTGACTTTGCAAGTATGTAGAAAATTGTTACTTAAATCTTTTTGAAGAAAATCTGTTTTAAGCCTTTTCAAGTAACAACAAATTTACATGTAAAATTATTGTCAATGTTGCAAATAAGAAAATAATAAAATATTGACAAAATTCAAAATACTGCGACAACAGATTTACATGTCAAAACAGTGTTGCAAATAAGAATACAATATAGTATGTTATTTGGCAGAATTCAGAATACTGTGAACAAACGGCCCCAGGCCAAGTGTCCCCCCATCTCTGAAATGTCAGTATGTGGTGAATATGTCTATAACATATGTCATAAGCCATGTTTAGGGAATTTAAAACCATTTCAAGAGACTATTTTTAAATTTTCCTAAAGTTGTAAGGAATAAATTTACAGAGAAAAAAGTGATCTCCAAAACTGTAAGACAAAGGACCAAAACCCCAGGAAAATTCAGTAATCAATTGAGCACAACCGCAATAGAATATGATCATCTTCAGGTCATGGAAACAAAAAATGGCAAGTTTCATCCAAATCTGGTGAAAACTGTAGGAGGAGTTGATACAAGAACTTCTGTTGATAACATGGCTTAGACTGACAAAGTGCAATGATGCTGGTAAAAATCAATCAGGCACAACCTCCTTAAAATATGATCATTTTCAGGTCATAAGAACAATAATTGAGAAGTTTCATCAAAATCTCTTGAAAAGTAGAAGTAAAACAAAGATCAGGAATTGATACAATTAACTTACTCCACCCATAAAAGACACCAAAGGGAAAGAAATACAAACATTAAGCGACCAGACCATAATGGAAACCTAAAAAAGGGAAGGCCATAAGGACAGTTACTTTCCCACAAAATGGCCATATGGCCATCCAAAATTAAAAGACACAAGTGATACACACAGTAAGTAACAACCAACAACATAAATAAATCGCCACAGAAGAGCCGCCTTGGAACGGTCAGTGGAAGATTTCCACTGGGGGGCTTAAATCGATTTTACGTGGCCACAATCCTCGCCCTTACTTCCGTAGCGATTTAGACAAATAATTTGTTCAGTCCGCATGAAGGCCTCCTAACTCATCAGTGCAACATCTCCGTGAACACAAAAATCAAAGAACCACAGAGGTGAGACAACGGTGAGGAATCGACAGCAAGAAACCACTGAAATGCTGGAGTAAAAGAAAACCAACAGTTAAGACTCCGATGAGCCCGACCAGAGACAGAGCATCAGGCACCAACCAACATTATCTCTCTAATTCTCAATAAGCCTTTACGTTGGAGCCGTCATAGAATCTGAGGCCTGACCCTGGGAGGAGTTGCGGAGACAAAAACTGACAAAGGGCAATAACTCTGGTAAAAATCAGTCTAGCATGACCTCGATAAAATATGATCATCTTCAGGACATGGGAACAATAACTGGAAAGTTTCATCAAAATCCCTTGAAAATGTAGGAGGAGTGGCAGACAGACCGACTGATGGATGGACGGCGGACGGATGGACGAAAAACGTTACTATAGTCCCCCTCGACTAACGTCTGGGGGAAAAATGGACAGAATGTACATTGTAAGTCAATTCTTCCCCTGACAAAGTGTCTGGTCAGATGTTTAATATGAAGGTAGCAAATGTTTGTAGATAAGTAAAGAATTAATATTTTTTAATTATTCTGCAATACATCTAAGAACTAAGATAATAACACCCTTGCAACATAATGCATTTTTTGAATCTTCAAAATAGCTGCTTATTTTATGAAAATCCATGATATTTTCCTTATTTATACTGCAAACACAGGTGGCGGGTGCTAGTTAGAACCGCCTCATTGAGGCAGTTCTAATGAGTACCCACAACCTATGTATTGGAGCAGAAATAAGAAAATAATGTATACCCCTATAAACCCCAGATTTCTCAATATAAAGTGGGGTTTAAGGGGGTGTTTATTTCACGGGCTTGTTCATGTGATGTGAATCCAGTTGAAGAGTATAGTTAATATTAACCAAAGGTACATCAACAGCATCCATGTAATATGACATCATAAAAATATACATACATACAAGTCAATCTTTGAAACCTCCACTGTATCAACAGACTATCAGATGCTTTATAATCTTCAAAATTTTTATGCCAACAGAAAATGTAGTTTCATCTTGTGCACATAAATTCTAAGAAAAAAGGTTGAAATCATACTTAAAAATAGTTTTTAATCTACTATAAAACTGGAAAACCAAATAAAATATTAAATATTATTAAGGTCCTTTAAGATTAAACTTTTATTTTTCCATGTTGTTTTTTTCAAGATGTCCTATTTCTCACTTCTGACTGGAAAAAGAGGACCTATTCCATTAGAATAATGCATTCATATATGTAATGCTTTCAGTCATGATAGAAAAAATAGCATTTTCGAATGAAAATTTATATATTTTTCTTATTTCAGCTTCAAACATAGATCATTTATAGAAACACCTCACTGACTATTAGGGCTCGAGAAAATGTCGGTTTTCCGGTTCTGAACCGATTTTGGGTTTACTGAACCGATTTTAACTGAAAAAGAAGTTTAAAAAATCGGTCCATAATTCAATAAAATTTTCAAAAAATCGGTTCAAAAATTTTCGCTAAATCATTGTTGTAAAAACAAGCTGACCGTTTGCCACTGATAATCCAAGCATGTATACAGAAGTCGCCTACAGCACAAGGTGTTAGACCGGTTCATTATCTAACTAGGTGAAAGTCGGACAAGTCCACGTCGGGTTCTTTGATCTTATCGCAGCGAAATTTGATTTCTGTGTTAAAATTATTCAACCGTGAACAATGGCCTCAGGCGTTATCGGCATGCTAGCAGGGTGAGAAAATTACGTCAATCAATGCAGGACATACGCTAGTTTGTTTACACAAGTCATTAATTTATGGCTTACTATACAACCGGTATTTAAATATATAATTGTTTTTTTCACAGGGCGCAATTTTCAATACACACCTGTCATGTCTGTTAAGCCTTCCAGAGAAAATGCCTTTTTTAACCCATTCTAAACAATATTTCTATTTAAGAATCGGTTTCCATTGAAACCAATAACATAAACAACGAGTGTATTACGCCCTTACATGAATTAAAATGAAACCGCATCACGTGGCATCAATATCGGTCACCGTTTGTAGACGAAGCGATTTCTTTCAGGCTTGTGTAATCGTGAAATATGTGTTTATATTCTTTAGAACTCGGTTCGGCCACGTAAGATTTTCGATGACTCCCATTCGGCCGTGTTTTGGTTTGAGAGTAAAGAAATGTTTTTCGATTTTTTAACCCGTTCAAAACGATTTTTTTTAGAAATCCGCTCTATTAAAATCAATGACATAAAACAGGTGTGTGTGTGTTACGTCCGTGACTGCATTAATGTGTATTGTGTAAACAGAAACGGTATGACGTCATTTTCAGACCACGTGGCTGCAATAAACAAAGCAATTTGGGCAAAATAAAGATGCGTGAAATAAGAGAAATATTTTAAGGTTTTAAAAAAGGGGCAAAAAATATAGTGACCATCACGCTGATCTTTGACTGCACCACGCCAGCGGTCTTCAGGTGCTGAGTGACCCGGATATTGGGAAAATGAGAGTGAAATCTGGCATAGAAAATTAAAGTAGATGAAATCTGAACTATGTGAGCAATAATTGCTGTTTATAATCGAAATACTGGTGCTTATATTCGTTGACAAGTGTAAGGGCAATATTGGTATGTCATTCGTTACGCTAATAACACATTTTGAAATTGCAAATCACCAAGGACGTTTACGGAAATTACCGAAACCGATCGGCAATTTCCGTAATTTTTTGGCGAAATCTGGCTGGACCGATTTGGAGTCTTCAGTTTCTCGAGCCCTGCTGACTATGTTTCGAGTAAGAAAATGGTAAAAATATGTATAGAAAATAAAGAATAGCCCAGTAAACTCCACTCTTCTCTATATAAGGAGTTTTACAGGGGTGCTCATTTCCTGATATCTGTAAGTGGTGGCCACCCAAATCTTGCCAAACCACCAGCAATATCTACCTTTAAAAAGGTAAATACAGCATTTTATGTGGTGGGTGAGTGCACTGAAAAGTAGCATAAAACTACCGGACACGATTTCCAAGTTGTTATGCAAAAAGTGTGGTACTTATGATCTGACCAATAGATTCCTCTGTTCCAATTTCACCAAAAAAAGCAACCTTAATTTGAGAGACTGGTTTTATATATTTAAAATTATGCAGGTGAAAAGTCTTCAACTATGTGGATTTCATGTGCAAAAAGACTATTTTGTGATCTGACCAGTATGTTTCACATGTTCCAACTGCACCATCAACATATGAAAAATCAACATTAGAAAATACCAAATCAAGCGTTGTCATATGATCTGTGGTACATTCTTTTATAAGCATTTTGCATGAAAACTTATCACTTAATTTCTTCACAATGCTATGTTTCAGCAAAACATTAATATTGAAATCTCCAATTATCATCAATGGCTTTGATGGGGTCAAATATGGAATAAGTTCTTTGTTCAGACAAGAAAGAAGATTACTGTCAGACATTTGAGGTGACTTATACAAAAATACGATCTGACTTTCAATCGAGACATGCCTGGCAGTTATCATAATAAATTCTAATGTATCTGAACTATACTTTCTCTTCTGTATAGTAATGATATCATCTTTGACATAAACTGCTAATCCATGAGGAGGTCTTTTGCAAGTACTGTATCCAATTTGGTCATTTCTTGTCAAACAATAGCCTTCTATTACATAATCACTATCATTATCAGGCTGATGTAGTCGTGTTTCTGCTAATCCAAATATGTGCGTTGACAACAGATTTTTGTCATGTCTAACATCATCAAAATGAAGATTCAAGGATCTACAATTATTGAAAGCAACTTTGAAATGCGAAACTGGATCTATCAATTCTAAAGATGTATCACACAGCTGAAGCATTGCTGTTTCATGCAATCGCTGCATTTCTGTCTTAACCTGATCATCAACTTGTAATGCTTTCTCATTGAAGTTAAGGATCTGAAGCTTCTCAATTGACCTTACCCTGCTGAGTGCTACATAATGTAAATGTGGAACTTTGCGGGTTTTACGTTGTGATAAGTCAATAACAACTCTTTCAAGGGTACTACCTTGTGCTCTATGTACTGAACGCCCTGCAGAAGGTTGCAAAGGGAATTGAACTCTCTGAAAGGTCTTTCTGTTGTAAGTAAATGACCTGTTGACATCAAAAATTGGTGTCCAATTTTCATCAATATTGCTATGATACAGTCCCCTGTTTTTGTATTTGATTCTTGTTTCAATTCCTGCTTTTTTGTCATCAAACTGGACCCAAATTATGCTTGGACGTCGTGTGGTTTGTAGTTTATACTCAATAAACTTAACTACACATGATGCTCCATTTGCTAGTCCATCTTCTGTTTTTATGTTAATTGTTAAATCATAAATCATGTCAACAACAACTGTTAACGAGCAATGTAAATTTGCTGTTTGGTTTGAATCTGTTACATTCTTTAGATTCTTGAGTGCACAGTCTATCTTTTCTTTAGATAACTTAGGTGAGACATATGTATCCATGCATGGTATTTCAACCTTTTCTGTTGCCATATTTCTTATAATTTCATCATTAAAAACATGCATGAAATAGTTTTCTGCAAAGAGGTGAGGCGCATTTTTCTGATACTCAGTATCTTTTTTAGTTACTTCACATTGCTTAAACCTATTCTTGTCTTCAGCAGTCAAGGCATTGATCCTTAATCTATTTAACAATTCTGCAAATTCAAGGTCATCTTTTTGTCTCATAATTTCTGTTAGTTCAAACATGGTAAATAAGTCTTTCCAGAGATTTTGTGATAAAGCAGCTGCATCATGTTTCATGTCATTAAATATCCAATCACCACTCACTGGTTTCAACTGATAAAGATCACCAACAGCAATAATGCTAACACCACCAAAAGGCGTTCTTGTTCCTTTCAATGCTTGAAGTCTCTGATCAATAAAATTCAACATAGAATTACTAACCATTGAAATTTCATCAATAATCACAACTGACAAATCACGGTATTTTGATCTAAAGGTATTCAGACTGTCACAGGTTAATGTTTGATCTGATTGCTTATACTTTTGTTTAAATGCAGATGAGATGGTAGAACCATTAATATTAAATGCTGCTTTTCCTGTAAATGCACAAAGAAGAACCCTTGTGTGATCCGCATCTTCTCCTTCTTTCAGATTTAATATTCTAAACAAAGTCTGATACAATGCTCGAATAACTAGACTTTTTCCAACACCAGCTCCACCAGAAAGAAATGCATATAAGGGGGCATCTTTTGTTTTAATCCAGTGAATCACATGATAGTAAAACTGTTTTTGTTTACTATTTAAACACTGCAGGAGCTTTCTGTAATCAATATCTGAAAGAATATTTTCATTCACATCAATTTGAGGTGCAGAAACGTAACTTCCAATTTCAGTCCCTATATCGTAGTCTCTATGTTCAATTCTATCAGGATTAAAATATATAAACTCTTCAGACTGAATTGGTTCAATTTCAGCATCATCACCTTCAACTTGTTGTGTACTTGGAGCAATATCATCGAATGCATCATATTCAATTTCTGCTAAATCTCTTGCTAATTCCAACTCTTCAGCATAATGTTCGTAAGTGGAACATTTATGATCTATCACATGCTTCATTGACTCATAGTGTTCTTTATATGTTCTAAAAGTTCCAAGTAAGTCAGTCTCTTCATTTCTCCATGGGTGAAAAAGTAGAAGTTTCTCTCTATAATAGTTCTCTTCATCTGTTTTGCGATTGAATCTCACATACCTTATTATTTTAGAATTACGACATCGTCTGATTTTTATGCCATTCTTTAAAGTTAAAATAGTTTCACCATCACCAAAGCATTCTTCATCTGACACTTCTGCATCTTTCTCATAATCTTGCTCCTCCTCATCTCTACTATCATTATGTCCATCTGGGTAAATGACTTCTAACTCAGACACATAATCGGCTAAGCAATACTTTTCCAATGGTTTGGGACGCTTCGAGTATCTTTTAATTTTATTGTCTGACATTATATCTGTCGAATCTGCCGGCAATTCATCAAGTACTGACTTTGGTTTCAGTAACTGTACTCTCTGGGTTGGAAGTGACGTATTTATGAAGACAACACTCCTTGAACTTTTAGTCAATGGCATTTGCAGTACCAAATAAACTGCCTCTTGTGCACTTACTTCAACACTGTTTGAAAACACATTTCCAATATGTCTAACTTGTCTTTTGAGATCCATATTGCCATTCCTTGCTTCTTTTGCAGCTGCATGCAACAAATTACTCATCCCTCTTTGAGATTTACTAATATATGAAACTATATACATAGCACAAGCATATGGATCTAACACAAATTGTATATCAATGTTTGCCTTCCAAGCTTTTAACACACTTTCATTGTACAAATTTACACGGATTTCACTTGGTTTTCTTTTCAAAAACACTTTTGAAGAGTTTAAAGAACTTCTGATACATTTAATATATTCTTCCTCACTCATTTGGACAACACTTGTCAGAAACTCCTCATAAGACATATCATATCCATCTTTCTTACTGTTCATTGTTTTCTGTAAGTTTTGGTACAATTTATAATACTTGTCTTTTTCAGTTTCGAGAGGCTGTAAGACCATAGTTTTGGAAAGAGGTGGCAAAGGATAACCAAATCGACAGATTTTATCTTCTCGTTTTCTACATGTTCTAGAATGTTTGTGAATTTGAAGTTCTATTAAATGACGAAGATGTGAATTATCTATAGAACATTTCAAATACTGATCCACATAAGCAGCCAACTCTACATCCGAATCCACATTGAATTTTGGTGCATTCTGTACCCATACAATCATATGAATGTGTGGCGATCCACGTTGCTGAAATTCCACTCTAAAAAAGTAATCAACAACTTTTCCAAGAGGTTCATGCTCACTCTTTAGAACTGTGTTGATGAATTCTTGAACTCTATGCTCGAAATATCTAGAACAAGTGACTGGATCCGATTGAATAAGTTTTATCTTTTGTTCCCATGCCAAGTTTTCAATTTGATCATCAGTGTAGTTGAAATTTTTATTTAAGGTAGCTAGCATTTTCAAAAGCTCAATCCATCTTGTATCAGCCGAGGACAATGACATAAACCAAGTTGGCAAACCCAACTGACGAATCATAGCATAAACATCTTTTTTTCTAGATTCTAAATATGCTGGAGAATTTCTTAGCTGTTTAAACAAATAGTAACCTTCATCATTTTTTACAATACTGTCAATACACTCTGAGTTTCTTGCTTGTACTGCAGTAATATTATTTGTTCCCGTTTGGCACCTTCTAACAGCAAGGTTTGCTTTATCGTTCAGTTGCTTCATTTGTATTTTTTTCAGTTTAAAAAATATATTGGGTACACTGTTAGCAGCACGCCTATCCTGGCTTCTCAATTCCCATTTTGCAATATCACTATAATGTACAGGCACTTTTCTATCATCATTATCTATGCGCCTCTGCCCACAAAATATGGTTGGAAAACAAAGATATTCTGAATCTTTATCTTGAAATATACTGAGTGGCCTTTGACCTTCTCCAGGAGCAAATGTGAATGTAGAATTTCTGTTTTCAAGATCTGCATCATCCAATAGAGTGTCAATATTTCCCACATTTTCTTGTGCGATTTCTTCTGCATCTGAATCATACAGTTCTTCGACATGAGGTGTGTTATGATTTGAAATATCATCATTTTTTTCTAACTGATCGTTTGGATAATTGTTACACATTTCACTAACAACACCATCAAAATCAATAATATCATACTTTGAACATTCTTTTGTACACAACTCAAAAAAATTATGTATAACCTCAGCTTGGTTCTGATTACATGGACTATCCTGAAGACTTTCATCCAAAACACCATCAGAATCATCATTATTTGTTTCAGAGCAGGGTTTTTTTTGTGATTCAAAAAATGCATGCAGTGTTTCATTACTTTCTTCTGTGATTCTCTTTAACCACTGCTGGTCTATTTCAACATTTGCGTTTTTGTACAATTCACTACCACTCATTAGCCAATGCAAAGCACAAAGCACATGATATGGTCGAACATTTTCTGAGAAAACATATGACTTAAATGACATCTTCTTCTTTAATTTCACTGCAACTGTAACATTTTCATCAAAAGGCCTAGGTAAAGCATTTACAACTGGTTGAATGTCAACAGGTACATTAACAACATTTCCTTTTACTGATAACTGGCGACCTCTAGGTAGTTCTCTCATCTGCATGAATGGTATACGTAAAGCAATAAGGCGTTCTTCAAGTGGAAACAACTCCAATTCTTTTGGTTTTGGTGGCCACTTCATTCCGTTTACAACAGACAATTTTGGGACTTTACCACACTTAATATTGTCTTTGCATGTACAGCATATCCATTCTTCTTCATTGACTGATTTCACCCCTGTTAAGTACTTTTCCTTGTCTTTAGAAACAAATGTCTTAGCTTTTGATACAGTCTCTTCAAACCATGTCTGTTGACAGCAACTACATATATGTCCAACTGATATATTCTTGTGAAACTTTTCAATACAAACATCAATATCACTACCACATTTTCTGCGCTTTGTGTTTATCTTTTCAACTTGTAAAAAAGATGGATCTTTACGCTTGGTAGCTTTTCTTTTACTGTCTATAATGTTTTCAGCTTTCTTGTTTTTTTCATTTAGTCTCCACTGTTGTTTTGCAACCCTTTCTTGTTCTAATTTGTATGGATCTGATCTCGCCTTCCTCTTTGATTGATTTTGTATTGCAATATCTTTTTTTTTTAATTCAAGGCATTCTCGAGATTCTCGTTTCTTTTCACTTTCCCATTTTTTGTATTCATCTATTAATCTAGCCCTTCTCATACATGCCTTTGTCATAGCTTTGTCATTTCTACGATATTCTTCAGATTGTCTAGCACTCTGCATTGATTTAAGTGTATATTCTTTATCCTTTTTTCGATATTCTTCAGATTGTCTAGCACTCTGCTTTGATTTAAGCGTATATTCTTTATCCTTTTTTCGATATTCTTCAGACTGTCTAGCACTCTTCTTAGATTTTAGTGTATATTCTTTATCCTTTTTTCGATATTCTTCAGACTGTCTAGCACTCTGCTTAGATTTTAGTGTATATTCTTTATCCTTTTTTCGATATTCTTCAGACTGTCTAGCACTCTGCTTTGATTTAAGCGTATATTCTTTATCCTTTTTTCGATATTCTTCAGACTGTCTAGCATTCTGCTTAGATTTTAGTGTATATTCTTTATCCTTTTTTCGATATTCTTCAGATTGTCTAGCACTCTGCATTGATTTTAGCGTATATTCTTTATCCTTTTTTCGATATTCTTCAGACTGTCTAGCACTCTGCTTAGATTTTAGTGTATATTCTTTATCCTTTTTTCGATATTCTGCAGACTGTCTAGCACTCTGCAATGATTTTAGTGTATATTCTTTATCCTTTTTTCGGTATTCTTCAGACTGTCTAGCACTCTGCATTGATTTTAGTGTATACTCTTTGTCTTTTCCTTTGAAGTTAGAGTCTTGCCTTCGTTTCTCCATATAAACTCTCATATATTCTTTTCTTTCTGTTGCTTTTTTCTTGTTTATTTTTATTTCTTTGTTCCTCATCTTTTGATTTTTAGTCACATTTATACTATTCCGTGTCTTTTCTTCAAGTTTATGCTTTTGATCCTTAAAGTATTTGCCAATAAGTGTTGCATGATTTTCACTGCTTGAATTAGCAAATAAGTCTTCTCTTGCATGTGAACTCCTCATATGGCTTTCAGACACCTTTCTCTTGTAAGTTACAGTTTTCCAAGCATAGTCACATGGAGTGTCAGTATGGTTGTCTGCATGATTTTCAATATCAAATATTGAATGATGCTCTGGATTAGATAAGTCAAAGTCTATAGGAAGAATTTCAAACTGCGTGGAAATTGAAATCATCATACTTTCAAACAATGCATATAGAAATGCAACTAGATCATCTAAACAATTGAAAGCAGCTAGTAATGATTTTCCATCCGGAACAGATAATCCATTTAAACCATGTGAATGTGAATCAAATATAAAATATTTACAATCTCTCTTGAACACAGAGCAACAAATACCCATCATTAATAAAACACTTGGAGAATTTTGTAGAGAAGTGTACAATGCTTGGTGAAGAGTAGGTAAACTGGTATTGACAAACTGTTCTGTGCAAAGACCTGTCACAATAGCAGATGTTTTCACAACAACTTCTTTGTTTAAAATTGAAACTAATCTTGGAAGTTCATCAAAGCTTAGTAACTTACTCCTGAATTTACCTTCTGCCTTTAATTCACCAATGATCTTATTATATAGACTATCTCCAGCTAAAAGAATGTTGTCTAGATCTGTACTACAAGCAATGTCTGAGTATGCTGCATATATTAATGAACAAAGTGCATTTGCAGTACATTGGCATCCTCTGGACTCATTGCTAAATATTTCTGAACCTTGGTGAAAAGATCCCAGTTCAAATTTGACAGAGTTAAATGGACCATTAGAAGGCTTCCATAGCACTGTTTCAGTTTGTTCCATTAAAGGAAATGCTGTATACATAATTTTTTCATCAACTTGAGTAGAGCTTGAAAATACAGTGTTTGTAAATTCTATGGGTGAATGTATTTTGGTATTTTGTCCTAGTTGTTGTCTGTTAGTATTGTCATTTGAACTTTTCAAAACTTCGATATTTTGTTCTGGTTGTTTTCTGTAAATATCTTTGTCATTTCTACTTTGTAATACTGAGTTCATATCTTTGTCATTTCTACTTTGTAAAACTGAAGCATCAGATGTCACGCTGAGGCAGGTCATACCCACATCTGAAGAACTAGATGACCCTGGGTCAGATGATACGCTGGGGCAGGTCATACCCACATCTGACAAAATAATTGACCCTGGCACAGATGTCCCCATCGCTGCAAGCGATTGGGGCTTAGATCCTCCACGATCTATGAGGGGGGTCAGGCCCACATCTGAGACAAGTAACCCAGGGCTACTACCATTAGCCCTCACCATGGTCTTTGCCAATGACCTCTTCCATGTCTTCTTGCGTGGCATACCTCAACCTGAAAGATACAAAAGCAGGTGTCTGCTTTAAAAGGAAAAGGGGAAACGGTATTATCTTTAAATAATTCAAAATCTTGCCTATACTTAATGAATTTTTGTAAAACAGACAGATTTTCTTTTCTCGCTTGAGCACAGTAATTTGACAAGGAAATCCCCCCAAAAACAAATGATAATCCTCTAGACTTTTATCATTCTGTATAGTTTTGGCCAAGCATTTTTAATAGGAGACTTCAATGTGAGACTTCAATGTGTGCGCCCGATGCTCCTTCTTTGGTCGAATCCCTCGGAGTCTAACTGTTAGTTTTCTTTTGCTCCAGCAATTCTGTTGTTGTATGCTGTTGAGTCCTCAAACTTGTTTCATCTCTGTAGTTTTTTATTTGTATGTTCTCAGAGATGTTACACTGATGAGTTAGGAAGCTTTCATGCAGACTAAACAAAATTAGTATATACCGCGACAGAGGTAAGGGCGAGGATTATGGCCATGTATAATCGATTTAAGCCCCCCCGTGGAATTCTTTCCACTGACAATTCCAAGGCGGTTCTTCTGTGGCGGTTTATTTATGTTGTTGTTTGTTACTTACTGTGTGTATCACTTGTGTCTTTTTATTTTGGATGGCCATATGGCCATTTTGTGGGAAAGTAACTGTCCTTATGGCCTTCCTTTGTTTAGGTTTCCATTATGGTCTGGTCACTTCATATTTGTGTTTCTTTCCCTTTTGTGTCTTTGATGGGTGGAGTAAGTTAATTGTATCGATTCCTGATCTTTGTTTTACTCCTACTTTAAAAGCCAACTAAACTGTGTAAACAACAGCAACAGATGATGGTGAAAGTTGGGGCCCTGAAGAAATGGTTTTAACCCTTCCTCACATTCATTATTACTTTACATCCCAAAGTTGTTCTTTCATTGCAGTTTCATTTCATTTATTTTCATTTTTTATATCTTTTAATTTTCTAACACTTATGACTGTGTGTCCAAATTATTTAATTTAGTAAAAGTTACTGAGTTACCACCTGTTTGGGAAAAAAACTACTCTAAGAATTAGAGAGAATTTACTTCTATGTGATGTTGCCCCCGCCCATAGGGGCTTGAAGAAATATATGGGCTGCATGATGGTTCCACGCAGAGCTGAATCTGGCCCGCACACTAGTACTGGTAAACCGCTTAGAGGATCTAAGCCTGTCCAGGAACCGCGGTGCAAGGCAGACCGTCCATGCTAATAAACCCTTTTTGTTTCATTGGGCGACAGGGCTTGAGATGTCATTTCATCTCAATGTCGGGTAAAAGTCCCACAAAATTGGAAGCAACGTCTCCAAAATGACCTTTACAGTGTTGACGGTGACGTTAAACCTCAAATCAAACAAACTTCTATGTGATGTTGGTTAGTGCCTGAAGTTCTGTCTCTGGTCGGGTCCATCGGAGTCTAAATGTTGGTTTTCTTTTGCTCCAGCATTTCAGTGATTCCTTGCTGTCGAATCCTCACCGTTGTTTCATCTCTGTGGTTCTTTGATTTTTGTGTTCACAGCAATGTTGCACTGATGAGTTGGGAGGCATTCATGAGGACTGAACAAATTGTCAAAATTGCTATGGAAATAAGTGTGAAGATTGTGACAACGTAAAATCGATTTAAGCCCCCAGTGGAATTTGTTTTACTGACTGTTCCAAGATGGTTCTTCTGTCCCGGTTCATTTTTGTTATGGTTTGTCTTCGAGTGTTTGTATCGCTTATATTATTTTGTTTTGGATAGCCAATTGGCCATTTTGTGGGAAAGTAACTGTCCTTTTTGGCTTTCCACTATTGATGTTTCCATCATGTTTGTGTTTCTTTCCCTTTGGTGTCTCTGATCGGAGCTGTGGCTTAATTGCATCAATTCCTGATCATTACTTTCACTTCTATTTTGTTTGTTTCGTTTACCACCCACTCAACACAATCTAGGTTATTTTTAGCCAGTAAGGTTACCTAACCACACTATCAGGGCACCCTCATACGTAAGATATTCACCAATATAGTGCATATTCTTTGGCCAGAAACTGACAACTACCTTTATTAAATAAGCACAAGGCAGGTAATGACCTTATAATAGATTTCATGATCATTCTTCCAGCAATGAATGTTCCTAACCCTAGCAGGTATCCAATCTGCGACCTCCTGATCACAAGTTAGACAGGCATCCTACTGAGCTACCAAGGCCAGAAGGGAAAGAGCTACTAAATTGGCCTGTACCCAATGATTTTATTGTTTGTTAAGAAGTGTCTTTTTGTCTTTCCCTTTGACTTTAAGGATAAGCTCTGGGTTCTGTTTCAATCAGTTCCTGTTTGAATCAGTTCCTGAAGTATCTTTCAACATCAGTTTTATTACTTTTCTAGTAGTTCTCCAGACAAGCATTGATTAAAAAAAAAGTATAGTTGTTAAAAAAAACAGGTATTTACTGTTCTTTGATACTGCAATACCTCTTGATGGCCTCTATTATTTTTGCTTATTACTTCAAAAGTTTTTTGTTTTTTAGAGTATAAGTAACCTAACCTCTGACCTCAAACACAATAGCATAAAACATTATTGGCAAGTCCAAATTATCAGCATGCAATATCAAGGATTTTCATGTTGATAATTGTACTTTGTCTTCATTCTTTTGGGCACTGTATTATACAAACTATTCTTCTATCAAACAAAAGGTGTGATTCACTCTGATTTTGCCAATACCATTTACCTATTACTTTTTACTATCATTAACAAAACAATCATTCATTTACCTTGAAATACAGTGATGAGCTGTAACTTGTTTTAAGCACAGTTTTCCACTATTATACACAACACTAAGTCACTAAGTCACAAACACTGTCTATATATCAGTCACTAAGTCACAAATACTGTCTATCTATCACTTTGTCAATTATATTTTCTTTTCAGAAATCTTGTTGATACTACAAAAAAGGAAAGCTGTATTAGACAAATTTACTGTAAAAAAACAAACCAATTTTTTTTTAAGAATCTGAAAAAATTACTGTTTCAATAAATTAAGAAACAAGATGTGTTTGTGAAACATGGATGCCCCCGGACAGTGCATGTTAAATATGAAAGCAGTATCACTAAGCAATTGAATGGTATGGCCAATGTTCAAGTCTTAAAAAAGTAGGTCAAGGTCATGAGGTCAAAAATTATGGGATCGTTGGAAAGTTCTTTTGACATAGAATGCACATGTGAAATATGAAAGCCCTATCACTTACCAATCGAAAGTTATGGCCAATGTTAAAGTTTTTAAAAAATAGGTCAAATGTCAAGGTCAAGGTAAAAAAATACGGTACCTATGGAAAGATATTGTGATAAAGAATGCACATGTGAAATATGAAAGACCTATCACTTACCAATCCAAAGTTATGGACTGTGTTAAAATTTTTAAAAAGTAGATCAAATGTCATGGTCAAGGTCATGAGGTCAAAAATTATACCATTGGAAAGGTCTTGTGACAAGGAATACACATGTGAAATATTAAAAGCCCTACGACTTACCAATCGAAAGTTATGGCCAATGTTAAAGTTTTTTTTAAAAGTAGGTCAAATGTCAAGGTCACAAGGTCAAAAATTATGGTAACACTAGAAAGGTCTTGTGACAAGGAATGCACATGTGAAATATGAAACCCTATCACTTACCAATCAAAAGTTATGGCCAATGTTAAAGTTTTTAAAAAGTAGGTGAAACGTCAAGGTCAAGGTCATGAAGTCAAAAATTATGGTACCACTGGAAAGGTCTTGTGACAAGGAATGCACGTGTGAAATACGAGCTATGTAAGCTATATCAATTACCATTCAAACATTATGCCCAATGTTAAAGTTTTTGTGAATGTTAAAAGTTTTTTTTTAAAAGAAGTAGATCAAATGACAAGGTCAAGAGGTCAAAAATTATGGTATCACTGGAACGGTCTTGCTACATGGAACAGACATGTGAAATATGAAAGTCCTATCACTAACCAATCAAACTTTATGGCTAATCTTAAAGTTTTTAAAAAGGAGGTCAAAAGAAGGTCAGATGTCAAGGTAACGGTCACAAGGTCCAAATTTATGGTATCTCTTGAAAGGTATTGTGACAAGGAATGCACATGTGAAAGAAGAAAGCCCTATAAGTTACCATTCAAAAGTTATGCCCAATGTTCAGGTTTTTGCGGACAGACAAACAGACAGACAGTCCAAAACTATATGACCCCAGAATCTTTGATTACGGAGGCATAAAAATGAAGTAATTTAAAATACTGATTAGCTGAACATCAGTACACATATTGTAGTTTTAAACTCAAATCTATAAAGGTATTTAAAATTAAATTCATGAAGAATTATCATTATATTTAAATATAAAGTGGATTTGATTTGTGTATGGCTGATAAAATTGATTAAACTTCATTCATTCAACAATTAAATTGGTGACTAAGTATTATAAAATGCTTCCCTACCGGGAGCATAAGTCATGATCAGCAAGGCGGTTTTACTCCAGGAAGAGACCCTCTATGCACAGATGAAGGTATTAGAAAAGGTAAAAGAGTGTTTATTTAATGTATCTTTAAAACCAACTAGATCTATTACTAAAAGTGATCTATCATTAAAAGTGATTAATATCCCACAAAAATGTCTACAGACAAATTGAATTATGCTATATACTTCTGCTCAGTTTTGTTGCAGAGATTATAAAATTTCAATTGCTACAGTTTTAGTTTTTACAATTTCATTCATACAACTAACATTATCCAAATAAGACTGGAATGCCATGCCAAACAACCTTCATCTTTCTTACCTGGTACGTCTGCGATTACCCCTTTTGTGGATAACCATTGTTTATAACTTTTTCAGATGAACATGGTTTGTTAGTTAATTTTGGGGAGCTGATGGGAGCTGTGGGTTTCCTGATCATTGCCTCCACTTCTATTTTATGGCCAAGCCAACACTATTTAGTTAATTTTTGAGCCAGTTAGTTTGGTTTAAACATTATTTATTTTGATTTGTCAAACATTTACAAGTTCATACATAGACAGAATACAATTGTACATGCAAACAGGATTTGAAAACAAGCATTCAAGCCAGTTAGTTTAACTAACCACACTTTTGAGACAGGCTTATACGTAAGTGGTTAACCAGTACATTGCACAGTCTTTCACCAAAGTTGATAACTGCCCTTCTTGAATCAGCAGAAGGGAATGACCAGAGAAAAGATTTCCTGATTGATAGCCATTTTAGAATGTTGCCAACCTCAGCAGGTATGGAACCCTTAACTTCTTGATCACCAGTCAGGAAAGCATCCAGCAGAGCTACCAGTCTGGCTTAGATGAATAAAAATTTTAAGACAAACAATCGTTATATTCTTTAGCTAGAATAAACAATGTCCCGGGTACGACTATAAATGACACCAATATTACTCTTCACCATGCTGGAAACTATGTATCTTCATGCCTGGAATAAAAAAAAAACTAATAGTGTCAATGTTAATAAAATACTTATTATCATTAACTACACATGTACAACAATGTATTGTTTATTTATATTACCATGCATACATCAAAATGCTCTATAAAGGCTTGGGAGATTTTCAATGATGGTAAACCATGTAAAAGTCTCTATTAATGATTCAATTTTCTCTAAAGTATTTTTATACATTCTGATGTCTAAAAAAACTGTACCAATTAAGTGCCCCTAGAGGGGAGTCACTTTTACCCCAGTGCTATAATTTGAACAATCTTAGATGAGGTGCACTATATGAAACTTCATACTAAATACCAAAGACATGAGCCTTGTGGTTTCAGAGAAGAAGATTTAAAGGTTTTCCCTATGTAAGTCTTTGTAATGGGACCATTTCTGGCACCAAGGCTATCATTTGAACAATCTTTGTAGAGGTCCACTGGATGAAGCTACACACCAAATATTCCTTGTGGTTTCAGACGAGAAGATTTTTTAAGATTTTTCCTATATAAGTTAATGTAAAACTAAAGGGTCCCAGGGTGGGGGCATTTTTGGCCCCAGGGCTAGAATTTGAACAATCTTGATAGAGGTCCACAAGACAAAGCTTCATACCAAATATCAAAGACCTAGGCCTTGTGGTTTCAGAGAAGAAGATTTTTAAAGATTTTCCATATATTAGCCTATGTAAAACCAAAGGGCCCCGGGGCGGGGGCATTTTGGGCCCCAGCACTATAATTTGAACAATTTTCGTAGGGGTCCACTAGATGAAACTTCATATCAAATATCAAAGACCTGGGCCTGGTGGTTTCAGAGAAGAAGATTTTTAAAGTTTTTCCCTATGTAAGTCTATGTAAAACCAAAGGGCCCCAGAGCGGGGGCATTTTTGGCCCCAGGGCAATAATTTGAACAATCTCGATAAAGGTCATCAAGACAAAGCTTCATTCCAAATATCAAACACCTGAGCCTCATGGTTTCAGACAAGAAGATTTTTTAAGGTTTTCCATATATAAGTCTGTGTAAAACCATAGTGGGCCAGGAGCAGGGGCATTTTTGGCCCAAGGGCTATAATTTTAACAATCTTGGTAGAGGTCCACTGGCTGAAGCTTCATACCAAATATCAAACACCTAGGCCTTGTGCATACAGTGAAGAAGATTTTTCAAGATTTTCCCTATATAAGTCTATGAGTCTATGTAAAACCAAAGGGCCCCGGAGCAGGGGTATTTTTGGCCCCAGGGCTATAATTTGAACAATCTTGGTAGAGGTCCACAAGATAGAGCTTCATACCAAATATCAAAGACCTTGGCCTTGCAGTTTCAGAGAAGAAGATTTTTAAAGATTTTCCCTATATAAGCCTATGCAAAACCAAAGGGCCCCGGGGCGGGGGCATTTTTGGCCCCAGCACTATAATTTGAACAATCTTGGTAGGGGTCCACCAGATGAAGCTTCATACCAAATATCAAAGACCTGGGCCTTGCGGATTCAGGGAAGAAGATTTTTAAAGATTTTCCCTATGTAAGCCCATGTAAAACCAAAGGGCCCCGGGGCGGGGGCATTTTTGGCCCCAGCACTATAATTTGAACAATCTTGGTAGGGGTCCACTAGATGAAGCTTCATACCAAATATCAAAGACCAGGGTCTTGCGGTTTCAGAGAATAAGATTTTTTCAGATTTTTCCTATATAAGCCCATGTAAAACCAAAGGGCCCCGGGGCGGGGGCATTTTTGGCCCCAGGGCTATAATTTGAACAATCTTGGTAGGGGTCCACCAGATGAAGCTTCATACCAAATATCAAAGACGTGGGCCTTGTGGATTCAGAGAAGAAGATTTTTAAAGATTTTTCCTATGTAAGCCCATGTAAAACCAAAGGGCCCCGGGGCGGGGGCATTTTTGGCCCCAGCACTATAATTTGAACAATCTTGGTAGGGGTCCACTAGATGAAGCTTCATACCAAATATGAAAGACCTGGGCCTTGCGGTTTCAGAGAAGAAGATTTTTAATGATTTTCCCTATATAAGCCCATGTAAAACCAAAGGGCCCTGGAGTGGGGGCGTTTATCGCCCCAGCACTATAATTTGAACAATTTTCGTAGGGGTCCACTAGATGAAGCTTCATACCAAATATCAAAGACCTGGGCCTTGCGGATTCAGGGAAGAAGATTTTTAAAGATTTTCCCTATGTAAGCCCATGTAAAACCAAAGGGAACCGGGGCGGGGGCATTTTTGGCCCCAGCACTATAATTTGAACAATCTTGGTAGAGGTCCACTAGATGAAGCTTCATACCAAATATGAAAGACCTGGGCCTTGCGGTTTCAGAGAAGAAGATTTTTTAAATTTTCGGTGAAAAAAATCTATTTTTGGCTCCTGTGACCTTGATGTGAAACGGACCGGAACCATTTGAACAACTTTGAAAGGGGACCACCTAAGGATCATTCCTGTGAAGTTTGGTCAAAATCCGATCAGTGGTTTAGGAGGAGATGTCATTTGAAGAAATTGTTTACGCACGCACGGACGCACGGACGCACGCACGCACGACGTACGACGGACAAAAAGTGATCCCAAAAGCTCACCTCGTCACTACGTGACGGTGAGCTAAAAACACAAACTTTCAATCCCCCAGCCCAAGGATGCTACAGATGAAATTTGGACTCAATCGGCCCAGTGGCTTCAGAGGAGATGTCGTTTGAAAATGTTAACGCCAGACGACGACGACGACGACAACGACGGACAACTGCCTATCCTATAAGCTCCCCCGGAGCCTTTGGCTCTGGTGAGCTAAAAATCGGTGAAGCGCTTTTTGAGTTATCGTCTGGAAACCAAGTCAACAGACCGACCGACCGACAAGCTCACTCCTATATACCCCCCCCCCCCCCCCAAATTTCGTTTGTGGGGGTATAATTAGCCACACCCATCCCTGACTATAAACCAATCAAATAACTTGATATAATATATTTGTTAAATTCACAAAATGCATGACAAACAGTGTAGATCCTTATCAGATGGCTTCTTCTACACTGCTTGCAAGCTAAGTGTTAAATTTCTCACTCTAAGACAGTGCAAAAAAGTACTACTTTTTTCTAAAGAAAAAGAAATAATATCTATTCAAAGCGGCCAATGAGGCATTTAAAAGGGACTTGAGATAAATTAATTAAAACAATACAGCATTGATAGTAAGAAAGTGTGTAAAATCAATTGTACAGGTGAAATATCTCAAAGATTTACTGCCTTTAAACATGTTAAAAGTGACAGGTTTATTTTCTTTACTGCAATAAAATAAACAATGAAGGGATATTTACATTTAAAATATTAATGACATTGGAAGTAAGCTTCACAATTTGTTTTGTTTTTATTTTTCTTTGTTGTGTTTTGCTTGTTTTGGAATTTCACCTTTATCCTGCTTAATAAACTAATTTATTCACTTCCATTTCCAAATAGAAGCCTCCTAGGTGTAGTGGTTATACTACTTGCCTTGTAAACCAGGGGTCGCAGGATCGATCCCGGGCTTCTCCAGACTTTCGGATGAGTCTTGAAACCGAGGTCCCGTCTCCGTATGACTTTAGCTGTTGGTGAGACGTAAAACTCAAACACTCACTCCATTTCCAAATATCAACCTATCAAAATACTTAATTCAACATATTTGTTCAATTCATTACCGTAACACACTTGTATTACATAGGGCATTCATTCATATCCAAAAAATGGCTACTTTCCCCGATGAAAATTTTTGATATTTTTCTTATTAATACACCTAACATAGGTTGTATGTGCTCGTTAGAACCGCCTAATTGAGGCGGTTCTAACGAGTACCCACAACCTATGTCTTGGAGCAGAAATAAGCAAAATAATGCATACCCCCGTAAACCTCAGTTTTCTCTGTATAAAGTGGGGTTTAGAGAAGTGTTCATTTCACGGACTTGTTTTCATGATGTCACAAACTGCATGACAAATAAGATGAAGCCATCTGATCTGGATCTACAATGTTTATTTATTCATTTTTATTTTTACGCTACTTGTCTTGTAAACCAGGGGTTGCAGGATCCATTCCGGGCTTCTCCAGACTTTCGAAGGAGTCTTTAAACCTAGGTCCAATCTCCGTATGACCTTAGCTGTTGGTGGGATGTAAAACTCAAACACTCACTCATTTTTATTTATTGATTGATTGATTTATTTATTTTTATTTATTTTCCTTATCTTCAGACACGAAACCCTTAATATGGGCAGCAAGCCATCAATCCCTAGAGGGAAGGACACTGGCTATATTGTAAATCATAAGAAAGTTAACCCAGACGAAGCGATGATTTTTCTTTGCCATAACTGTAAGAAGGTTGGGAAGACGCTAGCTGCTGTGGGCTTCTGTGAAACTTGCAAAAAATATCTCTGTGACAACTGTGCAAACCAGCATTTCACAGAACCAAAAACAAAACGTCACAAACTGATGGAAATAGTGAAGAAGGAAGTGAGTCAACCGAGACCTGAATACAGACGACATCACAACAGACAAAGAAGAAAGAAGAGGAGGAAAGCAGAAGAGAAATCAAAGCAGGAATATCTTAACAAACAACTTAAAGCATCAAAATCTAAGCAGACTCTTAAATTTGAGCAGGAGCTGGATTTTACCCTAGAGGAAGACAACTTTGAATGCTGGGTAAGTGGTCTTGATGTTATGCTTGATGGCAAAGTTGTGGTTGCAGACGGGGCCAATTACAAACTAAAATTTTACGACAGACATTATAACTTCTTGCATGCAAAGAGTGTGTATGGAATTTTAGATATTGCTGTAATAACAGATGCAGATATGTCTAAGAAAGTTGCCAATCTGGCATTTCTAAATCACGACAAAGTGAACAAAAACAGTGATGTGTACCTTATGAAGAAGGAAGGGGATATTAACATATATTCAAATTCTGACGGTAAACTGGATTACCTACAGTATTATGATAAACATTTTTATGTCAGTGGGTGCTCTAGTGCTCAAATTCTTGTAATCAACTTTGAAGGAGAAGAAGTTAAATTTTTTCAGTCGGAGAATTACTCTGTCAGTTTCTTTACGATAAACCCGAGAAACGGAAGTATCTACGTATCCCACTATTATCAAGGAATCAAAGCTTTTAACCAAAAGGGAGAAGAGGTATTTTCATTACAGAACGACGACATTCAGTTTTATTTTGGAATTATAACAGATAAGAAAGGTAACATTTATGTATCAACGAAAGATGCCAACAGAAACCGTGTATATATATTGAAACAGGAGGGGTTGGTGGTTGAGGTGCTGCTCTCGGAGAGGTCAAGGGTGAATCAGTTAGAAGACTTGTATTATAACAGAGTAACCGACAGTGTTCTTATCAAGAGAACTGGTGGGCCAACTCTCGGTGTTTTTAAGATTGTCACCAAAAAGAAATAAACTGACCAGAACTAAATATTGCCTGTGACATACAGGTAGGTGGAAAGCAGGGGCCAGGAAGGCCAAAGATGACCTGGAAGCAGCTAACAGAAAGAGATTGCAGAGAATGGAAGCTCTCTGTTATTGATCCTTATGATAGACAAGCCTGGAGACCTGGTGTAAGATCTGCCATGCGTGCAGCAAGCCAGCTACCTGGAAGGGGGCCCACTTATGTGGACGTTGCCCCTGTACCTGCATGTTAATCAAACATCTGATGATGATGATGAACTAAATAATGTCACAGACATCAGAATACAGTCCAACTGTATAATAAGCAAGCACCTGAGGGTTTTATTCACAATTTGCATGCTTAAAACAGGTGCTTGCTCAATACAGGCATGTTAAGATATGTTTGTCTTTTGGGGGAACTGAATAACAGTTGTTCAAAGCATCATTTAAGGTTAACCCATGACAACTGTCATCTGCTTTGCCATCTGCCAGTTACCTTATATGACGGTTTTTGCAAACATTGTGGACCCAGATCAGACTACTCCTGTAGGAGCAGTCTGATCTCGGCCTACACCGTTTGCCTGTGTCCAAAAATATTTTTAAACTAGAAATGCGTCCATAGGACACGGATGCCCCCGCCCGAAAATATGTCTATGTTCGTATTCATCCATAGAAAGTTATTGACAGTGTTTATGTTTTGGACCCTTTTTATGCCATTTGACCTCAAAGTATGACCTTGGAGGTACGGATCTGGGTTTGCATGTGACACATTGTCTCATGATGGTTAACATTTCTTCAAAATAATTTCAAAATCCATCCAAAAATAAGTAAGTTATTGGCTGCGTTTAAGTTTCGAACCCTTTTTTTGACCTTTGATCTCCAAGTATGACCTTGACCTTGGAGGTACGGACCTGGATTTTGCATGTGACACATAGACTCATGATGGTTAACATTTCTCCAAAGTTATTTCAAAATCCATCCAGAAATAAGAAAGTTATTGACTGCGTTTAAGTTTCGGATCCTTTTTTTTGACCTTTGACCTCCAAGTATGACCTTGAGCTTGGAGGTACGGACCTGGGTTTTGCATGTGACACATAGACTCATGATGGTTAACATTTCTCCAAAGTAATTTCAAAATCCATCCAGAAATAAGAAAGTTATTGACTGGGTTTAAGTTTCGGACCCTTTTTTTTACCTTTGACTTCTAAGTATGACCTTGACCTTGGAGGTACGGACCTGGGTTTTGCACGTGACACATCGACTCATGATGGTTAACATTTCTCCAAAGTAATTTCAAAATCCATCCAGAAATAAGAAAGTTATTAACTGCGTTTAAGTTTCGGACCCTTTTTTTGACCTTTGACCTCTAAGTATGACCTTGACCTTGGAGGTACGGACCTGGGTTTTGCACGTGACACATCGACTCATGATGGTTAACATTTCTCCAAAGTAATTTCAAAATCCATCCAGAAATAAGAAAGTTATTGACTGCGTTTAAGTTTCAGACCCCTTTTTTTTGACCTTTGACCTCTAAGTATGACCTTGACCTTGGAGGTACGGACCTGGGTTTTGCACGTGACACGTCGTCTCATGAAGGTTAACATTTCTGCCGAGTAATTTTAAAATCCATCAAGAAATAAGGAAGTTATTGACTGCGTTTAAGTTTTGGACGGACGGACCCACATTTTGGGTTTGTGTGGCTGCACCTGTCCATATTTTATGGGGCTAAAATTTTTATGTGGTAACGGTTTATGTGGCTATAAGACACACAAATCTGTACATCTAATGTGGCAAGCCACACAAACTTTGGACATCAGCCACATAAAGGCTGTCTGTACGAAACCGTCTTTGTCTAAACTTATGTGGCTACCAGAGGTTGTGATATCTAGCCCTCTAAAGGTAGAACAGAACTTTCTTTATAGTGCACTGATACATCTTATGGGTCTAGCTCCTCACATAGAGGGACTTTTTCCTACTGCAGCATTCAGCCCCAGGACAGCTAGTTAAATTTATGTGGCTCAGCCCCATAATCTCAAAGTTTAGCCTCATAATCCTGGACATCCATGTCCAAGGATGTCCATCACTTTTGTGAGGCTAGCCACACAAATAAAAATCAAAAATGAGTTCCTTTAAGAGCAATGAAAACATTCATAAGAAAGAAGATGGGTCATACTACGTAGTTTCGGCTAATAAAGCCTCATCAGTGACCCTGTAATGATCCGGCAAAGAAAGCCAGAGGAAACATACTGCAATTTTGCGAATTTCGAATAGGCAGTCGATTCAAAGACTGATATAAATCAAAATGGGGTCCAAATAATTAAAAACCTGTCTAGAATATGAGTCTAAACCAATAATATATTTCCGATTTCTCAGAATATTCACGCTGATCTCAAAGGACCAAAAGTAAAATATAAACTGCACTATGGTTGATGTACGGGGAGACGTTTTACGGCCGCCACACGGCACAACACCAGCTGCAGTGAGGGCAAATAAAAATCAAAAATGAGTTCCTTTAAGAGCAATGAAAACATTCATAAGAAAGAAGATGGGTCATACTACGTAGTTTCGGCTAATAAAGCCTCATCAGTGACCCTGTAATGATCCGGCAAAGAAAGCCAGAGGAAACATACTGCAATTTTGCGAATTTCGAATAGGCAGTCGACAAACCCATTTTGCCACACAAAACCCTTCTGTACCTAAAAGAAGCCACATAAACCCATTTTGTAAGAATGGATGCACGGACAAACGGACAGACGGACCCACATTTTGGGTTTGTGTGGCTGCACCTGTCCATATTTTATGGGGCTAAAATTTTTATGTGGCTAACGGTTTATGTGGCTATAAGACACACAAATCTGTACATCTAATGTGGCTAGCCACACAAACTTTGGACATCAGCCACATAAAGGCTGTCTGTACGAAACCGTCTTTGTCTAAACTTATGTGGCTACCAGAGGTTGTGATATCTAGCCCTCTAAAGGTAGAACAGAACTTTCTTTATAGTGCACTGATACATCTTATGGGTCTAGCTCCTCACATAGAGGGACTTTTTCCTACTGCAGCATTCAGCCCCAGGACAGCCAGTTAAATTTATGCGGCTCAGCCCCATAATCTCAAAGTTTAGCCTCATAATCCTGGACATCCATGTCCAAGGATGTCCAAGGTGATGGACATAAATTTATGTGTCTTTTTTTTATTTGATTTTTCTAGTCCCCCTGAACCCCTCTGTACTAACAGAAAAATGGGTTTGTGAGGCTAGCCACACAAACCCATTTTGCCACACAAAACCCTTCTGTACCTAAAAGAAGCCACATAAACCCATTTTGTAAGAACGGACGGACAGGGGCAACGCTATATGCCCTTTCCACCATTCTTCGAATGGCGGGGGCATAAAAAGATTGAAAGAAGATTCAGCACGATATAAGCGGATGACATTTTCAGATGTAGTTTTTCTCAGTGTCTTAAGGGTTAACAAAACTCATTTTAACAATGGTCAAAAAGTTTTGTTCTAGTAAGCGCAATATTGAATATTTCTTATGTAATAATTTTTGGATTTCTAAAAGGTACCCACATTCTCTGAAGGAAAACTTCAGTATATTTGCTATGATTAATGTTCAAAGATTTACCGATATGTTAACTGATGACATGGTTAGCTTTTAACAACTGGCCCAACTTGGTTTCTGAATAGAAGTGGCCACTAAAACTCTGAATATAAGTGGCCACTATAACAGGTTTCACTATACCTGTATTCTTACAAGGCTTTTGAAACTGAACACTTTAACCCATCTTATATGCTAAACCTCAAATCAGGACACTGACGAATAGTGCAGACTCTGATAAAATGCTGCAGAATGGGACATCTGATCAGGGCCTGCACTGTTTGGAAAACATATAACCCTTTTCTAAATACATTTATCATATGAAGTCGCATCTGAGAATGAAATAACGCCATGTAATAAATTTGATAATCTACTAGTGGATCAAATATGCAAGTTAATTAGATACACTCTGTAACGTTACACATACGACGTCCTTAACAACGACACGTTTACTAATGGCGAAATATTGACATTTTTGTAAACATTTCGTGAATAAAATGTGTTTTTAAATGTTTTAATGTTTTAAATGATAAATAGAATCTTACATTCATGTCCATACATTATTGAATTTATTAGTTTTTGTTTGTTTGTATTGGAGTTTAACGGCCCAATCTACACAATTTTAAGTCATTTTTGAGCCGGTCAATCAACTATCCACACTTTTCCTGGGCAGTCTTATACTTAAGGAATTTATTAAACGAGTTGAGGAAAAGGGATAAAATGCTCGGCCAAGCCTCGCACTTTATCCCTTTTCCTCAACTCGTTTAATAAATTCAATAATACATAGGCACTCAGGTAAGATCCTCTATTTGTAAAATATCTCAAACTGACACCCTTAAATTTTGAAACAGACTCCTGCTACAAAATGGATCAAGACAAACTAAGAAGATACAAAACTCATGAAGTATTGTTTTATTTGAGGTTTAACGTCCCTGTCAACACTGTAAAGGTCATTTTGGAGATGTTGCTTCCAATTTTGTGGGACTTTTACCCGACACTACGATGAAAAGACTTCTCAAGCTCTGTCGCCCAAAGTATAAGCATGGGCGGTCCAACTCGCACTGCTTTGCCTGGGCAGGTAAGGTTAGATCCTATAAGCGGTTTACCAGTACTCGTGTGCAGTCGGTTTCATCTCTGCATGGAAGCTTCATGCAGCCCATCTATTTCTTCATGCCCCTATGAGCAATATTGAACAATTAGTGTGAACATAATCTAACTAAGCTGTGTCCTGTTTTTCAAAACTAACAATGTATTTACATAATATAAAGGTAAACTTTTATCATGTAATATTGTAATTATGATGCTGTTTTTGCTGAAAAAATGGTAGTGTTTGCAAAATGCATAAGCTGCTCCATTTTATTTTCAGCAAAACTGCCATGGTATTATGCTGTGTACTTGATAAAATAGTTAATGATTCTACCACAACAAGCTCGTTGCCAGCCTCGGTGGCTCAGTCGGATGCGCGTCTGACTGGTGATCAGGAGGATGCGGGTTCGATACCTGCCTGGGTCGGCTACATTCTTTCGTGGAGATTGATCATGAAATCTTTTCTACAGTCATTCTCACCCTTCTGCTGATTCAAGATGAGCAGTTGTCAGTTTCTCGCGAAAGAATGTGCACTGTACTGGTTAACCACTTACATATAAGAGTGTGGATAGGTAAACTGACCGGCTCATAAATGGCCTAAAATAGTGGTGACTGGGTCGTAAAACTCCAATACAAACAAACAAACAAACAAACTAACAAGCTCATTAAGCTAATGATGCTTTGAACAACCAGTTCCTGGTACACCGCAACTTCATTATAATATGGATATAACACGGTTTCAAGATGGACCCCAAAAATGTATAGATTATATAGAAAAAAAGTTGACCATAAATGGTCATGATTCTATATAATCTATACATTTTTGTTTGAAAATAACATGGCTGTTTAACTGACACAGTTTCTGTTTTGGACCCAATTAATAGTGTTATAAAGAGTTTGTGGATTAATGAATGTAATTGATGATTACTTGTTTAAGGTAAACAAGAGGGCCCAGAGGGCCCTGGTTCGCTCACCTGATCCAATGTATCACAAGTGGGCCCCGGGCAGGGTCAATTTTGGCCCCAGGGCTATAATTTGAACAATCTTGGTAGAGGTCCATAAGATGAAGCTTCATATCGAATATGAAAGACCTGGGCTTTCTGGTTTCAGAGAAGAAGATTTTAAAGGTTTACCCTGCATATAGAAGTCTATGTAAAACAAGATTTTCCCTATATAAGTCTATGTTAAACCAAAGGGCCCCGGAGCAGGGGCATTTTTGGCCCCAGGGCTATAATTTGAACAATCTTGGTAGAGGTCCACTAGATAAAGCTTCATAACAAATATCAAAGACCTAAGCCTTGTGTTTCAGAGAAGATGATTTTTAAAGATTTTCCCTATATAAGTCTATGTAAAACCAAAGGGCCACATGGCAGAGGCATTTTTGGTCTCAGGGCTATAATTTGAACAATCTTTATAGAGGTCCACTAGCTGAAGCTTCATAACAAATATCGAAGACCTAAGCCTTGTGGTTTCAAAGAAGAATATTTTTCAAGATTTTCTCTATATACGTCTATGTAAAACCAAAGGGCCCCGGAGCGGGGGCATTTTTGGCCCCAGGGCTATAATTTGAACAATCTTGGTAGAGGTCCACAAGATGAAGCTTCATACCAAATATCAAAGACCTGGGCCTTGCAGTTTCAGAGAAGAAGATTTTTCAAAATTTTCCATATATAAGCCCATGTAAAACCAATGGGACCCCGTGTGGGGGGCAGTTTTAGCTTCAGCACTATAATTTGAACAATCTTGGTAGGGGCCACTAGATGAAGCTTCATACCAAATATCAAAGACCTGGTCCTTGCAGTTTGAGAGAAGAAGATTTTTAAAGATTTTCCCTATATAAGCCTATGTAAAACAAAAGGGCCCTGGTGCGGAGGCATTTTTGGCTCCAGCACTATAATTTGAACAATCTTGGTAGGGGTCCACTAGACCTGGGCCTTGCGGTTTCAGAGAAGAAGATTTTTCAAGAGTTTCCCTATATAAGCCCATGTAAAACCAAAGGGCCCCCGTGCGGGGGCATTTTTGGCCCCAGCACTATAATTTGAACAATCTTGGCAGGGGTCCACTAGATAAAGCTTCATACCAAATATCAAAGACCTGGGCCTTGCGGTTTCAGAGAAGAAGATTTTTAAAGATTTTCCCTATATAAGCCCATGTAAAACCAAAGGGCCCCCGTGCGGGGGCATTTTTGGCCCCAGCACTATAATTTGAACAATCTTGGTAGGGGTCCACTAGATGAAGCTTCATACCAAATATCAAAGACCTGGGCCTTGCGGTTTCAGAGAAGAAGATTTTTCAAGATTTTCCATAATATAAGCCCATGTAAAACCAAAGGGCCCCTGTGCGGGGGCATTTTTAGCTCCAGCACTATAATTTGAACAATCTTAGTAGGGGTCCACTAGATGAAGCTTCATACCAAATATCAAAGACCTGGGCCTTGCGGTTTCAGAGAAGAAGATTTTTCAAGATTTTCCCTATATAAGCCCATGTAAAACCAAAGGGCCCCCGTGCGGGGGCATTTTTGGCCCCAGCACTATAATTTGAACAATCTTGGTAGGGGTCCACTAGATGAAAAGTAGAAGTAAAACAAAGATCAGGAATTGATACAATTAACTTACTCCATCCATCAAAGACACCAAAGGGAAAGAAATATAAACATTAAGCGACCAGACCATAATGGAAACCTAAACAAAGGAAGGCCATATGGACAGTTACTTTCCCACAAAATGGCCATATGGCCATCCAAAATTAAAAGACACAAGTGATACACACAGTAAGTAACAAACAACAACATAAATAAATCGCCACAGAAGAGCCGCCTTGGAACGGTCAGTGGAAGATTTCCACTGGGGGGCTTAAATCGATTTTACGTGGCCACAATCCTCGCCCTTACTTCCGTCGCAATTTAGACAAAAATTTGTTCAGTCCGCACGAAGGCCCCCCAACCCACCAGCGCAACACCCCCGCGAACACAGAAATCAAAGAACCACAGAGGTGAGACAACGGCGAGGACTCGACAGCAAGAAACCACTGAAACGCTGGAGCAAAAGAAAACCAACAGTTAGACTCCGACGAGCCCGACCAGAGACAGAGCACCAGGCAACAACCAACATTATCTCTTTAATTTTCAATAAGCCTTTACGTTGGAGCCGTCATAGAATCTGAGGCCTGACCCACCGGCGTGCAATTAAAGAGGGAAGCAAAGTTGCCAACCGTGATTGGGTTAACTACCATGCATGCAGTCTGTCGTATAATATCCATGTTGTACCCAATCTTTTTATATCGAAGAATGATTTTACGAAATTGGGTGCTGAAGTCATTGCGGTTATATATTTTTCTGAATTTATATACTAAGTCACCATAAAATTCGGGTTCCGATAGACCTTGTTGCAGAAGAGATTTAAGTCCAATATTGAATTTTGAAATTAAATCAGAATGGCGTCTATAAAATTTTGAAAAGGCTTTGCGTAGTTTATGGTACCGATAACCCTGATTAAGGAGTTTAGCCGTTAATAATTTATTACGAGTGTTGAAGTCAGTTACATGACTACACACTCTAGCAAATCGAATTAATTGCGAAATATAAACGCCATAGGATGGCGCACGAGGAACATCACCATCCAAAAAAGGAAAATTTACAATCTCAAAATCAAAGTCATCGCGTTTATCATAAATTTTGCACGAAACAAATCCATCTACAATAGATAGATGTAAATCCAAAAACGGGGCCTCGGTATCAGAAGAATTTGCTTTATTTAACTGAAGTTCTAGGGGGTAAATCTGACTGATCAAACCATCAAAATAGGTATTATCAATATTTAATAAATCATCTAAATATCTAGAAGTAGAGCTAAAAGCTTCAATAATTTCAGATTGGTTATCAATGGAAAGCGACAAAATGAAGTCTCTTTCATAACAATACAAGAACAGATCAGCCACAAGAGGTGCGCAATTAGTACCCATCGGAATACCCACAATTTGTCTAAATAACTTAGTACCGAATCTAATATAAATATTGTCAAGTAGAAAGGTGAGGGCATCACACACTTTCTGACATGACCAAAGTGTATAATTCTTATGCTCTTTAGAAGTGAAAAATGCATTTCTGACATTACATGCAAGATAGAGAGAATCTTCTCTGTGAAAAGCCCATTCAATTAAATCATTAAGCTTTTCTTTTATAAGATTATGAGGAAGTGTAGTGTAAAGAGTGGAAAAATCGTAGGTAGACAGACTAGAAGCACGAAACTGTCTAGATTTCAATTTATTTAAAACCTCATTCGAATTTTTTATAGACCAAAACAGATTTCTACCTGATCTTTCAAAGACTTTATCACAATATTTAATTACATGCGTTTTAATAGCAGTAAGACAGGAAGTTAATAATTTAGAAAGTTCAGTGGTAGTGCAAGAACTAGAATTTGCAATAAATCGTGCTTTGTAAGGTTTTTTATGAAGTTTTGGTAACCAGTATAGCGTAGGAAGCTTGTCTTGGCCTTCGTTAACACACACAGCAAACTTGGTGGCTGAAAGACAAACATGTTTATCTACTATAGCTCTCTCTTCAGCCAAAGGCTGAAGTTCATAGGCCTTAGTACCACCAAGCTCCTGCTTAAGCGTGTTAACATAGTGGAGCCGTCACACAACAACGACGTTGTTAGCGGCCTTGTCTGCAGGGGCCAAAACAAACTTCTTATGAAATTCTTGAATACCTAGTTTAAGATGACGTAAAGACGTCTTGGGCTTAGGAGGTAATAAGTTAGTATTTTGAGAATAGAAAGAAATGCGTTTATTCACTAGTCTTAAAATGCTAAGTTTCCAGTCCTTTAGGGCTTTACACCAAATATCAAAGACCTGGGCCTAGCGGTTTCAGAGAAGAAGATTTTTTAAGTTTGCGGTGAAAAAAATCTATTTTTGGCTACTGTGACCTATATGTGCAACGGACTGGAACCATTTGAACAACTTTGAAAGATGACCACCTAAGGATCATTCCTGTGAAGTTTGGTCAAAATACGATCAGTGGTTTAGGAGGAGATGTCGTTTGAAGAAAAGTTTACGGATGCACGCAGGCACGCACGGACGGACGCACGCACGCACGGACGCACGACGGACGACGGACAAAAAGTGATCCCAAAAGCTCACCTTGTCACTACGTGACAGGTGAGCTAAAAAACAACAACAGTACATAATGGATCATAGCTTTCCATGATCACACCACATTAACAAGTATATGTAATGAACTCCCCTCTACACCCCACTTTATATAGAGAAAACTGGGGTTTACAGGGGTATACATTATTTTTCTTATTTCTGTTCCTAGACAATAGGTTGTGGGTGCTTGTTAGAACTACCTCAATGAGGCTGTTCTAATGAGCACCCACAACCTATGTTTGGAGTAAAAATAAGAAAAATATCACAAATTTTCATAAAAAAATTACCCTTTCAGAGATATGAATAAAAACACTACATCACATGGATTTCACCGGCCCAGATAGCTCAGTTGGTAGAGTGTCCGCTCCAGGGAACGGGGGTCACACGGGTTCGATCCCGGGCCGCGACATACCAAAGTCGTTAAAAATGGTACTAGCTGCTCCTCGCTTGGCACTCAGATTCACCGGGTAGAGCTAGGACTGGTCGACCCAGTGTCAGGATAATGTGACTGGGTGTGGTATCATGTAATGTGTCTGGGACATGATACTTCAGTGAGGCAGCACTATAAAAGTGAGCATTGAGCTCCCTGTCGCAACCAGACACCGTCGTGATATGACTGAAAAATTGTTGAAAGCGATGTTAAACCCGAATTCACACACACACATCACATGGATATATATGTTACCACAATGAGTTAACATTTTGTCTCTATATAAATGGTTTTTATATTAAAGTCATGATCGCAGCTTCATCCGAAAAGTATTGATTTTTTTCTTATTTATGCACAAAAATATATGTTGTGGGTACTCGTTAGAACCGCCTCTCTGATGGACCAGGGGCGAACTTTCGGATGTTATTGTGTCCTTATGACCTTAGTTATTGGTGGGACGTAAAACTCAAAATGCACACACTAGTAAAACTTCAACACTAAAAGGACTGCTTAACCCCTATCTTGCTGAATATTCATTTAAGCCACACCCATTTCTGTCTATCAACCAATCAAATTACTTGATGTAATTTATTGCTACAAATTCACAAACAGAATGCCAAACAGTGTAGATCCTGATCAGATGGCTTCTTCAGAAGCCATCTGATCTGGATCTACACTGTTTGCAACGATAGGGGTTGTCGCGAACAGCAAGATAAGGGTTAACTAGATTCTCTGAAATCATGCCAGAAGAATGAAGTCTAAACTCACCTGTGCAAAAGGCTCTTTGACCCCTTCTGCTGATCCATGGTATATATACACGGCCCCTTTTCCTTCATATGGGGCACCAACAGCAAAATCTGAAAGTGTCAAAAAAATCCTTTTCAGATTGTGTTGTATTCCTTGCTTCCAAAGAATTCCCTTTGAACTTCACCACAGCTGGTGTTAAGAAAATGTGGCCGTACCCTTCATCATACTGTGGGTTATATTATAGGAATCTTATATGGGTGTGAGGGGTGGATGGAAAAATCCGTCCTGAGGGTCACTGTCGGCATCACGCGGCTTGCCGAGTGATGCCGGACAGTGATCCCGAGGGACGGGTTTTTCTAGCCACTCCTCACACCCATATAGGATTCTTTTTCTTGCATACCTTCCATTTTTAGCGCGGATTTTTAATGTTGCATTCGTTTGGTTACCAACGTCCGCCATATTGTGATGACACTACAGGAATGTTTAGTGACGTCATGTAACGTGCATGACGTCAACCTTAACGACGGCGCATACGAGGTCGTATTCAACCAGTACATTTATCAAACACGCGGGAATATTCGATATTGGGTCGGAACGCCAGGGTCAGAACATAAATTTCTATCCCAGGGTAAAATCACGGATTTCCTTGTCTGGTGTGCAAGAATTTTTAGTCCTTTGGGATCATTGATTTCACTGCTGAATTTTGATGGTTACCGGTGAGGCCTAATCTAGCTTGTCCCCTCGTAAAAACACACCTACATAATTTTGACCCCCTTGAACCCTACTTTTATGTAGTAAAACTGGGGTTTTCAGGGGTAAACCTTATTTTTCTTATTTCTGTCTAAAACATAGATTGTGGGTACTCTCTAGAACCGCATCATCGAGGCGCTTCTAACAAGCACCCTTAATCTATGTTTTGAGCAGAAATAAGAAAAGTATCATAATTTTTCATCTTAAAATTGTCGGTTTTTTTTGTTTTTTTTTTCCATGGCAAAATTTACATTGTATTTGTAGAGGCGTCTTTTCGTAGTGTGTCTAAGTCAAAATCTTATACATGCCTGAGGTGCCAGTTCTGTGTTGTATTCCTTACTTCCAAAGATTTACCTTTTTACATAACATATGAATTTTTATTCAATGACTGTCTGAACATACACAATCAGACTCACATATTGGAAAAATAAAACTAAATGATGAGAATCTCTCAAAGAAAAGGAGAGAGTGTGAGGTGTGGATGGAAAAATCCATCCTGAGGGTCTCTGTCCTGCATCACGAGGCTTGCTGAATGATGTCGGACAGTGATCCCAAGGGACAGATTTTTCTACCCACTCCTCACACCCATGTACGATTCTTTTTCTTGCTTACTTCCATTTCTGAGCGTGGATTTTTAATACTGCAGTCACTTCGGTTGCTGACATCTGCCATATTATGCTTGCTTTAGTGACGTCAACCTTAAAGACGGCGCATATGAGGTCGTATTAAACCAGTGCATTTATCAAGCACATGAGAATATTCTATTTTGGGAAAGAACACCAGGGTTAGAACAGAATTTCTATCCTAAGCTAAAACTATGGATTTCCTTATCCGGTGTGCAAGAAAGTAGGCTTATACTCTTGCACTAACATCTAAATTCCAACAGATGACCTTGTTCCCATAACTATGAGCTGCAGAATACAGCCATGGCATTTCAAAACCCCACTGCTAAAAGGGAAATTTACAAATGTTCTTTAAATTTCTTCCCTAATACCATTAGAGACTGCACTAACTCATTTGACCATAAAGTTCAGCCATTCTCTTAATAAATTCTATACTGAATAAATTTGACAACTTTAAATTTCAAAATGGACTCTTGCTTTGTACATATGGCAGAAGATTCCAATCAAGACAAAATGGGTTAAAGAACTTTCATAATACTGTAAACTGTAAATATCCTAAAAATTCAGACACCTTACTGTAATTCTCCTAAAATTTTAACAAATTTGTTTCACAATCCAGCAAGGAGTCCAAAAAGTACAGACCGAATAGCAAACAGTGCAGACCCTGATCAGACTGCTCCATAAGGAGCAGTCTGATCTGGGTCTGCAGAGTTTATTAGGCCTGGCAGTCCCAATATTTAGGATCACTATGGTATTTCAGTCTAAAATGTTGAAATTTCTTTTAGAGACAACTCACCTTGGAACCCATCCCCATTGAGATCCCCAGCCTTAGTGAGGCTGAACCCAAACCTGCCATGAAGGCACTGTAATGAGTTACACTCGTCATGGCTCAGTGACCTCCCCTTGATTATCTGGGGCTTCGTATTCTTGGTAATCTGGGAAAGACAAAACAAGCAAAATACAACAACCTCCCTATAACACCATTCTTGTGATTTTTTTTTTTTTTTGGTTTTGGTTTTACGGCCCTTTCAAGATTATTTCACTCATATCGAGCCGATCGTTAATCAGAGGTGGGCGAAAACCGGAGTACCCGGAGAAAAACCACCTGACCTTCCGTTGCAGAACTTGGCGTCTCACATGTGACCCGAGCGAGGCTCGAACCAGGGCGGTGAGAGACCCAATGGTCAAGTCAGCGCTCTTAACCACTAGGCCACGGAGGCCCGTCAATCCATTCTTGTGATCCGAAACAGAAACCATGTTAGTAAAACACACCGCAAAATTCCAAAAAAATTTGGACACCTTGAGGACTTACTGTAATTCTCCTAAAACAATAAAATGTTGGTTTCGCGATCCAGCAAGGAGTCCAAAATGTGGAGACAGAATGGCAAACGGTGTAGACCCTGATCCTGAATGGTTTAAAATCGGGGAGGATCACATTTCGTTTGTTTGTGTTGATTTTGTTTGATTTGAGGTTTAACGTCCCCGTCAACAATGTATAGGTCAATTTTGTGGGAGTTTTACTAGACGACATCTCAAGCCCTAGCTGTCGCCTAATGAAACCAATAGTGTTTATAAGCATGGGGACGGTCCAACTCGCACCGCTTGCGGCCTGGGCAAGCTTAGCTCCTCCAAGCTGTTTACCAGTACTCGTCTGCAGTGGGTTTCAGCTCTGCATGAAAGCATCATGCAGCCCATCTATTTCTTGAAGCCCTGATGGGTACTTACTATTACATCCCAGTCAACAGCATTTTGTGGGGAGTGGTTTTATGGCCCTTACAATGTTCTTTCACTTATTTTGAGCAGATCAATAATCAGGTGGGCCAAAACCAGTGTACCCAAAGATAAACCACCTTACCTTCCATTGCAGCAACAGTATTTGGGTCATTTAATAGACAGTGCTTCTGATTTTGTGGAACTAATATCCGACCAGGGATACAGGCTAAGTATTTTGCATTAGGCGCTCACACTGCCATAAATCCAAATTTTACATTAAGTAATTAGGCACTTTTATCCAAAACTTAGGCGCCCAGGCAAGAATTTAGGCACCTTGGGTGACTGGACACCTGTTAGTCTGTGTATCCCTGCCAATGGTGAGACGAAATGACAGTGCTTCTGATTTTGTGGAACTAATATCCGACACTGAGACAAAATAACATCTCAAACCCTGCTGCCAAATGAAACTGCCAGGGTTTATACAGGGAACACTTTGCCTGGGCAGGCTTAGATGGTTTACCAGTACTAAAATGTTCTGTCAGTTTCAGCTCTGCAGGGAAGCATCATGCAGCCCAATCTATTTCTCCAAGCCCCTATGGACAGTGTCATAGAGGAGCAGTGTAACATATTAAAATGTTCCGCACATTTTGATAATCTAATACTGTAAAAATCCTAAAACAATTGGGACACATTAACCCTTATCTTGCTGAATATTCAATTAAGCCACACCCATTTCTGTCTATCAACCAATCAAATTACTTGATGTAATTAATTGCTACAAATTCATAAACTGAATGCCAAACAGTGTAGATCCTGATCAGATGGCTTCTTCAGAAGCCATCTGATCTGGATCTACACTGTTTGCAAAGATAGGGGTTGTCGTGAACAGCAAGATAAGGGTTAAGGACTAGCTGTAATTCTCCTAAAATTTTGACAAATTTGTTTCACAATCTAGCAAGGAGTCCAAAAGGCGCCTACGGAATGGGAAACAGTGCAGACCCAGATCAGACCGCAAATTTGTTTCAGGATCTTTCAAGGAGTCCAAAAGGTGCAAATGGAAAGTCAAACTGTGTAGACACTGATCAGACTGCTCCTTCAGGAACAGTTTGATCTGGGTCTGCACTGTTTGCTTAGGCCTCACAAGGTCCTAAAACATGTCCGATCTGGGTTTGCACTGTTTACTTGTCACAATACTTAGGATCATTATAGCAGGTGCTTGCCTTATGCAGGTTGGACAGTCTATTCGTTCATACATGCAAGCTGAAAACTACCACATAAATGTCTTTGTGGAGCGCTGTGGTGCAGTGGTAAAGCATCGGATTTGAGATCAAGATGTAACTGGTTCGATCCCCGCCAGCGCCAAGTGTTGTTTCATTGAGCAAGAGACTTTATCTACATTGCTTAGTACTGGTTCCTACCCAGGAAAAGAGAGCCATATGGAAGAATAGTACTACAGTAAGACCTGTCTTTGTAGCCACCTGTATTAAGCAAGCAACCTGTCTTAAGCAAACAGGAAATGGGTTCCCAAAAAGGCCAAATGAGTAAAAATTTACCTGCATTAAGCAAGTTTAACTGTAGTACTAAATATGTTACCCTCTATAAATAAGGCAAACCACTGAGAACCCTGTGGTAACGTACCATAGCTCCATTGCCGATATAGACATAGATAGCCCCGCCCACTCTGATGACATCTTCCTCCTTTTTATGATACAGTGGACAACCAACTATCAAATCATCAAATCTAGAACAAAATAACAGGAAAAATGTACACTCAAATCATGATCTTAACCCTTGTCCTGCTGAGCCCGGCTATGTCTTATCTGTCAAACAATGAAGATCCAGATCAGATGGCTTCTGAAGAAGCCATCTGATCAGGATCTTCATTGTTTGTCATTCAGTTTATGTATTTGTTGCAATAATTCGCATCGAGTAATCTGATTGGTTGATAATCAGTAGTGGGTGTGGTATATATAAATATTCAGCAGGTCATCAGTTCATGACGTTTTGCCAGAATATGATGCCAATGGGGCCGACTTTCACTTCGGCTGGTCAAAACAGTTTCATCAACTCGTGCCCCCTCACCATAGCAACAGATAAGGTCAAGTATTTTGTGATTATTGGAGGGTAGTTTTTGTCAATTCTCCAAAAATACCTGTACACACAACATAGGCATTTTTGGAGCAAAAGGGAAAACTATCCTGCAGTTATCACAAAATACTTACCGTATCTGTTACTATGCCTCTCACTAAGAGAGAGACAGAAAATGCATCAAAACAAGAAAATTTAATGTAGTCAGGAGACAAGAATTCAGATAAAAGCTATCTTGTGCCTATACAGACTTAAACATCTGGGTTGACACGTTGAGAGACAGATGAGCAAACTGACTAATGACTGCACTGCGATAACACACCCTTGCAACATAGTGCTTTTTTTTTTCACATCGGCAAAATGACTACTTTTCTGATAAAATTTGTGATATATTTTTCATATTCATATTGCAAACATAGGTTGTGGGTGCTCATTAGAACTGCCTCATTGTTAAAATTTTAGAAGAATCACAGCATGTCCTCAAGGTGTCTGAAAGTTTAAGATTTTTACCACAATTAACTTTTCATATTTCTTCATGAAAATATATGTTGTGAGTATTCATTAGAAGCGCCTCTGATTTCTGCATGAAAAATATGTTGTGGGTCTGCATTAGAAGCACCTCACCGAGCGCTTCTAATGAATACTCACAACATATACAGTCGAACTTCAATGGCTCGAACAACTTTGGGACCTCGAAAATCTGTTCGAGACAGGGGTAGTTCGAGCCACTGAGGTTACTGTCAGGAGGCACAACGAGATACTTTGAGACATCTTTGCGGTGTTATATGATGAAAATGTATGCTGTGTGTATTCATTAGAATCGCCTCATCGAGGCGATTCTAATGAGTACACACAGCATACATTTGCAAGATAAAAGACTAAAATCTCCTTAATCATCCCCGTCTATTTCTTATGTAGAGGATTTCGCTAGGGGCTCAAGAATGGATTCGACACATCCAGGGTAAACAAGCCATCGGTGTTCGAGCCATCGAAGTTCTACTGTAATTTCATGCAGAAATATGAAAAACATCAGTGTTTTTTTTGTTGTTGTTGTTTTATGAAAAAAGGGCTTTATCTGCAACTCACAACTGCCCCTCTTGATTCAGCAGAAAGGAGAGAATGACTGTTGAAAAAGTTCATGATCAGTCCCCATAAAAGATTGTTGCCAGACCTGGCACAGATAGAACCCATATTCTTGCACATCAAATAATTATAAGGAAATCCATGGTTTCATCCTGTATTAGAAATTCTATTCTTACCCTGGTGTTCTTACGCAGGCAAACTACATAAGTATAATGTGCAAAACATAAAAGGTCAAATAAAGTAAAATGACATTTTTCAGTGGTCTTTTGCAATAAAAAGAATCTAAAATATGGGGTTCTGTTGTAGATGGGCATTTCCAACACTTGGGATGACCGTGCTGAGCGGAACTGAGGCTAGGGATCTGCTGTAAATGGGCATTTCCAACTCTCCGGATGACTGTACTGAGTGGAACCTTGGGTTGGAAATGCCAATTTACAACAGAACCCAATATCAAATTGTTATAATCTCCTGACCACAGTAAAATGCACATCCAATTGAGACACAGAGACGAGTTAATGTTATCAGAAACTTACGTGTCATTATTAAGATCTAAAGCTATCATATCCTGACCAAAGCCAGCAAAAGGAATATCTCCCATGAGTTTCTGTGATTCCTCGTATTTGAGGAGATTGCCGCTGGTCATCTCAGTGAAGAAGACTACCTCGCCACCGTCCTCACTTCGTGGTGCTCCAGCAACGTAATACAAGTTACCCGTGTCGTCAAATTTACCACCAGTCACAGAATAGCCTGCAAGGAAACAGAAATACCCATCAACAGTGATAACAAGGCCAAACCTCCATATATACCCATCCCATCCAAATTTAAATTCGATATTGATTTAATCACACAAACATATTCAAGGGGTTCTAGAAAGCCTCCGTGTGAATCAATTTATTAACATAATGATCCTAAATATTGGGACAGACAGGCCAAAGCAAACAGTGCCGAACCAGATCAAAGTCTGAACTGGGTCTACACTGTTTGTCATGCACTTTTAGGGCTCAAACTGCATTGTGAAACAAATGTATTAAAATTTTAGGAGAATTACAGCAAGTCCTGAACCGGCTCAAAAATGACCTAAAATAGTGTTCACTGGGCCATTAAACTCCAATACAAACAAACAGCAAGTCCTGAAGGTGTCCAAATTTTTGGGATTCTTATGGTATAATGTTTGATACTGCACTGGAACGGAGTTGAGGGCTGAAATTTCATAAACTCCAGAGTTGAGGCCCCAGTAGTTTTACTACTGACCATCCCAAGGCGGTTGTCCTTTTGCAGTGTCTTATTTGTTATTTGGCTTTGTGCTGTTGGTTCCTGTTTCGTCTGATGTTTTTGTGTTCTTTAGTATATGGCTTTAGATATAACAGAACTCGAAGCTCAGTGGCAAAATGTATATACACTGTAGCGTCGTTATAACGCTGTCATCGGGATCCATCGACGTCGACCGCGTTATAAGTGGTCCAGCGCTATATTGATCCCGAAAATATAGCGTTATATTGTTACCCCAACCACTTTTTCTGCATGCATGGCTACTTTTTCTGCCAGTTTATTATGAATATTACATACTGCATGTATTTTATAAATTATATAGTTACTAGATTAAATGTTAATCTGATTCTATACTTCTAGTGGTCATTTTAGCTTTTCATTCAAACCATTGCTGAATTTATTTATTACTGTACTTTCGTTTCTGTATCTCTGGCCGCCATATTTATTTATCTCTTCCGGTCTCAAGAAGGTATCACTAAATAGTGAAGTAAAATGCAACTTGACAATTCTGAAAGGTTAGCGTGAAAGAGGGGCTATTAATGTAAGCAAACCAAGTTTAACATGGTGATTATGATTGTTTATTGTTGTACCTTGCTTAATTTCCATTTCTTTGTTTTTATCTAGTGAATAATAAATAAATATCAAAAAAAAAAAACCCGTCTGCTATGCTCTGTTTTGGCGGGAAAAATATTTAGCGTCTGCAAGTGACAATGTCAGCCTCGATAGCGCAGTGGTTAGCGCGTTTGACTCATGATCGAGAGGTTGTGCGTTCGAATCCGGCCACCGGTATCGTGGTGTGTCCTTGGGCAAGACACGTAATGACACTGCCCCACTCCACCCAGGTGTAAATGGGTAGCAGTGGTGTAAAAGCCACTGCCTCTCTCTCTCGCGCGCGTGAAAAACACCCGGAATGAGTGTTCGAGAGCGATTCAATAAGCTTGAAGCTTTCATCGCAATCGAACTAAAATAAATTAGTATAAACTAAACTAAGTGACAATTACAAAGGGATTAATTGAGACAAACTGGTACAAATACCTGGATTACCTGGTTTTCACACCTAACCACACTGTTAATTGCCGTCTTATCAATAAGCCATAGGCGAGAATTCACAGTTTAATAGTGTTGACAACTTGAGTAAATAAGCGAGAATACAGGTATTGTCTTGGCTGATGGTATTCTGACTGCCGATTTCGGCAGAAAAATGGAGAAAAAAAATTGACCATTTTCAAAACTGGCAGACAAAAGCAAGAAAATGGAGCGACAGACCAACAGCGTTATAACGATTCCCCCCCCCCCCCCCAGATGCACAGATGAAAACAGTGTCTGCATTGCTCTGTTTTGGCGTGAAAAATGTTCAGCATATACAAGTGTCAATTTAATTTCACACCTTGTCCAGCTTAATTTTTAATACCTTAGGTGAATATTCACAGTTTCATACAGTTGACAGCTTGAGTAAATCGGCGAGTATACATGTCTTATCATGGCCGACCATGTTTTGACTGCCGAGTTCCGCAAAAAAAGGGAAAATTTTAAGCCAAACTTTCAAAACTGGGGAAAAAAACGTTCAAAAAAAAGGGGGAGCCACAGACCAACAGCGTTATAACGATTTCCGCGTTTTAAGCATCAGCGTTATAACGACTCTACAGTGTATTATATTGAAAATTGACCATACATGGTCATTATATTGTCATTTTTCCAAACAATCTAAACATTTTGAATGAGCTACATGTACAAACCTTTCAAGCATTAACACACATCATTGGCAATATATTATTTTTCAGTGAAAATAAGAACTGAAATTACATGTGATTAATCTGTTGAATACTTCCCTAGACATGTCAAGCCTTGTTTTGTTGAAAAATAAGGAAAACATTGTCATTGTTTGTTCTAGAATTTTCCGTTATGCTTGAAGCATAGATTTTGTTTATTGGTAGTGGAGTTTAACGACCCAGTCAACACTATTTTAGGTCATTTTTGAGCCGGTCAGTTTACCTCTCCACACTACCCAGGGCAGTCTTATTAGTAAGCGGATAACCAGTACAGTGCACATTCTTTCGTCAGGAACTGACAACTGCACTTCTTAAATCAGCGGAGGGGAGAGAATGACCGTAGAAAAAAATTTCATGATCAATCTCCTCTAAAGAATGTTGCCGACCCCAGCAGGTATCGACCCTGCATCCTCCTGATCACCAGTCAGACGCGCATCCGACTGAGCTACCGAGGTGCGGCTAAGCACTGAAAGAATAATGAACAAGTAAACTGACTAATCCGCAAACCACTAAGAAGGGGAGATAATTCATACACCTACCTAACATGGAGAACGTTGGTACAGGTGGAGGTGGTTTATCTGCATCTGTTGTTGGACTTATATATTTTCTTTTCATACCAAACGGAGAAATATCCATCTCTGACAACATACCTGCAAAATTAGTGACAGTGTACTGTAATGATTCGAAGTAATCGTACAAACAGACCTAAGCAAACAGTGTAGATCCTGATCAGACTGCTCCTAAAGGAGCATTTAGGAGCAGTCTGATCAGGGTCTACACTGTTTGCTACTCAGTCTCCACTTTTGGATTCCTTGCAGGACCCGCCCATATGGGCTTGAAGAAATATATGGGCTGCATGATGCTTCCACGCAGAGCTGAATCCGGCCCGCACACTAGTACTGGTAAACCGCTTAGAGGATCTAAGCCTGTCCAGGAACCGCGGTGCGAGGCGAACCGTCCATGCTAATAAACCCTATTGGTTTCATTGGGCGACAGGGCTTGAGATGTCATTTCATCTCAATGTCGGGTAAAAGTCCCATAAAATTGGAAGCAACGTCTCCAAAATGACCTTTACAGTGTTGACGGGGACGTTAAACCTCAAAACAAACAAACAGACAGTGAAACAAATTTGTTATAATTTTGTTATAATTTTGTTATAATTTTGGGAGAAATACAACAAGTCCTCAAGGTGTCCCAATTTTTAGGATTTTTATGGTGACCATGACTTCAATGGCTCAAACCTGGATGGCTTTTTTATTATGGCTAAGTCAAAATGAAACAAGAGGCTCAATGAGCCTAAACCGCTCACCTGAGGAACTTAAGTTTTAACAATTCACAGACTTGACTACTAAATCTGCTAATAGAATCCAGCCCATTGACCCTTACAGGATATAAGTCATCATTATTGCATTGCATTCCAAGTTTGAGACTTCTAGCTTCTATAGTTCCTGAGAAATCTTTGACGAAAATTTAACATTGGTCAAAATGGAGAGAAAGAAGAATGAAAGAACAGATGAACAAATAAGCTGAGAAAGCCCAATGTCTCTTACACAAAATAAGTCATCATTATTCTATTGAATACCAAATTTGATGCTTCTAGCTTTTATAGTTCCTGAGAAATCTTTGATTAAAAATTTAACATTGGTCTATTATCTCTATATGGAGAGAAAGAAGAATGAATGAACAAATGAATCAGACTAGCTCCAAAACCTAATGCAGCCTTTCCCCTTGCCCAATGGTGCTACACATAAAATTTAAACAAGATTGGTCGACTGCCTTCTGAGATATGCTTCATTGAAAGTGTGGACGACGGATGGACGGACGACAGACGACGGACTCCGGAGCCTTGGTATACTATCAGCTCACTGGAGCCTTTGGCTCAGGTGAGCTAAAAATTCAAGTTGCTATTTCTGTCACAACATTTTCCCTACGTTAAGTCTATGGGCAAATTTTTTTGTCTCTCAAGGTCACGTAACTCCGAGGTCAATATTCTGATTCGGCCCAAAATCGAACTTAACCGAGATTTTATGCCTGTCCTCGTTACCTGCAAGTTTGAAGCTGATATGAATAAAAAAAAAGTTGCTATCGTGGTCACAACGTATTTTTTTATGCTCAAGAGCAGGTAACTCCAAGGCAAATATTCCGATTCGGCCCAAAATCGAACTTAACCCAGATTTTATGTCTGTCCTCGTTACCTGCAAGTTTGAAGCTGATCTGAAAAAAATTCAAGTCGCTATCGTAGTCGCAACATTTTCCCTAATTAAGTCTATGGGCAAATTTTTTGTCGCTCAAGGTCACGTAACTCCGAGGTCAATATTCCGATTCGGCCCAAAATTGAACTTAACCAAGATTTTATGCCTGTCCTCGTTACCTGCAAGTTTGAAGCTGATATGAATAAAAATAAAGTTGCTATCGTGGTCACAACATATTTTTTTATGCTCAAGGGCAGGTAACTCCAAGGCAAATAATCCGATTCGGCCCAAAATCGAACTTAACCGAGATTTTATGTCTGTCCTCGTTACCTGCAAGTTTGAAGCTGATCTGAAAAAAATTCAAGTCGCTATCGTAGTCACAACATTTTCCCTATGTAAAGTCTATGGGCAAATTTTTTGTCGCTCAAGGTCATGTAACTCCGAGGTTAATATTCCGATTCGAACTTAACTGAGATTTTATGCCTGTCCACGTTACCTGCAAGTTTGAAGCTGATCTGAATAAAAATAAAGTTGCTATCGTGGTCACAACGTATTTTTTCATGCCAAGGGCAGGTAACTCCAAGGCAAATAATCCGATTCGGCCCAAAATCGAACTTGACCGTGATTTTATGTCTGTCCTCGTTACCTGCAAGTTTGAAGCTGATCTGAAAAAAATTCAAGTCGCTATCGTAGTCACAACATTTTCCCTATGTTAAGTCTATGGGCAAATTTTTTGTCGCTCAAGGTCACGTAACTCCGAGGTCAATATTCCGATTCTGCCCAAAATCGTACTTAACCGAGATTTTATGCCTGTCCTTATTATCTGCAAGAATGAAGTCGATCAGAAAAAAATTGACGGAGCTAGAGTGATGACAAGCTTTTTCCTATGTTAAGTCTATGGGAGCTATATGTTGCCATGGTAACCAGAGTTCCACTCAGATCTGCATGAAAACCTTATGCAGTCTTTCCACTTGCCCAATAATGTTACACATGAAATTTGATCAAAGTCGGCCAAGTAGTCTTCAAGATATACATTTTTGAAATTCACATTAACCCTTATGCAAAAATGCACAAGGGCAGGTAACTCCTAAGTGTATGATCCGATTCTGCCAATTATCGAACTTGATCGAGATTTCATGGCTGTGCTGGTTATCTGTAAGAATGAAGCCAATCCGAACAAAATTGAAGCAGCTACAGTGATGACAACATTTTCCCCATGTTAAGTCGATAGGCAATTTTTCGGGCGCTCAAGGGGACGTAACTCTTGAGTGAATTATCTGATTCGGCCCAAAATCGAACTTGACAGAGATTTTATGCCTGTACTGGTTATCTGCAAGAATGAAGTCGATCAGAAAAAAATTGACGGAGCTAGAGTGATGACAAGCTTTTTCCTATGTGAAGTCTATGGGAGCTAGATGTTGCCATGGCAACCAGAGTTCCACTCAGATCTGCCTGAAAACCTAATGAAGCCTTTCCACTTGCCCAATAATGCGACACATGAAATTTGATCAAAGTTGGCCAAGTAGTCTTTAAGATATACATTTTTGAAATTCCCATTAACCCTAATGCAAAAACACACAAGGGCAGGTAACTCCTAAGTGAATGATCCGATTCTGCCAGTTATCGAACTTGACCGAGATTTCATGGCTGTGCTGGTGATCTGCAAGAACAAAGCCAATCTGAAAATAATTGAAGCAGCTACGGTGATGACAACATTCTCCCCATGTTAAGTCAATAGGCAATTTTTTCAACGCTCAAGGGCATGTAACTCCTGAGTGAATAATCCGATTCAGCCCAAAATCGAACTTGATCGAGATTTCATGCCTGTCCTCGTTATCTGCAAGAATGAAGTCGATCAGAAAAAAATTGACGGAGCTAGAGTGATGACAAGCTTTTTCCTATGTTAAGCCTATGGGAGCTCTTTGTTGCTGTGGCAACCAGAGTTCTCATCCGATCTGCACGAAAACCTAATACAGCCTTTCCCCCTACCTGATGATGGTTCATATTAAATTTGATCAAGGCCGGCCCACTGGTTCCAGAGATATACTTCGTTGAAAGTGTGGACAACGGACGCCGGCTCGTGGTATACTAATACCTCACATGAGCCTTCGGCTCAGGTGAGCTAAAAAGCACCTTATCTGGAGTTATGACCTGGGAATCAAGAATGACCATAGCAACAGATAAGGTAGTATTTTCTGATAACTGAAAGATAGTTTTCCTTTTTTCTCCATAAAACCCTATGTTGTGGGTACTCATTAGAACCGTCTCAGCGAGGCGGTTCTAATGAATACCCACAACATAGGTTTTTATGGAGAAATGACAAAAACTATCATCCAGTTATCACAAAGTACTTAACCTTATCTGTTGCTATGACTCATTCTTGATTCCCAGGTCATAACTCCAGATAAGGTGCATTTTTCATTGAAAAAGTACTGATATTTTTCTTATTTCTGCACAAAAACATATTTGGGTACTTATCTGGGGTTATGGTCCCTAGAATTTTTTTTTTCAATAGCTCCAGATAACAATTTTAAACGATTATTTTGTGTTGTGTTTGTGGTTTATGTGTGTGTGAATTCGGGTTTAACGTCGCTTTCAACAATTTTTCAGTCATATCACGACGGTGTCTGGTTGCAACAGGGAGCTCAATGCTCACTTTTATAGTGCTGCCTCACTGAAGTATCATGTCCCAGACACATTACATGATACCACACCCAGTCACATTATCCTGACGCTGGGTCGACCAGTCCTAGCTCTACCCCGTAAATCTGAGTGCCAAGCGAGGAGCAGCTAGTACCATTTTTAACAACTTTGGTATGTCGCGGCCCGGGATCGAACCCGTGACCTCCCGTTCCCCGGAGCGGACACTCTACCAACTGAGCTATCTGGGCCGGTGTGTTTGTGGTTTAACGGCCCAGTCAAAAGCTAAGGTCATGTTCAGTGTTCAACCTAGCCTGTACCATTGTACAATAGGCCAACTCTTTACATGAGTGGCACTCTAAAACTAAGTCATTCCATGGGCCCGTCAGGCACAAATGCAGAATTTAGTGACTGTTCTCATGATTTTCGGCTGTCTGCTGCATTTGTTCATCAAAAACGTATGTTACAGAATAAAAAATAACTCAGTAAAACAAAAACTTTGTTTTACTTGTTTTGAAATTTGCACAGGTAAAATTTACCACCTGATTTTTCTGTTTAAGAACAGCGGGATGAGTGGCAAACAGTGAAAAACCTGATGAGACTGCATTCTCTGCAGTTCGGTAATGCACAGTAACATCAACCAGTGCATATCACACATGCGAAAATACATTATCTCTGGTATCATAACCTGGATAGGATAAGAATTTCTAGTCCAGGTTAAAAATTCTGCAATACTTCCTTATCTGGTGTCCAAGAAAATTGTAACAAGCTAGACCATATCAAAGGTGTGAGGTGCACATAGAAGCACCCGTCCCCCAGGGTTACTGTCTGGCATCAGGAGCTATGTCCAGTGATGCCAGACAGTGTTCCTGATGGATGAATTTATCGATGAGCACCGAACATTCATGGTAGATTCTTTTTCAATCTTGATACTATTTCATGTGATTAAATCATTGTACACATGCGGCACTAAATTGTGTTTATGTCCACCAGCAAACAGCTTGATGTCATTTGTCATGCTGCAAGACTTTGAATTAGCAACAAAGTTATGTCACATTCTATAAAACATACACATTGACTAGTGCACATGATAATTTTCTTGTTGAGTTAAGATGAGAAAGATAAGAATTTCTATCCCATGGTAAAACCAAGGATTTCCTTATCTAATGTGCAAGAAAAATGTTTCTGAAAGAGGTGTATCTTACCTCTCCAGTTGATAGCACCTGGGGAACCAATAATAAGTCTTCTGTCCTGAAATATACATTAAATATGGAATATACATTAAATATCTCATATATTAGAGATCACCTGGGGAACCAATAATAAGTCTTCTGTCCTGAAACATACATTAAATATCTCACATATGAGAAATCATTTCATACAACATTTATGAAAAAAGCTCTTGGTCAGTTTCACTGTTTTCATAGGATATGATCACTGATATAAGATTTATTTCATGACCATTTGGTCAACCTATGTTTTGGGTAAAAATAGAGAAATATCACATTTTTTTCATCATAAAATTGACCATTTTGGTGATGTAATAGAATGCCCTATGTACCATAATGTACATGTATTGTAATGAGCCTAGGTATTGGGATAGATAAGCCTGAGCAAACAGTGCAGACCCAGATCAGACTGCTCCTGAATGACAGTCTAATCCGGATCTACACTATTTGCCAGTCAGTCTGCACCTTTTTGGCTCCTAGTTGGATCGTGAAACAAAACTGTTAAAATTTTAGGAGAATTACAGAAAGTCCTCAGGGTGTCCGAATTTTTGGGATTTTTATGGTAGTTTTGTAAAGTACATTCACCATATTTGCATTATTTGCTGGCTCCCAGCTTGCACATTGTCAATATTGGAAAAGCAGGTAACCAGACCCCCCTGACCTTTCAAGGTCAGGGGGGGTCTGGTTACCTGTTTTTCCAACACTTATAATCTTCAGACTAGGAACCAACAGATAATGCAAATAAGGTGAATAGTCTAGAAACTGAACCATTGTACTATCTCAGTAGTAGAAAACACAAAGGTGTTAATCAGAAGCCTCCATGGTGTAGTGGTTATGCTACTCGCCTTGTAAACCAGGGGTTGCAGGATCGATCCAGGCTTCTCCAGATTTTCGGATGAGTCTTTAAACCGCGGTCCCGTCTCAGTACAACCTTAGCTTTTGGTGAGACGTAAAACTCAAACACTCACTCAATCAATCAATAAGACTCAAATGTATAGGCTGATCTGCATCTTTGTTATTTCAACAGGTGGAGTGTGTGTGTGTGTGTGTGTGTGTGTGTGTGTGTGTGTGTGTGTGTGTGTGTGTGTGTGTGTGTGTGTGTGTGTGTGTGTGTGTGTGTGTGTGTGTGTGTGTGTGTGTGTGTGTGTGTGTGTGTGTGTGTTTGAGTTCTACATCATGCCAACAACTAAGGTCATATGGAGACAGGACCTCAGTTTACATTCCGATAACACATCTGTGTGACATAGTGCATTCTTTCACATCCCCAAAATTAGCAATTCTAAAGAGTAAATACAACATACATTTTCAAGATAAACTAAGAAAATTATTCCAAATATTTTAATAGCTGCAGTATTGGAAAACTTTTCTTATGCTAGGTTCCCACTAACGTGCGTTCGTTACGAATGCCACGATTGGGCATTCGTAGCTGATCGTGGAATTTTCTCTGAAATTTCAGGTTTGGATACGAGGTGATGAGAGTGGTTACATTCTGATACGATTTGTTGCGCTCGGATGCACTCCAATCACGGTTTGTCAATTTCAGCTGTCACGATCAGCCACGGTCTGCTCTCCCGTTCAGATACGATCAAATGCCTTCCGAGAGGATTGTTGCGATCGAGTCTACGATGGGTCTCGATCTGAAACGATCAACACGGTCGGGTTCCTCTAATTGAGATGATCTGAAATGTGCAGATAAGTTGTGATACGATTATCACGAAACGATGCGCTCAGTGACGATAGCATACGACAGTGATCTCGATGTTTTTCACAATCATGATCGAGAGTGATCACGATTTGAGCTACGACTGGACCCCGACAGGTATATATGCAGCCGGATTGACCATGAACTTCATTGTTTTTTTTTCTCAAACTACTAACCCAAAACCACTGATGATGGCAGGAGTTGCGGATGATGACAATGTGGCATTTTCTCTGGCTGGAATGGTTCAGGCTCCTGGGATGGGACAGCCTTACCTTTTCCCTTCTTGCCTCTAGTACCCCTGGTTGGCATCTCTCAAAGGCTCTAAAATACTTACTAAGGCCTGTACCTAGATATACTCTCTTCAAGAGCAGATCGCTGAATGAATAACGTTAAATCTTGTCTGGTATGCATATGGGTACGAGAACTCGTAACAGATCGTGAACGTCCTGTAAAAACCTAACTACCAGTATCTACTCCCATTTACCCTTATCTTCTCGTATCAACTCGCATCTGATCGCGAATCATTCATGACAGGTCTTGACCAATTGGACCCGACAGAGCGTAAGAAATCGTGACAGATCATGGGAGATTGCAACACATATGATCTCAACAGAACGCAGTGTTTGTCTTGTCCAAGATCGACCCCGATCACCACGATTTGGAAGCAAGATTAGATGCGATCTGTCACGCTTTGTTACGATGCAATACGATGAGATACGACGATCCCGATTTGACAATTGATCGTGTTGATCGTGGAAAAATTTTGAGCCGTTCAAAAATTTTCTACGATTAACACGATTGCCATGACTTAACTCAAGATCTGATAAGACCTGGTAGGATCACTACGATAAGTCTATGATTAAGAACACGATTTACATCGTGGCGCGAATTGTGATAGTGGGAAAATAGCATAAGGGACTCAAGAATGACTTAGAAACAGCCGTGATAAACCAGCCATCGATTTTTGAGCCATCAAAGTTTCATTGTAATATGTGAGTGAGTGTTTGAGTTTTACGTCTCACCAACAGCTAAGGTCATTCTGAGATGGGACCTCGGTTTAAAGACTCATCCGAAAGTCTGGAGAGCCCGGGATCAATCCTGCGATCCCTGGTTTACAAGGTGAGTAGCATAACCACTACAACATGGAGGCTTCTTATTGTAGTATGTATTCACTCAAAATTAAATCTTTGAGATTAATTAACTCTTCTCTTGCTGAATATTCATTAAAGCCGCACCCATTTCTGTCTATCAGCCAATCAAATTACTTGATGTAATTTATTGCTACAGATTCATAAACAGAATGCCAAACAGTGTAGATCCTGATCAGATGGCTTCTTCAGAAGCCATCTGATCTGGATCTACACTGTTTGCAAAGATAGGGGTTGTGAGTGAGTGAGTGTCTGAGTTTTACGTCCCACCAACAGCTAAGGTCATACGGAGACGGGACCTCGGTTTAAAGACTCATCCGAAAGTCTCGAGATAGGGGTTGTCGTGAACAGCAAGATAAGGGTTAAAATCCTATAGACTTACATCAGAAATGTATGCACTTGTGCCCCCTTGGCAGAAAGCGTACTCCATGTGCTCATTCCAGACCGAGAATCCCTTACAGGGGCTGATCATTGACCCCTGACCTTGTTCGATACTGTAGAACAAATCCTGAGTTAGCTGGTAACAGGTGCCTATACCATAGTTGTTGTTAGTGATCTTGTATCTGTGGGCACAAGCCTGAAACAAAACAAAAGATCTGGGTCCAGTCGTTGAAAGTAACGTTAGCTTGACCAATTTAGCACCGGAAACCCGAAAACGGGTGGTTGGCAAACAGGGCAGGCCCAGATCAGACGCCGCATTCTGCAGCGTCTGATCAGGTCCTACACTGTTTGCAAAAGGTTCAGCCATTTTCCAAATATAATTTGAATGAAATACAACTTGGCACCCCTAAATTTTGAAAAGGATTTGCGATATTATTATGGTACAAAAATGGTTAAAGAGATCATAAGAGTGCAAACATTCACTGTTCTACAAAGTGCAGTCACTGGCCCCCGCCCATTGGGGCTTGAAGAATATACGGGCTGCATGATGCTTCCACGCAGAGCTGAAAACGACCCCGCACACGAGTACTATACTAGTAAACCGCTTGGAGGTTCTAAGCCTGCCCAGGTAAAGCGGTGCCCTAGTTGGACCGTCCATGCTTATAAACCCTATTGGTTTCATCCCAATGTCGGGTAAAAGTCCCACAAAATTGGAAGCAACGTCTCCAAAATGACCTTTATAGTGTTGACGGGAACGTTAAACCTCAAATCAAACAAAACAAAACAAAACCAAGTGCAGTGCTTAATACAATGGTATTTTTGCAAAATGAGAACTCACAGCTACTCACAGTTTTTCAGCAGAAATATTGGTGTATGAGCCAAGTTTTAACACAACATTACCTAACGACTTTGTTAGTTTTGAACAACTGGGTCCATATGTTGCTAGTTAACGAATCGTTAAAAGTTTTATCAGTTAATATGGCAAATATATTGATAATTTTCCTTGAAAAATGTGAGTACAAAAGCTGCTCACATTTTTTTTCAGCAAAAACAAATATATCAGATATTGTACCTGCTAGAACCAGATATGTTAAGACTCCCAAAAATTGTGGGAGACTCCCGAAAAAATGGCTTTTCTCACACCTCATGAAATTCAGGATAAAACTCGCGGAAAAATGAACAAGAGGGCCCAGAGGGCCCTGAATCGCTCATCTGAGTATCAGTGTCTCTAGTGCATTCTTGGCCCAAGGGCTATAATTTGAATAAACTTGGTAGCGGTCCACTAGATAAGGCTTCAGACCAAATATCAAAGACCTGGGCCTTCTGGTTACAGAAAAACAGATTTGGTTTTACATGGGCCCTGGAGCGGGGTCATTTTTCACCCCAGCACTATAATTTGAACAATCTTGGTAGAGGTCCACTAGATGAAGCTTCATACCAAATATCAAAGATCTGGGCCTTGCAGTTTCAGAGAAGAAGGTTTTTAAAGATTTTCCCATTATAAGCCCATGTAAAACCAAAGGGCCCCGGGGCGGGAGCATTTTTCGCCCCAGGGCTATAATTTGAACAATCTTGGTAGGGGTCCACTAGATGAAGCTTCATACCAAATATCAAATACCTGGGCCTTGCGGTTTCAGAGAAGAAGATTTTCCCTATATAATCCTATGTAAAACCAAAGGGACCCGGGGCGGGGGCATTTTTCGCCCCAGCACTATAATTTAAACAATCTTGACAGGGGTCCACTAGATGAAGCTTCATACCAAATATCAAAGACCTGGGCCTTGTGGTTTCAGAGAAGAAGATTTTTTAAGTTTTCGGTGAAAAAAATTTTTTTTGGCTCCTGTGACCTAGATGTGCAATGGACTGGAACCATTTGAACAACTTTGAAAGGGGACCACCTAAGGATCATTCCTGTGAAGCTTGGTCACAATCCGATGAGTGGTTTAGGAGATGTCGTTTGAAGAAACAGTTTACGAACGAACAGACGAACGGACGCATGGACGGACACGCAGACGCACGATGGACAAAAAGTGATCCCAAAAGCTCACCTCCTCACTACTTGACAGGTGAGCTGAAAAGCCGTTTTGGGGCAAACTTTTGAAAAGCTATGCTTGTATTTTCGTGTGTGTAATCCAGCAGAAAATTCCGAGTTGATCTGTGAGTAAATGCTAAATGTAACAAAACCCATTGTGGCCGGCGTCGGTAGCACAGTCGGATGCGCATCTGACTGGTGATCAGGAGGACGTGGGTTTGATACCTGCCGGGGTCGGCAACATTCTTTCGTGGAGATTGATCATGAAATCTTTTCTATGGTCCACTGATTCAAGAAAGGCAGTTGTCAGTTTCTGGCGAAAGAATGTGTACTGTACAGGTTAACACCTTATGTATAAGCCTGCCCAGGAAAAGTGTGGATAGGTAAACTGACTGGCTCAAAAATGACCTAAAATGGTGTTGACTGGGCCGTTAAACACAAACTAAACCCATAGTATACCAGTGGACTCTTCCATCGCTGTATGTCGGGCCTATTGTTTCGTTTTTATTCTATTTCTGAAGGATAATTCTGTGAGCAAATAGTGCAGGCCCTGATCAGATGCTGCGTTTTGCTGTGTCTGATCTGGGCCTGCACTGTTTGCGAAGGCACCCCTTTAGGGGTTTCCCGCATGCAATGGGTTAAGAAAATGTTATGCATGCATAAAAGTTCAACTCAAATCGATCATTACTGAACACAATTGATTAGTAGAATTAAAACTAATTTTCAATTGATCATCGGTTATAATCTATCATCAACAAAACACTAGTATAGATCTCCATGAAACAGCTCAGTCTGAGCCATTTCATCTGGATCTACAATGTTTGCCAGTTTGAAGGGAAGATTGATTGATTGATTGTTTTGTGTTTAATCACATGTTAAAGATAAGAAATAACAACACCCCCACTGCAAGGACAGCAGACAGTGCTCAACGGTAAGCCAATATTAGTTGGATGCCCCAGACACACGACACCTTTGCCTCACCCAACCATCCCCTTTAAAGGGAAGAAAATGTCAAATACAATGGAAGAAGAAATAACACAAGTTAGACTACCAACCTCTTTATCCAAGAATAACATTAGTGTGATTTTACTGTATTGTCCCCTACCCCCTACCCCAGCCAAGGGGCAGGGGAGTCACACCACTCCCCTTCTTATTGACTTCTCTTGCAGACACCAACAGATGTGTGAACACTGGTGAGAAAGGTCAAAAACTGACCATAATCAATGGCCAAAGTTGGGGTCAAAGTACAAAACACCTTTGGTCAGGTAGATAATGGTCAAATTATGGTCAAGTTTATCCATTTTTGCACCAAAAGGAATCTTCAACCTTGCATATAGCAGGAGTCCATTTCAAAATTTAGGGGTGTCAGGTTATGTTATTTCAAAAACTGTTTGAAAATTGGCTGAAAATTTCGCAAACACTGTAGGCCCTGCGGCGTCTGATCTGGGCCTACACTGTTTGCCAACTGCCCGTTTTGGGGTACAAAATGGGTTATACTAGTAATGTTACTGATGAAGAGCTTGTTAAGCTTAAACATATTTAGTATTGGGACACCCCAACGTCTGATAATACTTGTTCCAAAAATTACTGGTAAACCGCTTAGAGGATCTAAGCTTGCCCAGGCAAAGTGGTTCGTGCTTGGAATGTCATTTCATCTCAATGTTGGGTAAAAGCCTATACAGTGTTGATGGGGATGTTAAACCTCAAATCAAACAAACAAAACACATAAATATCTTAAAACTAGGAGGCATTAGAACAAAAGCACAAGTGTTTATAGAGTTAACCCTTCTCTTGCTGAATATTCATTTAAGCCACACCCATTTCTGTCTATCAACCAATCAAATTACTTGATGTAATTTATTGCTACAAATTCATAAACTGAATGCCAAACAGTGTAGATCCTGATCAGATGGCTTCTTCAGAAGCCATCTGATCTGGATCTACACTGTTTGCAAAGATAGGGGTTGTCGTGAACAGCAAGATAAGCCTTCTTCAGAAGCCATCTGATCTGGATCTACACTGTTTGCAAAGATAGGGGTTGTCGTGAACAGCAAGATAAGGGTTAAATAATGTGTGCAAGAAAACAAGCCAGAAGGGGCCTCTGAGCATAATACAGTAGAACTTCAATGGCTCGAACACAGATGGCTCGTTTACCATGACTGAGTCGAACCAGTTCTTGAGTCCCTAGGCAAATTATCTACATAAGAAATAGAGGGGTATAATTTAGGAGATGTTCGTCTTTTATCTTGCAAATGTATGCTGTGTGTACTCATTAGAATCGCCTCGATGACGCGATTCTAATGAGTACTCACAGCATACCTTTTCATTATAGAACACCGAAAAGATGTCCTAAAGTATCTCATTATGCCTCCTGGCAGTAACCCTCAGTTGCTCGAACTACCCCTGTCTCGAACAGATTTTCGAGGTCCCAAAGGTGTTCAAGCCATTGAAGTTCGACTGTATGTGCTCAGAGATGTCTCATATCAGCCTATACATACAAAAATACCAAAATACAACATGGGCCACCAGGGGCCAGTTATTCAAAACTAACACTGGGTTTTATTTTTTTGATTTTGATTTTTTTTTTTGGTTTGGGTTTTACGGCCCTTTCAAGATTATTTCACTCATAACTCATATCGAGCCGATCGTTAATCATAGGTGGGCGAAAACCGGAGTACCCGGAGAAAAACCACCTGACCTTCCGTTGCAGAACTTGGCGTCTCACACGAGGCTCGAACCCACGGCGGTGAGAGACCTAATGACTAAGAGTCAGCGCTCTTATCCATTAGGCCACGGAGGCCCGTTATGTTGTTAGTTAAGCATATCTTTAAAACTTTGAACATTTATAATATGGCAAATATGCCAATATTTAAAAAAAAAAAAAATGTGAACAGCTTTTGCATTTTCAGCAAAAATAATAGATATTGTACTTGCTAGAATAGTTAACAATTAGTCCACTAACGAGCTCGTTAAGCTAACGATGCTTTGAACATGACTGTCTGAGGAAGCTTGGTGTCATTATGGCTACCCATATAGTGCATACATCAACAACTCTGACCACACTTATTAAAATGGATGTGCAAGCTGATCCGAGTCTTCACTTTGCCCACAAGCTCAGAGATGCCCTTTTTGCTTGCCTTGGCCCATATTAGCTTCTTAGCGGCCCCCGCCCATAGGGGCTTGAAGAAATATATGGGCTGCATGATGCTTCCACGCAGAGCTGAATCCGGCCTGCACACAAGTTCTGGTAAACCGCTTAGAGGATCTAAGCCTGTCCAGGAACCGCGGTGCGAGGCGGACCGTCCGTGCTAATAAACCCTATTAGTTTTATTGGGCGACAGGGCTTGAGATGTCATTTCATCTCAATGTCGGGTAAAAGTCCAACAAAATTGGAAGCAACATCTCCAAAATGACCTTTACAGTGTTGATGGGGACGTTAAACCTCAAATCAAACAAACAAAATAAAACTTTGAACATTTATAATATGGCAAATATGCCAATATTTAAAAAAAAAAAATATGTGAGCAGCTTTTGCATTTTCAGCAAAAATAGTAGATATTGCACTTGCTAGAATAGTTAACAATTAGTCCACTAACAAGCTCGTTAAGCTAACGATGCTTTGAACATGACTGTCTGAGGAAGCTTGGTGTCATTATGGCTACCCATATAGTGCATCCATCAACAACTCTGACCACACTTATTAAAATGGATGTGCAAGCTGACCCGAGTCTTCACTTGGCCCACAAGCTCAGAGATGCCTTTTTGCTTGCCTTGGCCCATATTAGCTTCTTAGTTTATCAGTACTGTGTATTGCAAAAATTCGTATATACTAATGTTTTTATCGCCCCGAATAGCTGCAACTCCAGGGCTTGTACAACCATTCCATCAATATAATGCTTCCTTAATTTTAACCCTTATCCTGCTAACACCCAGCCCTGCCCCTGTCCATATTTGCAAACAGGTTAGATCCAGATCAGATGGCTTCATCAGAAGCCATCTGATCAGGATCTACACTGTTTGTCATGTAGTTCGTGAATTGAACAGATACATTATGTCAAGTAATTTGATTGGTTGATAGTCAGCAATGGGTGTGGCTTATTCAAATGTTCAGCAGGATAAGGGTAAGGAATGAAATTTGATGTACATGTACATTGTAGTTGTGAAAAGTATTTGTTTGTTTTTGTTTGTTTGATTTGAGGTTTAACGATGCCATCAACACTGTAAAGGTCATTTTGGAGACATTGCTTCCAATTTTGTGGGAATTTTACCTGACATTGAGATGAAATGACATCTCAAGCCCTGCCCCCCAAATGAAACCAATAGGGTTTATAAGCATTGTCGGGCCTCTAAGAGGTTTACCAGTACTTGTGTGTGGGTCGGTTTCAGCTCTGCGGGGAAGCATCATGCAACCCATATATTTCTACAAGCCCCAATGGGCGGGGGTATCCATTCCATAAATATATTAATGCTTCCTTTATTTTATGGAATGAAATTTGATGTGCTGTGAAAAGTATTTGAAACCTATATTTATTTACATTAATGATTGGTTTGATTATGAAAATGGTTGTAGTTCAAAGCTGGACTAAAACATCACATAGTATATATTTAACTATACAGGTCTCATCAAACTATCTTCTGTCGTCACAATGCATAATGAACTTAAGATAATGTGCTGGAATGTAAGAGGTGTAATGTCTTCTGCACTCTGCCTCAGTAATATTCTAAGTATTTATAAGCCTGACATTATGGTTATATGTGAACATAAGCTGGCTTATCAAAATTTATCCTTTCTTAATTCTCTACATTTAGAGTACACTGCTTTCCCTTTTGCTGATACTGTTGACTATACAAACTCTGTTGCAGTGCTTGTAAAGCAACAGTTGATGTTTTCAGTTTCCCTCTTGTGGGAATGCTGCAATGACAGAATAGTACTTCTAGAATTGACATCATCTACATTCCAAAAAGTCTATATATGTGGAGTATATTTACCATATGATAATGATGTCGATTTCTATAAGCAATATATGCAACAACTATATGATATAATGAACATTTATGCAGAGAAAGGTATAATCATTCTTGCTGGTGACTTCAATGCAAGAGCTTTGGAGGATTCGTACTCGTACACACAAAAAAAGAAATCAAAGATTCTCACTGACTTTGTTGAGTTTCATAATTTGGAGTTGATTAACAAATCTAAAGTAAATCAGAGTATACCATATACATTTGTGCCTACTAAAACAACAATAGACTACATCATGATAGATAAACAGCATTTAGATCTTGTTTTATCATATGAAACAATGATTAATAGCAATATTGATATTGCATCAGATCACTTAGTTTTGTTTTGTACCTTATCAATACCCACAGAAACAAATATTGTAAACCAACATGAACCACTATTGGCATGGCATAAAGCAACTCACGAAATGCTTATTAATTATCAGATAAATTTGCATTACAATCTTGCTTCTTTATCTGAAATTATACCAACAAATAGCACAGAAATTGATAATTATCTAGATGCTATTGAAAAGGCACTGCATTACTCATCCAGAAGCAATATTCCAGAAGCACATTTTGTGCCTCATATTAAACCATACTGGACTTCAGAAGTCAAAAAAGCACATAAAAATGCAAGACAAAAACGAAACTTGTGGGTTAGTGAGGGTAAACCTCGTGGTATGATTCATGAAACTTATAAAAATTATAAAATAGCAAAGTCAGAATTTAGAAGCACTCAGCAAAAAGCAATATATGATCATGAAAATGATACTTTTGCAAAGTTAAACAATGCAGCCGAACATGATATCAGACTCTTTTGGCGACTTCTTAAAGGAACCAAAAGAAGAAAATCAAATATATGCTATAAGCTTAAACACAATAACATAGAAGCTAGGGACCCAGAGACAATTGCACACTTATTCAGTGAGTATTTTAAAATATTGTATAATTCAGTACATACCCAAACAGATACAAGTTACTATGAAGACATTCAAACTGTTTCTGAAACAATTGATATAACAGATATAAAACGGGCTGTAAAAACCCTTAAAAAGAAAAAAGCACCAGGTATTGATAGGGTTCAAAATGAACACATTATCTATGGCGGAAGAACACTTTACATGTGTATATGTAATCTTTTCAATGCCATTATACATGTCAATTATATTCCAGTTGTTTGGAAGACGGGTTTGTTGATACCTATTTATAAAGGTAATCCAAAAGCAAAAGATGATCCAGACTCGTATCGTGCTATATCACTTCTCCCTGAGCTATACAAGCTCTTTGAAAAGGTTATTGATGAGAAAATTCATATGTTTTTGTCATCCAACCAAATACATTTCCCTTCAAAACAACAACAAGGATTTCAGAAACAGCTTAGTTCAATAACAGCCTCCTTCAATTTACATGAGGCTATATACAATACAGTAGAACTTAACAAGGTAGCATATGTAGCCTTGTTAGATATAAAGAAAGCTTTTGATTCAGTTTCTCACAACTTGCTGTTTCAGAAGCTAGAACACTTAAATATTCCAAAATGGATTATTAAAGTAATTAAAGAAGCATATACAAACATCAAAAGTATTGTATCTATCAATGGTGCAAGATCAAATCCTTTTAATATTAGAAATGGAGTAAGACAAGGCGGTGTATTATCATCATTACTATTTCTAATTTTTATTGATAGCCTGCTTGAAGAACTTGAAACAAGCAATCTTGGAACAGTTATATGTGATATCAAAGCAGGCAACCCAACACTGGCTGATGATATCTCCCTAATTGCCATGACACCTATAAATTTACAAAAAATGATTGTAATTGCGCAAAACTATGTTAAAAAGTGGCTGTTGCAAATAAGCCATTCAAAAAGTTTTATTATGACAATAACAACATCAAGAAGGAATATACCACAACATTTTAAATGGAAATTAAATTCTCAACCTCTTGAAGTTGTTAGTGCTGCCAAACACGTAGGAATTTCAATGTCATCAAATTTAAAACCTGATATTGCTATTGAAGATGCCTGTCGAAAGGGGAGAGCTGTCTTTCATTCTACTTTTGGATTTGCTTCCAAAACTCAGATCTCAATGAACCCGTCTTCAAGTATCAAACTTTATTGTTCTGTAGTTCTACCAACCTTTTTATATGGGTGTGAAATGTGGCATAATATGACACAAACTAAAGTGAAGGAAATAGAAGTCTTTCACCATTATTGCTTAAAAAAGATCCAATGCCTACCAATGAATACACGTTCTGTTATGTGTCAATCATTGTTGGGTATGGGGTCTTTGGTAGGTGAAATTGATAAAAGAAAAATGTTATTTTTTCATAAAATTACCAACTTGCCAGATACAAGTCTGACAAAGAAAATCTTTTTGCGAAGACTGTTCTTATATGTTCAAAGACAGAGCAGCTTGTGTCAATCTGTTCAAATGGGATTTATCCCAGATCTTTATAAGATTTTAACAAAATACCAATTGGTAAAGTTTCTCAATGATTACATTCGAAATATTCCGCTTCCAACAAAATTTTGCTGGAACCGAATAATTCGTAGTTCTGTACATGAGTATGAATCAAAACAAATGCAAGAATTGATGCAGGCTGATTTAGATTTTAGTCGTTTCAAACATATGCATACAAATGCAGGTTTGTATCATCTCTGGAAGATACCGACCAGTGTTCCAGAATTGCGAGCGATTCACTTCAGTATTAAATGCATTACATTAGTTCCACAAAGAATAGATCAAGTTTGCTGTTATTGTAATTATCAGTTTACAGATTTATTATTACATGTTGTCACATCATGTCAGCTGACTCTTCATATTCGTGACATGTTTTTAGAGTATATTGTTGACCATTACACTCCAAACTTTAGTGTTTATGTAACTGGTTTAGATAATGAAGCTTTTCTTCATTTCTTATTAGGTAAAACATCAAAAGAAACTAAAGCACTTGATGATGATGAATATAAAAAACTCATGATGATATCAACAAACTTCATCATATCATGTTCAAAACAATTTTACAGCTAGATTATTACTAAAAAGTGTTTGTTTACCTCAAACTGGTTTAACTCAAGTATTCTGAGTCAGTGTTTGTGCATTGTGCTGTGTGTCCTTGTTTCAGTTATGTGCTTTAATGTAATTTAGTTTTGTCATAGTTTTGTATTTTGGAATTGATTATCTATGTAAATCTTGAAAAAGGAAATAAAAAAATGATGATGATGATGATGACTATGGAATGTCAATTTACTTACATAACCTCTGTCTAGCTAAAGGCTATGTCGTGCCTGTGGTTGTAGTTCTTTAGAAATGGACTCTAGTAACTTGATCTTTGGGTTGAGGCAAATGTTTACGGATTGATGAACAGACTGACAAAGTAATGGACATACTCCTATATCATGCCATGCTTAACCCATTGTATACTAGAAGACTCTTCCATTACTATATGTTGGACAAGTCCATTTTTTATTCTATTTTTTATGGAAAATTCTGTTAGCAAATAGTGCAGGCCCTGATCAGACGCCACATTCTGAGGTGTCTGATCTGGGCCTGCATTGTTTGCCAAAGTACCACTTTAGGGGTTTCTGCATGAAATGGGTTAAAGCAGGCTAGGCAATAAACGTATCTGAGCCTTTGAAGCTTGAACATTATAAGCTGTTTGACAAGGTCTAGTTTTACTGCAAGTTTTTAAAGTCTACAATTACATACCACAAATTCTTTGCCGACGCCCCCACTACGTACCACCACCCCCAGCCACTGATCACGTCTTCCTCTATCCGGTGTAGAGCTTGCACCTATAAATGTAAAAAGACCAGTTTCATGACAACATACATGTGACTCTTTTAACCCTTGTTCTGCTGAGCCCGGATATGCCTTATTTTTCAAACAATGTAGTTCCAGATCAGATGGCTTCTGAAGAAGCCATCTGATCAGGATCTACATTGTTTGTCATTCAGATTGTGAATTTGTTGCAATAATTGGCATAAAGTAATCTGATTGGTTGATAATCAGTAATGGGTGTGGCAGATTAAAAAATTCAGCAGGACAAGGGTTAACTTAAACCCACTCCATGCTGAAAATTTCAGTATGCTACACCCTCTCCTATGGTGACAGTTAAGCTAGGTTTCTCTATAACCATAAGAAACTGCACATAATGTACTGCATCTGTATCTCGCCGAAGGCTCGTTTCATAAATATCATATGAAATGACCACTTGTGTAAGATCCTCTATATATACATATTATATTGTTTTGTGAACATTGCAGTGAAGATTTCACCTTGGCACTACCATAAAACCTGATCACATTTTTTTTCAGCAAAAATATTAGCATATTTGCCATATTTGTACCAGAAACCCCAAAACGGGTACCCTGGCAAACAGTGCAGATCAGACACCAGAGAATGCAGCATCTGATCAGGGCCTACACTGTTTATAAAAAGTTCAGCCATTTTCCAAACAAATTTTGAAGAAAACACAACCTGACACCCATAAATTTTGAAATGGACTCCTGCTATATATAAGGAGGAAGATTCCGTTTGGTACAAAAAGGGTTAACTGAAGCAGACCAATAAGGGAGGAAACTCTTCCGAGACTATCAACAGAGAGGAAAATAGCCGGGAAGAAGTAATTTCCATTTCCACTAACATTGTTATACAACAACTAATACTGCATCAAAGGACAGGATATATGCATAATATCATAACCTGAACTACGACTAATGAAAAAACGCCTTCTGCTAAGTGCACACAGCGAATTAACCCATTTAGTACCAGAAACCCCAAAACGGGTACCCTGGCAAACAATGCAGGCCCAGATCAGATGCCGCAGAACGCGGTGTGTCCGATCAGGGCCTCCACTGTTTGCTAAAAGTTCAGTCATGTTCCAAATAAATTTTGATGAAAACACAACCTGACACCCCTAAATTTTGAAATGGACTCCCGCTATATATAAGGAGGAAGATTCCATTTGGTACAAAAAGGGTTAAGACAGGAACTCAGTCTGATCAGATTCTTGCTGTGAGCTATAGACGGAACCAATGTTTTGACACGTGACCTTGTTTACATTTCACTGTGCATGTGCCAATTACCTCCCCTGTCGAGGTACTCTTTTTATCTGGTTGGCAAAACATGACTGTTGCCATACAGTGTCAATGAGAATTTCGAATATTTATCGTGTGATTAAACTCATTTCTTTTCCAAAAAATTAACTGCTCCTTGTCAGTTTGTGATTTTGAAGTAATAAATGATATAGAACCAGTCTCTTCTGACATTTTATCGCACATTTTGTTGCCTAAAAAGCGTTATAAAACTACCCACCATCATGCCAAAACGCAGTCGATGCGCTTTATTTAACGAATGGAAATAAGATTAAAGCATGTATATTTTCTATCCAATTTTATACGAATTGAAGCAGTTTAATGTCAAAAATGGTTTGTGGCAAACAGTTTTGACAGAAAGATGATTAAACAATTTAAAGGTTATTACAGAAAATAATTTGTTCTACATCAACGGTAGAGTATGGAACCAGAAGTTTTTTTGCCCACCAGATAAAACGAGACTAATGACCTTTGACCTTGTGTGACGTAGACTTTGGATGTGTCTATATGGCCGCCTGGAGATGCAACACAGGTTGTATTTGACAAGAGGGAATTGCTTCTATGCAGGCTGATTTGTGGGTTTGTTCAAAGGCCAGGGTTTTCAATAAGATTTCTGAGACCCTTTCGAGGCAGCCAAATTCTAAGATTTCATAATACTTTAATACACAAAAGAAAGATTTGTGACAACCAAAAAATGAATTGAGGCAGTCATTTTGGACTCCTGCCGCTTCTTTATGAAAACCCTGACAGGCAAACTTTTGTATGACGCAGCTATGTTAAAAAGGCACTGATATATATGATACCCAAGTTTATTCATTGTACTCATTCCTAAGTGAGTGGGTGGTTGGTTGAATTTGAAGTAGGAGGGATAGAATGTCCACAGAAAATATTTCATGATCATTAATCTCCATGAAAGCATGTTAATTGCCATGGAAACCCAGCAGAGATGCTCATCAGGACCACCGAGGCTGGCAGTTAGGTGATTGATTATACTGCACATTACATAAGTTCCATATAAGGAAACAAGAGGGCCCAATGGCCCTATATCGCTCACCTGTGTACCAGAAAATCATTAGGGTAGGAGACCACTTGACATTGCTACATACTAAATATCTAAGCTCAGGCAAAGCGGTGTCCACGCTTATAAACCCAACTGGTTCCATTGGGAGACAGGGCTTGAGATGTAATTTCATCTCAATGTCGGGTAAAAGTCCCACAAAATTGGAAGAGACATCTCCAAAATGACCTATACAGTGTTGACAGGGATGTAAAACCTCAAATCAAACAAAATCTGTGCCTTATGGTTTGGAGAAGAAGATTTTTTGAAGTTTTTTCCAGTATAAGTCTATAGGAGCTAATGAGCCCTGGGGCTTGGCCATTTTTGACCCAAAGGGCATGGTTGACAGGATTTATGTAGGCAACCATTTTGTGTTGCTATATACTAAATATCTAAGATCTGTACTTCATGGTTTCAAAGAAGATGTTTGAAGCTTTTTTCCATTATAAGTTTGTTGGAGTTGAGGGGCCACAGGATTTGGCCAATTTGGACCCCAGGGGCATGATTAGCAGGATTCATGTAGGCGACCACTCGACATTGCTACATGCTAAATACCTAAGCTCTGGTACTTATGGTTTCAGAGAAGAAGATTTTTGAAGATTTTTTTTTCCCCATTTTAAGTTGTTTTTTTTTTCCATTATAAGGGCCCTGTGGTTTCAGAGAAGAAGATTTTTGATTTTTTTTTGCCAATTGTGAGTCCATGGAAGCTAAAGAGCCCTGGGGGTGGCCAATTTGGATCCCAGGGGCATAACTGACAGGATTTATGTAGATGGCCACCTGACATTGCTACATACTAAAACTCTAAGCACTGGGCCTTATGGTTTCATAGAAGAAGATTTTTTTTTTTTCCATTATAAGTCTATTGGAGCTGATGAGCTTGGGCGTGGCCAATTTTGACCCCAGGGGCAGGGTTAGCAGGATTTATGTAGCTGGCTATTTCATGTTGCTAGGCACAAAATATCTAAGTTCTGTGCTTCACAGTTTCTGAGCAGAAGATTTTTGAAGCTTTTTCCAATATGAGTTTTTGGGAGCTAAGGGGCCCCGGGGCGTGGCCCATTTGGACCCCAGCGGCATGATTATCAGGAAATATGTAGGTGACCACTTGCCATTGCTACATGCTAAAAAATTTAAGCTCTGGGCCCTGTGGTTTCAGAGAAGAAGATTTTTGAAGCTTTTTTCCATTATGAGTCTATGGGAGCGAAGGGGCCCCAGGCCGTGGACCATTTGGAACCCAGGGGCATGATTGGCAGGAATTATGTAGTTGACCACTTGCCCTTCCTACATGCTAAATATCTAAGCTCTGGGCACTATGGTTTCAGAGAAGAAGATTTTTGAAGCTTTTTTCCATAATGAGTCTATAGGAGCTAATGGGCCCCGGGGCGTGGTCCGTTTGGACACCAGGGGCATGATTGGCAGGAATTATGTAGGTGACTACTTGCTGTTACTACATGCTAAATATATAAGCTCTGGGCCCTGTGGTTTCAGAGAAGAAGATTTTTGAAGCTTTTTTTCCATTATGAGTCTATGGGAGCCAAGGGGCCCCGGGGTGTGGCCCATTTGGAACCCAGGGGCATGATTGGCAGGAATTATGTAGGTGACCACCTGCCATTGCTACATGCTAAATATCTAAGCTCTGGGCCCTGTGGTTTTAGAGAAGAAGATTTTTGAAGCTTTTTTTCCATTATGAGTCTATGGGAGCAAAGGGGCCCCGGGGCGTGGCCCTTTTTGAACCCAGGGGCATGATTGACAGGAATTATGTAGGTGACCACTTGCCATTGCTACATGCTAAATATCTAAGCTCTGGGCCCTGTGGTTTCAGAGAAGAAGATTTTTAAGCTTTTTTTCCATTATGAGTCTATGGGAGCGAAGGGCCCCAGGGCGTGGCCCATTTGGAACCCAGGGGCATGATTGGCAGGAATTATGTAGGTGACCACCTGCCATTGCTACATGCTAAATATATAAGCTCTTGGCCCTGTGGTTTCAGAGAAGAAGATTTTTGAAGCTTTTTTTTCCATTATGAGTCTATGGGAGCGAAGGGGCCCCAGAGCGTGGCCCATTTGGAACCAAGGGGCATGATTGGCAGGAATTATGTAGGTGACCACCTGCCATTGCTACATGCTAAATATATAAGCTCTGGGCCCTGTGGTTTTAGAGAAGAAGATTTTTGAAGCTTTTTTTCTATTATGAGTCTATGGGAGTGAAGGGGCCCCGGGGCGTGGCCCTTTTTGAACCCAGGGGCATGATTGGCAGGAATTATGTAGGTGACCACCTGCCATTGCTACATGCTAAATATCTAAGCTCTGGGCCCTGTGGTTTCAGAGAAGAAGATTTTTGAAGCTTTTTTTCCATTATGAGTCTATGGGAGCGAAGGGGCCCCGGGGTGTGGCCCATTTGGGACCCAGGGGCATGATTGGCAGGAATTATGTAGGTGACCACCTGCCATTGCTGCATGCTAAATATATAAGCTCTTGGCCCTGTGGTTTCAGAGAAGAAGATTTTTTAAGCTTTTTTTCCATTATGAGTCTATGGGAGCGAAGGGGCCCCGGGCATGGCCCATTTGGAACCAAGGGGCATGATTGGCAGGAATTATGTAGGTGACCACCTGCCATTGCTACATGCTAAATATCTAAGCTCTGGGCCCTGTGGTTTTAGAGAAGAAGATTTTTGAAGCTTTTTTTCCATTATGAGTCTATGGGAGCGAAGGGGCCCCGGGGCGTGGCCCTTTTTGAACCCAGGGGCATGATTGGCAGGAATTATGTAGGTGACCACTTGCCATTGCTACATGCTAAATATCTAAGCTCTGGGCCCTGTGGTTTCAGAGAAGATTTTTGAAGCTTTTTTTCCATTATGAGTCTATGGGAGCGAAGGGGCCCCGGGGCGTGGCCCATTTGGAACCCAGGGGCATGATTGGCAGGAATTATGTAGGTGACCACCTGCCATTGCTACATGCTAAATATATAAGCTCTGGGCCCTGTGGTTTTAGAGAAGAAGATTTTTGAAGCTTTTTTTCCATTATGAGTCTATGGGAGCGAAGGGGCCCCGGGGCGTGGCCCTTTTTGAACCTAGGGGCATGATTGGCAGGAATTATGTAGTTGACCACTTGCCCTTGCTACATGCTTAATATCTAAGCTCTGGGCCATGTGGTTTCAGAGAAGAAGATTTTTAAATGTTTTCCCATTATAAGTCTATGGGAGCTATATGTTGCCATGGCAACCAGAATTCCAATCTGATCAGCCCAAAAACCTTATGCAGCCTTTCCCCCTACCTGATGATGATTCACATGAAATTTGATCAAGATTGGCCATGGGGTATTGGAGATATACTTATTTGAAATTGTTTACGGACGCACGGACGCACGCACGCACGCACGACGGACAAAAAGTGATCCCAAAAGCTCACCTCGTCACTACGTGACAGGTGAGCTAAAAAGGATGATTTCTTATTAGAAACATAATTATGTTGTGGGTAACTTATTAGCTCTTATCTTGCTGTTCACGACAACCCCTATCTTTGCAAACAGTGTAGATCCAGATCAGCCATCTGATCAGGATCTACACTATTTGGCATTCAGTTTATGAATTTGTAGCAATAAATAACATCAAGTAATTTGATTGGTAGATAGACAGCAATGGGTGTGGCTTAAATGAATATTCAGCAAGAGAAGGGTTAGAATTGAGAAGCCTCCTAATGTAGGGGTTATACTACTCGCCTCATAAATCAGGCATTGAACTTTTGATCCCGTGCTTCATAAGACTATTGGATCACCAGACTTTTGGAATAATAATAATTTTATATATTATTGTTATATGGGGAAACCCAAAATTAGGTCAATGGCAAGGCAATGTCCATATCAGACGCCACATTTGGAAAATTCACACCTGCTATGAGTAAGGCAGAAGATCCCATTTGGGCCCCGTCAAGCGATTTTGGTACTTATCGCCTATGCAAGCAGCGAAGGTTCAGGCGAGCCTGCGCATCCCCGCAGTCTCGCCAGAACCTTCGCTGCTCGCTCATACAAGCAGTGAATCAAGAGGAACCTTCAGACAGAAAGTCATATCCCTGGTCCCTCTGAATGGCTGGGCATGCGCAGTTAAATTCTGTCATGACGGAATGCTCGAAGACACAAATTCGCTTAGCAGGGCTCATTTAGTACAAAATTGGTAAATAGTAGACTTACTATATTCATTTTGTAACAGTAGTTCACAGTCGTCTTCCCTTGGAGAAACAGCATTACACTTGTAGACGCCGCCAGTGAAGTTTTCTGGTGCTGTCCTGATGTCTAATTTCGGGGCTCCAACAACCAAACTGAAAAACATCAACAACAAACGCTAATAATTATAATAGTCAACAATAAAATTAACCCATTTAGTACCAGAAACCCAAAAACGGGTAGGTACCCTGGCAAACAGTGCAGGCCCAGATCAGACACCACACAACGCAGCATCTGATCAGGGACTCCACTGTTTTCCATATCAATTTTGAAGAAAACACAACCTGACACCCCCTTAATTTTTGAAATGTACTCCTGCTATATATTATAGGAGGAAGATTCCATTCGGTTTGTTTTGTTTGATTTGAGGTTAATCACCCCTGTCAATACTGTAAAGGTCATTTTGGAGACGTTGCTTCCAAATTTGTGGGACTTTTACCCGACATTGAGATGAAATGACATCTCAAGCCCTGTCACCCAATAGAACCAATAGGGTTTATTAGCATGGACGGTCCGCCTCGCACCGCGGTTCCTGGACAGGCTTAGATCCTCTGAGCGGTTTACCAATACTAGTGTGCGGGCCGGATTCGGCTCTACGTGGAAGCATCGTGCAGCCCATATATTTCTTCAAGCCCCTATGGGCGGGGTGTCCCTGCTATATATAAGGAGGAAGATTCCATTTGGTTTGTTTTGTTTGATTTGAGGTTTATCGTCCCCGTCAACACTGTATAGGTCATTTTGGAGACGCTGCTTCCAATTTTGTGGGACTTTTACCCAACATTGAGATGAAATGACATCTCAAGCCCTGTCGGCCAATGAAACCAATAGGGTTTATAAGCATGGACGGACCGACACACACCGCTTTACCTCAGGCAGGCTTAGATCCTCTAAAGCAGTTTACCAGTACTCTTGTGCGTTCGGTTTCAGCTCTGCATGGAAGCATCATGCAGCCCAATTATTTCTTCAAGCCCCAATGGGCAGTACAGAAAGAGTTAAAGCAAGATGGGTAAATTATATCTGTGTGGGCTGGAAAAAAATGTTCCTGAGCAGGGACACAGACTCTTTTGTTCAACCCATTGTATACCAGTAGGCTCTTCCACTCCCATATGTTGGACAAGTCCATAAGGGACGTCAGGCCAATTTTTTTTTCATTTTTATTCTATTTTTGACGGAAAATTCTGTTAGCGTTCTGCGGTGTCTGATCTGGACCGGCACTGTTTGCCAAGGTACCCATTTAGGGGTTTCCCGCATACAATGGGTTAAAGCTTAAATTACTTTAAGTGATATCCCAGCACATGGTCAGAGTCTATGTTTTACAATATGCTGGGTTTTTTTTTTTTAAGTCACAACAATAAGAATTGCAAGGACATTTTCTATTAATAACCGTTACCTGGATTTCAGTGATAGTCATGTGGACATCAGCATTGAAAAGCTTCTGTGCTTAGTAACTTTGTGTGGACTGACGAACAATCGACCCAAAAAGAGCTTTAAACTTTTTTTTTTTATCTTTTTCTCTTTTTTTCATCTCAATGTTGGGACAAAGTCCCACAACATTGGAAGCAATGTCTCCAAAATGACCTAAATAGTGTTGACTGGGGCGTTAAACATCATATTAAAAGGTTGTTGTGAATTGATTCCTCTGACATACATGTAAATTTACTGCTGATGTGTTAATAAATACAAGTAAAAAAAAAAAAATCTACAATTAGACCGAAACTAAACACCCAGTGACAGATTACACTATTTTTTTGACATCTGTCATCAACATATAAACTTACAAAACCATTTAGTAACAGTGTAACACTAGATTTACCCATCTTATCTCCTTTCTTATTAGCAGTATATCTTCCCATAAAATGCCAAGCAAAACTGTTCAGCACATGACATTTTAACATCTTTTTCCTCATTTTTCAGAGAAAATCAGGCTTGACATTTGATGTGTGAACAGACATTATTCACAGAAAGACTGCCTTCTGACAGACTGATATATAGGTCATTACCATAATGATCCTAAGTATTGGGACAGACAGGCATAAGCAAACAGTGCAGACCCAGATCAGACTGCAGGAGTAGGGCTGGCTAATCGGAGCTGAAAAGATTATTGATTATCAGTCTTACCATTGCGATCTATAATCAATTAGAAATCGCTAAGGTTTCTGTCATAATTTTACCTGTCTATAGCTGTCTGTCTGAGCATGACTCTTACCATATGTTGCACTTTACCATATGTATATTTGAACAGACAGGCCTGAGCAAACAGTGGAGACCCAGATGAGACGCCGCATAATGCGGCGTCTCATCAGGGTCTGCACTGTTTGCCACTCATTCAGCTATTTTAGGCATAACTTTGGGTAGTAAATTGTACCTTGTACCTATCAAGTAATCGATTAAAAGCAAATCATAAATGATGATCATTCTTGTGGAATTTATCGATCAATCAATCGATTATACGATTAATCGTGTCAACCTTATGCAGGAGCAGTCTGATCAGGGTCTACACTGTTTGCCATTCCATCTACACCTTGGTGGACACCTTGCTGGATTATGGAAACAAATTTGTTAAAACTTTAGAAGGATTATCAAGGCCTCCAATTTTTTTTTAAGGAATTTTACAGTACTGTGAGAGATAATTATATTTTTAACTGACACAACTCCCATTTCAAGAAAAAGAAAGCTTAACAATGGCACCATCATAGCCAGTTCCTGAAACCACAAGAACAGTGCAGATCCAGGTGTCCACATGCTCATTTACTTAAGGGGAATGGGAACACCTACCAATTTTTCTGCCATTTTTCTAAGGGAGATAACTTTCGGGACTTCCTGTTCGCTTTTCTATAAGCCCTGTCCCGCTGAAAAAGGGGTCAACTCTTAAAGGAAAGAATTTGCTCCTTAGGAGCAAATTCTTTCCTTTAAGAGTTGACCCCTATTGACATGGGAGACAAAAATACTTTTGCAGGAGTTACCTCCCCTGAAGGTGTTCCCATTCCCCTTAAGGAAAACGGATATACCATCAAGTGATAATGGTCCCCGCCCATTCGAGCTTGAAGAAATTATATAGATGGGCTGCATGATGCTTCCACGCAGAGCTGAATCCGACCGCACACAAGTACTGGTAAACCGCTTACAGGATCTAAGCCTGCCCAGGCCAAGGGGTGCAAGTCGGACGGTCCATGCTTATTATAAACCTTATTGGTTTCATTAGGCGACAGGGCTTGAGATGTCATTTCATCTCAGCATCGGCTAAAAGTCCAACTACCGTATTCGACCCATTTACCGCACATGCTCCTATAAGCGCACACCCAAGCTTTTTTCTGGAAAAAATACACAAGCGCACACTTTACACTAACCTCCCGACAAATTCAAATTGAGTTTTGCTGCATGTCTGACCCGGACAATCTTATGTATATGTGGTGAACCCCCATGCTGAAATTCAACTCTATAAAATAATCATATCCGAAGCTTTTTTTCGTATTTTTTTCGTATTGAGTGTGCGCTTATTAGGTAGATTTTTCACCACAATATTTTCATACAATTTTGAAAAAACTAAGCGCACGGTGCGGTAAATAGGTCGAATACTGTAAATTGGAAGCAACGTCTCCAAAATGACCTATACATCGTTGACGGGGACGTTAAACCTCAAATCAATCAAGTGATAAAACTCACTATGTACACTGATACACTAAAGGTTGAGGATTTGTTTGTTTGATTTGAGGTTTTGCGTCCCCTTCAACATTGTAAAGGTCATTTTGGAGATGTTGCTTCCAATTTTGTGGGACTTTTATCTGACATTGAGATGAATTGACATCTCAAGCCCTGCCGCCCAATGAAACTAATAGGGTTTATAAGCATGGATGGGCCGACACTCACACCCCTTTACCTGGGCAGGCTTAGACCCTCTAAGCGGTTTACCAGTACTGTGCGGGTCGGTTTCAGCTCTGTGTGGAAGCATCATGCAGCCCATCTATTTCTTCAAGCCCCGATGGGCGGGGGCCAATAACGGTTGAGGAAATAACTTGCTAATAGAGACAATTTTTTTGACATCTTGTATGCAAAATAGGGATCTAGATTTTGCATATGAGGTAATGGCCAAATTTGACCGACTCAGTATAAGAAGATAGATAGACAGAGGGACACATTCTAGATCCCTATGATGTTACTAAAGTTGTCTCCCTTGTTAAATGGCTGGAAAATCTGAGAGACGTAGCGTAAAAATCCTAAAAATTCCGAGTTTTGGACAATATTTCTTCTAAAATCTTAACAAATTTGTTTCTCAATCCAGCAATGAGTCCAAAAGCTGAACACAGAATGGCAAACAGTGTAGACCCTGATCAGACTGCTCCTTCAGGAGCAGTCTGATCTGGGTCTGCACTGTTTGCTCAGGCATATCTGTCCCAATACTTAGGATCATTACAGTATCTGTTCACCTTTAAAGCATGCTATTACAGCCATGCAGAGTATCACTTTTTATATCACAATACATCAGTCATCTATTATCAATCTTCACTGTTTAGCAAGCATGCATAGCAAAAGAAATACCACAAAACCCCTAAAAATTCGGCTATACCTTGAGGACTTGCTGTAATTCCCCTAAAATTTTAACAAATTTGTTTCACGATCCAGAAAGGAGTCCAAAAGGTGTAGATGGAATGGCAGTGTAGACCCTGATCAGACTGCTCCTCTGATCTGGGTCTGCACAGTTTGCTAAGGCCAATCAGTCTGAATCCTGGAGTGTATGTAAGGTACACCTGCGGTAATGGTCAAATGTGACCGACGAAGTATCAGTAGATAGATAGATAGATAGATAGTCCCAATATTTTGGGTCATTACAGTAAACATCATTCTCATGATCAGTCTGTTCTAGTTGTATCCTGATAAACTTAAACCTTATACTGGTGCATAAATTGATCAAACCACGCCCATTGTCACTATCAACCAATTAAATTACTTGTACAACATATTGGTTTAATTCATAAACTTCATGACAAACAGTGTAGATCCTGATCAGATGTTTTTTTCAGAAGCCATATAATCTCGATCTACACAGGGTTGTCCAATGGGATATGGGTTTAAATAATTGAAAGTGGCTTCAAAGTCCTGATCATATGATTATGAATTGTCCACATATTTCAACCCTCAATCATTCAAAATTTCAATAATGCATTAAACTGCTGTCAAAGTCAAAATCATATCTAGTGCCAACACATTTCAACCCTCATTCATTCAAAGTCTTAATAATACAAAGTGATTTCAAATTAAGTCCAAATAATACCTTCAACCCTCCATCATTCAAAGTCTCAATAATTCCAAGTATACAGTCGAACTTCAGTGGCTCGAACACCTTTGGGACCTCGAAAATCTGTTCGAGACGGGTAGTTCGAGCCACTGATGGTTACTGCCAGGAGGCATAACGAGATACTTTTAGACATCTTTTCGGCATTCTATAATGAAAATGTATGCTGTGTGTACTCATTAGAATGGCCTCATCGAGGCAATTCTAATGAGTACACACAGCATACATTTGTGATGAGGTGATTCTAATGAGTACACACAGCATACATTTGCAAGATAAAAGACTAAAATCTCGTTAATTATCCCCGACTATTTCTTATGTAGAGGATTTCGCTACGGGCTCAAGAATGTGTTCGACTCATCCATGGTAAACGAGTCATCGGTGTTCGAGCCATCGAAGTTCTATACTATACTGTATTTCAATTCCAATATTACCAATATTACTTCAATGCGATTTGGAAGTCCAAATCACGCCAAAGGCTAACTCATTTCCACCCTCAATCATTTAGTCAAAATCATTCAAAAACCTGAATAAGAGCCAATAATTTCATGCAGGCCATCAGAATTTGAATTATCAAGGTTTTACGGCATATGTTCATAGCCCCAGATAATCGGGGGTATCCAAAGATTTGTTTTCTTATTTCTACAAGAAAACATAGGTTGTGGGTATTCATTAGAAGTGCCTCACTGAGGCGCTTCTAATACCCACAACATGTTTTCGTGCAGAAATATGAAAAAAATTAGTACTTTTCTGATGAAAAAAACACCTAGCTCCCTGAAGTTATAGGTATAATGACATAAGTATTCATTGGAACTGCCTCACTGAGGACAGGAAATTCTAATGAATACCCACAATATATGAGGGAGGTCATTAGAAAAGGGTACACAGAACAATGAGCAAAGACTCAGGTGAGCCCCAGCACAAGCCCCTAAAATTGCTGCTCACATACCTGTAGAGACCTAATGTTTGTTTGAATTGAGGTTTAACGTCACCGTAAACACTATTTATTGGTATGTCATTTTGGAGATGCTTTCAATTTTGTGGGACTTTTACCCGACATTGAGATGAAATGACGTCAATCTCTGCCGCCCAAACAAACCAAAAGGGTTAATATGTAGGGACGGTCCGAGTCGCACCGCTTTGCCTGGGCAGGCTTAGATCCTCTAAGCGGTTTACCAGTACTCGTGTACGGTCGGTTCCAGCTCTGCGTGGAAGCATCATGCAGCCTATCTATTTCTTCAAGCTCCGGTGGGCGGAGTGCAAGAAGTCATGTCCAGTTGGCTGACTGCACACATTTGGAGAATGCCATAATTATGAGTTCTCTTCTCATGGGCCATGTCATATTCCGAAATTACACATACCATTTAATATAATGTCATATTATATAATGTATGAAAGTAATCAGACAGACATGCCTGAGCGTTAACAGTGTAGACCAAGATGAGAATGTGGCATCTCATCTGGGTGTACACTGGTTACAACTCATCCTGAGCTATTTAAAGACACAACATCGGGTTTAATTGTACTTTTTCAAATTTTAGAACATGTAAGGTAAACAGATGAGGTGTCCAAATTCTTAGACTTCTCTTTACCTAAAGTGCTGTATTCTAACAGAATTGTCACACTGCCAGCCAGCTGCTGCAGGTTACAACTTTGTTGTATAATTCTTAAAAATGCATCAATTTACAATACAAACAAGCATCTCTTTACATTTAATGATAACTGTCAAAACATTAAAAGCATTATTACACACCGAGTAGACTGTATTATTATCTGTATTCCATGGAATGTGAATAAAACTTGTATTAATAATTGCAACTGCAGTGATGTAACAATTAAGTTAAATCAGTCGCTTTTCAGATAAATCTTACCTGTGCACATTTTTTTTTACCTGTAAACAAAATGCTGTACGTTGCTTCAGAATTTATCACCAGTAAGATTTATTTATTTATTTTTATATGTGTTTTATAACCCTTTCAAGATTATTTCACTTATATTGAGGTGGTAACATATCAATCAGGTGACAGAAAACTAGAGTACCCGGAGAAAAATCGCCTGATCTTCCGTTGCAGTACATGGAGAATGGTGAGGAAGATTTAAACCCATAGTGGTGAGGCAAACCATCTCAAAAATTGAATGTTGGCAATAAACACTGATGACCCCGATCAGACATCACTAAATGCAGTGTCTGTATCAGGGTTGTCACTGTTAATGTTTGAAGTTACAATGGCACTTGGTCAAAACCACAGTAACTGATATCTACAGTACCCGAGGTTAAATAACATTTTTCGTGCTCAACTCAGCTGAGCATGCAATTTGTAATGCTAATAAATATAAATCCTTTTTGTACCAAATGGCATCTTCCTCCTCATATAAACAGACTGTAAAGCAGGAGTCCATTTCTAAATTTAGGGGTGACAGGTTGTGATATCTTGAAAATTGATTTGGAAAATGGCTGAACTTTCTGCAAATAGTGTAGGTCCTGATGAGATGCAGCACACGAGTACTGGTAAACCGCTTAGAGGATCTAAGCCTGCCCAGGCAAAGCGGTGCGAGTCGGACCATCCATGTTTATAAACCCTATTGGTTTCATTGGGCGACAAAGCTTGAGATGTCATTTCATCTCGAACTCGGGTAAAAGTCCCACAAAACTGGAAGCGACGTCTCCAAAATGACCTTTACAGTGTTGATGGGGACGCTAAACCTCGAATCAATCAATCAATCAATCAATCATTAGAACTTATTACCTCACCAAAAGGCCCCACCCCTAGAAGTAAAAGTATCATAAAATAACATGTAAATTGCAGCTTTGTTCTTTCAGTTGAACAGTAGCAGCTGTCTTAATCATGTTTTTTTCTTCTCTCAATTAAGAAAGACATACAGTTAACAAAAACACAAAAACATTAACAATGGGAGATATAATCTTTCTGACATTGTAACTATTCCCAGCTGTATGTTATTGTATTTCATTTTTCTGTATCTTTTCTTCCTCTGATTCTCCAACATAGGGATACCATTACCAAAACACGCCTATACAAATGCATTGTAAACTTTACCGCCGAAAAAAAGAAACTTTTACGGTGAAAAACTGTGATATTTTTCTTATTTCTGCTTAAAATATAAATTGTGGGTACTCTTTAGAACCGCCTCGTTGAGGCGGTTCTAACAAGTACCCACAATCTATATTTTTAGAGCAGAAATAAGAAAAATAAAGTTTACCCCTGTAAACCCCAATTTTACTATATAAAAGTGGGGTTCAAGGGGGTCAAAATTATATAGGCATGTTTTCGTGATGAAAAAATTCAGACACCTTGAGGACTTGCTATAATTCTCCTCAAATTTTAACAAATTTGTTTCACAATCCAGCAAGGAGTCCAAAAGGTGTAAACTGAATGGAAAATGGTGTAGACCCTGATCAGTCTGATCTGGGTCTGTTCTGTTTCCTTAGGCCTATCTGTCCCAATACTTAAAATCATTGCGGTAACTGTATATTTAATTAAATAATCATCAATGTCCTGCTGAATAAATTAATTTTGTCACACCTATTCCTGACTATCGACCTGAATCAGATTGCTTGATCATAATGTTTTCATTCTGACAACCAGTGTAGACCCTGACTAGACGGCTTCTTAAGATGGCTTCTTAAGAAGCCATCTCATCTGGACTTATACTACTGGCAAAGGTACAGGTTGATCTTGTTCAGCAGTGTGCAATTGCATAAGCTACCCATATTTTTTCAGCAACAATGTTCACAAATAGTCAAGCTGTTAACGATAAGTCGCCCTGATATTATGCTTACAAGACAGTGTATTTTTCTAGTTTTCTAAATAACACTTCTAATACACCAAAAGACTTTCAGATTATGTATTAAATCAGGCTGAGTAAGTGTCTGCCATCTGAATAAGACTGAATCATGATGAATATGAATTCTGACTGATGCACATACAGATTAGTCGCAGATATGATACACCACAACCTCATTATAACACTGTTCATTATAACACGTTTTAGATATAACACGGTTTCAAGATGGATCCCAAAAATGTACAGACTGTGACCATAAATGGTCATTTTTATACCTGCTTTTTCAAAAAAAAAATCGGGTTTTGTTTTCGTACCAGAGTTGAGTGGGTGTCAGTCCGTCTGTCCATCTGTCTGTCTGTCTGTCTGTCTGTCCGTCCATCACGTTTCTTGTAAATGGATCTCCACTGCAACCACTGAAATTACACTTTCGAAACTTTGCATGTGGATAGTACATGGTATGTAGATGGCAGTGAGCTACTTTTTGTGACCTTGACCCCAACATGGCCCCAAGGTCAAAGTCAGAAATTAGGACATTATCATATCTTCTAAACTGTTGGGATTGCACCTCCAAAACCTGATTATTGGATAGCCCTTGGAATGCAGAACATTTTGGAATATTTTTCATGTGACCTTGACCCCAAACATGGCCCCAGGGTCAAAGGTCAAAAAGTAGGACTTTATCATATCTTCTAAACTGTTGGGATTGCTCTTCCGAAACTTGATTATTGGATAGCCCTTGGAATGTAGAACATATTGGAATACTTTCTGTGTGACCTTGACCCCAACATGGCCCCAGGGTCAAAGGTCAAAAAGTAGGACTTTATCATATCTTCTAAACTGTTGGGATTGCATTTCCGGAACTTGATTATCAGATAACCCTTGGAATGAAGAACATATTGGAATACTTTCTGTGTGACCTTGACCCCAACATGGCCCCAGGGTCAAAGGTCAAAAAGTAGGACTTTATCATATCTTCTGAACTGTTGGGATTGCACTTCCGGAACTTGATTATCGGATAACCCTTGGAATGAAGAACATATTGGAATACTTTTCGTGCCTTGACCCCAACATGGCCCCAGTGTCAAAGATCAAAAAGTATGACATTGCCATATCTTTAGTGTTATTCATAGAAAAAGCGGGTATTTGCGCTGGTATACCATCGACTGTGCCATCTAGTTCTTTATAATCTTCTACACATTTTTGTTTGGATGTAACATGCCGTGGAAAATTCTAAAACAGAATGATGATAGTTTTATCTTTTTTTTTTTCCTTATGTTTTATGGAATGGAATTTAACTCGCTTCTGAGAATGTATTAAATCTGGCAATCCACTAGTGGATTAAACATGCAAATTTGTCAGATATGCCTAGTAATGTTACGCCTATGACGTCCTTAACAACTTGCCTTTACAAATGGCAGAACATTTGACATTTTTGAAAAAAATCGCGAATAAAATATGTGTTTTAAATGTCATATGATAAACAGAATCTTGCATTTATGCTCATGTTTTATTAAATTTATTAAAATCATTGAGGAAAAGGCATAAAAAGCCTCACATTTTATCCCTTTTCTTCAACTTCAATAATGCATCTTCAAGAACTCACAATTTTCTCTGAAAATTATTATGTAAGAAAAACTTGCTAGGCATGATTAGTGCTTGAAGGGACAACATGTCTCTGCAAAACAATTGCTGAGCAGAACATTTCACAACAGAGAACCATTTCTTTTGCCAAGGACAGGAGTCTTTAATATCATGACTCACATTTAAATGGCAGTTGAAAAATGATGTCCTATCACCATTTTTTGTAATGATTAATTTATTTTTTCTCCAGCTGTGTGGATTAATTCATTAGCCATTCTGCTCAGTTTAACCCTTTTTCGACTTAAAACACTAAGTAACAACGTTCTTAAAGGTGCATTATTGAGCTATCCGGTCTCAAATTTTTTTTTTCTGGTTTTTATCTTCAATGCATACTCCTTTGTCATGTGTACACTTTTGGAGCCAAACACAGCTTCAGAACTTTGTGAAAATGGTCGTTTTCATTCGTGTTTACCCTTCGCTCTGAACATGTGTTCGGAATTTCTGTTCTAAAAATAAATCTGTCACTTTAAACATACATCGCGACAGTATCGTCTCTGAGTGCCGTTACTTATGGCATGGTATTCAGCGTCATATTTTTTTCCGATTCAGGCATGGCCTAAGCAAACAAGGCCAAAAATGAACGTCACATAACGTCATATATTATGGGGGTTCTATTTTTGTCACGAACTAAAAATAGATCTAACTAGCGTTCGAAACCTAGTTAGGGAATCCCTCTCAAACTCGTTTACCTGTCATCATAATTGTTCGCATTTTTGCATAAAATGCATTCATTTTTATTGTTTTAAAGAAAAATACCGGCTATATGTATTTTATTTTTGGAAGCATTTTTTCCAGAGAGCTCAATAATGCACCTTTAAGTCCTTTAATATTTTTTGACTCTACATTTCAAGAGAATTGTTTGCTTACCAGACAAATCACATAAAATATTAACCCATTTAGTACCTGAAACCTCAAAACGCGTACCCTGGCAAACAGTGCAGGCCCAGATCAGACGCCGCAGAATGCGGCGTCTGATCAGGGCCTCCACTGTTTGCTAAAAGTTTAGTCATTTTCCAAATAAATTTTGATGAAAACACAACCTGACATCCCTAAATTTTGAAATGAACTCCTGCTATATATAAGGAGGAGGATTCCATTTGGTACAAAAAGGCCCTACCTTATCATTTTAGCTGAAAAATTGGAAGAAGTACCCTATTTATTGTATGTATTCGGACAGACAGGTCTGAGCAAACAGTGTTAACCCAGATGAGACGCTGTGTTCTGCTCAGGGTAAATATAGTGCTATGAAAATGCTGTCAAAGACATGATTAGTGCCCTAGATTCATGCAAATTTTTCAGAGAAAATTAGGCTTGACATTTCAGGGTTTTTTTTTTTTTTTTATGACAAATTGATGTGAACCCGTATTCACCTTATTTGCATTATCTGCTGGTTCCTAGTCTGAGGGTTATCAGTTTTGGAAAAACAGGTAACCAGACCCCCCTGACCTTGAAAGGTCAGGGGGGTCTGGTTACCTGTTTTTCCAATATTGGCAATGTGCAAGCTGGGAGCCAGCAAATAATGCAAATATGCTGAATTTCCTCAATAGCACTGGAGAAAAGGACTGAAAATGCAGTCTAGGACATGATTGGCATCTAATCTCAATGAGCTTTCTGTTTGAACAGCACTATCAGAGATCTCCTGGTCAGACATGACAGTTTGAGTGATAATCAATTATAAGAAGCTGTTGATCTCTTGTTTAATGACTAATTGGTGCTTTATTGGGCGTATCACATCTGTTTAATGTTTACAAGGCAAAGGACAAGGCAGCAGGCCAGTTAAGAATTAATGAGAAACCACAGTCAGTTGTGATTAGGAACCACAGTCAGTTGTTATCTTTCCTTTGTATTTTAACCCTTATCCTGCTGCATAAATTAATTTAGCCACACCCATTTACATTTCAACCAATCAACATTTTGCTAAAGTAGTTGTTGTCGGGAACAGCAGGATGATTTTTTAAGGGTTATAAAGGTACAGCATTCTAAATTCTGAATTACTTCCCATTGTTTGTTCACCCTTATCTTATTTCGCCACACCCATTTCTGAGTACCAACCTGTCAAATTACTTGATATAATGTACTTTTTCAATTCATAAACAGCGTGACAACAGTGTAGACCCTGATCAGATGGCTTCTTCAGAAGCCATCTGATCTGGATCTACACTGTTGGCAAAGGTAGAGACGTTGTCATTAATTCTCAGTAGGATGAGTTAACCTTTCAACTGCTACATGATTCCATAGACGTGATCAGAGACTAAGTCTCTGTATTTTAGTGAGACTTTTAACTGCTACATGATTCCATAGACGTGATCAGAGACTAAGTCTCTGTATTTTTAGTGAGACTTTTAACTGCTACATGATTCCATAGACGTGATCAGAGACTAAGTCTCTGTATTTTAGTGAGACTTTTAACTGCTACATGATTCCATAGACGTGATCAGAGACTAAGTCTCTGTATTTTAAGTGAGACTTTCAACTGCTACATGATTCCATAGACGTGATCAGAGACTAAGTCTCTGTATTTTAAGTGAGACTTTTAACTGCTACATGATTCCATAGATGTGATCAGAGACTAAGTCTCTGTATTTTTAGTGAGACTTTCAACTGCTACATGATTCCATAGACCTGATCAGAGACTAAGTCTCTGTATTTTAAGTGAGACTTTTAACTGCTACATGATTCCATAGACGTGATCAGAGACTAAGTCTCTGTATTTTTAGTGAGACTTTCAACTGCTACATAATTCCATAGACGTGATCAGAGACTAAGTCTCTGTATTTTAAATGAGACTTTTAACTGCTACATGATTCCATAGACGTGATCAGAGACTAAGTCTCTGTATTTTTAGTGAGACTTTCAACTGCTACATGATTCCATAGACGTGATCAGAGACTAAGTCTCTGTATTTTTAGTGAGACTTTTAACTGCTACATGATTCCATAGACGTGATCAGAGACTAAGTCTCTGTATTTTAAGTGAGACTTTTAACTGCTACATGATTCCATAGACATGATCAGAGACTAAGTCTCGGTATTTTAAGTGAGACTTTTAACTGCTACATGATTCCATAGACGTGATCAGACTAAGTCTCTGTATTTTAAGTGAGACTTTTAACTGCTACATGATTCCATAGACGTGATCAGAGACTAAGTCTCGGTATTTTAAGTGAGACTTTTAACTGCTACATGATTCCATAGACGTGATCAGAGACTAAGTCTCTGTATTTTTAGTGAGACATTCAACTGCTACATATGATTCCATAGACGTGATCAGAGACTAAGTCTCTGTATTTTTAGTGAGACTCACTAATTTTTGGCTCCAAAACTCCTGTCTTACTAATTTTTCCAGAATTTTCCCAGTAATATATTCAATATATAATAACGGAGATTTTCCAGAAGCTCACTAATATTTATTTTCAAATTTTGTTTGTTTGTTTGTATTTGTGTTTTACGGCCCAGTCAACGCTATTCATGTCATTTTTGAGCCGGTCAGTTTACCTATCCACACTTTTCCTGGGCAGGCTCTTGAATCAGCGAAAGGGAGAGAATGACCGTAGAAAAGATTTCATAATCAATCTCCGAGAAAAATTGTTTCCGACCCCGGCAGGCATTGAACCCGCGTTCTCCTGATCACCAGTCAGACGCACATCTGACTGAGCTACCGAGGTCGGCATATTTATTTTCAATAGGTAACATGCCTGTTATAAATACAGACCTACATAATGCCCACAACATTTAGATTCATTGACAATTAAAGAGTATTTTTTTTCTTATTTCTTCATAAAAACATGTTGTGCACAGATGGGTACTTGTTAGAATTGTCTCATTGAGGACCCACAACAATGGTTTCTAAGAAGAATTAGGAAAATTATCACCTTTAATTATTATTCTCCGTTTCTTACCCTATGCAGCTGTGATAATATAAATGACTTGCATTCAAAATAAACAAAACCCAGCCTCAGCTACTATAAATTTTTAATGAATTATCTCAAAATTTTCTCACAAATTCTTTGTATAGTTCTCACCTCCTTACTGTCAAAATTCTGACTGACACCTCTGTGATAACATGAACTGACACAATGTTGAAACTAGACTCCCAGAAAAGGCAGAATGTAAAACATGGAATGGTATGACATGCACCATCAGAATTAAGTAGTGTCCCCATTCTTTTCTTAGGAAGAAGCCCTTGAATACCATCCTTCACTCAATGTGGCATCTGATCAGGGTCTACATTGTTAGGTTAAAAGTCTAAGTTCCTGCTCTGGACCATTTTCCCAGGCTACGGACTCGTACACTCAGAGAAAATTGGCTCACCAGTGCTTTGATTCTCAGAGCCATAATTTATTTAAAGTTTAGCCATATATACCTTACAACCCATTTAACGGAGTGCAAACTGCAGCATCTAATTGTGGTCTACAGTACAGGAAATTTCATAAAACTTACAACAAATAAAACAAGCCTGACACCCCTGAAATTAGAAATGGACTAGTCCAAGACTTCAATTAACCTTTTTGTACCAAATGGAATCTTCCTTCTTATATACCACTGGCATACATTTCAAAATTAAGGGTATCATGTTGTGTTTTCTTCAAAATTTATTTGGAAAATGGCTTCACTTTTTACAAACAGTGTTGACTCTGATCAGGCACCACAATTTGAATATAAATAGGGTTTAAATGAAGTATACTACTGTGCCAGAGAAAATCTTGTTTTACAAACTTCTAAACCTGTAGAAACATTATAGCTCCAGAATTATACTAATGATGTTGACATAAAAAACAACAAAAATAATATTGTTTGAGAATGCTCAATGCCATAACCCATATACAAATTAACCCTTGTCCTGCTGATCCCGGATATGTCTTATCTTTCAAACAATGAAGATCCAGATCAGATGGCTTCTGAAGAAGCCATCTGATCAGGATCTACATTGTTTGTCATTCAGTTTATGAATTTGTTGCAATAATTTGCATCAAGTAATCTGATTGGCTGATAATCGGTAGTGGTATGGCATATATGAATATTCAGCAGGACAAGGGTTAAGAAGCTCATTTAGATAATGTCTTCTTTATCTGGAGGTAATGATAACATTTTTTTAGTTACTGGGTATAATCTGATGAAGAATCAATGGGTTGACAAACTCAAAACCATATGGGCCCCGTCAAACGATTTTGGTACTTATCGCCTATGCGAGCAGCGATGGTTCAGGCGAGCCTGCGCATCTGCGCAGTCTCGCCAGAACCTTTGCTGCTCGCTTATACAAGCAAGGAATCAAGAGGAACCTTCAGACAGAAAGCCATATCACTGGCCCCTCTGAATGGCTGGGCATGCGCAGTTAAAATTTGTCATGACGGAATGCTCGAAGACACAAATTTGCTTGGCGGGGCTCATATCATCCATGAAATATTGACACTTTCAGCCCTTTGGTAAGAGCAGAGAACTCTATACAGTGCTACTCCACCATAAAAGATACTCCTGGTAATTATCCTGTACATCTGAGAATCTACTCAGTGTGCATGGAGTCTGAGTTTTCCATGAAAATCCTCTTTTCAATATCAGTTCAAATCTTAACTCTATCGTTAAGTTTCAATTTCAGATTCTCTGGGTTGTAAGGGTTATATAGACGGACTGTGAAGCATAAAGATAAAAAGAAAAAAAATGAACTAATTTTTTCACCAAACTTTCTCAATAAATCTTAAACCCATGACTTCATGACATTCTTTGTGACACATTTATAATAATAACTCTAGTTACATACTTTTACTGCCTGAATTAAGACATCAAGTTTATAATGAACCCCTGGAACCCATTTATATTTTTTATAAAATTGAATCGGATGAAGGCTTGGCTTGATCTTGAGTTTAACCCATTGCATGTGGGGGAAACCCCTAAAGGGGTACCTTGTTAAACAGTGCAGGCCAAGATCAGACGCCGCAGAATGCCGTGTCACGCCGCAGAATGCCGTGTCTGATCAGGGCCTGCACAGTAAAATTAGAATAAAAACAAAAAATAGGCCTGACACCCCTAAAACAACAAATGGACTTGTCCCAAATAATAGCAATGGAAACCCCTTAAACAACAAATGGACTTGTCCAACATATAGCAATGGAAGAGTCTACTAGTAGACAATGGGTTAAATGACACAGTCAACACTATATACATGTATGTGTATTTTAATAATAAAATGTCAATTTACCTTACCACACAAAGCCTCGCCCATCGGTGCTTGCTGCATGATGCTTTCACGCAGAGCTGAAACCGGCCGCACACGAGTACTGACAAACCGCTTTGAGGATCTAAGCCTGCCCAGGCAAAGTGGCGAGTCGGACTGTTCATGCTTATAAACCCTATTGGTTTCATTGGGTGACAGGGCTTGAGATGTCATTTCATCTCAGTGTCGCGTAAAAGTCCCACAAAATTGGAAGCATTACGTCTCTAGAATGACCTATACAGTGTTGACAGGGATGTTAAACTTCAAATCAAACAAACAAACAAACAAAATTCTTAATACATGTAATAGTGCTCTGAGTGGTGGGTGGCCATTCCATTCTAACCTTTCCCATATAAAAACCTATTCCAGGTTTTGAATTATGCCTTTGGCAGTGACATATTTTCTCAATCATACTCTGAGACAGTATAGTGCCTACTTGGCCTCTTCAGAATGCTATTTATTCATGGTACTCATGGCATTCCTGAGTGTGAATTTGCTGAGATAACATAAAATTTATGCCAAGATAACCCTTGTCATGCTGAATATTCATATATGCCACACCCACTACCGATTATCAACCAATCAGATTACTGGATGCAAATTATTGCAACAAATTCACAATCTGAATGGCAAACAATGTAGATCCTGATCAGATGGCTTCGTCAGAAGCCATCTGATCTGGATCTTCATTGTTTGGAAAATAAGCATATCCAGGCTCAGCAGGACAAGGGATAAATGTCATGATTTCAGTGGACAATTTCAGTGGACTATAGATGCAAATCAGATGACTTATGAAGAAACAATCTGATCAGGATCTACACTGTCATGCAGCTTGTGAACTGAATGAATATATATTGTATCATGCAATTTGATTGGTGGCAGCCGCTGAGTGAGGCAAAGGAGACGTGTATCTTGTGTCACTGGGGTGTCCAGCAAATATTGGGCCTGCTGTCCTTGCAGCAATAAGAATAGAGGTGGGGGTGTGGCATTATAAGAATCTTATATGGGTGTGAGGGGTGGATTGAAAAATCCGTCCCGAGGGACACTGTCCGGCATCTAGAGGCTTGCCGAGTGATGCCAGACAGTGATCCCGAGTGACGGATTTTTCTATCCACCCCTCACACCCATATTGGATTCTTTTTCTTGCATACCTTCCATTTCTATTGCGAATTTTTAATGCTGCTGTCACTTCGGTTACCGACGTCCGCCATTTTGTGATGACACAAGAGGAATGTTTAGTGACGTCACGCATGACGACGACGCGCATGAGGTTGTAATCAACCAGTGCATTTATCAAACACGCGATTAAATTCGATTTGGGGTCGAACACCTGGGTCAGAACATAAATTCCTATCCCAGGGTAAAATGACGGATTTCCTTGTCTGGTGTGCAAGAATGTTTTATCTCCTGCAATTTTTACACTTCCATTCATTGTTGTCTTTCTCCCCTGTCCCTCACTTTCATCTCCTCTACTATCTCTTCTATCGTCTTTTCTCCCTTTCTGTGGGAGATGACAGTCACAACACAAAGGCTGACATGTTCTTAACACTTCTCTTGCTGAATATTCAGTTTAGCCACACCCATTTCTGACTCTGAACCAATCAGATTACTTGATGTAGTTTATTCCTACAAATTCATAAATTGGATGTGAAACAGTGTAGATACTGATCAGATGGCTTCTGAAGAAGCCATCTGATCTGGATCTACACTGTTTCCAAAGAAAAGGGTTGGCGTGAACAGCAGGATAAAAGTTAAACCAAAAACAATCAATCAATATACTCTTTACATTTTTGGAATCCTGTTGTTTAGAATGTGTATATTTGTTTTTGTTTGATTTAAGATTGAACGTCCCCATCAACACTGTATAGGTCATTTTGGAGACGTTGCTTCCAATTTTGTGGGACTTTTACCCGACACTGAGATGAAATGACATCTTAAGCCCTGTCGCCCAATGAAACCAATACGGTTTATAAGCATGGACGGTCCGACTCGCACCGCTTTGCCTCAGGGTAGGCTTAGATCCTCTAAGCGGTTTACCAGTACTCCTGTGTGGGTCGGTTTCAGCTCAGCAAGGAAGCATCATGCAGCCTATCTAGTATCTATTTCTTCAAGCCCCAATGGGCAGGGCCTAGTTGGAATCCACTTGTTAAAATGTGTTAAATCAAAGTGTTCAACCAAAAATTGTGTGATAATGAACAGCATTATGCAAAGGGTTATATATACATGTATTTCTATTCTTGGGAATTTCCTCCTTTTCCAGAGTCAGAATCTTATTTTGGCAGGAAAATCTGGAAATCAATATACCGCTTTATAATCGGACAATAGAATCTGAGGATGGTAACTAATCTCACTATGACACAGACAAACTTTGTACAGTATAATATGCATTATAGATCCATATGTAGCTTGTTCGTAACAAGGATAATTATGGTGCAATTATCCTCGCATGTATTTCTTGTTAGAGATGTATTAACCCATAAAATGCCAATCACGACAATTGTCGTCTGCTTTGCCATCTGCTGGTTACCTAAAAAGTATTTTTTTTTTTTGCAAACAGTGTGGACCCAGATCAGACTGCTCCTACAGGAGCAGTCTGATCTGGGCCCACACTGTTTGCCTGTATGCAAGAATACTTTTAAAAAGTTTGCTAAAAAATTTCAGCAGACGGCATAAGCAGACGACATTTTCAGATGTAGTTTTTCTGGGCATCTTAAGGGGTTGAGTTGTGCACTGTGTAGTTGTTATTCTTGCCTTGCTGGAAAAACAACCCTTATCCTGCTGAATAAATTAATTTAGCCACACCCATTTCTGATTATCAACCCCAAAAGATGACAGTAAACCCTGTCATATATATATATATATATGGGCCACCTCCATCAAGCAAACAAGCAACCTGTATAACGTGGCCAATACCTTTGCAAACAGTGTAGATCCAGACCTGCAGATGGCTTCTGTTCATGCAGTTTGTGAGATTAACAAATACAATGACTTTTAAAGTAAACTGCAGACAACAAAGCAGATGGGGCCCCTGCCCATAGGGGCTTAAAGAAATATATGGGCTGCATGATGCTTCCACGCAGAGCTGAAACCGCCCCGCACACGAGTACTGGTAAACCGCTTAGAGGCTCTAAGACTGCCCAGGCAAAGCGGTGCGAGTGGGCCTGTCCATGCTTATAAACCCTATTGGTTTCATTGGGCGGCAGGGCTTGAGAGATGTCATTTCATCTCAATGTTGGGTAAATAAGTCCCACAAAATTGGAAGCAACATCTCCAAAATTACCTTTGGGACGTTAAACCTCAATCAAACAAACAAACAAAACAAAGCAGATGACAATAATAATATTGTTGTGATTGGCATTTTATGGGTTAAAAATTCCTCAACTTAGCCTTATTTTTTCTAAAAAAAAAATAATCTGGGAGTCATGATTATAATAAGATTATAGCACTACTGATCAAGAGTTAACCCTTGTCCTGCTGAATATTCATATATGCCACACCCACTACCGATTATCAACCAATCTTCTTCAGAAGCCATCTGATCTGGATCTACATTGTTTTAAAGATAAGGCATATCTGGGCTCAGAAGGACAATGGTAAACACTGCATCTGAAAATGATGTCTGTTTATAATATTATGTCCTTTCTGCAGTTATATTAAACCCCTGTCACACCAGGGCTGCGTTCTCACGGCGTCCAAGAAAAATGCAGAACGCCGAGGCGCGCGCAGTACGATCGCAAACATCGCCGTAGCAAGGCAGTGGCGTCGCCAGTAGACGCGTTGGGATCGCATAGAACGCCAAGCGACGGCGCGCATTTTGAGCATGCTCAAAACAAACGCCGTCGCTCGGCGTTCTGATCAGAGCGCAGTGAGGTCGCCGTAAGGTTGCCATAGCAGCGCAGTAAGGTCTCCTACAACGCTACAGGAGCTCGGCAGGGGCGCACAGAGGTCTCCTACAACGCCATATAAGCTCCGCTTGTATAATTGATTAAATGATTGATTGATTTGATATTTAACGTCCCAGTCAACACTGTATAGGTCATTTTGGAGACGTTGCTTCCAATTTTGTGGGACTTTTACCCGATTTTGAGATGAAATGACATCTCAAGCCTTGTCGCCCAATGAAACCAATAGAGTTTACACGTATAAGCATGTTTACATCAATACAGTTTACACGTATCTCGCACCGCTTTGCCTGGGCAGGCTTAGATCCTCTAAGCGTTTTACCAGTACTCGTGTGAGGTCGGTTTCAGCTCTGCGTGGAAGCATCATGCAGCCCATCTATTTCTTCCAGTCCCGATGGGAGGGGGCCGCCCACTTGTATAAACAGTGGCTAGAGTAGAGTTTGATTGTGTACTGTCCCGAAAAACCTACTTCTGAGGTAACTCATTCCGTGTAAGGTAATGGCGGTGGACTTGCTCCTGCTTGCGGTGATTGCGGTGGACTTGCTTCCGACGGCACAGGAGTACTGGTAAACCGCTTAGGGGATCTAAGCTTGCCCAGGCAAAGGGGCGCGAGTGCCTATTTAATCCTATTAGTTTCATTGGGTGACAGAGATTTAGATGTCATTTCATCTCAATGTCGGGTAAAAGTCCCACAAAATTAGAAGCAACGTCTCCAAAATGACCTATAATGTGACTAAATGTGTTGATGGGACGTTAAACCTCAAATCAAACAAAACTGTTCGACTGATGAAGATGTCTGTTTACACTTTGAGAACGTCTTCAACATGTGAGCGCCGTAAAAGCGCAGTGCAGGCATTGAGAGCGCCGTAAAAGCGCAGTGCACGCATTGTGAGCGCCGTAAAAGCGCAGAGGAAGTGCCGTGTGAGCGCATACAATCGCCATCAAGAACGCCGCAGGATCGCGGTAGTTCGCCACGTAAGCTCCGTAGCAACGTCTGGGTCGCTGTAGGGACGCCATGACAGGTCAATGTTCACAAAACTATCCCATATTTCTTGCGATCTCGCGGCGTTCTGGAAAATTAAACAACGCCGTCCCATCACAGTGAAAACGCGGCATAGTGTGACAGGGGCTTTATGCCATCAAACATATTTTTGCATACTTTTTTTTGCATACTTTTTGGTTTGGTCGCCATGAGGCGGGCAAACCGGGTCTAATGACCAGATTGTAACTGTTCCATGGAGGGGCACGTGACGCCATCAACCAATCAGCTTTAACGATGATGTAATACTATACTGCAATATATTAGGCCAAAACAAACTATATGTGTGGTTCCTATTACATGGTTTTCAAAAATAGGGTAGGTAGGTAGGAAAATTATTTTATTTTTTATTTTTTTTTTTTTTTCTCACCTTCTATACTATGCTACACACTGCACTTATTTTTGTTATATTGTTTTGCTTCTGTTGTATAATTGTACTTGAAAACATTGTAAACAAATAAAAGTATAATAAATATTGCTTAGTTTTCATCCATATTGTCCTAATTGTTACAAAAATAAGGGTTTTCTTCAGTCAGAACAAAGTATTTTGATTGGACATCCTGTGTATGTGTTCGCCTTTTACAAAAGGTCAGCCTTTGGGACTTGCTGTTCTAGTGAAGGTTGCTTTATCTTGAATAGTGTTGTAACTGTTATTGTACCATATATACATTGAAGATAAATGTAAAAGTTCAAAAGATCAAGATGAAATGACAGAGTAAACGGATATCAGAAAGTTTCTTATAACGGCTTAATGCTGCAAATTAAACACCCACCAATTAGCACCAGCAGAAACTATTTTATTTATAGTCTTTTCAAATCGTAGTCCTTGTTCCATTTGTATCTGTCTTACTTGGTCCTAAAGCTGAACATGATAGATAGATAGATAGATAGATAGATAGATAGATAGATAGATAGATAGAGAGAGAGAGAGAGAGAGAGAGAGAGAGAGAGAGAGAGAGAGATATATATATATATAGAGAGAGAGAGAGATAGATAGATAGATAGATCTCACAATGATTCTGAAAACAGGAGTCCAAAATCCTTCATTTTGAAAAGTTAAGTTCCTGATCTTGACATAAACATTTCTACACATGTGTACACTACATCATAGTTGCATGTTTCCCTAACTGCCTCTTTCATGACTCTAATCCAAACTTGTACAGTGTGGAAACACAATAGAACCATGCCATTGAGGTGGTTGTAATAAGAAACCACAACGTACATGTATGTTCTGGAGCTGAGATTGGGAAAAATATATCCCCAGTTAAGTCTGCTTTCCCCTTTAACTAGGGGCATGCAAGGGTGAGCAGGGATAAATAAGTTCTGAATAGTTAGATCCTCCGGAAGCAAAGAATACACCAAATAAACGAAAATAGCAGACTCGGTTTTATTGAGTCTGTTCATCTCAATGTCGGGTAAAAGTCCTACAACATTGGAAGCAATGTCTCCAAAATGACCTTTACAGTGTTGACGGGAACGTTAAACCTCAAATCAAATGACCAAAATATAACAACGTCATGCCTGTTTAAAGAATGGAGAAAATGGATATTTTAGACACTTTTTTAGCAATAGTTTGTTGCCTGTTTGATGGTTTACCGCTAATCCCGCTGTTTATTGTTCCAAATTATCTCACTTTAAGATTTGATGACCAGTGTACATGTAAGTGATACCAATTAAACGATTAGGTGTGAAAATTTACCTGACCAGTGTTATCATGTGCATATGCGGCCAGTCTGATCGGCGAGTGTCTAAACTTTCCGAGAAATGAAACCTTGTGAACAATAAACTCAGATCAGACTGTGCAGAACTTCAAGCTGATCTGAGTCTTTTCTGTGTGCGCATACGCATTCAGTGCATTTCGCGGAAAGCATTTCTGATGTCACCACCATATGACACCCTAGCTCATTAACTACCGTCTTTATCGGACATATATTACAACAGGTTAAACTGCTTCCTGCACTCACGAAAAAAAATCTTTTAACGTAAGATCAGCCTGCACATCGAGCTTTTCGTTTGCTGCTCTCTGCATATCGCAGAAGCCATACTACAACAGGTTTGAACAAAGAGCAAAGACTGATAAGATTGCGCAGGCTGATCTGTGACTTCACCTGTCGCACAGTTTACTGTCATGTTTTCCAAAAATTGGATGCGAAGACCGTGTGTGCAAACTATCGATGACGTGTTATTGAAAAACGTGGGAAAAATTCAGACTGCAACAAATGCACGTTCAAAATGACGGCGGGAAATTAAGCACGGCATGACAAAAACTATATATGTGTGACCAGCGAAGACTACGATCAGCCTGCGCATCTGTGGAGGCGTAGCTTTCTGTTCATGGAGAACGTGAAAATACTTGAGAGATTTACACAAGCCGTCTGCATTATTTATGTTTGTTGAAGCGTGCACACTTGTCTGATTATCGCTACAGGTGGTAAAACATAATTTGGATAATTTTTATTGTCACAAAAGTAATCTGATTATTGCGAGGGATCATACCGTCACGGAATGCATACCGCAATAAATGTGCGCAATTGTCCTTTTTTATGCGTCCGAGACATGGGTTTATGCATCTTGCGCTTCCGAAAACAAATTGCATTCAAAATTTGTGGGTTCCGACCGCTTCCTAATTTTGCCTCTCTTACCGGTCCATGGAAAATACCTGTTGATCACAGGAGACAACAGACGTTTTACCCTCTGGTAGTAGTTTTTTTCTTATTTATTTTGTTTCCGGTGGTGGTTCTATTGGCTTGCATGAACGGTCTTGAATGTGCTAAGTACTGGAGATTTTGGATTATAATTATGGGTTACTTCAAAGCGTCGGCTTCTTCAGAAGTAGCCACGTGCCATATCCCTGACCCATTTGAACTGTAACTGGCTAATTGTTATTGATTAGCACGGGCCATGCACTTACCGTTAACTGGCAGCTCGCGGCAATTGATAAAAAAAAAGCTTTTAAATAGCGATGCTTACGATATGCATTGTTTTTCTAGGCTCACAGTTATTTAGAGACAAACACGGATGTTTTTGATGTTTTTTTGTTGTTTTTTTTTGGCAGACGCACACCATTTTCATGCGTTAATACGACCAGATTGTCCTTTAATGAAAGCGCTTTTTAATGAATATGTACTAAAATACTTTAACCATGAAAAATTCAAAGACCGTTTTTGCACATAAAATGTTTGGAATATTCATGACAGAAAAATAATTAGGGTCGGCGGGAAAAAGCTAGGCACGGTCGGGTAACCGGAACCACACATATATTTTGTTTTGGCCTTACAGGAAACAGCCTGTCTGAATAGCGAAACAGACCGAAAAGCAAGCGTTTCAACTCCAACAATAAATATCTTAAGGGAAATTGATACACCTGGCAGATGTGGCAGTTAGTCTACCATTTTTACCGTATTTCGAAACACACCTATACAAATACATTGTCATTTTTTGGCCAAAGAAAAAGAAATTTTAAAAAGAAAAATATGGAATATTTGCCTTTTTTGCTCAGAACATTGATTGCGGGGAGTCGACAGAAACGCCTCAACGAGGCGATTCTATCGAGTACCCACAATCTGGTGTCTCAAAGCATGAATACGGAAATTTATGTATACCCCTTCAAACCCGTGCTTTACTGTATGAAAGTGAAGATTATGTTTTCTTGTCCTTTGGGTTCATTGATTCCAATGTGGAATTTAGAAAATATCTGAGGGTCACTGATGAGGCCTAATTGGCCAAAACTTAGTCTGGCCCAGAAAACATGTACATTCCATACAGGGCTCTAGAAATTTTGAAATCCCAATCGGTCCAGAAGGTGACCAAAAATTACGGAAATTGCCGATCGGTTTCGGTAATTTCCGTAAACGCCATTGGCGATTTGCGATTTTAAAATGTGTTATTAGCGCAAAGAATGACATACCGATGTTCCTCTTACACTTGTAAACGGATATGAGCACCAGTATCTCGATTATAAACAGCAATTATTGCTCACATCGTTAATATTTCATCTACTTTCATTTTCTACGCCAGATTTGTTCTACTTTCATTTTCCCAATATCCGGGTCACTCCGAACCTGAAGACTACTAAAGGGAAACAACCTACATGGGGCAGTCAGAGACCAGTTCGATGGTCACTATATTTTTTTCCCTTTTTAAAACCTTTAAAATATTTCTCTTATTTCACACATTTTATTTTGCCCAAATTGCTTTGTTTACAAATGGCGACCGATATGGCAGCCACGTGGTCGGAAAATGACGTCATACGGTTTCCGTTTACACAATACACATTAATGCAGTCAAGGACGTAACACACATACACCTGTTTTATGTCATTTATTTTAATAGAGCGTATTTCTAAAAAAAAAAAGGTTTTGAACGGGTTAAAAAATCGAAAAAACATTTCTTTACTCTCAAACCAATACATGGCCGAACGAGAGTCATTGAAAATCTTACATGGCCGAACCAAGTTTTAAAGAATATAAATACATATTTTACGATTACACCAGCCTGAAATAAACAAATTATGTTTGATTGCCATTAGATCAAACACGATCAAGGCTTCTTAGATATCACAATCACGCACCGCTTAGTCACGTTTTGGCTGACTGTCCCGCGAGAGTCTGCGATACCTGGCGAGATCTCGAAAACGTGTTAACTTTCACACTCAAATTCATCCCCGAGAGAGATAATTGGATTATATTACTGGCACAATAAACAGTTTGACACCTAACCAGGTATAATTTCTCTGTTTTTTCACTTCGATTTTAGCTTATTGGGGTTTTTTTTCGGACCGATTTTTCAGCAAAATCGGTTTTCATTTTCAAAAAACGGTCTGGACCGGTAAAAAATCGGACTTCTAGAGCCCTGATTCCATATTTTTTCAGTTCTGTGGTGTATTCCCTGCTTCCAAAGGATAGCCCTTTTATAGAACACATATTTCACTTCACTTCAACTGGTGTATGGGAATGTGTGGCGGCGGTTAAACGTCTCCCTGTCCTACATCATAGTGTAGATTATATTTTCTTGTCCTTTGGGATCATTGATTCCATTGTGGAATTTTGATAATATCTGAGGGTCACTGATGAGGCCTAATTAGCCGAAACTAGCTAGTCTGGCCCAGACCAGTCTGTGCACACCATATTTTTCAGTTCTGTGGTGTATTCCTTGCTTCCAAAGGATAACCTTTTTATAGAACATATTAAAGGGGATCACTTTAAGGACCTTATGGTTGCTACTCTGTTGGCTCTGTCCAACTGAAAAAGGGGTCTACTCTAAAAGGGGAACAATTTGCTCCTCAAGGGGTCTACTCTAAAAGGGAACATTTTGCTCCCTTTGTATACGCCTTAGACATAGCCAAAGAGAAACAACTTTTGCAGGAGTAGCCCCACCCCCATAAGGCGTATCTATTTCCCATATGGGGAACTTATAACAGCTGCAGTCATTTTCGCAAATTTTAACGTCTTGCAATGCCATTATGGAGTAAGTCCATGGGGCCATGGAAACGAAAAACAACAGAACATAACTACTACTACTCACAAAGTGTGGCTGGCTGCGGTAGCTCAGTCGGATGCAGTCTGACTGGTGATAAGGAAGACTCGGGTTCGATACCTACCGGGGTCGGCAACATTCTTTCGTAGAAATTGATTATGAAATCTTTTCTATGGTCATACTCTCCCTTCCGCTGATTCAGGAAGGGCAGGGGTCAGTTTTGGGCGACAGAATGTGCACTGAACTGGTAAACCGCTTACGGATAAGCCTGCTCAGGAAAAGCGTGGATAGGTACACTGACAGGCCCAAACATGACCCAAATCAGTGTTGACTGGGCCGTTAAATACAAATAAAAAAACTTGCAAAGTTTACTTCACACAGATAGGAACAGATTTATATATTCTGAACATGCTTCGGTACGCTGATAGCTCTAACTAGAGAAAGCGACAAGTGGGTCACGTATACCCCCCCCACCCCCAGCGCCATACTCTGATATAGCTTTCAAGCTTGTATGTAATATGAATGAAGATGTCAAGAAGCTATAAGAATCTATAAATGTGCTTGTAAAAGCTAAACTAAACATAAAATTTCTAAATGGACCAAGGGAGTGAGGGCATCAAAGTTACTGAAGGTATGGGGGTATCAATGTTACTGAAGCAGCAGGGTGGGTTATGCATCAATGAAATCTTTGGACTGGTATGCAACATCGATGCAAGTATGAATTGAATTTGTCTTAGAGTTTAGAACATACAGGCATCTATAAACTTTGTCATAAAACTTTAACCAAATGTAAAATTTCTAAGTCCATGACCTTGAGGTCCAGGTTGCGCTGGGTGGGGGAAGGGACATACATCACAAAATGTTGGGACTGGTGCATTGATGCAAGTATCAACTGAATCTGTCTTAGAGTTTAGAACATAATAGGCATCTATAAACTTTGTCATAAAACTTTAACCAAATGTAAAATTTCAAAGTCTGTGTCCTTGACCTCAAGGTCACTGTGAGGGGTGGGTCATGCATCCATGAAATCTTAAGACCAGTATGTAACTTCAGTGTAAGTATCAACTAAATCTATCAAAGGGTTCAGAAGATACAATCTCTCAGAAAATTTGACGCAAAACTTTAACCAAATGTAAAATTTCTAAGTCTGTGACCTTGACATCAAGGTAACTGTGGGGGTGGGACATGCATCAATGAAATCTTTAGACCAGTATGTAACTTCAGTGTAAGTATCAACTAAATCTATCAAAGGGTTCAGAAGATACAATCTCCTAGAAACTTTGACACAAAACTTTAACCAAAATGTTAACGGACGGACGAAAACTATATACCCCCATAGTATACTTCATATACCGGGGGTATAATAATACGTATATGTAAATGTTGGAAAGACAGAGAACGTTGTTTTTCCTCATTTAAAAAGATCGCTGGGTGTAACTGGCCTCCGTGGCCTAGTGGAAAAGAGTGCTGACTTTTAATCATTAGGTCTCTCAACATTGTAGGTTTGAGCATGGCTCAGGTCACATAATGCGAAGGTCAGGAGGTTTTTCATCGGGTACCACAGTTTTCGCTCACCTCTGATTAACGATCAGCTTGATGTGAGTGAAATAATCTTGAAAGAATAGTAAAACCAAATACTAGAATACTGTCGATGGCGCGCCATCGCAAATCCCCACGTTTTCTACAGAGGGGCCAAGTACCGAAAACCCCTCACCCTGGGCCCTAATTTGACTCCATGGTCAAAATATTACCTGTATTATATTCTACTAATCATGCCCTTCAATTTCATATGCCACATGACTATGTTCCAAAAAACTTAAATTTTGACCCTTTGACCCCTCTCCCAGGGCCCCAATCTGACCCCAGGGTCAAAATTTTACTTGTAGTTTATTCTACCCATTATCCCCTTCGCATAGATATGCAACATGACTATGTTCTGAAAATCTTTAATTTTGACCCTCGACCCCCCCAAGTCCGACCCCCAGGGCGTGACCTAGGGGTCACAGAGTTCTCGGAAACGCCGAATCCGGCGTATTTTTACGCCTGTTTTTGCTTTTGTACGCGTAAAATTTCCTGTCGTGGATTCTTAATTACGCCATTTTTTTTTTTCGCCTGACGCGTCCGTAATCCAATGTAAAAATGACCTCAAAAGATGACAGCGGGTGTCCAATTGATCTCCAAATTTAGCTACCGCTTTCGGATCAAAAGTTTACCGTTAATCGTCGCCGCCAGGCTTGTTCGAGCATTACCTGGCGAGGACAGTCGTCTGTATTACTCTCTCGGCCAATCAGAGCGTCACGGCTAGAAGATTGGCAGGTCATTGATGCAGCAATCTCATGGCTGATTAAATTAATTGACTGTTTTGTTTCCGGATACTTGAATACACAGTTGGATTATCGGTAATTTGATTGTTGAAAAAATGTCAGAGGCATAATTAAAGGATGCGATAGTCTAGTGTATAAATCGTCTTTATCACGATTAAAGAAAATTATGACTCGAGTTTGTCGCATTATCAAGTTACCTTGATTAGGCCTATTTGAATGAAAGAAATTAATTATCAAGTGTTGAACTGCCTGCTAATAGTGGGGGTCCGGAACAGACACCTGTGGCATCTGATCTGGGCCTGCTCTGTTGGGTGTTTTTTTTTAATCCCCACGTGGGGCTATTGTAATGGCCTTCGTCATACGTCCGTCCGTCTTACCGGATACCTCCTAGACAGTGATAGATAGAAACTTGAAACTTTGGGAACAGACAGATCTTTGGTCCGGGGAGTGCATGACACTTTCGGAACTTTGATCACGCCCCAAGGGGTGGGCCCAGGGGAGGGGGGGACTGGGCCTGCGGGGGGTCAAAAATTAAAAAATTTCCAGGACATGGTCGTGTAACATATCAAAAAATCCAAAAGTTTCATATGCCATTTTATGAACTAGGATGTAGTGCATGGCCTGAACGGACTTGTCCTGTTGGTGAAGCCTGATCAGAGCCTGTACTACTGTTAACTGCTCACACTAAATTTAAACCCATATCCTGATGAATAAATTAATTTACCCAGTCCACTCCTGACTTTCAAAGTCTAATGTAATTTATCCATTCAAATTCACAATCTGAGTGACAGTGTAAATCCTGATTAGATGGAAGCCATCTGATCTGGATCTCCACTGCAAGAAAAGGGTTTGTCATGTTAAGCAGAACAAGGGTTCAAGCCCCGGAGTCACACTCTACAGCCGTTTGCATTTAGCCATAATTGACACACGTTTTAGGGTCAAACTCCAACTTTTCAAAATATGACTCCAACTTTTCAGATTTGAATCCAACTTTTTCCATGGATGGATTCTTAAACTCCTGTTTTCAAAATCCTAGTGAGAACTCTGGGTCACAGCCAAAATCCCGTTCAATATGTTTTACTTTTTTCATAACTAAGTACATGTGCAAAGTTTGGCATCAAAATCTTCAAAATTGACTTTGTAATTGAATTTTATTGATATTTGACCTTTTGACCCCTCCCCAGGGCCCCTGGGGGTGGGGACAAAAAAAAAATGTGCTCTTGCGCAAGCCATTCATGTAAGCAACTCGCATACCAAATTTGGTTGAATTCCGGCTAACGGTTTAGGAGGAGATAGCCGGACAGACAGACGGACAGACAGACAGACAGACAGACGGACGGAGGCGATAACAATATCCCCACTTTTTTTTAAAAACGTGGGGATAATAAAAAGATCGCTGGGTGTGTAAAAACATTTTCATGTCTTTGCTACTAGAATTAACGTCAGTGCCAAGGTCGAACCTTCTAACTCTTCCAAATATACAAAATATATAGGGAGCGAAACAAAGTCTAACGTTGATGGGTCGTTGTTTATTGTTCTTGAGCCCAGCACAGACAGCAATAGTTTCTGTTCAAAAACTTCATGACTACTAAGTGACCTGCCATCAGTTACAGACTGAGTTGTTAAAAGACTGAGTTGTTAAAAGATTTTTGGCGCATTCGATGGGAGCTATTGTATCTGATAAGCCGAGAGTGGTGTTCTTTATTTCCACTCAATACTTGACGTTTTACTAATCAGTTTCTTTTACAATTAAATTGTGACCCAGAAAGATATACAAAAGGATTGCAAATTTCAGGTTTTTGTGGAGGTACCGCTCAAAGAAACTGCCGAGGTTTAAGATACAGTCTGATTCGCAGCACTTTGTCTGGGCAGGCTTAGATCTTCCTAGGCGGTTCAGCAATACTTCAAAGTTCAGTCGGTTCAGCTCATGTAGTCCAATTTGAATATATTGCCCCAAGGTCTGATCGGCCCCTGTCCATCGGGGATTGAAGAAATAGATTGGGTTGCATGATGCTTCCACGCAGAGCTGATACCGGCTGCACATGAGTAGTGTTAAATCGCCTAGAAGTTCTAAGCCTGCCCAGGAAAAGTGGCTCGAGTCTGACCGTTCATGCATTTCAACCATTTAGTTTCACTGGGCGACAGATTGGAAGCAATGTCTCAAAAAGACTCATACAGTGTTAACAGGGACGTTAACAACAGATGAAATAGATAACCAAGGCCCTATAGAAGGCCTGATGAAATAGGAAAAATCTTTTTATATACCGGTTTGAAAAACAACAACAACAACAAAAACAGTCATATTAAGTTATGGGGTTGGTGTCCGTCCGTCCGTTCGTAAACTTTTTTTTTGTTCCCGTATAACTCCAATTATACAGTTTTCATCCGATCAAGCCTAAAATGTGTATGTAGTAAGGCTAAGATGTGAAGATGTGTCTTAAGTTTCGAGAATTACTGTCCACCAAATATTAACAGAGTTAGGACCTTTGAAAAATTCAGTTTGCATTTTCGTTTGGTTAAGTTTTGTGCTATACATGTGTAAACCATTTGTAAGTTACATTTGGTTTATACTTGCCATGACGTTAAACAATTTACCACAGAATACTCATCACTACCAACCCCTCCTGATACCAAGGTCACAGACTTCGAAATTTTATATACACGTTTTGTATAAAAAAAATAGAAGTGGAGGCAATGATCAGGAATTGTTACAATTAACCCACAGCTCCCATCAGAGACACCAAAGGGAAAGGCACACAAACATGAAACAACAGACCCTAATGGAAACACCAACAGCGGAAAGCCAAAAGGACAGTTACTTTCCCATAAAATGACCAATAGGCTATCCAAAATAAAATAACATAAGCGACACAAACATCCAAAGACAAACCATAACAAAAACAAACCACGACAGAAGAACCGCCTTGGAACGGTCAGCGGAAACGAATTCCATTGGGGGGCTTAAATCGATTTTACGTGGCCACAATCCTCGCCGTTACTTCCGTCGAGATTTAGACAAATAATTTGCTCAGTCCGCATGAAGGCCTCCAAACTTCATACATATACCGCGACAGAAGAACCGCCTTGGAACGTTTAAAGTTTATTATTTTTATTCCAAAAAATGCATTAAGTGGGATAATGATATCAGCTGGCTGACTGACAAGACCAAACCTATTGGATGCTTTTTGAAAGCAGCCAACTTGTTTGCAATATTACCAGAGACTGCTTTCTGAATCCACACTGTTCACTACAATTAGATGACATTTATTTATTGTGACTGGCATAAATAAGGGTTAAAATACACCATTATCTTCAGAGACACAAAAAATACACTTGCTTTTGATCATACCAGTACTTTAATTAACAGATTTAAAAAGGTCATCACAGTAAATAGTATTTTCATCTGTGCATGTACTGAAACCACACAACTTTATTATTTATTTTTAGATGCTTAGTTTGCCAAGATTTGCAATTGTTAAGCTAGCTTTCAATTTTGGCACCTATAATGCACAATGTCCTGATATTTGAAAGGTCAATGTATTTCCCACACTTTTCTAATTATTTTCCCATATAAAAAATATCTCACAACAATACAGAATGGAATGCTTATTCATTAAACTACAGGTGATCTCTATAGGAGAATCAAGTTTATTCTAGGGTTTTGCGGGATTTTCATCTTCAGTAAGAATTGCTGAGTCCATTTCACATTTACAATGTCGAAAGACATACTTTATTTTATATGTTCAAAAATATACTTTCACATTCCAAAGACTTACTTTAACATGTCGAAAGACATACTTTTACATGTCCAAAGACAAACTTTAAAATGTCCAAATTAAGACATACTTTTACATGCCCAAAGACATACTTTTTCATGTCCAAAGACATACTTTTAAATTTCCAAAGACATACTCTTACATGTCCTAAAAGACAAGCCCCCGCCCATAGGGGCTTGAAGAAATATATGGGCTACATGATGCTTCCACGCAGAGCTGAATCCGGCCCGCACACTAGTACTGGTAAACCGCTTAGAGGATCTAAGCCTGTCCAGGAACCGCGGTGCGAGGCGGACCGTCCATGCTAATAAACCCTATTGGTTTCATTGGGCGACAGGGCTTGAGATGTCATTTCATCTCAGTGTCGGGTAAAAGTCCCACAAAATTGGAAGCAACGTCTCCAAAATGACCTTTACAGTGTTGACGGGGACGTTAAACCTCAAATCAAACAAACAAACAACCATGTCGAAAGACATACTTTTACATGCCAAAGACATTCTTTTACATGCCAAAGACATTCTTTTACATTTCCAAAGACAAACTTTTACATGTCCAAGACAAACCTTTGCGTGTCCAGAGACCAACTTTTACATTCCAAATACATACTTTTACATGCCAGAGGTAAACTTTTACATGTCCAGAGACAAACTTTTACATTTCCAAAGACATACTCTTACATGTCCAAAGACATACTTTTACATGCCAAAGACATTCTTTTACATGCCAAAGACATACTTTTACATGCCGAAGACATTCTTTTACATGCCAAAGACATTCTTTTACATTTCCAAAGACATACTTTTACATGCCAAAGACAAACTTTTACATGTCCAAGACAAACATTTACATGTCCAGAGACAAACTGTTACATTCCAAATACATACTTTTACATGCCAAAGACATTCTTTTACATGCCAGACACAAACTTTTACATGTCCAGAGACAAACTTTTACGTGTCCAAAGACATACTTTTACATTTCCAAAGACATACTTATACATGCCAAAGACAAACTTTTTACATGTCCAGAGACAAACTTTTACATGTCCAAAGAGATACTTTAGCATGTCCAAAGACATACTTTTACATGTCCAAAGACATACTTTTACATGTCCAAAGACAAACTTTTTACATGTCAAAAGACATATTCTTACATGTCCAAAGACATACTTTTACATGTCCAAAGACTTTTACATGTCCAAAGACAAACTTTTACATTATATTCAAAGACACAAGTTTAGATGTCCAATTTTAAGACAAATTTTTACAAGTCCAAGACATACTTTCACATTTCCAAAGACATTATTGAACGTTTACATGACCAAAGACATATATACTTTCAGATGTCCAAAAAACATGCTTCTACATGTCCAAAGACATACTTGTACATGACTGAAGCAAGTAGCTCGTCTAATGTGCTCTTGCTGAAGGCATATGTTTATATCTAAGGTCATTCTTTTACATGTCCGAAGACATACTTTAATTTGTCCTAATACAAACTTTCTCCCAGCAACGCTGAAATAATATAAGGCCATGTCCTGGTGATATGATCCAACCAATTACATCAAGACAGTCCCAAGTGGTACATTGATGACCTTTCCGCAACACTTACAAAACTAAGCCATATAATTACATGTACAGAAGTGTCATTCCAACAAAGAGGTTCCATCAGAAAAAGGCCTTTTTTCTCAATAAAAATGTACATGTATCAAATTAAGTTATCTTGAAGCACAGAAGCCAGAAAAACAAGGGCTGCATTAAGTGCTGTCATTAGATTCAGACATCATAGCTTGCCTGGAAAGGTGTTTTAGTCTCTGTGACCTTGAGGTGGGACTACTGCTGAATGAAAACTTTTATGTTATTGTTGTTACAAGGTTTAATGGTCAATGAAAACTTCATAACAGTCTGTAAAAATAATTGTATTTGCAAGAATTATAGATATTTTTGTGGGTAGTAAACCTTGGAACACTTTTTGACCGAGTGATAAAAAATCTGATTTTGTAGTCCTGAAAATGTGACAGTCATTCGTCATTTATATTGTCTTTGCAGTTCATCACTAATGTTAATCTGTTGATGATTCTTGGTTGCACCAATTAATAAATTAATTATTACATGGCTTGTACAAAGTAACAATCAATCTTAACACATGCCACTAATATGCCACCTCTGTCCATGTTAGCATGTTTTATCTGGTGGCATGCTCCCAAAAAATTCAGTAGCTAATTTAAGCAGCCAGCTGCTTACACTCCTACAAAATACTGATGTTTTTCTGAAATTTCTCCATTTTGTTATCAGACTTCAAATCTCTAAACTAAACCATCTCTTTGCTTTGGACTGTCATAATGGGTATTTTATTACTAGAGCTGGCAAAAATCTGGAAACACTCAAGAAGTTGCTAAGGACAATACAGATTACCTAAAACTTGGCTTTCATCTATACAGAGGAAAATTCATTTCTAGGAAAAAGTAACAGGTTCGATTCCACTTCTATTTTGAGTGAGTGAGTGAGTGAGTGAGTGAGTGAGTGAGTGAGTGATTGAGTGAGTGAGTGATTGAGTGAGTGAGCAAGCGAGCGAGTGGGTGGGTGAGTAGGTAATTAAGCAAGTAACCCTGCAGGCACACAACGTTGACTCAACGTTGATCCAACATTGAAACAATGTTTTAAACATTGTTTCAATGTTGTGTTTGAAGGGTCAGAAGAAAGAGATCCAACCTGCAACTGAGAGGACTAAAAATGCCTAAAGGACACAAGTCATTAATCCTATCCTTCAAGACTTAGAAAATACATGTATGTAGAATGTCCATGGCTCGAACACTGATGGCACGTTTACCTTGGCTGAGTCTTGATTCCCTAGCGAATATCCTCGAGATCTACATAAGAAATAGTGCAGCATTATTACAGAGATTTTTGATTTTTATCTTGCAAATGTATGCTGTGTGTACTCATTAGAATAGTCTCCCCGAGGCGATTCTAATGGTGTGTGTGTGAATTCGGGTTTAATGTCGCTTTCAACATTTTTTCAGTCATATCACGACGGTGCCTGGTTGCGACATGGAGCTCAATGCTCACTTTTATAGTGCTGCCTCACTGAAGTATCATGTCCCAGACACATTACATGATACCACACCCAGTCACATTATCCTGACACTGGGTCGACCAGTCCTAGCTCTACCCTGTAAATCTGAGTGCCAAGCGAGGAGCAGCTATTACCATTCTTAACGACTTTGGTATGTCGCGGCCCGGGATCAAACCCGTGACCTCCCGTTCCCCAGAGCGCACACTCTACCAACTGAGCTATTGGGGCTGGTATGCGATTCTAATGGATACATGGATACATACAGCATATATTTTTTATTATAAGACATTGAAAAGATGTCCCCAAATTTTTCTCGTTATGCCATTTGGCAATAGACCTCATTGGAACAAACTACCACCCTCACCCCACGCCCCACCCCCCAACCCCGCCACCCCCACATCTCGAACAGATTTTCGTGGTCCCAAAGGTGTTCGAGCAATTGAAGTTTGACTGTATAAGCATTCTTCCAGTATGGTTTCTAAGGACTGGTATTGATTTCATCATTAATCAAACAAATGGAGAATGAGCAGCTTTTTTGTTACAGAAAAGTAAATAATATTCAGAGTCATAAAGACTCCCAGTGGGCTTAACGATGTCAGAAGAGAGTCAATAAAAATTAATGCTAATCTTTTCCTTCTGTCTTATGACATAAAAGGCACATTTATTTGGGATGCAGCAGCAGCAATACAGCATCATAAAATGGGCCGCTTCTTGAGAAAACCTGTTTTATGGCATCTGCAAACAACAAGGCTGCAAAAACTAACAGCAGTGCAAAAAAACATTACCATAATGATCCTAAGTACAGTGTATACATGTATGTATAATAATGGGAAGAACAGGCCTAAGCAAACAGACTACAGACCCAGATCAGAGCAGTCTGATCAGGATCTTCACTGTTTACTATTCCATTTGCACCTTTTGGACTCCTTCCAGTATCGTGAAACAAAATTTGTTAACATTTTAGGATAATTACAGCAAGTCCTAGAGCTGTCCGAATTTGCTAGCATACTGACCATGTTTAAATGTGAACAACTGGTCCCAGGGCCAGGCTTAAACTTGTGTTGTTGTCTGTGAAACAATCAAAGGGCTGACAGCACTGATCAGAAGATTACAGTGAAATTCCGCTATTAAAATAACCTAAAATTCAAAAGAAATTTGGGTGGTCACAACAGTTTACAAAGTCAGTAAACCACGAAATGTAGGTCAAGGTCAAACATGCATGCTTGCATAAAAGTTATCTCTCCTTAATGCAAGCTTGTACCAAGTATTGTTTAAGTGATGCTCTTATAGTTCTTAAAAAACGTTGGTTGAACTTCCAGGGTTGACACAATAGATGACAAAGTGCACATGAAATGTAGGTCAAGGTCAAATATCTATAATTGCATAACAGTTGCCATCTTGTACGAAATATCATTAATGAAGCTCTTAAAGTTCTTGAGAAATGAGCTTGAATATTACGGTGAATGCTGGGTTAGATGTAATGATTTACACAGTGAGTCAACCATGAAAAGTAGGTCAAGGTCAAATTGGATGCTTGCATTATTGTTGCCAAACCCCAGATGCAAGTTTTTAGCATGTATCATTAAAGAACCTAATATAGTTCTTGAGAAATGAACTTGACCATTTGAGTGAAAGCTAGGGTTGTGGCAAATGTTGACGGATTGACAAACGGATGAACGGGCGGAAAATCAGACTCTTATCACATTTTCTAAGAATTGTTCAAAAAAATTCAAAAACTCCGAGTGTGGCACAGTACATACTGGAATCTTAACCCTTATCTTGCTGAATATTCATTTAAGCCACACCCATTTCTGTCTATCAACCAATCAAATTACTTGATGTAATTTATTCCTACAAATTCATAAACTGAATGCCAAACAGTGTAGATCTTGATCAGATGGCTTCTTCAGAAGCCATCTGATCTGGATTTACACTGTTTGAAAAGATAGGGGTTGTCGTGAACAGCATGATAAGGGTTAAATACCTCCCCCCCTCCTGTTACTAACTCTTCCGATTAATCTGATAAAATCTGGTAGGAGAGAATATTCAAGCATCTTAAATACCTCCCCCTTCTGTTACTAACTCTTCCGATCAATCTGATAAAATCTGGTAGGAGAGAATATTCAAGCACATTCAAGCACATGTAAGTGTGTATTACTAATATAGTCATCAAAGGGAAATGAATCAATGAATTCATGCAAATGAAAACCTGTATTCAGCATTCCTTTCACCACCAAAGCCAAAGATCAGGGCCCAGTTGTTCAAAGCATTGTTAGCTTAACGAGCTCGTTAGTGGTCATATTGTTAACTGTTCTAGCAAGTTTAATATTTAATATTTTTGTTTTTTTTGCTGAAAAAATGTGATCAGCTTTTGCAGATGCAAAAGCTGTTCACATTTTTTCAGCAAAAATATTAGCATATTTGCCATATTAAATGATCAAAGTTTTAACGATACGTTAACTAATGACGTCGTTAGTTTTGAACAACTGGCCTCTGGGCTTAGCATCTGTTGAGTATATATGTTAAGATGCATTTTAGAATACTTTGAAACAAAGTTTTGTAATATTTACTGATTACTCCGCACCCCATCCCCACTCCCACATAGCAACAGCCAATCTTAACATAGATGTGTATATAAAACAGGTTTTCATGACAGACCATGTAAATGGGCCCCTTCAAGCGATTTTAGTACTTATCGCCTATGCGAGCAGGGAAGGTTCAGGCGAGCCTGTGCATCCGCGCAGTCTCGCCAGAACCTTCGCTGCTCGCTCATACAAGCAGTGAATCAAGAGGAACCTTCAGACAGAAAACCATATCCCTGGCCCCTCTGAATGGCTGGGCATGTGCAGTTAAAATTTGTCATGATAGAATGCTCGAAGACACAAATTCGCTTGGCGGGCTCAAATTATTGTGTAGTAGCAAAAGGACAATAACCATAAGTACCATGATGTATTGACCCTAAAGATTTTGTTTGTTTGTTGGGCCGAGGTTTAACATCCGCAGAAACATTATTTGGGTCATTTTAGTAATTTATTTCTGTTATTTTGTGAGACTTTTTACACAAAATTGAAATGAAATGATATCTCAAAGTAACAGATAGGGTTTAGCCCATTTTGTACTGGAAACCCCAAAACGGGTAATTGGCAAGTACCCGGTAGTGCTGTCACCCGGATCAAATAAGGGCCTGCTGGCTGTTTGCAAAAAGTTCAGCTATGTAGAGAAAACACCCCTTTATGCTGGTATCAAACCCACAACCTGATCACAAGTGAGAGGCACATTCTACACCCAGACCATCATCTGTGGGTTGTTTTTGTTTGTTTGATTTGAGGTTTAACACCCCCCCCCCCCTCGATAACACTATAAAGGTAATTTTGGAGATGCTGCTTCCAGTTTTGTGAGATTTTTACCAGACAATCAGATGAAATAACATCTCAAGCCATGTCGCCCAATGAAACAATAGGGTGTATATGCATGAACAGTCCGACTCGCGCCACTTTCCCTGAGCAGGCCTAGTCCCTCTAAGTGGTTTACCAATCCTAATGTGCGGTTGGTTTCAATGCTGCATGGAAGCACAAAGCAGCCCAACCTGTTTCTCCAAGCCCCGATGGGCGGAGGCCCATCTCTGGGATGTACCTAATTGAGTATAAACAGATGAGAATTAAACTTGTGACATACATGTAGATGATAGGCCCCTGCCCATCGGGACTTGAAGAAATAGATTGGCTGCATGATGCTTCCACGCAGAGCTGAAACTGACTGCACACGAGTACTGGTAAACCACTTAGAGGTTCTAAGCCTGCCCAGGCAAAGCGGTGCGAGTCAGCCCGTCCATGCTTATAAAACCCATTCGTTTCTTTAGGCGACATTGGGCTTGAGATGTCAATATATCTCAATGTTGGGTAAAAGTCCCATAAAATTGGAAGCAACGTCTCCAAAATGACCTACATTGTATACCATGTTGACAGGGATGTTAAACCTCTAATCAAACAAACAGTTTAAGGTTAAATGGCCCTGTCAACACTATTTAGGTCATTTTGGAGATGTTGCTTCCTATTTTGTGCAAATTTTACCCGAAATTGAGATGAAATGACACATCAAGCCCTGCCGCCCAAAGAAATCGCTAGGGTTTATAACTAGGGATAGTCTTTGCCTGGTCCCAGGCCTCATACTGACCACGCTTTTCCGCGCCTGAAAGGCCTGATTTTGCAGCTTCAACCCTTATCCTGCTGAACTAAATTACCTTTGCAAACAGTGTAGATCCTGATCAGATGGCTTCTGAAGAAGCCATCTGATCAGGACCTACACTGTTTGTAATCGAGTTTGTGAAAATATACAGAAATTTGGTTGACTTATAGTCAGAAATAAGGGTTAAATATTTTTTTAAACAGACTACATATTCAAAAATCAGAATCTAAAAGCCTGAAATGAAGAAAAAAATCAAGCTCTAAAAGCCTGAAATCCTGCAAATGCCTGAAAAATATGAGGCCTGTGGTCCGGGTCAAACCTCAGCTGTTCTGACCAGTACTCATGTTCTCTGGGTTGCACCATAGAGGCCCAATCTATTTCTCAAAGCCCTGATAGGTTGGGATTGCAAATGAGAATTATTATTTTGTCAATATATGTAAATTGGAATGTAACGATAGATGGGAATTATATTTGTCGGGTGTGGGGGAACTAGATGGAAAATAGTAAGTAACTTAGTTAAACAAAAGAATCATTGAAACTGAAGGACGCTCCCGGAAGATATGCAGTAGTAGGAGGGTTATGTAAGAGAAGAGCAATATATGGTGGTCCTATATTTCATGGCTCTCTATCAGTGTTTTTAAGTTTCAGTAAATTACCTTTAAACATTCTAGAGATATGCTCCAGACAAGCATTAAGAAAGGAAGTACTTTCCTAAATACTGTTGACAGGGTTATAAATTTTGCATTCATGGCACTCTATCAATGTATCAAGTTTCATTAAATGATAACCTTTAATACTTTTAGAGATATGCTCGAGACAAAAGTGTGATGGTTGGACATTCAAACGGATGGACAAAGACGGACAAAGAGGCAACTATAATGCTTGATCTCCCTTCCGGGAGCATAAAAAGTATAAATTTGCAACTTCCAATTATCCATTACTTTCTAGTACCTATTTGAACCCATTTTGTACTGGAAACACCAAAAGGGGTACCCAGCAAACAGTGCAGGCCTAGATCAGACGCCACAAAATGCAATTTGCAAAAAGTTCAGCGATTTTCCAAATAAATTTGAAGAAAACACAACCTGACACCCCTAAATTTTGAAATGGACTCCAACTATATATTAGGAGGAAGATTCCATTTGGGACAAAAAAAGGTTAACAGATGTCACAAATTTCAGGGTAAATATGGTTACATTATTGTATATTCATTTTTCAGCAGCAGCATCTTGAGTAGGTACTTTTCACTTCCTTGTGACTAAACAGTGTTAATCAAAATGCACTTAAAACCATGTTGTTTTCACTAATGAAACTTGGAAGCATCTTCTAGTTTTTGTCCCACCAGCAGCTAACCCTTATCTTGCTGTTCACGGTAACCCCTATCTTTGGAAACAGTGTAGATCCAGATCAGATGGCTTCTGAAGAAGCCATCTGATCAGGATCTACACTGTTTGGCATTCAGTTTATGAATTTGTATCAATAAATTACATCAAGTAATTTGATTGGTTGATAGACAGAAATGGGTGTGGCTTAAATGAATATTCAGCAAGAGAAGGGATAATTGTCATACTAAATCTAGAGCTTACTTTGTACTTTCAAAAGAAGCAATACATAAATAGAGGATCTTACATGAGTGCTCATGTATTATTGAATTTATTAAACGAGTTGAGGAAAAGGAATAAAATGCGAGGCTTTGCCGAGCATTTTATCCCTTTTACTCAACGAGTTTAATAAATTCAATAATTCATGAGCACGAATGCAAGATTCTATTTATCATATGACATTTAAAACGCATTTTATTCACGATTGTTTACAAAAATATCAGTATTCCGCCATTAGTAAACGCGACGTCGTTAAGGATGTTGTACATGTAATGTTATGGGACATATCTAGCTAATTTGCATATTTAATCCACTAATGGATTATCGAAAATATTACATGGCGTTATTACACTCCCAGACGCGACGTCATATGATAAAGCCAAATATACCATCAGAAAAAGAGAAAGACTTACACACACACAAACACACACATTTAAAAACACAAGAGGACCATGATGGTCCTATATCGCTTAACTGAGCTAAAAGACTTGAAGTGCACACAATTACAGCCTCCACTACAGGCCGTTGGTAATGATACATACACCATACCAATTTTGACCTAATTTCATTGATTAACGAGATTATGGTCCTGACAAGCTAAACTGACAGTATTTTGGAGCCTGTGCCCTTGGAAATACGGCCAAAGTCACAAAATCTAATCAAATTTTATATGGCAACATTATCAGTTTTGGAAAATCATCCAAACTTTTATCACAAAAATACTTATATCTACCGGTAAGTTTCAGGAATATCCAGTCAAAACTTAGCGACTTATGCCGATGACAATGCTAAAAGTAGGCTTTTTTCAGCAATCAAAGGTACAGAACTCTATGATAGATAGGTAGGCAAACGTTGCTCATCTCTAACTTTATGATAAAGTATGTCACAAGTCAAGGTCACAGGTCAAAATTTTCTGCACAAGTGGGAAGCCTTTGTCAAAAGAACCTACATGCCAGATATGAAGACTTAGTATTTGATTTGTTCAAAAGTTATGATAAAGTAGGTCACAGGCCAAGGTCAAGGTCACAGATCAAAACTGTCTGTATGGGTGGGAAGCCCTTGTCACAGGGAACCTACATGCGAAATATGAAGGCTCATAGTATCTAAAACAGTTCAAAAGTTATGATAAAGTAGGTCACAGGTCAAGGTCACAGGTCAAATTTTTTGTATGGGTGGGAAGCCCTTGTCACAAGAAACCTACATTCCAAATACATGTATGAAGGCTCTTTTTCAAATGGTTCAAAAGGTTTTTCTATGAATTTACCTAATGACCTTTTCAGTTTAACAAGACATGACCAAGATATTGTCAAGATGATCTTTCTGACCAAGTTTGATGATGATTGAACAAAAACAGTGGCCTCTAGAGGTTTTTCTTTGATTTGTCCTACTGACCTACTTTTTGACCCAACATGACCCATATTCGTGCTTGACCCAGATATTGTTAAGACAATCATTCTCCATAATAATCTATGTTGTGGGTTTCATTAGAACTGCCTTGGCGAGGCAGTTCTAATGAGTACCTACATTATGGGGAAATAAGGAAAACTATCCTTCAATTTTCGAAGGAAAACCAAGTTCAAGGCATAGAGCATACATACAGAGTCATGGCCCCCTCCCATCAGGGCTTGGAGAAATAGATTGGGCTGCATGATGCTTCCATGGAGAACTGAAACCGACCGCACATGAGTACTGGTAAACTGCTTAGGAGGTCTAAGCCTGCCCAGGCAAAGTGGTGTGAGTCTGACCATCCCTGCATGCATAATTATAAACTCTATTGGTTTCATTGGGCGCCAGGGACTGAGATGTCATTTCATCTCAATGCCGGCAAAGCGGTGTGAGTCGGACCATCCATGCTTATAAACCATATTGGTTTCATTGGGCAACAGGTCTTGAGATGTCATTTAAGCTCAATGTCAGGTAGAAGTCCCACAAAATTGTAAGCAACATCTCCAAAATGACATAAAAAGTATTGTCGGGGACATTAAACCTCAAATCAAACAAACGAACAAAGATATAGATTCTGTCAAGGATATTTTTTATGTATTTCCCGACACATACGTATGGTGGGTGCATATTAGAACTATTCTAATAAGAGCCGGCCCCCGCCCATCGGGGCTTCAAGAAATAGATGGGCTGCATGATACTTCCATGCAGAGCTTAAACCGACCGCACACGAGTACTGGTAAACCGCTTAGAGGATCTAAGCTTACCCAGGCAAAGTCGTGCGAGTTGGACCGTCCATGCTTATAAAATGCATTGGTTTCATTCAGCAACAGGGCTTGAGATGTCACTTAATCTCAATGTTGGGTAAAAGTCCTACAAAATTGGAAGCAACATCTCCAAAATGACCTAAATTAAGAATATTTTTATGTATTTTCTGACACATACGAATTGTGGTTCATATTAGAAGTATTCTAACAAGTATCCATAGCATACTTTTTGAAGGAGAAAAAGAAAATATTAACCCTTATCCTGCTGAATATTCAATTTAGCCACACCCATTTCTGACTTTGAACCAATCAGATTACTTGATGTAATTTATTCCTATAAATTTACAAACTGAATGGCAAACAGTGTAGATCCTGATCAGTAGGGCTGACTATCGAGGCCAAGTTTGACTATCGTGATAGTATTGCTATCGTGGAAACTACTATCACGATACTATCACTATCGCAGCATACTATCACGATACTATCGTGATACTATCGGGTGCTGTTATAAATGATTCATAGGTGTTATGTCACTCACATAACAAGAGCACCGCAAGCGGGTGCCAACGCTCGTCTGCAGTTTCTTTTAGAAAACAAAAGTTCTAAGTCAAATCAAATTGCAAGATGGAGTTATAAAACTTGTAGGGAATGTAGCTCTTGTGATGGTGAGTATGTGTATGAAGTTTCATGAAGGTAGGCCAAATACTTTTGGAAATATGGTCAAGGTTAAGTTTTTTGGTTAATTTTTCGAAAAATAGGTCAAAGTTCAAAGGTCAAGGTCACAGGTCAAAAAGCGTGGTATGACTGAAAAGGTCTTGTCCCAAGGAACATTCATGTGAAGTTGGAAGGCTCTGTTGTGAATAGTAATGAAATAAGAGACAAAAACAATTTAAAAAAAACGGAGAGAAAAGGGGAGATAATTCAATCAAATTGCAAGATGGAGTTATATAACTTGTAGGGAATGTAGCTCTTGTGATGGTGAGTATGTGTATGAAGTTTCATGAAGGTAGGCCAAATACTTTTGGAAATATGGTCAAGGTTAAGTTTTTTGGTTAATTTTTCGAAAAATAGGTCAAAGTTCAAAGGTCAAGGTCACAGGTCAAAAAGCGTGGTATGACTGAAAAGGTCTTGTCCCAAGGAACATTCATGTGAAGTTGGAAGGCTCTGTTGTGAATAGTAATGAAATAAGAGACAAAAACAATTTAAAAAAAACGGAGAGAAAAGGGGAGATAATTCAATCAAATTGCAAGATGGAGTTATATAACTTGTAGGGAATGTAGCTCTTGTGATGGTGAGTATGTGTATGAAGTTTCATGAAGGTAGGCCAAATACTTTTGGAAATATGGTCAAGGTTAAGGTTTTCGGTTAAATTTTCGAAAAATAGGTCAAAGTTCAAAGGTCAAGGTCACAGATCAAAAAGTGTGGTATCATTGAAAAGGTCTTGTCCCAAGGAACATTCATGTGAAGTTTGAAGGCTCTGTTGTGAATAGTATTAAAATGAGAGCAAAAAATGTGTTTCAGAAAAAAATTGGAAAAGGGGAGATAATTCAGCCAAAATCAACAATGTTGTTATGGTCCTTGGTCAAAATGTAGCTCTTGTGATGATGAGTGTGTGTATGAAGTTTCATGAGGCTAGGTCTAACACTTTTTAAGTTATAGCCAAGGTTAAGTTTTTTTGGAACGACGCAGGACGCAGGACGACGCAGGACGACTACGCAGACGCCGGAGTGATGACAATAGCTCGAAAGTTTTTTTTCAAAAAACAGACGAGCTAAAAATGGCTAAGAGTGACAGAACGAGTTAGGAAATTTGCAATGGCCTTATTGTATGTTTCTTGTGTTTTAATATCAGCATTCATTCCCTCTGGGCTATTCCAGAAAATAAAAAACATCATAAGGAGACGGCTCTTTCTATATCCCCACCACCTACAGAAGGACCCACCGCTTAAAAATAGCTTGCTGCTTCCAGTATATATTCCTGTCATAGCTTTAATACCTATGCACATACACCTTTGCAGTGTTTGAGATTTTCTGCTTGTGGAAACTGTCACAAGCTGATCGTTCTTCGATTGTTTGATGTTTGCCGCCTGTGGTAAATTAATCTGTGTATTCAGTTAATAAGGTAACTTGATCATTACATAGTATTACGTAATCACAGCACGACGTTTTAGCACCTCTTTAAGGGCGACATGAATCTAACAAACTGCATTAAAACTTGAATTTACATATTTTTTATTTTAACTTAGCATCAAAAGCTAGACTTTCAAAATAGGAGTAAAGCAATGAACAAGTCGAGGTTTTCATTAAGCAATACGTACAGGGCTCGACCTGGGCACTCCGACTCTGTGGACATTGCACACCAGACAGCTAAGCAGCAATAATAATACAAAGTTTTTATGTAATGAAATTTGGCCGTTTTGACCTGTTATTTTTTTCTGGAATATCCCTCAAGATATTGTAATAGAAAGACAATCAAAAATAAAATAAGGAAGACACATCATGAAAAAGAAAAACGGCAAATTGTCCACCATTCACCTTAGTAAAGAAGTACTTGATAGACGGAGACCTAAGGCCACGTGCTGCACACTTTTTGGTTGTGTTCTTTTCCTGCAGAATGACGGCAGGACAATAAATCTTTGTCAGCTTTAATGTTCCCCACAGAGTTCTACTGAAATCCCAATCGGTCCGGCCAGCACACTGACGATATCATCATTGATGCATGTGTGCATACTTATCGACTAATCTGAGTCTATCATGTACGCACATGCGCATTATGTGCATTTCTCGGGAATCATGAGACCACGAACGGGCGGTTTGACAGTCTGGTCCTAATACTCATTAGCTGTCGTGTTTGTCAGATGCAAAAAGGATCACATACATATACAAGTTAAATTGCATTATACCGTCGTTTATTATACATTTGCCGATGTGAATGAGTCCACACACAGCAAAAACAAACATTTCTTCATACAAAAGATCAGCTTGTGCATCTTGCAAATGTCTTCAAAACTGAACAGGGAAATGACGTTTGTCCCAGAAGCCATACTACGGAAGGCTAATACAAACAGCGAACATTTATATATGTGTGTGTGTGTGTGTGTGTGTGAATTCGGGTTTAACGTCGCTTTCAACAATTTTTCAGTCATATCACGACGGTGTCTGGTTGCGACAGGGAGCTCAATGCTCACGTTTATAGTGCTGCCTCACTGAAGTATCATGTCCCAGACACATTACATGATACCACACCCAGTCACATTATCCTGACACTGGATCGACCAGTCCTAGCTCTACCCCGTAAATCTGAGTGCCAAGCGAGGAGCAGCTAGTACCATTTTTAACGACTTTGGTATGTCGCGGCCCGGGATCGAACCCGAGACCTCCCGTTCCCCGGAGCGGACACTCTACCAACTGAGCTATCGGGGCCGGTACATTTATATATGACTGTGCAGGCTGATCTGAGCCTTCACAGGTCGCACAGGTTTCACTGTCATATTTTCAAAAAGTTGCATGCAACAACTATGTGAGCAAATTATCATTGACGTTTTTGTTATTGAAAAACGCGGGAAAATTTCTAACTGCCTCAACTGCACGTGCAAAAAGGACGGCGGGAAATTCATAGCCGCAAGAAATTCACTACGATACACATGTGCGAACAGCGAAGACTCAGATCATCATATGCACATATGTGAAGCCTTATCAGTCTGTCCTGATTACAGCTGCATGGATATACTTGTCAAAAATACTTGCGTCATTAAACAACAGTACGGGTATATTTTCAAAGTCTATTCAAGAAAAAAAAAAACTATCGAAACTATCGATAGTTGAATGAACTATCGGCGATATATTAGTTATCGATAGTCCACAGTACTATCGATGCATTGCTATCGAGGCAGTCCCTATCGCGATGCATCGATCTATCGATGCATCGTTACACCCCTACTGATCAGATGGCTTCTTCAGAAGCCATCTGATCTGGATCTACACTGTTTGCAAAGGTAGGGGTTGTGAGTGAGTGAGTGTGAGTTTTAAGTCCCACCAACAGCTAAGGTCGTACGGAGACGGGACCTCGGTTTAAAGACTCATCAGACGGCTGGAGAAGCCCGGGATTAAAAGGTAGGGGCTGTAGTGAACAGCAGGATAATTTGTTTTGTTTGTTTGATTTGAGGTTTAACGTCCCCGTCAACACTGTAAAGGTCATTTTGGAGACGTTGCTTCCAATTTTGTGGGACTTTTACCCGACATTGAGATGAAATGACCTCTCAAGCCCTGTCGCCCAATGAAACCAATAGGGTTTATTAGCATGGACGGTCCACCTCGCACCGCGGTTCCTGGACAGGCTTAGATCCTCTAAGCGGTTTACCAGTACTATTGTGCGGGCCGGATTCAGCTCTGCGTGGAAGCATCATGCAGCCCATATATTTCTTCAAGCCCCTATGGGCGGGGGCGTCAACAGCAGGATAAGGGTTAATATAATGTAAAAAGTAGTTCCTTCACTCTGCCTTAGCTGTAGCATTGACAGCTGATGAAGATATATTATATTAGTTGCCATAACTGCATGATCAAACACTGCAACATACCTGTCTAGGTCAAACTGTCATAGCAACAGGTGAGGAAGTACAGTAAAATTTCTATATTAAGACCACCTTTGGGACTGTTCAAAAGTGGTCTTTAAGACCACTTTTGAACAGTCCCAAAGGTGGTCCCTGACCAGAGGTTACTGTATGCAGAAAACACCAAGGAAGGATATCTGCCACCTACTAAATAAACTTTTTAAAGCAGAATTTGCCGTAATTTTAGGTGGTCTTAATAGCGGAATTTCACTGTATTTTGTGATAATGTGATGTATAGTTTTTGTCAATTCTCCATAAAAACCTATGTTGTGGGTATTCATTAGAACTGCCCCGGCGAGGTGGTTCTAATGAGTACCCACAACATGGGTTTAGTTTATTCTAATTTATTTTAGTTCGATTGCGATGGAAGCTTCAAGCTTATTTAATTGCTCTCGAACACTCATTACGGATGTTTTCACGCGCGGGAGAGAGAGGCAGTGACTATTACACCACTGCTACCCATTTACACCTGGGTTTAAATGGCGAAATAAGGAAAACTATCCTTCAATTATCGCAAAATACCTACCTTATCTGCTGCTTTGCACTATATACTGACTGTTCTTACAAGCAACATTATGATTGATGCGAGACCCTGCAGAGCAAAAACCCATGAAAGTAGATGCAGATGACAACAGAGCTGTGAGCTAAAATTAGCTAGAAAAGTTGGGTTTGGTCAGTTTAACAGCCACGGAATCATCCAAATGTTGTCTGCTCAAGTTTTTCTTGGGGAGCTAAAAATAATCTAGTTATTTCTAATTGTTATTGCTTTCCAATTACAGAACCTACCCCGTGAAAAATCCTAAAAATTTGAACACTTTGAGGACTTGCTAAAATTTTAATGAATTTGTTTCATGATCCTGCTGCCGGTCTCGGTAGCTCAGTCGGATGCGCGTCTGACTGGTGATCAGGAGGACGTGGGTTCGATACCTGCCGGGGATCGGCAACATTCTTTCATGGAAATTGATCATGAAATCTTTGAATCGCTCCCTTCCGCTGATTCAAGAAGGGCAGTTGTCAGTTTCTGGCGAAAGAATGTGCACTGGTTAAACACTTACATATAAGCCTGCCCAGGAAATGTGTGGATAGCTAAACATGACCTAAAAAGTGTTGACTGGGCCATTATAGTCCAAAACAAACATATTCATGATCCTGCATCATAGTCCAAAGGCTGCAACAGTGAAGACTGTGATCAGACTGCTCCTTCAGGAGCAGTCTGTTCTGGGCTGCACTGCTTGCTTAAGGTCTTTCTGTCCCAATACTTAGGATCATTATGGTTCAAAATTTCTGGACATTTCTGATTGTTATTGCTTTCCAATAGTTATAGCCCTATTACAGAACTATCTGTAAAGTCCTAAAAATTCGGACACTTCGAGGACTTGCTGTAATTTTCCTAAAATTTTAACAAATTTGTTTCATGGACCAGCAAGGAGTCCAAAAGGTGCAAACTAAATGGCAAACAGTGTAGACCCTGATCAGACGGCTCCTTCAGGAGCCGTCTGATCAGGGTCTGCACTGTTTGCTTAGGCCTATCATTCCCAATACTTAGGATCATTATGGTTCAAAATTTTTTGACATTTCTGATTGTTAATACATGTATTGTTTTCCAATAGTCATAGCCCTATTACAGAACTACTCATAAAAAATCCTAAAAATTCGAACACTTCGAGGACTTGCTGTAATTTTCCTAAAATTTTAACAAATTTGATTCATGGTCCAGCAACAAGTCCAAAAGGTGCAAACAGAATGGCAAACAGTGTAGACCCTGATCAGACTGCTCCTTCAGGAGCAGTCTGATCTGGGTCTGCACTGTTTGCTTAGGCCTATCAGTCCCAATACTTAGGATCATTACGTTTTTTTTGTTTTGTTTGATTTGAGGTTTAACGTCCCCGTCAACACTGTAAAACAGAACTTCACTAGATACTAAAAATTGTGACACCTTGAGGTTTTACAGTAATTCTCCTGTTACTTTAACAAATTTGTTTCATTATCCAGCAAAGGGTCCAAAAGGTACAACGGGGACGTTAAACTTCAAATCAAACAAACAAACATACCAAAAGGTACAAACAGAAATTGGCAAATAGTATAGACCTCTGATTCAGGAGCAGTCTGATCTGGGTCCGCAGTGTTTGCTTTCAGGCTTGTCTGTCCCAATATTTTAGATCATTACGGTAGTGATTGATATAAGAACCAGAGTTCAGTGCAAAATTTGCATTTAGCACTGTGTACATGTATGATGATCTTTGATGAAGATACAGACTTATCTTTAATCAGGAATCAATTATTGTTCTAGATAAGAGGAGTACCAGTACTTGTGTGCGGGCCAGATTCAGCTCTGCGTGGAAGCATCATGCAGCCCATATATTTCTTCAAGCCCCGATGGGCGGAGGCCTAGGATCATTACGGTACTTGTTAATGAAGATTAGGGAGAAAAACAAAATAACTAAGGCATGATTTTCCTTTCTCTTTTTTAAAATCTAACCTTGTTGGTGCTTGCTAGAATCGCCTCATCGAGATAATTCTAACAAGTACCCACAACACAGGATTTTTTTATAAAGAAGTAAGAAAAAATATCCTCTAATTGTATTTGACAATTCCTCTTATCTGGAACAATAATTGATTTCTGATTAAAGATAAGTCTGTATCTTCATCAAAGATCATCGGCCCCCGCCCATAGGGGCTTGAAGAAATACATGTATATGGGCTGCATGATGCTTCCACGCAGAGCTGAATCCGGCCCGCACATTAGGACTGGTAAACTGCTTAATGGATCTAAGCCTGTCTAGGAACCACGGTGCGAGGCGGACCGTCCATGCTTATAAACCCTATTGGTTCATTGGGCGACAGGGCTTGAGAAGTCATTTCATCTCACTGTCGGGTAAAAGTCCCACAAAATTGGAAGCAACGTCTCCAAAATGACCTTTACAGTGTTGACGGGGACGTTAAACCTCAAATCAAACAAACAAACAAAGTATTTGACAATTCCTCTTATCTGGAACAATAACTGATTTCTGATTAAAGATACCGTATTTGCCCTAATTACCGCACATGCTCCTATAAGCGCACACCTAAGCTAATTTTGAAAAGGAAATGCATAAGAGCACACTTTACAGTAACCTCCCCCTGGAAGCTCTCACAGTAAATCGATAAAAATAACTTACCGTTATTTCTTCAACACTGAAGGCAATGCTTAGTATCCTTTTCCGTCCCATTAAATATCAGTATGCATCATCTCGGAAGCTATTGTTTTCGCATCGAGTGTGCGCTAATTAGGTAGATTTTTCACTGTGATTTTTTTAGATGGTTTTGAAAAAACTAAGCGCACGGTGCGGTAATTAGGGCGAATACGGTAAGTCTGTATCTTCATCAAAGATCATCATACATGTACACAGTGCTAAATGCAAATTTTGCACTGAACTCGGGTTCTTATAACAATCACTACTGTAATGATCCTAAATATTGGGACGGACAAGCCTTAAAGCAAACAGTGCAGACCCAGATCAGACTGCTCCTGAATCAGAGGTCTATACTATTTGCCAATTTCTGTTTGTACCTTTTGGTATGTTTGTTTGTTTGATTTGAAGTTTAACGTCCCCGTTGTACCTTTTGGACCCTTTGCTGGATAATGAAACAAATTTGTTAAAGTAACAGGAGAATTACTGTAAAACCTCAAGGTGTCACAATTTTTAGTATCTAGTGAAGTTCTGTTTTACAGTGTTGACGGGGACGTTAAACCTCAAATCAAACAAAACAAAAAAAACGTACCGCGGTTCCTGGACAGGCTTAGATCCTCTAAGCGGTTTACCAGTACTATTGTGCGGGCCGGATTCAGCTCTGCGTGGAAGCATCATGCAGCCCATATATTTCTTCAAGCCCCTATGGGCGGGGGCGTCAACAGCAGGATAAGGGTTAATATAATGTAAAAAGTAGTTCCTTCACTCTGCCTTAGCTGTAGCATTGACAGCTGATGAAGATATATTATATTAGTTGCCATAACTGCATGATCAAACACTGCAACATACCTGTCTAGGTCAAACTGTCATAGCAACAGGTGAGGAAGTACAGTAAAATTTCTATATTAAGACCACCTTTGGGACTGTTCAAAAGTGGTCTTTAAGACCACTTTTGAACAGTCCCAAAGGTGGTCCCTGACCAGAGGTTACTGTATGCAGAAAACACCAAGGAAGGATATCTGCCACCTACTAAATAAACTTTTTAAAGCAGAATTTGCCGTAATTTTAGGTGGTCTTAATAGCGGAATTTCACTGTATTTTGTGATAATGTGATGTATAGTTTTTGTCAATTCTCCATAAAAACCTATGTTGTGGGTATTCATTAGAACTGCCCCGGCGAGGTGGTTCTAATGAGTACCCACAACATGGGTTTAGTTTATTCTAATTTATTTTAGTTCGATTGCGATGGAAGCTTCAAGCTTATTTAATTGCTCTCGAACACTCATTACGGATGTTTTCACGCGCGGGAGAGAGAGGCAGTGACTATTACACCACTGCTACCCATTTACACCTGGGTTTAAATGGCGAAATAAGGAAAACTATCCTTCAATTATCGCAAAATACCTACCTTATCTGCTGCTTTGCACTATATACTGACTGTTCTTACAAGCAACATTATGATTGATGCGAGACCCTGCAGAGCAAAAACCCATGAAAGTAGATGCAGATGACAACAGAGCTGTGAGCTAAAATTAGCTAGAAAAGTTGGGTTTGGTCAGTTTAACAGCCACGGAATCATCCAAATGTTGTCTGCTCAAGTTTTTCTTGGGGAGCTAAAAATAATCTAGTTATTTCTAATTGTTATTGCTTTCCAATTACAGAACCTACCCCGTGAAAAATCCTAAAAATTTGAACACTTTGAGGACTTGCTAAAATTTTAATGAATTTGTTTCATGATCCTGCTGCCGGTCTCGGTAGCTCAGTCGGATGCGCGTCTGACTGGTGATCAGGAGGACGTGGGTTCGATACCTGCCGGGGATCGGCAACATTCTTTCATGGAAATTGATCATGAAATCTTTGAATCGCTCCCTTCCGCTGATTCAAGAAGGGCAGTTGTCAGTTTCTGGCGAAAGAATGTGCACTGGTTAACCACTTACATATAAGCCTGCCCAGGAAATGTGTGGATAGCTAAACATGACCTAAAAAGTGTTGACTGGGCCATTATAGTCCAAAACAAACATATTCATGATCCTGCATCATAGTCCAAAGGCTGCAACAGTGAAGACTGTGATCAGACTGCTCCTTCAGGAGCAGTCTGTTCTGGGCTGCACTGCTTGCTTAAGGTCTTTCTGTCCCAATACTTAGGATCATTATGGTTCAAAATTTCTGGACATTTCTGATTGTTATTGCTTTCCAATAGTTATAGCCCTATTACAGAACTATCTGTAAAGTCCTAAAAATTCGGACACTTCGAGGACTTGCTGTAATTTTCCTAAAATTTTAACAAATTTGTTTCATGGACCAGCAAGGAGTCCAAAAGGTGCAAACTAAATGGCAAACAGTGTAGACCCTGATCAGACGGCTCCTTCAGGAGCCGTCTGATCAGGGTCTGCACTGTTTGCTTAGGCCTATCATTCCCAATACTTAGGATCATTATGGTTCAAAATTTTTTGACATTTCTGATTGTTAATACATGTATTGTTTTCCAATAGTCATAGCCCTATTACAGAACTACTCATAAAAAATCCTAAAAATTCGAACACTTCGAGGACTTGCTGTAATTTTCCTAAAATTTTAACAAATTTGATTCATGGTCCAGCAACAAGTCCAAAAGGTGCAAACAGAATGGCAAACAGTGTAGACCCTGATCAGACTGCTCCTTCAGGAGCAGTCTGATCTGGGTCTGCACTGTTTGCTTAGGCCTATCAGTCCCAATACTTAGGATCATTACGTTTTTTTTGTTTTGTTTGATTTGAGGTTTAACGTCCCCGTCAACACTGTAAAACAGAACTTCACTAGATACTAAAAATTGTGACACCTTGAGGTTTTACAGTAATTCTCCTGTTACTTTAACAAATTTGTTTCATTATCCAGCAAAGGGTCCAAAAGGTACAACGGGGACGTTAAACTTCAAATCAAACAAACAAACATACCAAAAGGTACAAACAGAAATTGGCAAATAGTATAGACCTCTGATTCAGGAGCAGTCTGATCTGGGTCCGCAGTGTTTGCTTTCAGGCTTGTCTGTCCCAATATTTTAGATCATTACGGTAGTGATTGATATAAGAACCAGAGTTCAGTGCAAAATTTGCATTTAGCACTGTGTACATGTATGATGATCTTTGATGAAGATACAGACTTATCTTTAATCAGGAATCAATTATTGTTCTAGATAAGAGGAGTACCAGTACTTGTGTGCGGGCCAGATTCAGCTCTGCGTGGAAGCATCATGCAGCCCATATATTTCTTCAAGCCCCGATGGGCGGAGGCCTAGGATCATTACGGTACTTGTTAATGAAGATTAGGGAGAAAAACAAAATAACTAAGGCATGATTTTCCTTTCTCTTTTTTAAAATCTAACCTTGTTGGTGCTTGCTAGAATCGCCTCATCGAGATAATTCTAACAAGTACCCACAACACAGGATTTTTTTATAAAGAAGTAAGAAAAAATATCCTCTAATTGTATTTGACAATTCCTCTTATCTGGAACAATAATTGATTTCTGATTAAAGATAAGTCTGTATCTTCATCAAAGATCATCGGCCCCCGCCCATAGGGGCTTGAAGAAATACATGTATATGGGCTGCATGATGCTTCCACGCAGAGCTGAATCCGGCCCGCACATTAGGACTGGTAAACTGCTTAATGGATCTAAGCCTGTCTAGGAACCACGGTGCGAGGCGGACCGTCCATGCTTATAAACCCTATTGGTTCATTGGGCGACAGGGCTTGAGAAGTCATTTCATCTCACTGTCGGGTAAAAGTCCCACAAAATTGGAAGCAACGTCTCCAAAATGACCTTTACAGTGTTGACGGGGACGTTAAACCTCAAATCAAACAAACAAACAAAGTATTTGACAATTCCTCTTATCTGGAACAATAACTGATTTCTGATTAAAGATACCGTATTTGCCCTAATTACCGCACATGCTCCTATAAGCGCACACCTAAGCTAATTTTGAAAAGGAAATGCATAAGAGCACACTTTACAGTAACCTCCCCCTGGAAGCTCTCACAGTAAATCGATAAAAATAACTTACCGTTATTTCTTCAACACTGAAGGCAATGCTTAGTATCCTTTTCCGTCCCATTAAATATCAGTATGCATCATCTCGGAAGCTATTGTTTTCGCATCGAGTGTGCGCTAATTAGGTAGATTTTTCACTGTGATTTTTTTAGATGGTTTTGAAAAAACTAAGCGCACGGTGCGGTAATTAGGGCGAATACGGTAAGTCTGTATCTTCATCAAAGATCATCATACATGTACACAGTGCTAAATGCAAATTTTGCACTGAACTCGGGTTCTTATAACAATCACTACTGTAATGATCCTAAATATTGGGACGGACAAGCCTTAAAGCAAACAGTGCAGACCCAGATCAGACTGCTCCTGAATCAGAGGTCTATACTATTTGCCAATTTCCGTTTGTACCTTTTGGTTTGTTTGTTTGTTTGATTTGAAGTTTAACGTCCCCGTTGTACCTTTTGGACCCTTTGCTGGATAATGAAACAAATTTGTTAAAGTAACAGGAGAATTACTGTAAAACCTCAAGGTGTCACAATTTTTAGTATCTAGTGATCAATTTCTGTCAACAATCAAAGCACTGACAGTACAGTAAAATTTCTACATTAAGACCACCTTTGGGACTGTTCAAAAGTGGTCTTTAAGACCACTTTTGATCAGTCCCAAAGGTGGTCTGTTATTAGGAGAAACACATAGTCATATGGACAAGAGCAGGTTGGTTTTGATATTTAAGCCACTTGGCCAGATTATACTAAGGTCTAAGGATCAAAATAACAACCCTTGGTTGAAAAGTCAGTCACATAGGGGCAGTTACAGTTTTCTTAACAGGCTGCATGAGCGCCAGCTCTAAATCATTGAAAGTCTCTCAAATTGTAAGGTTGAGCACGACTGAGAGAAAGCAGGTGGTTTTTCTCCAGATAATCATATTTCACCCATCTCTGGTTAAAGATGAGCTCAAATTAAGTGAAATAATCTTGAAAGAGCCATAAAACCATGAAAAAAATGTTTTCTAAAATGCTCGTATATACATGACTTCTATATATCTTTAAAGATTTACATGAATTATTATCGAAATGATCCTAAGTATTGGGACAGACAGCTCTGAGCAAAACAGTGCCCTGAGCAAATTGCTCCTGCAGGATCTGTCTGATCAGGATCTACTCTGTTTCCATTGTCTGCACTTTGTGATCTCCATGCTTGATCATGAAACAGATTTGTTAAAATTTTAGGAGAATTACAGCAAGTTCTCAAGGTGTCCAAATCTTAAGTATTTTTATGGTATACCAGAATATGTTTGGCCTATCAATTTTTTATCCTTTTAAGTCTTCTTAAGATAAAACAAACAGCATTTTGACACAATTTCCTTAGCTCCTTTTTAGATTGGAAACCTCAAAACACTGAACACCGGCAAGCATTGGCCCAGTTTTCACTATATACAGACGAACTTCAATGGCTCGAACACCTTTGGGACCTCGAAAATCTGTTCGAGACAGGGGTAGTTCAAGCCACTGAGGTTACTGTTAGGAGGCATATCGAGATAGTTTTAGACATCTTTTTGGTGTTCTATAATGAAAATGTATAATGTGTGTACTCATTAGAATCGCCTCATCGAGGCGATTCTAATGAGTGCACACAGCATACATTTGCAAGATAAAAGACTAAAATCTCCTTAATTATCCCCCACTAATTCTTATGTAGAGGATTTCGCTAGGGGCTCAAGAACGGGTTCGATTCAGCCATGGTAAACGAGCCATCAGTGTTCGAGCCATCAAAGTTCTACTGTATAAAGTGGGGGTTTAGGAAGGGGTGTTCATTTCACAGACTGTGACAGAAATACTGGCCTCTGTATTTCGAGAGGTACGCATGTACATGTAAAATGATACATGAACAGCATGTCAAGGTGAATGCCATTTTTATGCATCAGTTTTTCTAGATTTGGATCATATTAAATTACAACTAGACTTCATTTTTTTTTTTAAAGAATTTTATAAGCTTTCATGCAGATGAATCAATCATAGCCTTCAATTTAAAACCAGGTATAAAATTGATAGTATCTCAGACCTGATCCATTTTATAACAAGCTTAATGTCTATTTAGTTTCACCAACCACCCTTGGTGAATATCAAAATATATTCATTATTTATGCATAGTTTGGCTTAACCAGGATTGGTTTACAACCCAGACAGTGGTTTTGGTGAGACATTTACATGGAAAATATATCATTTATTTAGACTAAACCTGCTATCAGATTCCTTATTAACTAAACAATCATCAATTACATATAGGTCAAAACAGACCTCTACATACAATGGCAAATAACACATCACACTCCATTGTCCAGGGTACATTACTGGCTATCTAGAGAACACAGACTGTGGTTTCTGATCAGGATTTACACTTTATAATGCTGCTGTTCACGACAACCCCTAACTTTGCAAACAGTGTAGATCCCGATCGGATGGCTTCTGATCAGGATCATTTGCAGAAATAAATTACATGTACATCAAGTAATCTGATATAGCTTCACAAAGTCAGAAATGGGTGTGGCTAAATTAATTATCCATCCATTGTATGCAAGGGAAGGTGGGGGGGGGTGCTAAAGGGGTACTTTGGCAAACCGTGCAGGCCCAGATCAGACGCCGAATTTTGCGGTGTCTGATCAGGGCCTACACTATTTGCTAACAGAATTTTCCATCAAAAATAGAATAAAAACGAAAAAAATAGGCCTGACACCCCTTATATGACAAATGTACTTATCCAACATAAAGCAATGGAAGAGTCGACTAGCAGACAAGGGTTAAGGGCTAAACTAAGGGTAAAATGACACCTGTCTAAGTTAAGGCTCAAGACCATTTTCAGCCAACACACAGCATTAACCCTTTTTGTTCCTCCTCATTTCTGGCTGGAGTCAATTTTGAAATTAAATAGGGGTGACAGGTTGTGTAATCATTAAAATTTATTCGGGGAAATAGCTAAACTATTTGCAAATAGTGTAGGGCCTGTTCAGATGCCGTGTTCTGCAGTGTCTGATCTGGGTCTACGCTGTTTGCCAGGGTACGCGTTTTGGGGTTTCTGGTACAAAAAGAGCAGGGATCATTTTAGGGCGAGATTTGGAGGGATTTGCTCACTTTTTTTGCCAAAAATCTCACTGAAATTGACTAAATGGGTGTAAAATCTCATAGCAAAACGTTATTTGACTAAGCAAGGACATTACTGTACTCTTTCACTGAAATTTTCGTTCAGTGAAGTTTCAGCTGGATGAGATATTTTCTCCCATGATATTCTGAGCCAGAATTATCCCTGAATGAGTTAATGCATGTACCAGTGCTGTCAGTGCTTTGATCGGAACCTTACCAGGGACCAATAGTTTAATAGACCTCTTTATAATCCCCACCTTTTGTAGAGAGAAGTTGGGTTTATAGTTGAATTCATTGTTTTCCTTATTTTTGCTCAAAAACACAGATTGTGGGTACTCATTAGAACAGCCTCAATAAGGCTGTTCTAACAAGCACTCAGAAGCCTCTGTGGTGTAGTGGTTACGCTACTCGCCTTGTAAACCAGGGATCACAGGATCGATCCCAGGCTTCCCCAGACTTTCGGATGAGTCTTTAAACCGAGGTCCTGTCTCCGTATGACCTTAGCTGTTGGTGGGACGTAAAACTGAAACACTCACTCACTCTAACAAGCACTCACAATCTATATTTCAACTAGAAATAAGAAAACTATCAAACATGTTAGTTCTAGAGATAAGATAGATGCCATTTTAGAGCATGTGTTATCATACAGTGCAGATCGATCGAGATCAATCACCACATCGGTATCTGATCAGGGTCTATACTGTTTGCTAACAATTTTTGTCAAAATAGAATAGAAAAAACCAGAAATTCAACTTCGGTGAAGTTGATGTCGCACCTGCTCCCCACCTGCCCCACACAAAAAAATAAAAGTTTATTTAAGGCAGAAGAAATGAATATAGGGCTTTGAGAAGAATCCATAGCCTATATATGTGAGGTAAAAAACTGACTAAGTTCACAATGTGGAAAAAGTGATAAAAATTGATCCCAAGATAAAGTCAAAACCATATGCACATCCTCATACCATAGGTAAAAACACACACAAAGTTTTAAAATGATCAATATAAAACTGTAAGAGAAGTTGCGATGACAAGAGGTACCTATTGTATATCAACTAAAGCTTAAAATTGGCTAAGTTCACAATGTGCAAAAGTGAAAAAAAAATATTCTGAGAATTATGTCGAAATCACATGCACAACCTCATACCATGGCGAAAGCACACGCAAAGTTTCAAAATGATCGGTATAAAACTGCAAGAGGAGTTGCGATGACAAGAGGTACCTATCATATATCAATTGAAGGTTAAAAATGACTAAGTTCACAATGTGGAAAAAGTGAAAAAAAAATGATCTGACGATAAAGTCCAAACCACATGCGCATCCTCATACCATAGCGAAAGCACACGCAAAGTTTCAAAATGATCGGTATAAAACTGCAAGAGGAGTTGCGATGACAAGAGGTACCTATCGTATATCAATCGAAGGTTAAAAATGACTAAGTTCACAATGTGAAAAAAGTGACAAAAATTTATCCGAAGACAAAGTCCAAACCACATGCGCATCCTCATAGCATGGCAAAATCACACACAAAGTTTCAAAATAATCGGTATGAAACTGTAGGAGGAGTTGCGATGACAAGAGGTACCTATCGTATATCAAATGAAGCTTAAAAATGGCTAAGTTCATAATGTGCAAAAAGCGGAAAAAAATATTCTGAAAATTATGTCGAAACCACATGCACATCCTCATACCATGGCGAAAGCACATGCAAAGTTTCAAAATGATTGGTATAAAACTGCAAGAGGAGTTGCGATGACAAGAGGTACGTATCGCATACCTAAAAATGACTAAGTTCACAATATGGAAAAAGTGACAAAAATTGATTCGAAGATTAAGTCCAAACCACATGCGCATCCTCATACCATGGCAAAAGCACATGCAAAGTTTCCAAATGATCGGTCTAAAAGTGTAGGAGGAGTTGCGATGACAAGACATCCAGTGTAAAATGTTGACGGACGGACGGACGGACGGACGGACGGACGAACGGACGGACGGACGAACGGACGAACGGACGGACGGACGGACGGACGGAAACTTGCACGCCTATGTCTTCCTGCTAAAGCAGGTGCGACAAAAAACCTGACACCCCTTAATTGTCCAGCATTTAACAATGGAACAGCCCACCAGTATTTTGTTTGATTTGAGGTTTAACGTCTCCGTCAACACTGTACAGGTCATTTTGGAGACGTTGCTTCCAATTTTATGGGACTTTTGGCCGAAATTTAGATGAAATGACATCTGAAGCCATGTCGCCCAATGAAATACAATGGGTTAAATAATAAGAGAAGTACACCACAACCAGAGCCATGTTATATCAAAACAAAAATGTATAGATTCAATATATTGAATATTATATATAAACAGCCTATTGATTTAAACTAGAATGTATTTTCAGACATAGAAAGTGGCACTTTTTTTTCCTAAGAAAAATTTGTGCATTATGCAGTGCTTTTTTGGTGCTGCCATTGAAAAAGTCAAGAATACATATACTGTAGTGTGCCTGGCACAGGGTTAGCAGCTAAGTCTGTGCCTGACACGGGGTTAGCTGCTAACCCCATGTAGCTAAGTCTTGCCTCGCAAGGGGTAAGCAGCTAACCCCGTGCCTGGCACGGGGTTAGCTGCTAACCCCGTGCCAGGCACAGACTTAGCTGCTAACCCCGTGCCGGGCACACTACAGTAATTGTATTCTTGACTTTTTCAATGGCAGCGCAAAAAAGCACTGCATAATGCACAAAATTTTCTTTGAAAATAAAGTGCCACTTTCTATGTCTGAAAATACATGCTAGTTTAAATTAAGAGGCTGTTTATATTTTTTCTTAACCCTTATCTTGCTGAATATTCATTTAAGCCACACCCATTTCTGTCTATCAACCAATCAAATTACTTGATCTAATTTATTGCTACAAAATCATAAACTGAATACCAAACAGTGTAGATCCTGATCAGATGGCTTCTTCAGAAGCCATCTGATCTGGATCTACACTGTTTCCAAAGATAGGGGTTGTTGTGAACAGCAAGATAAGAGTTAATTTCTGGGACAGATCTTAAAATAGTAAATTATATACCGTATTCGACCTATTTACCGCACATGCTCCTATAAGCGCACACCTAAGCTTTTTCTGGAAAAAATACACAAGCGCACACTTTACAGTAACCTCCCGACAAATTCATATTGAGTTTTGCTGCATCTTTGACCCGGACAATCTTAAATTATGTATATATGGTGAACATGGTGAACCCCTATGCTGAAATTCAACTGTATAAAACAATCATATCAGAAGCTTTTTTCGTATTTTTTTCGTATTGAGTGTGCGCTTATTAGGTAGATTTTTCACCACAATATTTTCATACAATTTTGAAAAAACTAAGCGCACGGTGCGGTAAATAGGTCGAATACGGTAATATTCAAAAAGGTGTTATAATGAACATGGGTATAAAGCAGTTCATGCGCAATATGGTTGATTTTTATTTTTTCAAGGCACCCTGTGGCCAAATATTTTTAAAAGTATAAATATTTTTGGAATGATTTTAATCACCATTCTACTGTAAATTTTCCTATTAAGGTAAGATTTATCTAGGTGTGAAATTAACGACTATCCTCAAATACCATACATTTTGTTGTGGTTTAACACTACTGTACATATATGGTATAATATCTGTTTATTATGCTAATTTATGGTTCAGAGAGTATTTAACACCCACTATAACTACATGTAATTAATAAATCACTTGTCTGGAATAATATTAAGGAATTGTGTTGTTTTGTTTTTACCTGATGTACAAAAAGTAACATTTTTGCCATACATATATATGACCCTTTCCTGCTCTGACACGGTTCGGCATATTGACAAGCAAAAAATTATAACGTCGAGTAGAAGACAAAATGGACCGACTGCAGCGGACTTACGATAGACACGGACAGACGGGGCTGGAGCCGAGCGATGGTCTCCCCATTCACCGGCAACGTGGAATGGGGATACCACCGAACGGCTATGGTGTAGTGCCAGAATGGATTCGTTCCCTGGGACCCCACCAGCTGACGACCCATGACAAGGGGAAACTGGAAACAACAACAACAATACATATATTTCTGAAGGATATATTTGGCTGAGCAAATGATTTCTTATTTCACTTGTCTATATTGATCACGGCCCCCGCCCATCTGTGCTTGAAGAAATAGATGAGCTGGATGATGCTTCCACGCAGAGCTGAAACCAACCACAAATGAGTACTGGTAAACTGCTTAGAGGATCTCAGCCTGCCAGGAAAAACAGTGCAAGTCAGACTGTACATGCTTATAAATGAGTTGAGCATGAAAGAGGGGCCTATAGGTTATAATACATATTTCATGCTCAACTCACTTAATCATGAAATTTGTAATGCTCATTATTGTTAAAATACAAAACAAGAATTCCGCCTAAGGCTATGTCGCGCCTGTGAGGGCGCAAAGTCACCGAACCATGACATCTAGGGCAAGGTCGAATGAATATGCTTCCATAAAAGTTGCCATTCCTAGATGGAAGCTTGTACCAAATATCATTAATGAAGCTCTAATAGTTCTTGAGAAATGAACTTAAACATTAGGTTGAACGCTAGGGTTGATGCAATAGTTCACTAAGTCAGTGGACCATGAAATTTAGGTCTAGGTCAAATATGGATGCTTGCATTGAAGTTGCCATCCACAGATACAAGTTAGTACAAAGTATCATTATTGAAGCTCTTATAGTTCTTGAGAAATAAACTTGAACATTTGGGTGAACGCTAGGGTGGTCGCAATATTTTACAAAGTCATTGAACCATGAAATGTAGGTCAAGGTCAAATGTGGGTGCTTGCATTTAAGTTGCCATCCATAGGTACAAGTTTGTACCAAGTTTCATTAATGAAGCTCTTATTGATCTTGAGAAATAAACTTGACCATTTGGGTGAATGCTAGGGTGGTCGCAATATTTTACAAAGTCAGTGGACCATGAAATGTAGGTCAAGGTCAAATATGGATGCTTGCACTTAAGTTGCCATCCATAGGTACAAGTTTGTACCAAGTATCATTAATGAAGCTCTTATTGATCTTGTGAAATCAACTTGACCATTAGGGTGAACGCTAGGGTGGTCCCAATATTTTACAAAGTCAGTGGACCATGAAATGTAGGTCAAGGTCAAATATGGATGCTTGCACTTAAGTTGCCATCCACAGATACAAGTTTGTACCAAGTATCATTAATGAAGCTCTTATAGTTCTTGAGAAATAAACTTGACCATTAGGGTGAACGCTAGGGTGGTCGCAAATGTTGACGCATTGACAAACGGACAGCAAACCGGGCGCCTATATCGCACCATGCTAACAGCAGGCGCGACAAAAAATCAGGCATTTTTCTTGCTCAGATCAACACAGAATGCTATTTATCCTGCTCATAAATATTAAAATGCCAACATTTGCTGGCATCTTAAAATTTATGAGTAGGATAAATTTAATGCTCAAATGAGTTGAGCATGAAAAAAGTTTTATAACCTTGGGGTCTGATCCAGAATGATACTTCGATCATTACTGTTCATGCACATCAAAACTAGTTTCTTGATACTAGTTTAGAATGGTCTTAATTCCTTATTCCGAGTTAGAAACATAATTAACCCTTATCTTGCTGTTCACGACATCCCCTATCTTTGCCATCTGATCAGGATCTACACTGTTTGTCATTTAGTTTATGAAATTGTAGCAATAAATTACATCAAGTCATTTGATTGGTTGTTAGACAGAAATGGGTGTGGCTTAAATGAATATTCAGCAAGATAAGGGTTAATACAGTCAAACTTCAAAATGGAAAATTTGTTCGAGACGAGGGAAGTTTGAGTGATTAGTAGGGCTGGCTAATCGGAGCTGAAAAGATAATCGATTATCAGTCCTGTCATTGCGATCGATAATCGATTAGTAATCGCTAAGATTTTTGTCATTATTTTACCTGTCTGGCTTTCTGTTAGACTTGCCCAAGTCTGTTAATTAGGTGTCCATTGTAAAAATAATTGTTTACAAAAATAAAAAAAAAAAAATACATTGTAAATGAAATAGCAATACGGTCTTTTATGAAAATTGTGAAATTAACACCTACATTCACAGATGAAGACTAAAGAGACTTTTACATATTTTTTGTTTAAAGGGGCTTTCATTTAAAAACAAGAGGGCCCAGAGGGCCCTGAATCGCTCACCTGAGAATCAGTGTCTCTAGTACATTCTTGGCCCAAGGGCTATACTAGGTGAAGCTTCATACCAATGAGCCTTGTGGTTTCAGAGATGAAGATTTTTAAATATTTTCCCAATATAATTTGTTCTATAAAAGGGTTATCCTTTGGAAGCAAGGAATACACCACAGAAGTGAAACATATGGAGTGTACATGTTTTCTGGGCCAGACTAGCTAGTTTCGGCCAATTAGGCCTCATAAGTGACCCTCAGATATTTTCAAAATTCCACAATGGAATCAATGATCCTAAAGGACAAGAAAATATAATCTACACTATGATGTAGGGCAGGGAGACGTTTTACCGCCGCCACACATTCCCACACACCAGCTGTAGTGAAGTTAAATATGTTCTATAAAAGGGTTATCCTTTGGAAGCAAGGAATACACCACAGAAGTGAAACATATGGAGTGTACATGTTTTCTGGGCCAGACTAGCTAGTTTAGGCCAATTAGGCCTCATGAAAAAACCAAAGGCCCCAGGGGATGGGGGCATTTTTGGCCCAAGGGCTATAATTTGAACAATCTTGGTAGAGGTTGATTAGACGAAGCTTCACACCAAATATTAAAGATCTGAGCCTTGCGGTTTCAGAGAAGAAGATTTTTAAAGATTTTCCCTGTATAAGCCTATGTGAAACCAAAGGCCTCCGACGCGGGGGCATTTTTGGCCCCAAGGCTATAATTTGAACAATCTTGGTAGAGGTCCACTAGGTGAGGCTTAACATCAAATATCAAAGACCTGGACCTTGCGGTTTCAGAGAAGATTTTAAAGATTTTCCCTATATAAGCCTATGTAAAACCAAAGGCCTCCGGGGCGGGGGCAGTTTTAGCCCCAGGGCTATAATTTGAACAATCTTGGTAGACGTCCACTAGATGAAGCTTCACACCAAATATCACAGATCTGAGCCTTACGGTTTCAGAGAAGAAGATTTTTAAAGATTTTCCCTGTATAAGCCTATGTAAAACCAAAGGCCCTCGGTGCGGGGGCAATTTTGGCCCCAGGGCTATATTTTGAACAATCTTGGTAGAGGTCAACTAGATGAAGCTTCATACCAAACAGCAAAGACCTGGGCCTTGCGGTTTCAGAGAAGAAGATTTTTAAAGATTTTCCCTGTAAAAGCCTATGTAAAACCAAAGGCCCCCGGGGCGGGGAAATTTTTGGCCCTAGGGCTATAATTTGAACAATCTTGGTAGAGGTCTACTAGGTGAAGCTTCACAGCAAATATCAAAGACCTGGGCCTTGTGGTGTCAGAGAAGCATATTTTTAAAGATTTTCCCTACATAAGCCTATGTAAACCCAAAGGCCCCCGGGGCGGGGGCATTTTTGGCCCCAGGGCTATAATTTGAACAATCTTGGTAGAGATCCACTAGGTGAAGCTTCATACCAAATATCAAAGACCTGGGTCTTGTGGTTTCAGGGAAGAAGATTTTTAAAGCTTTTCCCTATATAAGCCTATGTAAACCCAAAGGCCCCGGGGCGGGGGCATTTCTGGCCCAAGGGCCATAATTTGAACAATCTTGGTACAGGTCCACTAGATGAAGCTTCATACCAAATATCGAAGACCTGGGCCTTGTGGTTTCAGAGAAGAAGATTTTTAAAGATTTTCCCTATATAAGCCTATGTAAACCCAAAGGCCCCCGGGGCGGGGGTATTTCTGGCCCAAGGGCCATAATTTGAACAATCCTGGTAGAGGTCCACTAGATGAAGCTACATACCAAATATCGAAGACCTGGGCCTTTCGGTTTCAGAGAAGAAGATTTTTAAAGATTTTCCCTGTAAAAGCCTATGTAAAACCAAATGCCCCCGGGGCGGGGGCTTTTTTGGCCCTAGTGCTATAATTTGAACAATCTTGGTAGAGGTCCACTAGGTGAAGCTTCACACCAAATATCAAAGACCTGGGTCTTGTGGTTTCAGAGAAGAAGATTTTTAAAGATTTTCCCTATATAAGCCTATGTAAACCCAAAGGCCCCCGGGGCGGGGGCATTTCTGGCCCAAGGGCCATAATTTGAACAATCTTGGTACAGGTCCACTAGATGAAGCTTCATACCAAATATCGAAGACCTGGGCCTTTCGGTTTCAGAGAAGAAGATTTTTAAAGTTTTCATTTTAAAAATCTATTTTTAGCTCCTGTGACCTAGATGTGCAATGGACCGGAACCATTTGAACAACTTTGAAAGGGGACCACCTAAGGATCATTCCTGTGAAGTTTGGTTAGAATCTGATCAGTGGTTTAGGAGGAGATGTTATTTGAAGAAAAAGTTTACGCACACACGCACGCACGCACGCACGCACACACGCACACACGCACGACGGACGACGGACAAAAAGTGATCCCAAAAGCTCACCTTGTCACTACGTGACAGGTGAGCTAATAAAAAAACGTAAATGTAGGGACTTGGGCAAGTCTAGCTTTCTGTCTGAGCATGACTCTTACCACTTGTTGCACTTTACAATATGTATATTTGAACAGTCAAGCCTGAGCAAACAGTGAAGACCCAGATGAGACGCCGCAGAATGCGGCGTCTCATCAGGGTCTACACTGTTTGCCACTCATCCCTCTATTTTAGGCACAACTTTGGGTAGAAAATTGTACCTATGAAGTAATCGATTAAAAGCAAATCAGAAATGATAATAATTTTTGTGGAATTTATCGATTGATTAATCGATTATACGATTAATCGTGGCAGCCTTAGTGATTAGTATTGATCCCAGCTCAGAAGGCAAAATAGTGATAAGTTTTCAATTTTTTCCTTAAAAAAAAAATTCTTTAAAAAAGAATAAATCCACATATATCTGCAATTTATATCAGATTATAGGCATTTTGCCTTGGACCTAGGCACTCAAAAATTATTTTTTAAACAGCCATGGTAATCAGCCATCAATATTCTAGCCATCAAAGTTAATAATATTATGTTGTGGGTTCTTGTTGTAACTGCCTTTATTAATTGATTATCCTATATTACACAAGGTCAACCAATATTCAAAAATTTATCATAAATCATGTTTTTAATTGCATCAATTAATAAAATTGTTATTAATCAAGTAATTTCGTATTGGCCCGGTTACAGGTCCTCAGTCAGCTGTATTGGCCTCGGCCTTCGGCCTCGTGCCAATACAGCAGACCTCGGTCCTGTAACTGGGCCAATACAAAATTATTTGATTAATAACATTATAAAACAAGGTCTCTAAGGTGATACTAACAAGTATCAGTTTGTTTGTTTCTGTGGAGGTTTACCGGCCCCGATAGCTCAGTTGGTAGAGTGTCCGCTCCGGGGAACGGGAGGTCACGGGTTCGATCCCGGGCCGCGACATACCAAAGTCGTTAAAAACGGTACTAGCTGCTCCTCGCTTGGCACTCAGATTTACTGGGTAGAGCTAGGACTGGTCGACCCAGTGTCAGGATAATGTGACTGGGTGTGGTATCATGTAATGTGTCTGGGACATGATACTTCAGTGAGGCAACACTATAAAAGTGAGCATTGAGCTCCCTGTCGCAACCAGACACCGTCGTGATATGACTGAAAAATTGTTGAAACGGATGTTAAACCTGAATTCACACACACACACTCATTCTGTGGAGGTTATACATCTGTTAACACTAATTGGGTCATTTTGGAGATGTTGCGTCCAATTTTGTGGTACATTTACCCCACAAAGAAAAGACATCTCAAGCCTTACCGCCCAAACCAACCAATATATGCAGGGATGCATGATCTGACATACACCATTTTACCTGCCATGGGCTAAGCGGTTTACAGGAGTACTCATGTTCAGTCAGTTTCAGTGCTGATCGGAAGTAACATGCAGCCCAATTTATTTCTCCAAGCCCCAATCGGCAGTAGTATTAGTGTAACGAGTTCTTGTTTAACACCAATACAAGTTTTTGTTTGGTTGTTTTTTACATGAATCTGAAAAATGATATCTCAGTAACCAGACAACTTAATACATTTTTAAGATAACTTAATGTCAGATAGCCGAGGAGTGACACCTCTACTTACAATTACTTATTACAATATATTATTAACCCTTTTTGTACCAAATGGAATCTTCCTCCTTATATAAAGCAGGAGTCCATTTCAAAATTTAGGGGTGACAGGTTGTGTTTTCTTCAAAATTAATAAGGAAAATGGCTGAACTTTTAGCAAACAGTGGAGGCACAGATCAGATACCGTGTTCTGCGGCGTCTGATCTGGGCTTGCACTGTTTGCCAAGGTACCCCTTTAGGGGTTACTGGTACTGAATGGTTAACCCGTTTTGTACTATAACCCCCAAAACCAGTATAGTAGTTGCAGATAAGATTGACTAGGCAGAGCTATTCAGGTCTTGTCAATATATGTCAAATTCGCGGAGTCCACCAGAAGGTTTCCGATAGAGTGCCATTCACAAGCTTTCTGCAAGCGCACCAAATGGACATATACACCACAGCCTTGTTTGTGTTACAGTTGAATTTCACACAATCGGGTGACTTGCTTTACCTTTTTGTTAATAGATGATTCCAAAGGCAGGTGCAAACGATAGCTCTGCCTAAGTCAATTTTATCTGCGACTACTGTACCCTGGAAAAGAGTGCAAGCCCAGATCAGAGGCCATGTTCTGCGGCGTCTGATCAGGGCCTACACTATTTGCAAACAGTTCAGCTATTTTCCAAATAAATCTTAAAAGATAAAACTGCCACCCCTAAATTTTGAGGAGGAAAAAATTCCATTTGGTACAAAAAGGGTTAACATGACAGTGGCCGGGTGGTGGGGGGATGGATCTACCAGCTCCAGATATAACCATCGTGGAGTAAGGAAGACAAGCGATAATTTACCTTTTTTTTTGCAATAAACTTAATTGTGGGTACTTGTGGCTTCGATGAGGCAATTGTAAGAAGTACCCGCAACTAATGTCTCAGTGGAGATATAAGTATTCTAAATACGGAGGGCCCTCGCTCATAGGGCTTGGAGAAATAGATTAGGCTGCATGATGCTTCAACGCAGTGCTGAAACAGACTGCACACGAGACTACCGGTAACATCACTTAGGTACAAGCCTGCACAGACAAAGTGGCGCTAGTTGGACTGTCCATGCATATAAACTCTGTTGGTTTCATTGGGTAGCAGAGCTTCAAGAGTCATTTCATCTCCGTGTTGGGTAAAAGTCTCACAAAATTTGAAGCAACATCTCCAAAATGACCTAAATAGTGTCAATGCAGACATTAAACCTCATTTCAAACAAACAAATCCTTTACTGGGTCTATGAAAATACTAGAATCAGTAAAATTCCTATATTAAGACCACCTTTGGGATTGTTCAAAAGAAATATTAAGACCATCTTTGGGACTGTTCAAAAGTGGTCTTTAAGACCACTTTTGAACAGTCCCAAAGGTGGTCTCTGATCAGAGGACCCTGCATGCAGAAAACACAAAGAAAGAATAACTGTAACTTACAAAAAAGCTTTTTAAAGCAGAATTAGACTTATTTCTGGTGGTCGTAATAGCGGAATTTCTCTATACATTAATCCATCAATCTATAAGCACCAAGTGAAATCATGCAACAGATGACATTCCTTCAGGATCAGTCTGATCGGGGTCTTCATTGTTTGCTAGGGCCTATCTGTCCCAATACTTAGGATCATTACAGTATGTCTTTTATTATTCCATAATATTTTATTGTTATGTTTGATAAACTGTTGCTTTTGTCATCTAAACTGTATATTTAATTTCACAATGACAAATTGCAACATAAAAAGCAAGGAAATAAATCACAACTTTTAAGTGCTCACCAAAGAGTCTCTATATATAATATTCATTCATAACATGTAAAAGTTTAGAAATTATTGCAACAGCAGACTACACATAGTTGAGAAATTTTTTTATGGAGAATAGAAAAATGTTTGGCTGAAAACATCTGGACCTAGCTGTTAAAAAACTATAATGATGTTATTAGTAACAACTTTGACCACTGAATATGGGGCAAATTAAACCATTATTTCTGCTGAAAAATGTGAGCAGCTTTTGCAAAAGCAAAAGCTACTCACATTTTTCAGCAAAAATTCCATTATATTAGAAATTGTACTAAAAATACATATTCATATATTGTTAAGGTAAAGCAACGGTGCTTTAAACAAATGGCCTTTGAAATTGTGGCACTTGGATGGCTTTTCTCCATAAAGTGTCTGCATTGTAGTTTGTCTGCATGAAAGATTAAAAATCTGCATACCGTACATGTATTCCTCCCAATTAGCACCCCTGCTCCTATAAGCACCCCCTCACTGTTTTTCCAAGACAGTAAGGGGGAAGGGAGATGGGTAGAATATTTCTCCTCTTAAGATCAAATAATTTGGGTGCAAGTAATTTATTTGAATACATATGTTTAGTCTAAAGTTAGTGGATTAAATATGCAAATTAGCTAGATACGTCCCGTAACATTACATGTATGACGTCCTTAACAACGTCGCGTTTACTAATGGCGGAATATTGATATTTTTGTAAACAAATCGTAAATAAAATGCGTTTTAAAATGTCATATGATAAATAGAATCTTGCATTCGTGCTCATGTATTATTGAATTTATTAAACGAGTTGAAGAAAAGGATAAAATGCGAGGCTTTGCCGAGCATTTTATCCCTTTTTCTCAACAAGTTTAATAAATTCAATAATACATGAACACTCATGTAAGATCCTATATATACATACAGTAAAATTGCAATATAAAGACCATCTTTGGGACTGTTCAAAAGTGGTCTTAAGATGGTCTATAATAAGAAGAAACCGAGTGAAGACAACAAAAAGAAAGAATAACTGATACCTCCAGAATAAGCTTTTGAAAGCACATTTTGTCTTATTTTTAGGTGGTCTTAATAGCGGAGTTTTACATATATACATGTATCTTTAATTTACAGTCGAAATGCTCCTTTTTTTTTCCACCTAATTAAACACCACTATTTGCTGTGAAATATGACATTTTAGGCAAAAATCAATGATGTAACTGATTATGAATCACATTTCTCCAATAAAGGAAAAAACATTTTGATTTCTAGACAAAAGAAAATTTAGACAGAATCAATACAAACCCACTTGCCTTTCTCTAGTTCAAAGCTATCTCATTTTCTATCAGCATATGCATGTAACATAATACTGACAGACCACTGCATGCTAGGAGTGGGGAGGGTTCAAATTTAGCTTTTTGGTGGCTTGCTAAAATTAGTGAATTAACTTTTACTTGCAAAGCATACTAACTTGCTTTTTCACACTTGTAATCTTTGTCAAAAGTCTTACACCCAACGAATGGGTAAAAGCTCGGTAGACAATATTCTAAAATAATTTTTCTTATTTTTCTGGGAAAAGTACAACACAGAGTCTGTGAGATGCATAGTTCTGCAACCAAAGGTCAGGTTTTTCTCAGGGTACTCCATGTGTATGGCCATCTGTGATAAACGAAATAAGTGAAATTATCATGAAGGACTGTAAAACCAAGAAGAAAAAACAGAGTTGTGGTCTCTGTTGGTTACTTTAAGGCATTGTTGCAAACAGTGTGGAACCCAGATAGGAGCAGTCTGATCAGGGTCCACACTGTCTACCCTGTATGCAAAATATTTTAAAGAGCTTAAGCTTGCAAGACGATTCAGCAGATATGTACATGTAAACAGATGACATTTTCAGATGTAGTTTTCTTTGGCATCTTGAGGGTAAGAGTAAATCTACATTGGATACCTGTGGCATTAACCCATTTTGTACCGGAAACCCCTAAACGGGTACTCTGGCAAACAGTGCAGGCCCAGATCAGACGCCGCATAACGTGGCGTCTGATCAGGGGCCTCCACTCTTTGCTCAAAGTTTGGTCATTTTTCAAATAAGTTTTGATGATAACACAAGTTGACACCCCTAAACTTTGAAATGAACTCCAGCTATGTACAAGGAGGAAGATTCCATTTGGTACTAAAAGGGTAAAAATCACTAATGAATTCCCCTCTAATCTTATCTCCAAACAAACATGACCTCAGATAAAGGATACTTCATTCTAATAACAAACAAAGACAATCACAGGCTACAAATTGGCTCTAAATGAAACCTAAACACACCAATAAAGTGTGGATTGCTAGATTACAGACCTTAATTAAGACATTATTCAAGTAATATGTCACTCAATATGTATACCAGGTCCAGAAATGATAGGCTTTTAGGTTTCCATCACTGTTGATGTACTGGTAATGAGATCTCCTGCAAACCCCACTTTATTGCCCAATCAGGGGAGTATCCACATATTATTTTTCTTATTTCTGCATGAAAACATATGTTGTGGGTACTCATTAGAAGTGCCTCGGTGAGGCACTTCTATGTACCCACAGCATATGTCATGCAGAAATAAGAAAAATATCAGTAATTTTCGGATAAAATTAAAAATTCTTGCCCACTTGTAAACAATGTTCAGAGAAAAATATGTCTGCAATAAACACAAGAGAAACTTTGAACAGCTCATAGACCATGACCGTTTCGATCTGTTTCTGAATTCCTGGTATTTTTTTTTTTTTTCATAATTGCAGATTCTTGTTATATATTTGGAATAATTTCCAAATTTCATCTTGAAAAGTATGTTGTGTGTACTCATTAGAATTGTGTAAACAGACTGTTGGGACTGTTTATATATACCATAGGGGCTTGAATCATGAATAAAAAAATGAAAAAAAAAAAAAAAAATGAAAAAAAAAAAAAAAAATTTTTTTTTTTTTTTTTTTTTTTTTTTTGGTACTATATTAGAGACAAGGGGGGAAACTTCGGCTCCATTTTTTGGGGGGTTACCTCATTTTACCCAGTGTAACTTTTTCGCAAATGCAGTTTTTCACCTGCTTATTACGAAATATACAAGTTAAATATGTCCACTTTGCAACAATAATCCACCTCTGTCTGTCACTTGCAGGAAAAATGTTTTTCTCGCATGGGTTAACTCAGCAAAGCAAAATTCGGCATAAACGTGTGACAAAAATTTTCAGGTTTTCATCACTCACAAGCGAACTAGTGTTACGGAGGAAACTTTTTTCGCTTTCAACTGATGTCTTTCATTAAAATGAACCTCTCTTGACCAATTTGAATCCAAAATGATGTATTTGCAGCTCTAAATTTACATTTTACTACTTTTACATCGATTTATGTAACAGATCAAGAAAACAATCGTCGCGAAGCTTGGTTTTTCTGCTAATTCCGGGCTACTCTATCGATGAATTAACGGCCGGAACGACCGGTGCTGTTTAATTTTTATACCGTTCGAAGTAGTGACAAAATAGCATTATCGCTATTTTTCTTCCATTATCAACTGAACCCCAAGAGGGCACACAGACGATGTATACTGCATATACTCCAGTTTTGAAGGCTGACAGAGCACACAGTCACCATGTAATTACGGTAGCGTTCTTTAAGGTTCTCCCTGCACAGGGGGCCTCCAGTTAACGTCCGGATTCGAAGGACGATGCACTTTATGATATTCATACCTGCAAAATTTATGATGCCAATGGAACGTGTTCTGACGCCGAAATTTTGTCACCGCTGCTGGGGATCGAACCTTGGACCTTTAGCGTCTGAGGCACTGAGCTAGGTGGGTGGCTAAATTTAGGAAGGCAGGTATTAGCCGTAGTTATCTCCTTACCGGACTCAGAAAAAGTGAAATGTATTTTTGTTGAAATCGTGGACGTTTTGTGTTATTTTCAAAACAGTTTCACTCATGCCTGTGTAGACAGAAATAAAAAAAGAAAAAGAAAAGAAAAAAAAAAAAAAAAAAAAAAAAAAAAGCCAGCTTGTTAAAAATGCCACCAATACGTAAATGTTCAAAATGATGCAGCATGGAAACAATTTGTTCCCTATTGCAACATATTCCTTTTTATGTTTTGAAATTTTGATCCTGGGTCGCTAATGGCCAGTAAATGACAATAAGCACTACTTAGGTTGGGCCCATTGGGTCCTTTTCCAACAGGGATTTTAAGGGGACAGAACCCCCACAGTGCAGCACACACATGCTCTCTCATCCGCGAGTTTCTGAAGTGGACGCTTCTATTTATGAATTCGGCCAAATCCATTGATGTAGGGACTTGGGTTAAAAAAAAAACACTGCTCAATTCTTCTGCTCGGCAAGTTTGTATTAATCTGAATAGGCACCACAATATACCACAACACGGCAAACAAAAAAGGTCAGAATAAGCTAAAGCATATCAACCTTGATTTTTTTTTTGGTGGGGGGAGGGGGGGGGTGGGGGTGGATCGGGGATCATTTTGCGGTCCTTTCGAGTTTATTTCACTCATACAGAGCCGATTGTTAATCACATGTGGTCGAAGACCGTAGTATCCGGTAAAAAAATAAAAAGCAGGCCTTCCGTTGCAGAACTCTTGAATGCCTTAAAATAGATGACTTTTATGAAAGGTTTGATTGCGAAGTGCTTAGATCTGTTGAAAAAGTACTTGTATTAGCCTAGAGTGTATTGGAAAGTAAGTGAGAAATGAGGCCTTTTCAATATATAGTACATTTAATTTTGGTGCTGTTGAGTAAAGCGGCATTCCAATCTTAGTGTTTCTCGACCAGGCTATTAAAAGGTTATAAAACGTTTTTCATGCTCAATTCAGTCGAGCGTTAAATTTGTAATGCTCGCTATTTTTAAATACTATCAGTTCATAAATTTTCCTGCTTAGATTGAGGTTTAACGTCCCCTTCAACACTGCAAAGGTTATTTTGGAGACGCTGGTTCCAATTTTGTGGGACTTTTACCCGACCTTAAGATGAAATGGCATCTCAAGCCCTGCCGCCCAATGAACCAATAGGGTTAATTTACATGGACGGGCCGACTCGCACCGCTTTGCCTGGGCAGGCTTAGATGCTTTAAGCGGATTACCAGTACTCGTGTGCGGGTCGGTTTCAGCTTTGCGTGGAAACATCATTTCTTCATGCCCCGATGGGCGGGGGCCGTTTCCTGCTTAGATAAGAACTGAATAATAGAATGTATGATGGGATTGAGGCCGAAACAAGGAATTTTCAAGCAAGTTTTCAGTTTAGTTATGTATCATGTAGGGTTTTGTCGAGCATGAGACTTTAATTAACTGAAAACGAGCCCGAAGCCACGACCGTAATATTAATTATTTTTCTCACCCAAACACTTTAAGGAATTTATTTGTTTGATTAGATGTTTAAGTGCCCATCAACAGGTCATTTTGGAGACGTTGAATCCAGTTTGTGGGACTTTTACCCGACATTGAGATGAAATGACATCTCAGTTCCTGTCGCCCAATGAAACCAATAGGGTTTATAAGCATGAACGGTCTGACTCGCACCGCTTTGCCCGGGCAGGCATAGATTCTCTGAGCGGTTTAGCAGTACTCGCGTGCTGTCGGTTTCAGATCTGCTTGGAAGCGTCACGCAGCCCACCTATTTCTTTAAGCCCCGATGGGCAGGTCCGAAAACTTTAAAGAATGCGTTGTGAACTGCACAAATATACAGAAATTAATAAGCGATAAAGCACATTCACATCAATGTAAACAACAAAATGTCAGTATTTTAATATTCATACCTCCTGAAGAATATCGTCATCATTTTTCCAGTAAGCCGCTAAAGTTTGTGTCTAAAGCATCCGTTTACATGTAAAGGGCTGCGCATGAAATAAAAAACATTGCATGTACATTTCATGACCTGCTTTCTTTGACACTTGACAGCAGTTTGATGACAAATTGAATGTCCATTTCATTAAAAACTTGATAAGAACATGTCATTCTGACTGTTAAAAATGTACATTTAAGGGGAAACTGAGAAGCTGCTCCCCTAATTGCATGGATAACAAAACATGCTACAGAAGATGAAAACAAAATTACCTCCGGCTCAATGTGGGTGTTTTGCAATGACTGACATAATGAGATAGCTAATAAACCCTAGAGTGAGGCAGCAGTATGAGGCAAAGAAAGCAAACACTTAAGAAATGAAATTTATTTTTCTGCTGTTCATGATAGTACGAACGCAGTGGGTTGTGTGCAAAGAAAGTGACCCCCGAAGGGGTTCATGTAAACTTTGTTAGCGACTCGCTGTCGTTCATACTTTAATGCAAAGCAGAAAAATTAAGTTTATTGTTTTATAATTACATTCTTTGCCCCTCATCGCTGAGCGAAAAATAATGCTTATAGGGCAAACTATTTAAACTAAAAAACATTTACACGCCATTTTACTACAAAGAGAGGAACAGCGTTGACCTCACCAACGCCCGTAGAAAACCATGGTTTAGAATGACGTCACTTGATGTCACTGAAAATCATGTGACTCGAGGCGTTCACGGAAGTATGAACTACACTGTATTCTATGTGTTTCACATTACATTTTTTTTATTTATGAGCCGGATAAATTTCATACCCTATCAGTTGAGCATGAAAAAAAGTTTTATAATCCTTGGGCCAGGTTGGTGCAGTTTAGGTCTGTACACCGTTCTTTCTACCTCTGGAATGAACAGTACACAATATATCCATACCCCTCTACTTAATCTTAAGACCTCCACAAATTTAATCCAAATATCTGAGAGAGAGAGAGAGAGAGAGAGAGAGAGAGAGAGAGAGAGAGAGAGAGAGAGGGAGAGAGAGAGAGAGAGAGAGAGAACAGCAAACATTAGACAAAATACATGTTGAAACGCTTTTTCCTTGGATTCCACTAATCACAAAGAAAAAAAGAAGGAAAATTCCTACAGGCCTATTGGCACCAAAACAGCCATTGTTATTTAGGTAACAATATCAGAACACACGCTTGAAGTTGTCAGTCATTCCGACCACTATGAATTCAAATTTGTAAAACTATTTCAAGTTATTTCTATAGCCATATCTCTTTTAACTAAAATTCTGAATCGTTTAGCTTAACACTGCTGCAATTTTATTTATTTATTTTTTATGCTTAGCTAACCGTCGGCGTGTACCGGGAACGAGCGTTTAAACATAAGGTGACGACGCCATGTACACAGCGGCCCCTGCCCATAGGGGCTTGAAGAAATATATGGGCTGCATGATGCTTCTACGCAGAGCTGAATCTTGCCCCCCCCCCCCCCACTAGTACTGGTAAACATATTAGAGGATCTAAGCCTGTCCAGGAACCGCAGTGCGAGGCGGACCGTCCATGCTAATAAACCCTATTGGTTTCATTGGGCGACAGGGCTTGAGATGTCATTTCATCTCAATGTCGGGTAAAAGTCCCACAAAATTTGAAGCAACGTCTCCAAAATGACCTTTACAGTGTTGACGGGGACGTTAAACCTCAAATCAAACAAACAAACAAACAAACGTCATGTACACACGTTCTTTAGCACTCTGCTAAAAATACATAGATTTTATACGATAACCGTTGTGCAAGAAACTGACAAACATTTCCCCTTCAATACGGAGCTCTCTAGCAATCTCCTCGATAACGTGGGTTGTGCCCGTCCCAGCCTGGACAAAAACAAAGCAGTTGAGCCTCTTTTTTTATCAGATCAAAGGCCGTCTTCTGCTTTTTAGTAAACATTTTATTTCCTTTTCTGTGCATGTGTCAAAAAAGTTACAGCGGCTCATTGGAAGTTGACCGCAAAGCGATACAATACAAAATTCCCAGAGCACAGCCCATTATACGTAGAAACACCATCCAGTTATCTTATCTGCGTAATATGTGTATACGTAGTCCTAGCAGAATATGTTACATTGAAAAAAAAAATAAATCAAAGAAGAAATCAAGGCTATCACACACATTTTAACAGTAACAACTCCACTGCCGGACGTAGTTTCCAAAGTTCCGGATTATATCTGTCCTGCACGTCCCGCTTTTTAAACACGACGATTATGACAAGCGCCCGGGTTTCTGTACCGATCATAGACAGAACACTGCGGAAAGCGAAGCAAAAGTTGCAAAAACTATATTTAGAGCTGCGAGTACATCTTTTTGGGTTCAAATTGGCAAAGAGAGCTAAAGTTAAATGAAAGACAACGGATGAAAGCGAAAAAAGTTCCCCCAGTATCACTAGTTCGGTTGTGATTGATGAAAACCTGTAAATTTTTGTCACACGTTTATGCCGAATTTTGCTTTGCTGAGTTAATCCATGCGAGAAAAACATGTTTCCTGCCAGTGGCAGACAGAGGCGGATTATTTTTGCAAAGTGGATTTATTTAACTTGTAAAATTCATAATAAGCAGGTAAAAAACTGCATTTGCGAAAAAGATACACTGGGTAAAATGAGGTAACCCCCCAAAATATTGAGCCGAAGTTTCCCCCCTTGTCTCTATTATAGTACCAAAAACAAAAAAAAAAAAAAAAAAAAAAAAAATGTTTTTTTTTTTTTTTAATTTTTTCATGATTCAAGCCCCTATGTATATACCATTTGTCAATTGTCTAATTCTACAATCTGAGAATAAATACTTCCATTGTAAGAAGGGTTGTCTGTAATCATGTCCAAGGGAAACCAGAAAAAGTAAATACACCAAAACCCCGTTATAACATGGTTCATTATAACACAGTTTTGGATATAACATGGTTTCCAGATGGATCCCAAAAATGTATGGATTATATAGAAAAATGACCATAAATGGTCATTTTTTCTATATAATCTATACATTTTTGTTTGTATATAACACTGTTGTTTAACTAACGCAGTTTCTGCTTTGGACCCCATCAATAGTGTCATAAAGAGGTTGTGGTGTAGCTAAATATAGCCTCAGAGTGAGTGAGTTTCAGTTTTACGTCCCACCAACAGCTAAGGTCATACGGAGACGGGACCTCGGTTTAAAGACTCATCCGAAAGTCTGGAGAAGCCCGGGATCGATCCTGCGATCCCTGGTTTACAAGGCGAGTAGCGTAACCACTGCACCACGGAGGCTTCTAAATAAATATAGCCTCAGATAAGGCATTATAGGGATACTGTAAAAATCCTAAAAATTTGTTCCCCTTAAGGAATTGCTGTAATTCTCCTATAACATTAACAAATTTGTTTCACGATGCAGCAATGAGTCAAAAAGGTACAGACAGAATGACAAACAGTATAGATCCTGATCAGACTGCCCCTTCAGGAGCAGACTGATCTAGGTCTGCCCTCTTCAGGGTTCATATAGGCAAGGCCAAGTCAAATTCAAGGACTCTTATAGTTTTCAAGGACGTTGACCTTTTTCTCCTTGACCTGTTCTTGTTTCATATATTATTGACCCTCTCCCTTTGCATGAGACCACAACACTATTTCATCCATCTGTGCCATATCAATGTCCTTCCTACATGCTAGACAGTGTGCCTTCTAATCTACTATTTGTTTTCTTTACCTAAGGATATTGTGCTGGCCACAGTCTGCTGAAAACACTTTTACCAATTGGATTAAAAAAAAAAAGATTTCAGGCTCCTTAATATAACTTGAGACACCATTTTTGTATTGCTTACTCTGGTTATTGAAACTGATTTGTTTTGCCAATAAAAGTGTCAAAATCAGCAAGGGAGACAATCCAAAAATCGAAGAACGAAACATTCGCATCCAGTCTGTTCGTTCAAAGCACATTCGACCGTCTTTATTACGGTGTTCTGGCATACCTGCCCATTTTCTTCTGGAATATTTACTTTTGATTATCAGGGAGATAAGGATAAAAGAAGAAGTCAAATTGACTCACTTTTCAAGGTCTATGGACAGTTTTCAAGCACTTTTCAAGACAAATTTTAGTTTCAAGGACTTTTCAAGACAGCCCTTCATATTCAAGTACTTTTCAAGCCTGTGCGAACCCTGCTCTTTGCACAGGCCTATCTGTCACAATACTTATGATCATTACGGTATCTTAACATAAAGGTGTCATGCATAGTCATTAGAATCGCCTCATTGAGGTGATTCTAATGTGTACACACAACATTTCTCAAGATAAAATAAGAAAAAAATCTCCCTTTATGATACCAGATATTAACACAATGTCTACTGGAAACCCAAAAAGAAGTACCCTGGCAAACAGTGCAGGCCCAGATCAGACGCTGTGGTATGCGGCGTCTGATCAGGAGTCTGCATGATCAGGACCTACACTGTTTGCAAAAGTTCAGCCATTTTCCAAATCAATTTTGATGGAAACACAACCTGATACCCCTAAATTTTGAAAAGGACTCCCTGCTATATGTATGGAGGAAGATTCCATTTGGTACAAAAAAGGGTTAATACTGTATCTCTGTAGGTTTCAAAAGGACTGGTCTGGAGATAAAGCAGTAAGGGTGGCTAATCGGAGCTGAAAAGATAATCGATTATCGGTCTTGCCGTTGCGATCGATAATCGATTGGTAATCGCTAAGGTTTTTGTCATAATTTTGCCTGTCTGGCTTTCTGTCTGAGCATGACTCTTACCATATTTTGCACTTTACCGTATGTATATTTGAACAGACAGGCCTGAGCAAACAGTGTAGACCCAGATGAGACGCCACAGAATGCGGCGTCTCATCAGGGTCTGCACTGTTTGCCACTCATCCAGGTATTTTAGGCATAACTTTTGGTAGTTAATTGTACATATCAAGTAATCGATCTAAAGCAAATCAGAAATGATAATCATTTTTGGGAAATTTATCAATCGATTAATCGATTATACGATAATCGTGTCAGCCTTAACAAGCAGTACTATAAACCTGCAGACACCAGACATTGGTGGTTTTATCTTCAGGGGCCTTTCTGACATATGAAGAAACCATATTTCTTCCAGTCTTATCAGCCTTCAAGAATCAGAGGAGAAACACCTTCACAGTCCAAATGATAAACTGAGCCAATCCAAGGCAAAAACCAACAACTGCCGGTAAACCATGCTGCTCATCAACTGATGAACACGAAGTACTAGGATGCTGGAGGGTTGTGGATGCAAACTGATTGTAGACTGAGAATTTATGTCTCTTTTAGTGCAAGCAACACAGACTTGTATCAGGCTGCACATTCACTCTGATCATACTCTTCGCTGATACATTCACTTCTTGGGTGAACTCAGAAGATTATATGTTAGGAGTTACATCACTTTGATAAATTGCAGTAATACAATTGTACTCCCACAGATAAATAAACTGATCCTACCTGATACTAATTACAAAACCAGTGACTAAAAAAAGTGGAATTTATAAAAAAAAATTCACAAAGCCATGTCATGAATATGCTGCATCTAATTCTTTTTCATCACTTTAATGAAAACATCACAGGCTGACATTTCCTGCATCCAGCCGAATTTGTCCAGTTGTTTTAATAAGATTAAATTGCTCTATTACAGTTTCTAGCTGACCCTGGTAGAAATGGCTAACAATACAAATCAACCGAAACCAGTAGGAATGGCTAGAGATCAGCGGTACCAGACCTCTAGCATCCGAGGTGTGGTACCGGACGTCTAGCCTCCAAGTCGAAGTATGCCACTTGAGTTTAAAGGTCTGGTACTGGGCCTCTAGTCACTTCCTAATATCCTTACAACACCTCCATATATGAGCCTGTAGAATATATATATATATATATGTATGGACAGACAGGCCTGAGGAAACAGTCTAAACCCAGATGAGATGTCTCATTGGTGTCTACATGTTGCACTAATTAGGGTGCATACATTTACCGGAAAGCACCAAAATACCGGAAAGCAAACCAAAATACCGGAAAGCACATATAATTACCAAAAAGCACTTTGTACTTGGGTTTTTTCTGCGGAGGAACATGTTAAAAATGAAATTTAGGTCTATGTATTAGATTTATATTAATAATTTTACCTAAAATAAACTTAAATATTTATCCCCAATCCCCTAAGGTATTGTCAGATTGGCATTGAAGTTTCAAGAAATACACGCTGCTATCTATATCTATCTTCATATACTGCAGCAACCGTTTGAGAGTGTTGTGTGCAGTTTAAGGAACTTGAACCAGACTGTTCGGAATATATTGGTTAAATAATGTCGTATTGATGTTAGTTCTACATAGGGTGTCTATTCGGAGATCACCACCAAGTGACCATGTAAGGTTTACCAGGGTTTCCATTGCTAGAGTGGGGGTAGTGTCTCTGACTAAATACGGTGTATAACACGTCTGTTCAACAATTCACATGAAGATTTAGCTGTTTAGCGGGTAGTGGGAGCTATATAGATTTTCACATATATAGAGCCGATCTTAACGGGCCTCCGTGGCCTAGTGGTTAAGAGCGCCGACTCTTAATCATTAGGTCTCTCAACGCTGTGGTTCGAGCATGTGAGACGCCAAGTTCTGCAACGGAAGGTAAGGTGGTTTTTCTACGGGTACTCCGGTTTTCGCCCACCTCTGATTAACGATCGGCTCGATATGAGTGACATAATCTTGAAAGGGCGGTAAAACAAAAAAAAAACAAATCGAGCAAATCGCTTGGGCTGGCAAAATGGGAGTCAGCACTCCTAACCACTAGGCCACCGAGACCCGTTGAAAACAATGTGTAGGTACAATGCAATGACAATGGCATGTTAAAGTGATGTTACATGCATTATAGAAGCAGTATTCATCTTTATTATATTGGAAATACAGAGAAAAAAAATCAGATTCTTTCCAGTGTTTTATTCTGTTGCAAAGATAGGAAGAATGAACAGCATACTTACAAATATACAAACATACAAGTACAATTTTGTTTTCAGGCAGTATAACATCGCCTCGCCCATCGGGGAACTTGAAGAAATAGACTGGGCTTTATGGTGCTTCCTCGCAGAGCTGAAACCGACCGCTTAGAAGGGCTGGGGCAGCCCAGGCAAAGTGGTGCGAATCAGACCGCGCATGCATAAAGACTTGGAAGCAACTTCTCCAGAATGACATAAACAGTGTTAACGGGGATATTAAACCTCGAATAGACAAACAGTAGTACACCAAAATTTACACCATAGTGTAAAAGACTGTGAAAGTTATCGTCCCTACCCGGCAGGGCTTCCCAACATTAGGAAACGGTACACGCCTAATTTCACAGTCTTTTGCACACTGGTGAAACACAAATCTAATAGACAATGATACTAACATATATACAACAATGCTCTTATCGTTTGTTGATGGGTCCGCATAACGTAAAACACTGACCCAGTGGACCAACAACCTAAAACATTTACCCAGTGTGCACACAACGTCAAAACAACGTTGAATCCAACTTCAAGACAATGAAATGACGTTTATTCAGCGAAGTTGCAACATTGTGTGTCGACTGGGTTGAAGAAAAAAAGGTCTCTCTCCAGTATGTATAATTTTCACCATAGTGTAAAAGACTGTGAAAGTTATCGTCCCTACCCGGCAGGGCTTCCCAACATTAGGAAACGGTACACGCCTAATTTCACAGTCTTTTGCACACTGGTGAAACACAAATCTAACAGACAATGATACTAACATATATACAACAATGCACTTATCGTTTGTTGATGGGTCCGCATAACGTAAAACACTGACCCAGTGGACCAACAACCTAAAACATTTACCCAGTGTGCACACAACGTCAAAACAACGTTGAATCCAACTTCACGACAATGAAATGACGTTTATTCAGCGATGTTTCAACATTGTGTGTCGACTGGGTTGAAGAAAAAAAGGTCTCTCTCCAGTATGCATAATTTTCACCATAGTGTAAAAGACTGTGAAAGTTATCGTCCCTACCCGGCAGGGCTTCCCAACATTAGGAAACGGTACACGCCTAATTTCACAGTCTTTTGCACACTGGTGAAACACAAATCTAACAGACAATGATACTAACATATATACAACAATGCACTTATCGTTTGTTGATGGGTCCGCATAACGTAAAACACTGACCCAGTGGACCAACAACCTAAAACATTTACCCAGTGTGCACACAACGTCAAAACAACGTTGAATCCAACTTCACGACAATGAAATGACGTTTATTCAGCGATGTTTCAACATTGTGTGTCGACTGGGTTGAAGAAAAAAAGGTCTCTCTCCAGTATGCATAATTTTCACCATAGTGTAAAAGACTGTGAAAGTTATCGTCCCTACCCGGCAGGGCTTCCCAACATTAGGAAACGGTACACGCCTAATTTCACAGTCTTTTGCACACTGGTGAAACACAAATCTAATTGACGTTGCTTCAAATTTGTAAGACTTTTACTCGACATTGAGATGAAATGACATCTCAATCCCTGTCCTTGTAGCGATTTTGGAATGGTGAAACACATGTTCACATTGACCGAAAACTTTTTAAGGGCTTGTAGGCTCGGGGCTTTGGACCTTTCTTTTTTTGTTTGTCCTTGTCCGTGTATTTATTTTCCTTTTCTGCTGATTAAGTTTTTTGCCATGTGTCCTTGGTGCAATAATTTCGGACTGACCGTCAGTGGAAATCATTAGGTTATTGGGGGTCTTAATATACTTCCTAAACCTCCTGAAAGCTTTTTCCCTCTGAGAAGCGGTTTTGTTAACCCAGTCTGTTTTGGACAATTCAAAATGTCTATGACTTTCTGCAAGCCTATACTCCCCAGTTCCAATCATTGCTGATCGCAAATCTTTGAACTGGCCGTCTGCAAGGTCATGCAAAATCTCTACAAGTTCAGTCAACGGCTTTGACCGCCAGTCAATAGCTTGTTTCAGGACATGATTAAGCGACTCACAGTTGTTGTTTGTCCAGTTTTGCGAAACCATGTCCTGTTTGACGGGGTCATTCACCTTTTGCTTTAACAGGGTTTTCAGTCTCCCCGAGAAATACTTGCAGAATTTATTGGACACCTGGGAGCAATGTTCTTCTAATTTTAAGCATTTTTCCTCAAAGCAGATGGTGTCATCTGCATCCATAATTCCATCCATTCCATAAATTTTGTTCAAGATGTCATTGCGGTCAGTTTTGTCTACTGCATCGTCTAAGAGTTTTTGATGCGTGTTTTGCCTCAAATGCCTTGTACACAAAACATGCGTCGCCTCTGGAAAAGCTGTGGTAATGGCTTTTACCAAGGCGGCCTCATCATCAGTGCCAATTACAAGTTTCGACAAGTTCGTGTCGATAAGTTTCATTTTGAGATGATGAAAAAACGCGCAATATGTCTCGAAGTCGCTATTGTCGTGAAGAAATACGGGACCAAGAAAAATGGGGAAAGCTTGTTCGTCATTGCTTCTGGGTCGGACAACTGATAGCTGTTTGTAGCATGTCACAGTAACATGTACGTCACACAAGTTAAATGTCTTGTCGACTCCAAGTACAGTCTGTCCGGAGCAGCATATGTTTTTTATATCAGTCAGCTGTTCGTCATTGTACAAGATTGTGACAGGGGTTTTGCCATTTGTCCTGACTATTGCTCTTACGTAGGGATGATTGTTTGTTACCATATTTTCAAGTTGCTGAATATGGTCAGCTACATTTTTTGTATTACCTATAGCAGATTCCTTATTTATTTTTTTTTCACGAGTTTTCTTGGCCCTAATCTGATGTATTGATGCCGGTCGTGTGACCTCGTCATACTTTTGTTTCATTTTTTCGAACACTATTTGAGGTTTATGCGACTTCAGTAATTCAGCAACTTCGCTTAGTACATAAGAAGGCGTCCTTAGGTACTCAGATTTTGGATTTTTTGAATTACCGTGTGGTTTTAGACCTGGGAATTTACCCCTGTACTCGACGACAGCCAAATTACTCCGCAACCCCCCTTTTCCTAGCCAAGTTACACGTTTTTTGTAATTTGGATCAGCAGCTGAAGTCGAGTAATATCTATGTAAAATTGCAATTTCATTTTCTGCAGGCTGCGGGTCATACGGGATATATTTTCTTTCCGTTTTACCATTTGTTCCTTTAGCTCTTGACAAACTACAGTACCCTAAATTTTTATATTTATATATACTCTTGACATTGCCAAATTTGTCTACCCTGTAATATGACGCAGGGCTTGTGCCATCAGCAGAATTCCACACGCCACAATCGTCAGAGAAATCACTTCTGCCATTATTATCGCGACTTTTTATATTTGCTTCATTATTTAAGACAAAGTACACATTGTCTTTCTTCCCGCCGGGAATGTGTTCATAACTGCTATCTGATTTTAGGAGAAGCTCAATTGATTTTCGAAATGGCAAATAGTTACCAGATTCTAGATATCCTTTAGCTGGATTGTCATCATCGTCACTGATTTCAGATTCGTCATCAGTTTCGCTGTCAGTATGAATGTCATTATGGTCCGGTTCGATTTGTGGCTGTTTTGCGTCTTTCTCACTATGTGTGTGCGTGGTTTGTTCACTGTCCGACAATTCGCGATTGTCCGGTTCTCTCCAGTCCAAGTCAGAAAGGTCAGAAAGGTCACTCAACATGCCATGATTTTCAGGGACATTTAAATCTAAAGGGATGGAAAAATCCACACATTTAGCATTTTGTGTTTCTTTCATTTTGATATCTGACTTATTAACTTCATTGTGCAAAACGGACCCATCATTATCATCAACTACAATCAGCTCAGAATTTACATCTGTTTCAGATAAACATACAAAATGGTTTGGAAAAAAACTTCTTACATTTTGTGGTACAATCATTTGAGTCCACATAACAGTTACTGTTGGGTCTGTTTTCGATCTAACTTTACGCCCTACAATCTTTCTGGTATAACAGTCTGAGGACAGCTCAGGAGACATTTGTGGTGGATAGTAAGATTTAATGGGCATCTTTAGTGCAGCACTCAATGCATAAATGTGTGCCATTTCACTATATGAACCTAAAATGATGGAATCTTGAACCAGTTTTTGATAATTGCTAACAATAATCCTATTGTCGTTGATTAGATCAGTGTATGACCGCATGCTAGTATCATAGTATTTTCGATTTAATATGATCTCTAAAGCAGTTTTTAATCTGAGTAAGCTATGTTGTCCTTCGTCGCCACACAACGCTCTGGACACGGCCCTGTAGAGACAGTTGCCATCGCCTACTACATACAATGGCATAAGTCTGTCAAGTAACGCGGGTTGGTACATTTTCAGTATATCGACTGTCACGTTATCAACAGGACCAAGATCACCCTGACAACCAGTTTTCACCTTTACGTTATACGTCTCTAACAGCTTGGTTTGAGAGTTGGCAGTGTAGATAAGACTGTCTTTTCTACCAGTCGCCACGGCCATTGACAGCCTGAAATGACAAAACCATCATTCAAGCCATGTCTACATGGAACGGACGGACGGACGAACGACGACGGACGGTGACATATAATGTGGGTACTTATTAGAACAGCCTATGCGAGGCGATTCTAACAGGTTACCCACAATATACGCAATACATACAATGAACTTTCAAAACAGATATTGTAGGTACTCGTTAGAACCGCCTGGGCGAATACTCGTTAGAACCGCCTCGGCGAATACTCGTTAGAACCGCCTCAGCGACAAAGCCATCCTTCATGCCGTGTCCTTCCACTTTACAAAAGTGTAAAAGAATGTTGAACTTATCGTGCCTATCAAAAAAAAAAAAAAAACATTAAACGGACAGACGGACGAACGACGACGGACGGTGACATATAATGCGGGTACTTATTAGAACAGCCTATGCGAGGCGATTCTAACAGGTTACCCACAATATACGCAATACATACAATGAACTTTCAAAACAGATATTGTGGGTACTCGTTAGAACCGCCTGGGCGAATACTCGTTAGAACCGCCTCGGCGAATACTCGTTAGAACCGCCTCAGCGACAAAGCCATCCTGCATGCCGTGGCCTTCCACTTTACAAAAGTGTAAAAGAATGTTGAACTTATCGTGCCTATCAAAAAAAAATATTTTAAACGGACAGACGGACGAACGACGACAGACGGTGACATATAATGTGGGTACTTATTAGAACAGCCTATGCGAGGCGATTCTAACAGGTTACCCACAATATACGCAATACATACAATGAACTTTCAAAATAGATATTGTGGGTACTCGTTAGAACCGCCTGGGCGAATACTCGTTAGAACCGCCTCGGCGAATACTCGTTAGAACCGCCTCAGCGACAAAGCCATCCTGCATGCCGTGGCCTTCCACTTTACAAAAGTGTAAAAGAATGTTGAACTTATCGTGCCTATCAAAAAAAAATACATTAAACGGACAGACGGACGAACGTCGACAGACGGTGACATATAATGTGGGTACTTATTAGAACAGCCTATGCGAGGCGATTCTAACAGGTTACCCACAATATATGCAATACATACAATGAACTTTCAAAACAGATATGGTGGGTACTAGTTACAACCGCCTCGGCGAATACTCGTTAGAACCGCCTCGGCGAATACTTGTCCTTCCACTTTACAAAAGTGTAAAATAATGTTGAACTTATCGTGCCTATCCAAAAAATATACATTGAATGGACAGACGGACGGACGGTGACATATGTTGATTACAGAAATTGTGAACGGACGGACGAACGACGACGGTGTGTGTGTGTGTGTGTGTGAATTCGGGTTTAACGTCGCTTTCAACAATTTTTCAGTCATATCACGACGGTGTCTGGTTGCGACAGGGAGCTCAATGCTCACGTTTATAGTGCTGCCTCACTGAAGTATCATGTCCCAGACACATTGCATGATACCACACCCAGTCACATTATCCTGACACTGGATCGACCAGTCCTAGATCTACCCGTAAATCTGAGTGCCAAACGAGGAGCAGCTAGTACCATTTTTAACGACTTTGGTATGTCGCGGCCCGGGATCGAACCCGAGACCTCCCGTTCCCCGGAGCGGACACTGAAATATTCCAGATGAAAAAATCTGATTCTTTTTTAAATTCCTGCTCAGAACATATAATGTGGGTACTTATTAGAACAGCCTAGGTGAGGCGATTCGAACGGGTTACCCCAAATATATGCAATATATACAGTATATGCAGTAAAATTCCTATATTAAGACCGCCTTTTGGGACTGTTCAAAAGTGGTCTTTAAGACAACTTTTGAACATTCACAAAGTTGGTCCCAGACCAGAGGACATTGTGTGCAGAAAACTCGAAGAAAGAATAACTGAATCCTTCTAAATAAGTTTTAAAGTAGAAATTAGTCTTAATTTTAGGTGGTCTGAATAATGGAATTTCACTATATATTTTGATCAGAAATGTAAAAAATAATGAACATCCCTGTAAACCCCGGAACCAATACAGTCATATCCAAAACAAATAAATAAATTAATAATGAATAAATAAATAAATAAATGAAAAATAAATATACCTTGAAAGGGCGGCTGCGGCATCATAGTGTCCATTTATGAAACAACACGTCTTACATAGGAAGTCCAGTGTATCACAAGACCACGATTGAAATTTAGAAGCAGACATTGGAACACATCTGCGGTGTACCCAGTTTTTGCAGTTTGTGCATTGTATAACGTCAACATCGCAATTTTCAGCACATATGGCACATGGAAACTCGGCCATGTTGCTACTGATAAAGTGAGGGAAAAAACTGGACATTTATACACGTTTCCATTTTTTTAATTTCTTGTTTACGTTACTCAAAAATCATATGTGCGAAAATTTCAAAGGCGGTCTTTAATGATGCCCTGATATTTTAATTGGATTTGAAAGAAGCAATCAGCTACCAATTATGTCTCATTTAAGCTGCTAATTGTGCGGTATGTGAAATTAAAAGAAAAGAAGAAATAATTGTAAGATTTGCTTTGTTTCTTTAATAAACAATTAGAAATCCAGCACACAAAAACAATACTAATACCGTAAACACATTGCGAACACATTGTGGGTGCTTGTACCAACAATATATGTTTTTTGGGGCAAAAAATGGCAGTTATGTTTACCACCGTCAACTTTTCTCTTTATAAAGTGGGGTTCTGATTGGTTATAATAGATATCCAAATATTTAAATAAGAAAACAACAAAACATATCATTACGAACACACGCCTATACAAAGGGATTGAAAATTTTATCGCCGGAAAAAGGAAAATTTTAAGCTGAAAAATTGTCATATATTTCTTATTCCTGCTCAAAATATAGATTGTGGGTACACGTTAGAACACTCTATATTTTAGAGCAAAATTAAACAAAATAAGGTTTACCCCTGCAAACCACTTTTCCTATATAAAAGTGGGGTTCAAGGGGATCAAAATTATATAGTCGTGTTTTCGTGATGCCGTGTGTTTTCAGGTTTCCCTATCCTAAACACCCACTAATCCCCACTTATATAGAGAAAATTGGGGTTTACGGGGGTAAACACTACTATACTTATATCCGTTCTTAGGCAAAGGTTGTGGGTACTCGTTATAACCGTCTCAAAGGGGCGGTTCTAAAGAGCACCGCGGCGAAAAAGGGAAAGATAATATTTTCTTTTATGACCGGCTTGATACAAAAATCACTATCAGCCTTAAAGCTTAAAGGAGCCGTCTTATCTGGGACCACACTGTTTGCAACTTTGAAAGTAAACAGCAGACGACAATAGTTGTGATTGGCATGTTAAAGGGATAAATGACATAAGGCACGTGCCAACAATTGATACAATTATCTAAATGTGGTGAAACTTTTACAGGTATTAATTCGTTAATCCACAAAAGGTATTATATAATGAGTCGGAGCACGACAATTTCTTCTCTTTAATCATCGGTGCGTCTGATCAGACCCGTAACAATGGATGATTTCTGACACTTGGTTTGACTTCTGATCAGACTGCACAAATTATTACGAAAACACCTCTATACAAATACATTATTTTTTTTTTTTAATTGTGATATTTTTCTTATTCCTGTTCAAAATATAGACTGAGGGATACTCGTTAGAAACGCCTTATCGTACCCAAAATCTATATTTTGGAGCAGGAAGATAACGTTCAACCCGGTAAATCCCATGTTTTACTATATAAAAGTGAGGTTCAATGGTGGTCAAAATAATATAGGCGTGTTTCCGTGATGACACAGACTGATCAGGGACCGTGATGGGCGCCAATGTAAAATATAGAGCATTTGTCTTGAGCAATCGGGATTCGCCGTTTGGGTAGTCCAGTAGTCACGGATACAGAAGATTTTCTAGCTCAGATCAACCGAGCAAAAATTAAATCGGCACATAAGTTATAATAAAAACACTTGCCGACTTTAAATAAATCTTATCTTACCTCTTTCTATATTCCCTTTTTTTCCAAAGATAGAACATTTATCGGGTGGGGCATACTTACCATTGCAATAAAATCGCAAGTTATAAGTCCAGAGAGGAACCATAGCTGTTCCAGATATGTTATATATTGCATTTAAATACAATTTTCTAATGTTTTCCAGTATAAATAAGTGCTTTTTGGTAATTATATGTGCTTTCCGGTATTTTGGTTTGCTTTCCGGTATTTTGGTGCTTTCCGGTAAATGTATGCACCGCACTAATTAAGCTATTTATTTTTAGACACACTGGGTTGTAAAGTGTACTTGTTTTAATTCTAGAACATGTTTGGAATGTTGGGGTTTTTTTGGGGGTGGAGGGGGAATTACAGCTCTTTCTAGATTATTTTGCTCTTATTGAGCCGGTTGTTAATGTGAGTTGGACGAAAACTGGAGTACCCAGAGAAAAACTATCTGACCTTCTATTGCAGAACTTGGTCCCTTACATGACGTGAGCCAGCCTCAAACCCACAGCGGCAAGAGAATAATGATTAAGATTCAGCGCTCTTATCATTCTACTTGAGTAACTTGACCACATCTATATAGAAGCCTGTTAAGGAGTTGAGGCATATGTCTGAATATTAAGGATAAATGTGTTATCACGTTTTGAATACCATGAAAAATCCTAAAAATTTGGAAAAGCCTTGGCGTTGTAGTGGTTAATATGCTATTCTTGCCTGGTAAACCAGGGTTTGCAGGATCGATCCTGGGCATCTCCAGACTTTCGGAGGAGTCTTTAAACTGAGGCCCTGTATGACCTCAGCTGTTGTTGAGACGTAAAACTCAAACACTCCTAAAAACTTGGACACCGTACCTGCTTGCTGCAATTCTCCTAAACTCAGGACGAATTTGTTTCATGATCCAACACTGAGTCCAAAAGGTACAGATGCTATGGCAGTGTAGACCCTGATCAGACTGCTCCTTCTGAGTCTCCACTGTTTACTTAGGTCCATCTGTACCAATACATAGGATCATTACGGTAGCTATACTTACTAATTTGCCACAACCTCATCAGTGGGAGTGAATGGGTCCTTCATTCGTACTTGTTGGTGTTGAGCAACTGAATATCCAAAGTAACTTCCAGGAGGGCCTGTCTTCACAACAGGTATGGTTGTATCCACATTAAATCCTCTAACAGAAAAACATGCTGTCAAAATTATAACTGCACAGGTGACAGTCGCCATTGTCTTATTTTCGGGATTTGATGACAATAATCCAGCGCACCTGCTTACATTTATTGCAATTCAATGAATAAAAAGAATTCCAGTAGAATAATTCCAGCACTTTTATATTCTCATACTGTATGCACCAGAAATAAATCTCCTCTTCAGTGAAATTTACTTACATTTTTATGTGTAACTCACTGTCACAAAATCGTCCGATCTAAGGGCGCCTAGTTTGACAACGTTCAGTTGTAGTAGTCTCCCTTACATGTCGCCCGCTCGTGACGGTAAATTGTAAAACGGGAGTGGACTGACCAGAATCAGAATTGCTTCCCTCTTTAATTGCAGGCCTCAGATTCTATGACGGTTCCAATGTAAAGGCTTATTGAGAATTAGAGCACAGGAGCTTGAAGTTGTGTCCATAAGTAGTCCATAAGGTTCAAAATCAAAAGTGTCACTAAGCCATTGTTGTTGTTGTTGTTGTAGGTAGAGTTCCTCCGCTGACTTTTCGAAGAACCGTCGTAAGACGTGGGTGGGGGATTTTAAGAAATTTAAATAGTGCACTGGTGGATTTAAATTATTCTGGTGGATTTATTTACATGTGATTTCTTATATTTGAATATATACATAGCCTGCCTGCTTTTCAACTATTTACTCAGAATGCTGTTGACCTCTCAATGTTGCAAGTCTCCTTGCGTGGATTTTGAAGATATACTCTCTCGTCTGTAGTTCTAGTAGACCCCACGTTTTACTATCAATTTTCTCTTTGTCTAGAACTGCAGAAGCATCCAATGTTAACTGTGTCAAAAACTCCGGTTTCTGGATATGTGAGACTGTAAAATGTTGGAGGGCTGGACTTTTCAGGAGATTTTCTACATATGTCAGTCTATCAGGTTGAAGGTAAGAGCATTCACTAATGAAATGCTGTCTAGTTTCTGGCGCTGTTAAGCATAGGCGGCATGTCGCATCAACTTTGAACTGATTAAAGGCTGCCCTGTTTCCTTGTAGGATGTAAGTACCAGTTAAAAGTTTGCATTTAATTTGTGCTCGCCTGCTGTCATATACACTACTTCTGACTGTCGACCAAACATGATGACATTTTCCCACTTTCAGAGAGTCAATGTTCACATATTTTAGAGAGGATTTGTTTTGCATGTCAGACTTCCAGGAGGCTTCAATGGCACTGTGTACAGTTTTGTCCAAGAGTTTTTTCCACTCATTTTTCGACGGTGGTTCATTAAGTAGATGAAACTGTGAGGGGAGGTCGTATGACTTTAAGATTTGCCTGATACTTGTGAACCAGCTTTTATCATTCTCTTCTTTCATTACTGCCTGCCTCAGACCTATGTCACTTTCGATCGAGCCTTTATGCTTGGTCATGTTAATGAATGTGGTGAGGGCATTCTTGTGTATGACTGCTTCTAGTGGTAAGATGCCCAATAAGGCCAAACTAATTGCGTTGGAAGTTTTATCTGGGAGCCCCTGTATTTGTTTTAAACACTGTCTTTGAAATCTTTCTAGGTTTTCTATATCCCTTCTTTTCAATAATAGCGCCTCGAGCCCGTAGAGCAGCCTCGGAACAACAAAAGTTGCCCAAATATACCCATTTTGGGAAGGTTTCAGGCCCGTCCCCCCATGGAACCCAGCACCCATTAATGAATAGGCAGTTTTTCTTCCCAGACTAAGTTTCCCCTCTATATCCGCCCTTCCTGAAACATTGCGCACTATCCCCAGGTGTGTAGCACTATTACTATTGGTTATTTTCTCATTATACATGTATATATCTACGTCTGTTGTTTGTTTATTCTTGCCAGAATATTTGAGGGTATGGCTTTTTAAAGGGTTCACAAAGTATCGTTCCCTGGCAGCATAGTCTTCTACGTCCCAGACCATCACCTGTGCCTCAGCTTTACAATTAGTCAATAGGGCTAGGTCATCTGCAACAGTAACATGGGGAATATTGATTGATCCTATCTTTACACCTGTATATCTTTGTTCTAAGTGGAGGAGCAATGGATTATTATACCTCTTATAATGGGAGGTTGACAGCACCCCACCTTGTCGGACCCCTTGGTTTATATTGATGGGTTGTGATAAGTTTCCTGCCCATTTTACTCTTGAAGAACAATCTGAATATAGGTCTTTTATGAGGAGCCAGTTGTCCCCAGTGACACCGTCCAGATATAACCTCCTCAGGAGTGAGTTGTGATCAACAACGTCGAACGCCTTTTGCGTATCGAGGGTAGTAAGCCAGAGCTCCTGTCTGTTGCTCTCTGCCTCCAGCAGACACTCCGTCAGAATGACTGCTGCATTCAAAGAGGAACAGCCCTGAGTAAAGCCTCGCTGAAGTCTTGACTGGGTATCATGAAAGATATCATTATGCCTTGTGTTTAAAATATGCTCCAGCACCTTCAATAGTACTGGTGTCACTGTTATCCCTCTATAGTTCCCCGGGTTATTGACCTCCCCCTTCTTAAAAATTGGAGTCAGAATACCCTCTTTCAGGACTGCAGAGACTCTTTTAGCACTAATCATATAATTCAAAAAAGCCGCAAGAAATTCTGTCAGCCTGTGCCCCCCGAGTTTAAAGTGCTCGCTAGTTAAACCCATTACGTCCATTGCTTTGTTGTTTTTCAACTTCTTTAAGGCTGCAACAACCTCTTCTATCTCAATATGCTTGATTGGACTGATCTGCCTTTCACAGAGATTTGTTAAGACAATAGCATCAGCATCAACCATGGACTTGTATCCATCGTCAAACTTCTCACTTTGTAATGGAGTTGCTAATTTTTGAAAGTGGCTTGCCCATCCTTCCCGTATTTCCTCGTCAGTCTCGCAAATCTGCCCATCCACCACAAGAGAGTGCAGGTGTACATTTGAAGATTTCCTTTGATTATTGATTAGCCTGAAAAAGGTTTTTGAGTCGTTTTCAGAGCTCATTATGTCTTCAACTCTAGCATTCCTTTGCTTAGCTGCTTCTATCCGCTGCTCTTTTCTCAACTCCTTCTTAGCTGTAATCATGTTCTGTAGTGCTGGGTTTGTAGGGTCTTTCGACTCTCCATCCATACGCCATTCCCACCAGGTCATACGACACCTCTTCATAGCCTCATGGATCTTCTGTGTCCAGCACCTCTTGCGTTGGTTCTTTATTGTTACTGATGACTTGTATTGAGGGATACTATCGGAAGTTGCCTGTTTAAGAACCGTATTCAGATGAGCCAGTGGTTGGAGGATGTCGATTTCAGAGTTGGTAGACAGCAACAAGGCATCAAATTGAGATAGGTTCTTTCTAATTGACATTTGGTAATTGGTTCGATCACACCGTTCCCATTTAGGCTTGATTTGTATAGTTTTTGGTTTCGGAGTGGTGTCTATTTTGACATTGATGTCAAGTTGAGCAAATACTGGGATATGGTCTGAGGTGTTCAGTGACAGCTCTTCTTCTGTAGATACGTCCTTGACAAATTTGTCTCCGGTATTATTCCAGAGTACATAGTCTAATTCCGCTCTATCCGTCTTGTTTGTATGGAAAAAAGTTTCCTTCCCCACCTGTCTATATCTGAGTGAGTTCCGATGGACAAAGTCTGATAGAAGGGAGTCTTGTAGGTTTCCTTTTCGTTGTACCAAGGAGGCATTCATATCCCCCAGGATGAACACCATATGGGTACTCTTATACACATTCATTATTTCCTCTAGCTGATCCAGGCAGAGTGAGTAGCTCTCGTTATCCCTTCCTTTAGTATTTCTACTAGGCATATAGACACTGCATACGCACATGGGAGGCGTGGAGTCTACTTCGACGGCTACAATTCTGTTGCCTCCATGCAGCAATTTCTTAACCTTGAGGCCAATATCTTTCCTATAGAGCAATGAGACACCACCAAATCCTCTAGGTTTCTGTATCGGCGGTAAGGGGTTATTTTCATCGACAGCTTTGCTGTGAGCGTTGTGGCTGGTGAATTTCTTTTCAAGGTCGGGGAGTTGGAACTCGAACAGCCAGTGCTCCTGTAATGCAAGGATATCATACTTTTTCAACATGCTGTTCACAAAAGCCTCGTTTGTTTCTATATTTTTAACATTCAAGGTTCCAACAACTAAAGGCTTTGTCTCTTCCATCTCTTCTCGGAGGCTCGGCCTCCCCCTAAAAAAGGAAGATCCTTTTGCCTGTCTCCGTCTTGTACACTGCTAATGGCCCCGGGAATTATTACATCTACCCTAGTTCCCCTAGGATTTGGGGTGTCCTTTCCTTTGTGGTGAGTCTTGGTCCCCTGATCATCCTGGATAACCGAGTCTTCTTGATCTCTCTCAATGCCTATTACTGTACCCTGCCTAGTGTCAGGCCTAAATGGGCTGTCTTCTAGTAACTTTTGTGTTTCACCATGTGTTGTGCTGTGCTGGTCAGCTGTTTCGGGTCTTTTAACTGTAGGCTCTTCAGAGACGTGTCTCACATTGAGCACACCACCATCATTTACATGTTGATTGTGTGGTTCTCCTTCAGTATCTTGCCGGTTGGTTCTATGTCCTGCAGCATGTCTTCCCGTCACATTTTCGCATCCCTGTCTGCCAATATTGTTATACAAATACTGTGGATTTGTTGAGCCCTGATTTCTTACCCTGGATCCCATCCCAACTGGGCCATTCCTATTCTGACATGGGAGGCTATGAACTTGGTAACCGGATCCCACCCCACCCGGGCCATTCCTATGTTGATATACCAGATCCTGTCCTTGATACCCGGGTATATGGATCCTATGTGTAGCAGGCTGCATCTGCTGGTGGTAACCCCCAGTACCTACTTGGACATGTTGACTATTGGGAATGGTATTCCCATTGTATAGCATATTGTATGGGTTACTGGCTACTTGTACGTATGGGGGTAGGGGTAGGCCATATGGTGGGTATGCCAGCATTGGTGCAGGAGTGTTGGGCAGGTGAGTCATGCCCTGGGGCTGACAGGAATATGTTATACCGTGATGTGATTGTACAGGGGCTGCACCAGCTATGACTGGGGGCAGTCCCTGTACCCCCAGATACGGATTAACTGGCATATGGAGAGGGCTTCCTGTAGGATTCAGGGAGCTAAACTGCCTTTGAAATTGTATGTTCTGTTCCACAATGAGTAACCTAGCCCGAATTTGTTCAAGTTCAATAGTTCTGACATTCTCTCTAAGGGCCGTAATCTCATTATCTAGACAATTACGGGAGATAGCCTGTCGGAATTCCCTCCCTTGGCCACTGTCTTTGCCCGGGGAACTGTGAGACATTCCTGGGTGTGATAGCTTAGTGCTTCCATCTGCAGACAGAGTAATTTCTTGCCTTAAAATCTTATTGGTATTTTCTGCTTCTTCTAACCGGCGTTCGAGGCTGCTTACGAGTGAGCGTGCTAACTTGAGTTGCTCTTCCTGTTCGGTTTCCTTAATCTTGGGTTTGTCAGCTTTCTTTAATTGTTTAGGACCCTTGCTCTGAGGTACATGCACCTCTCGTGTGTCCCCTATAGTACCCTCCCTATTACCAGAATTGTTCTCCGGATCAGGAGCACTTCTATTGTTCCCCACCCCGTTCTGCTGGGCTCTCTGATGACTATCTGTTAGCTTTTTCAGTGTTTGGGTTCTCTGCACGGGCGATGACTGCACCGTAGGGGTGTGTGTTATGTTTACAGTACATGCACCTACTCCCTTGTCTGCACCATTAGTGTTGAAGCTATTGGTGTTCACAGATTGGGGTGTTTTAGCTCTTTGCGGGGGGCTACTATTAGAATCTTTGGTGCCAGACTTGCTTGCAAGTACCCTGTTAGAAGGTGCGCTGTTTATGTCCTTAGGAGTTTTTTGCTGCGTTTGTTTTGTCTGTTGCGCTTGTTTTGACTGCTGTGCAAGTTGCGCATGTGCTGATGCAGTGCAATGATCTTTTGCTGCGTTAACTGTATCTGCATTTGAGTGTGTTAGGCTACGATCTAGAGTTTTAAGGTGTGTCTCTTCACCGCTTTCATTTAGCCTTGAATGTATATACAGGACAGAATCGTCAAGCAGCTGACATTGATCATCGTGTCCACAGAGCGTACATATATATGAAACGTTTATATCATCATACTTAGCAATGTCATTGTCACTCAGAGTTTCACAGTCAAAATGGAACCAATATTGGCAACGGTCACAACACACACCGCTGTTGACGTATTCTTCACACACAGGACATATTTCTAGCGAATTTTCTAGTGACTGGGGGCTTGCCTCGATATTTTGAGTTAATAGGTCAGGATCGAACAGGTTACTAGATTCGTTTATGCATGCCTTAGTAACATTAACCTTAGGTTCAAGAGCATTTGCTGGTGTTTTCTGCACATTAACAGTCCCAACTGATTGCTTTCTATCTGGATCATCAGTCCGAACATTGTTTCGCACCTGCTTCTTGACCTCCATACTTTTCAGGCCTTCAATGATACTTGAACGAAGATTCTCGTCCAACTGGCTTATATTCTCTGTTTCTAGTATTGAGCTGGTTATGAGCACATGCTCATCGTTGAATAGAGCTGCCTCCCTTCCATTTACCATAACCCTTGATTTTGTGTGGTATAAGTTTATGGTGTATTTCAAAGTACTGTCTGCTCTGTTGAGGACTTTAATCAGGCTCTCTACACACATATTACTTCTGTCAACTACATCTTTGTACTCTATAGCTATAGTTGAGGCATCACGCACCTGGAGAGACTCAAAGTGAGTGGTGAGTACCATGCGATACAACTCATACATGGCGGCTGAGAAATCGAAAATACGGTTGCCTCCCTTGTTTGTTATTTTAACTTTGTATTCGGCATCACAGGCTCTCACCTTCTTTTTCAGAGCCTTTTTCATATCTATTGTATAGTCTCTCTGTTGCTCTTGTTCACTCTCAATATTCGCCATTGCCAGCCTTTGCAGGTTTCTCGCACTCCTCCTGGTTATGGTCGTATGCGCAGACATTATGTAGTTCTTAAAATTTCCTTGAAATGTTCAGCTAATGATTTGTGCGATGCCAGGGTTTTAACAGCAGTTAAAAAACAATGCTTCCGATACATGCAGTCTCCCCATAAAATACAGCTACTTAGGATTTTGGTTAACATTCTTTAAAAAATGAATAAATCAGACTCAATGTAACACCTAGTAAAAGTCACTTGTATTCGTGGTAAAACTAAGTAATTTCTATACGTTATTTCTAAGATTCAGTTCTCGGATAGTTCATTTAAAAGAGCTAAAACGGGCACTTAAAACATCGTTTGTAAAATACTTCACAGATGAAGCAGTTAGCAGAGCTTATCAGTCTTTGTCCACCTTTCAAAGTCTCGAAATTTACAAAAATTCAAGATGGCTGCCCTTTGTTCTCAAGCCTCAAAGTCATTCTGCTAGTCTCTCGCTATTCAGGTGCATCTTTGACGCAGGCATCTTTTCGTTCTTCACTATGTACAGCTAAAATAGTTACAATACAATTCACTACCACCAGTTTGTTAAAATATACACATAAAAAGTTTATTAAAAAGCTCTGATAGGAGCTCTAAAATTTCCACGTCTTCCCTCCACCAGTCAAGCCCTGTTCAAAGAGCCATTTCTATTTCCAGGAGTGAAACGGTTTTTGCTGCACCTTTGAAATACTGTATGGCTCTGACACGGTCGTTTCACGAAATGGCTTAGTGAAAGTTGGTGTCACTTTTGATTTTGAACCTTATGAATTACTAATGGACATAACTTCAAGCTCCTGTGATTAGAGAGATCTAATTCAAGGTAATATTGGTTGGTGCCCGATGCTCTGTCTCTGGTCGGGCCCATCGGAGTCTAACTGTTGGTTTTCTTTTGCTCCAGCATTTCAGTGGTTTCTTGCCGTCGAGTCCTCACCGTTGTCTCATCTCTGTGGTTCTTTGATTATTTGTGTTCACGGAGATGTTGCACTGATGAGTTAGGAGGCCTTCATGCGGACTAAACAAATTATTTGTCTAAATCGCGACGGAAGTAAGGGCGAGGATTGTGGCCACGTAAAATCGATTTAAGCCCCCCAGTGGAAATCTTTCCACTGACCGTTCCAAGGCGGTTCTTCTGTGGCGATTTATTTATGTGGTTGTTTGTTACTTACTGTGTGTATCACTTGTGTCTTTTTATTTTGGATGGCCATATGGCCATTTTGTGGGAAATTAACTGTCCTTATATGCCTTCCTTTGTTCAAGTTTCCATTATGGTTTGGTCGCTTAATGTTTGTGTTTCTTTCCCTTTAGTGTCTTTGATGGGTAGAGTAAGTTAATTGTATCGATTCCTGATCTTTGTTTTACTTCTACTTTGTAACTGGTGGCTCACGTCAAATGACATTCATACATCAGGATCTGTGATGGGAAGTTAGTCCCTAGCTCTCACTAAAGAGGTAAACTTAGATACACAATCCTCAGCACCTTCAGCTGCTGAAACAATCGAATCGGGAAGGGAATTCCAATCTTTAATGGTTGGGGGGGGGGGGGGGGAGAATGCTTCTTTATAAATGTCAGTTCTTGCAGCAGGGGTCTGAAACGCCAATGAATGATGATTTCTACAGTGCCTAGCTGAGGGAACAATGTCATCTGTTGGGATGCTGGCAGCACCCTTTAGATCTTTGTATAAACGTATGAGCCTACTTCCTTTTTCTCCTTTTCTTGAGAGACTCCCATCTTAAGTTTCCTAACCCGTATTCCAGTCATGCTCCCAGTTTCAAAGCAGTAGGCTAATTGCTTGTTACAAATCTAGCAGCTCTATTCTGAACTTTTTCAATTTCTTCATTAAGGAACAAGACCTTTATATGCTGTCTCTTTACATCCTGGGGACACTGATGAAGTTTTCGCCTCAGGAAACCAAACGTTCTGTTTGCCTTAATACACATGTAGCTAATATTCCTGGTGTATGAATGCCATTTGACGTGTCACCAGTAACAATTCTGATTCTGAAATTCTGAATATGTATATTCCATCTCAAATCGTGTGTGAGTGTCACCCCAAGGTATTTAATTGAATCCACGTTCTCCTGGTGTATGAATGTCATTTGACGTGTCACCAGTAACAATTCTGATTCAACAATTCTGAGGACCATTCCCTCCAAGGTGCAAGAAGCCTCAATTATATTTGTCCTCTTCCTAGTTATCTGCATAATATTGCATTTAACGGGCTGAAATCTCATGCCCCATTTTCGCGCCAAACATCCTAATCTATCAATATCCTTCTGAAGTTTCAGTGAGTCCTATGTATCTCTAATTTCCCGGTAGCAAACACAGTCGTCTACGAACAGTCTTATTTCTGAGTCATTGTCGGTGGAAATATCATTAATGTACAGGGAGAATAACAGTGGACCAAGAACAGTCCCTTATGGGACCAAGAACAGTCCCTTGTGGGGCTCCAGACAAAACTTGTGCCATCTTTGTCGGGGCGAGTATACTGAGTCGGTTGCCTCAGTTGGTGAGTGGTTAAATCTAGAATTTAGCTTTAAAATCAGGAGAGGTCACTTACAACTATTTACAATCTGAAGGGTCGAGAGAAAACGCAGCTTTTTACGCAGCTATATCAAATATAGGAAAAACGCAGGCACTTGGAGAAATAGATTGGGTTACATGATGCTCCCACGCAGAGCTGAAACTGACCGCAAGTTAGAAGGACTAAGCCTGCCCAGGCAAAATGGTACGAGTCGGACCGTCCAATGCAGATAAGCACTATCTGTTTCACTTGGCGGCAGAACTTGAGATTTCATTTCATTTCAATGCACAACATTGGAAGCGACGTCTCCAAAATGATCTAAATAATAAATGATGAGGACGTTAAACAAGAGTTCAAACAAACAAACTAATTACTGAATAAATTAATATCGTATTTACTTATTAATTAATTTATTTATTTCTACTTCAAACCATAGGGGCCTGAATCATGACAAAATAAAAAAAAATATATATATATATATTTTTTTTGTTATTTTTTTTTTATTTTGGTACTAGTCTCTAATATAGTACCAAAAAAAAAAAAAAAAAAAATTCATTTTTTTTTTTTTTTTTTTTTTTTTCATTTTTTTTTCATGTTCAAACATAGATTGTGGGTATTCAATAGAACCTCATTTTTGACTTGCTTGTCAGAGGACCCGCGTTATAACGACAGTATTTGTTCCCTATTATTGTGCCGTTATAAAGAATTTGTAGTCATAAAGAATCCTAGTTAGGAGTATGATACGTAACAAAAAGCTTTTCCCCCATATTACTCCAAGAAACAAATATTATAGACATTTGTTAGAATCGCCTCGGTTAGGCGATTCTGACAAATATCTATATGCCATATATAACATTTGTTTCTTGGAGTATTAGATTCCAAGACCGTTTCATGACTATGGACTCGATTTGTGCATTTCCAACCCGAGGGAAGCCCATGCCGCTCGGAACCGAGGCTAAGCATTTAGCTAAGTAGTCATTCCATTCAAAATGCCGCATAACGAGTTATGCCGTTATAACGAATGTCGGTATGAAAAGGTTGACTGTATAAAGGTAATGCGGTTGCATTTCGGCTGCATTTGTTACAGAAAGATTTCAAAAAGAAAAATCAACTGTGCATTGCTATGAAAATAGATTGACGCGGTTCTAAAGAGTACCTACAATCTTTGTATTTGAATAATATTAATGCAAAATAGAAGTGAAAGCAATGATCAGGAATCAATACAATTAACTCACAGCTCCCATCAGAGACACCAAAGGGAAAGAAACACAAGTATGAAACAACAGAACCTAATGGACACATCAATAGCGGAAAGCCAAAAGGACAGTTACTTTCCCACAAAATGGCAAATTGGCTATCCAAAACAAAATAATATAAGCGATACAAACACTCAAAGACAACCCATAACGAAAATAAACCGCGACAGAACAACCGCCTTGGAACGGTCAGTGAAACGAATTCCACAGGGGGGTGGGGCGGGGGGGGGGGGGCTTAAATCGATTTTACGTGGCCACAATCCTCGCCCTTACTTCCGTCCCGATTTAGACAAATTATTTGTTCAGTCCGCCTGATGGTCTCCTAACTCATCAGTGCAACATCTCTGCGAACACAAAAAAATCAAACAACCACAGAGATGAAACAACGGTGAGGACTCGACAGCAAGATAACACTGAAATGCTGGAGCAAAAGAAAACCAACCGTTAGACTCCGAAGCCTTGTAAATACGTTTTCTGACACTGCGGTGGGCTTTATTGAGGGTGTAAATTAACGAGATGTCATGTCCAATTTTAATTAAAGTTAAAAAGAGAAACGACCAGGAACTGAGAAATTCAGATCCCAAATCACTAGGGAAAGAAGAAGACGAAACATGGAGTGACGACAGTACACAAAATGAACAACGGTTAATATGAGTCAGCAGCTCTTTCGCAAACAGGTGGTGACTCAGAATATCTAAACCTAACTAAAAATGAGCAATGTACATAATGGGGGAAAGAATCAGATCACAATTATAACAAACATTAAACTCCATGATGACTGCTTTCACGCCTTCTAGGTCGGATATTTCATTACGATAACACACCCGTTCGACATAGTGCATATTTCTCATCTCCAAAATGGCTACTTTTCTGATGAAAATCCATGATATTTTTCTTATAAATACTGCAAACATAGGTCGTGGGTGCTCGTTAGAACCGCCTATGTCTCTAAGTTGCCATAGCAACAAAACTAAAAGGCGAACCTATGTCTTGGAGTAAAAACCCACAACCTATATCTTGGAGTAAAAATAAGAAAAATAATGTATACCCGCGTAAATCCCCGTTTTCTCTATATAAAGTTGGGGTATAGGGGGGTTTCATTTCACGGACAGATTCATGTGATGTAATCATGTCTTATTATTAAATTGATTGATGCATCGTCCTATACACGATGATCGAATTATTGATACGTTTTTAACGACACGCGTATCGATTAATCTGATGATTGATAAGTTAATCGATACGCCTGTCATTAATTTCATTAATAACACAATCCCCATTTCATGAATATACATCTGTAGAAAAGTTACGTCTGAAGAGATATTTAGCTGATGAACTTTAAAAAAGATAATTATATAAAATCGAACATTTTCTTAGATCAGCGGGAGACTGTCAGAAAAAATATTTTATGAACACTTTATCATCATGATCGTTATTAATCATATTAATATACCCATCGTTTTCATAGTTATAATTTATATTTTATTAACAGTACTTATTATTATTATTTACATTTTCTTGGATCAGCGGGAGACTTGCAGAGAAATTATTTCACAATCACTTCCCTTAAATCACTTAATGTCACATATTAATTGACATTATAGAAGGACTAAGGCTGTCACCTACATGTTTTAGGTGACCTCAACCTCAGAGACATTGTTTTGCCCGACAGGCTCAGCAAACAAGGTACAATGTAGAGTCAGTCTCAAGGACAGACATTGATTGACATTACGAATGATCATGGCTTAGAACAAATTGTTAACTTCGCAACTCGTGTTAAGAACACATTGGATCTAATTCTTACAATTTTGCCCGGACATTTGAAGATATTCAGTCTCCAGATAACCTAAATGATCATGATATTATCTCCCGATATTTAAAAATATACATTCCATCAATAAAGAAACCTCGGAGGGGTGTAATCGTATCAAAAAGGTAGAAGGATGCGCTCAGATTTGCAAAGGAGAAATACTCTAATGGTCATTCAGACGCTCGGTTTGTCCAGGAGAACTTTTATTTGATAACTTCTTTCATTCATACTCCGGCTGAAAATCATATCCCCTCAAAAACTAGTAGGTCTGCATCTTCGATTCACTGGATCACACCAGAGATAAGAAGACAAATTCGCAGTCTAAGGGATAAGATTCATGCAAAGGCTAGAACAAAAAAGAAAGAAAAAGAAAATGAGACGGGAAGTGGTAAACTCAGGACAAAATTTGAAAACTTGAGACGTGAAATCAAGACTGATAAAAAGAAAAACAACAACAAAAAAAAAAAACAGCATGATGGTACCTGATGCTTTGTCTCTGGTTGGTCCCGTCGGGGTCTGGCTGTTGGTGTTCTTTTGCTCCAGCGTCTCGGTGGTTTCATGCTGTCTGTCCTCGCAGTTGTTTCGTCTCTGTGGTTGTTTGGATTTTGTGTTCTCGAGGGTGTTGCGCTGGTGGGTTGGGAAGCCTTCATGCGGACCGAGCAAATTATTTGTCTAAATTGCGACGGAATCAAGGCCGACGATTGCAGCCGCGTAAAATCGATTTAACTCTTATCATGCTGTTCACGACAACCCCTATCTTTGGAAACAGTGTAGATCCAGATCAGATGGCTTCCGAAGAAGCCATCTGATCAGGATCTACACTGTTTGACATTAAGTTTATAGCTTTGTAGGAATAAATTACATCAAGTAATCTGATTGGTTCAAAGACAGAGATGGGTGTGGCTAAAATGAATATTCAACAAGAGAAGGGTTAAGCTCTCCAGTGAAATACGTCACTGACCGTTCCAAGGCGGTTCTTCTGTTGCGGTCTTTTTTTTTTTTTTTTTGTTATATTTCATCTTTGAATGTGTGAATCGTTTATATCTTTTTGTTTTGGATAGCCGATTGGCCATTTTGTGGAATATGGCTTACAGAAAAGCATACAGGAAGTCCCGAAAGTTGTCTCCCTTTGAAAAATGACGGAAAAATCTGCCAGGTGTTCCCATTGTTCTTAAAGTAGACCAGTGCGTACAGTCAACGGATCGGACCCATATACCGGATCAGACCCTATTTGGGCTATCATTTCTTCAGTTTTTCGACTGTTTCTTGTAGTTTTTCTTTGACGTCTTTATACCAGAGGATTTGATAATATCACCGTCATCACTGGAATAAGTCTCAGCATAAGGGTTAAAAACTTCCGGCTATTTCTGAAATTTTAAGGAAAGGATAAAATCCGTAAAATATCATTTTTTCAAACAATTTCTAGAAGTATAAAAATATTTGTATAACTTAAGGCGTTGTTCAAGTATGATATAATGCAAAAAAAAAAAAAAAGAGATCAGTTTTTGACCTGCCGCTCTACTAAAGCTCTACTGACCCCAAGTATCTGTGTGCTGAGTTAGTGCTAAGGACACATATTAAGCTTAGAACAAATTGTTTACTTCCCCACTCGTGATAAGAATACTTTGGATAAGGACAATTTGAAGACATTCAGTCTCCAGGCAGATTAAGTGATCATGATATTGTTTACGGGTTTTTAAAAGATCTTCATTTCGCCTACGAAGAAGTCTCGGAGGAAGGTTTACTCCTATCAAATAGGTGACTATGAAACTACATATATGAGGAAGAATGCGCTCAGATTTGCAAAGGAGAAATACTTTAATGGTCATTCGGATGCTCGGTCTGTCCAGAAGAACTTTGATTTGACAACTTCTTTTATTCAAACTTCGGCCGAAAATCATATCCTCTCAAAAACTAGTAGGCCTGTCGCGGTTTATTGCACGACCCGCAGAAAAAGCGACCGACTGAAGTCGGTTGATTTTCTAAGAGTGCCCTAAAATTACCGTGTCATTCTGTCATTCGGTCAATCGGTCATTCTGTCAGTCTGTCAGTCTGTCTGTCCGTCCGTAACCCGTTTGTGAAAATTGGTGATAGTGACTTAACCGCTTGGAATATTTACACAATTTTTGGCAAACTGATAGATATCAATGAGATCTAACCAATGAACTTGCGAAATATTACATTCCATTTAGTATAGCCTCGCCGAGGCGAAAAATGTGAAAATTTTCGAACTGCTTCTCCTCGGAAACCGTTGGGCCGATTGAAGTCAAATTTCATATGGAGCCTCTATGGGATGGGGGAAACCAAAATTTGCTCATGGGGTCCAGGTCACATGACCAAAATGGTCGCCAAGCCATATATGGTCTGTCTGTCTGTCTGTCCGTCCGTAACCCGTTTGTGAAAGTTGGTGATAGTGACTTAACCGCTTGGAATATTTAAACAATTTTTGGCATACTGATAGATATCAATGAGATCTAACCAATGAACTTGCGAAATATTACATTCCATTTAGTATAGCCTCGCCGAGGCGAAAAATCCGTAACCCGTTTGTGAAAATTGGTGATAGTGACTTAACCGCTTGGAATATTTAAACAATTTTTGGTATACTGATAGATATCAATGAGATCTAACCAATGAACTTGGAAATATTACATTCCATTTAGTATAGCCTCGCCGATGCGAAAAATGTGAAAATTTACGAACTGCTTCTCCTCGGAAACCGTTGGGCCGATTGAAGTAAAATTTCATATGGAGCCTCTATGGGATGGGGCTAACCAAAATTTGCTCATGGGGTCCAGGTCACATGACCAAAATGGCCGCCAAGCCATATATCTGTCCAACCGTTGGGCCGATTGAAGTCAAATTTCATATGGAGCTTCTATGGGATGGGGGAAACCAAAATTTGCTCATGGGGTCCAGGTCACATGACCAAAATGGCCGCCAAGCCATATATGGTAAAAACCCTTCAAAAATAGTCTTCTCCAGAACCACTGGGCAGATTTCCACGAAACTTGATAAATGGCATCTGGGACGTAGGCCCATCATAAATTGCTAAAATGGTGACCCTGGGTTGACCTTGACCTTCTTTGTGCCTAGGTCAAAATTTGACACATATGCTTTTGTAATGGAAAACGTGAGAATGCATTTTATCCTGCAAACGATTCAGAATACAGTACTAAAGTTTAAGATATATTTTTGCTCCTTACGATAAGGCGCATTTATTGGGGGAAACGTTTTAGGTCCAGGTCACATGACCAAAATGGCCGCCATACCCATATATGGTAACACTCAAAAAGCTAAAAGCATCCGGCGGGTCGTGCACTTCAGATGAAGCACTGGTTTTTGTTACAGTTCGTCTTTGCTGGTATGTATTGCTTATATCTTTTTTTAGCCGTTTGGCGATTTGGCGGGAAAGGAACTGCCTTTTGACTTTCCGCTAATTGATATTTCCATTAGGGTTTGGCTTTCTTGAAATCAGCGTAAAAGCTTTCCGCTCGTGATGTTTCCATTAGGGTTTGGCTAGCTTGAAATCACGCGTAAAGCCTTACTTGAAATTAAAATTTAATATTTAATTTTATGTAATTTGGTTGGTACCTGATGCTCTGTCTCTGGTCGGGCCCATCGGAGTCGAAATGTTGGTTTTCTTTTGCTCCAGCATTTCAGTGTTTTCTTGCTGTCGAGTCCTCTCCGTTGTTTCATCTCTATGGTTGTTTGATTTTCGTGTTCTCGAAGAGGTTGCACTGATGAGATAGGAAAATTAAAATGAGAAACGATCAGGAACTGATACAATCAGATCCCCCCAAAATCTTCCCACAATAACACCTAGTGAAAGAAGTCGAAACATGGAGTGACGACAGTAAACAAAACGGAACACGGGTATACCGAGTCAGCAGCTCTTTCCCAGACAGGTGGTGACTCAGAATATCCAAACTTAACTAAAAAGGAGCAATATACATAATAGGAGAAAGAATCTGAATCCCCAATATGACAAACATTAAACTGGAAGGACAAATTAACTAAAAATGAATAACAAAAAAGGGGGGAATCAGAATCATCAACATCATAAAATCTCCTTCATAACAAAACAAAAATAAATCAGCCACAAGGGGAGCACAGTTTGTACCCATTGGAATATACGATTTGTCTCTATAACTTTGTTCCAAATCTAATGTTAATATTGTCTAAAAGAAAGCGTCACACAAAGTTTGACAATACTAAAATGTATACATTTTTAGTTTTGTATCTGATGTAAAGAATGTCGTTGAATGAAAGGAAAGTGGCGCCCTCTCTTTGGAAATTGCTTCATATGAACCTAGGGTCCTGGAGGAACTAGCAAATGCGATATGTCTAGTTTTTGCACGCCTGTTCCAACAGTCTCTTGATACGGGTGAAACCCCCAGAAGAATGGTTTCTAGCCATCACGAAAACATGCCTATATAATTTTGACCCCCTTGAACCCCACTTGTAAATAGTAAAACTGGGGTTTCCGGGGGTATACCTTATTTTTCTTATTTCTGCTCTAAAATATAGATTGTGAGTACTCGTTAGAACCGCCTCGATGAGGCGGTTCTAACGAGTGCCCACAATCTATATTTTGAGCAGAAATAAGAAAAATATCTCAAATTTTCATCATAAAATTTTCATTTTTTCGGCGATAAAGGTGGCAATGTATTTGTATAGGCGTGTTTGCGTAATGGTACATCTGTCGACTCTTTAAAACGGAGCCATGATAGGTCTCTTGCTCGTAATTATCGCCCTGTGTCTTCTTCATGTGTTCTATGTAAATAGAGAATACCAGGTTCGTGTCTTTTGATATCAAGTTTATCAGGCAAGGCTTTGAGAACGCTTGTAGACTCGCGAGGCTTGCCGAGCGATTCTACATGCGTTCTCGAAGCCGAGCCTGGTTAACTTGATATCAAAAGACACGAATCTGGTATTCTATTTATCAGTTTATCCCCTTGTACACTCTTAAATTAGCAATTTACGGTCAGATATTGATGGTCCCCAGTGCGTCCAAGCATTCTGGCGGTCGATTTATTTAGTATCAACTGACCATGCTTTTCTTATGATATTTTGTTTTCAGGAATATTGCCATTTTTCCCAGTTAAAATAACATTTTTCGTCATTTACCAGTACTCCGGTTCATTAAAAAAAGTGCACTGTCACTTTGACGTGATAAAGCTCACTTGTCCTGAGATAGCATATCTTTATCAGGTCAATGCGTTGCAATGCAATATATATAGGGGGTAACTGATAAATTGCTTGAACATATAGTCTGACTAGGATGTTCGGCTCGAAAACAGGGCATTTCAGCAAAGTTTCAATATTATACAGATACCTATGAAGAAAACAATAAAATTGAGGCTTACGGCCCTCAAGAATGTGAAGTCCATTAAATACCTTGGTTTGACAATCACACACGATTTGTCATGCAATACACACATTAGCAACAAGTGTACTAAGGCAAATAGAACGCTTGGTTTACTTGGACGAAATCCTCATCAGTGTCCCGAGGATGTAAAAGAGGCAGCATATAGAGGACTTGTTGCCCAACCGTGGAATATGGTGGTTTTGTATCTGGGACCCCAGTTGAGTCATCCTTGGTGACGAAATTGAAAACGTTCAGAACAGAGCTGCTAGATTTACAATTATTGCTTTGAAACTTTGAGTATGACTGGAATACTGATAAGATAGGAGTCTATCAAGAAAGCGAGAAGAGACACTAGGCCCATAGTATTACACAAAGGTCAAAAGGGTGTTGCCAGCATTCCAACACACGACCTTGTTCTCCCAGCTAGGCGCTGTAGAAATCACTGTTCATTGGCGTTTCAGACCCCCTATGCAAGAACTGACATTTACAAAGATTTTTCCTTCCGATTGGAATGCCCTTTTCCGCAGCTGAAGGTGTAGAGGATAGTGTAGCTAAGTTTACCTCTTTGGTTAGAACTGGGGACTAACTTCCCATATCACAGGTGTATGAACGGCATTTGACGTATCACCTGTCTGATTCTGACTGGGCCTCACTCGCATTTCCACATTACGAAAACCTATTCATGTGACATAGTGCATTCCTTCACTTATCTCCAAAATGGTTAAATTTCTAATGAAAATTTGTGATATTATTCTTATTTATGCTCAAAACATAGGTTGTAGGTGCTCGTTAGAACCGCCTCATTGAGGCGGTTCTAACGAGTACCCACAACCTATGTCTTGGCGCAAGAATAAGAAAGATAATGAATTACCCCGTAAACGCCAATTTTCTTAAAAGTAAAGTGGGATAATTACACGGACTTGTTCCCGTGACGATACAGTTTGGCACATATCAATGATAGTCTGATTACCGGTAACCAGTATTAACAAGATCAGACTGCGACAAAAGAAGATAAACATAAACTCATCTATGTTAATGATATACATTGAAACATCGGTCCCTAAGAACTTCTTTCCATGGGTCCTGATAAGACATTTTGTTTTTGATTGGAGGTTTAACGTCCCCGTCAACACTGTAAAGGTCATTTTGGAGACGTTGCTTCCAATTTTGTGGGACTTTTACCCGACATTGAGATGAAATGACATCTCAAGCCCTGTCGCCCAATGAAACCAATAGGGTTTATTAGCATGGACGGTCCGCCTCGCACCGCGGTTCCTGGACAGGCTTAGATCCTCTAAGCGGTTTACCAGTACTAGTGTGCAGGCCGGATTCAGCTCTGCGTGGAAGCATCATGCAGCCCATATATTTCTTCAAGCCCCTATGGGCGGGGGCTTCCTGACAAGACATACTTAAGTACAGTTTAGGAAGATATTTCAATATGAAAAGGTATGTTGTGTGTATTCATTAGAATCGCCTCGTTGAGGCGATTCTAACGAGGATACACAACATACCACTTAAGAACGAGTTCGAATAAGCCATGGTAAGCGAGGCATCGGTGTTCGAGCCATCGAAGTTTCACTGTACGTATATTACTTTAAGTAGAGTCATATCCTTCAATGATAAGTGATATGTTTTTACCTGGATGACACTAATTTATGTTCTCGGAGATGAAGCACTGGTGAGTTATAAAGCCTTGTTGCGGACTGAACAGGTTGTTTGTCTAAACCGCGACTGAGCCAGGGGCGGGGATTGTGGCCACGTCAAATCGATTTAGGCTCCCAGTGGGATGCTTTTTGCTGGCCGTTCCAAAGCGGTTCTTCTGACGCGGTTTATTATTGTTATAGTTTGCCATCGCATTTATGTACTGCTTATTTCTTTTTATTTTGGATAGCCGTTGGGTCATGTGTGTGTGTGTGTGTGTGTGTGTGTGTGTGTGTGTGTGTGTGTGTGTGTGTGTGTGTGTGTGTGTGTGTGCGTGTGTGTGTGTGTGTGTGTGTGTGTGTGTGTGTGTGTGTGTGTGTGTGTGTGTGTGTGTGTGTGTGTGTGTGTGTTGGGGGTGACGTGCTTGTAATGTTTTCATTAGGTTTAGTTATTTCATGTTCGCGTGTCTTTCCCTTTGGTGACTCTGTTGGGAGGTGTTTGGTAGTTGTATCGATTCCTGGTCATTGCTTTCACTTCTATTTTTGATCCCCTCAAACCCCACTCTTGTATAGTTGGCCATCCAAACCACCAAAAAAAACTTCTGATGGCAAAATTGAGTAGAGTATGGCATCCATGCTAATTATGTTCTTTAGTGTGTTGCAAAAGTGATAGGGGTGGATGCCACTTCTGAAAATGCCCCCGAGCCTCAGAATTAGGTCAAAGGTCAAATGAGTGCAAAAAATACAATACAATTTGTACATACTGGCACGTGTACCTTCTCTCTATCAAAGCAGACCAAATAAAGTTGATTAAAACACCAGCAATGTACTTAGGACATATTATTTTTGCATCATGTATGAGAAAAATGTTGTACCATAGATTTGACCAAAGTCAAAGGTCATTTAAGTACAAATTGTCTTTAAATATGCTTCAATATTTATTGTATTTATTGTACAAAGAGATATCTAGTATGTCAACTGAAACAAAGTCAAACGAGTTGCCATTTCCTTATCTAGGAAACATTAAACCCACACATTATACTTACAGCATAATGGCCAACCTAATCGGCCTTAGGTCAAAGGTCATTTAAGTACATATTTGGCAAAATATGTTTAGTTTGCAAAATATGTTGATTATTCACGTTATCCATTATTATAAGCGAGATTCCAAATTGTCTAAGTTCTTATTAATCGTCACAATGATATATCAAGGATATAGTGTATGATGAAGATATATCTAATAATAACACAAGGGGGTCATCATCAAAGGACATGTGCAGCTACTGTAAAACACATATTTTTGGCGGTCACTTTATTTTGGCGCTATTTGCGGTCAAGGAAAAAAACGCCAAAATAAAAATCCGCTAATAAAGCTCAAAGTGTGCGAGAGAAGAAACCTTATTCTACACATCACAATTATGATGTGTCAGTAGGTCATAGGCATCATCAAGTGTATTTACTTCTTCAGAAGTCGAAATAAAGAAGGACAGTGTTCTAGTCATAAGACAGCTCAGAACAGCTGAATGAAAACTTACACACCTTGAGAGTTATTGTGAAAAATATGGATATAATTGGTAATTGATTGATGGTTTTAACTGTGAGTTCAATAGGATGGGTAAACCAATCAGATAAGAGGAAAGTGACACACCTCCAGACAGACATTTGGATTTACCCCGATTATCAAGGTAGCACATTGAGTTAATCGTGCAGTGAATACAAAAATTTTAACTAATTACTGCAGTTTCCGTATGACGTTGTGGATGATCAACTCCGTTTAATTTTTTGTCATCTTACACGGCTTTGGAGATTCGACCGATTTCGTTTCTTCGGAAATCAAAAATCTGCCAAAATATAAATCAGAGAAAAGGGCTAATCATAAAAACCGTCAAATTTGCTATCGCTAAATTTAAGTGTTAAACAGTATTCAAAGTTTGTACAGTATTTTACAAGATGCCACTTCATTTTAAGAGCCAGTCAGATCACTACGGTGTACAGGGTAACAGCTAATTGTGACAATGCATATCATATGTATTTGTGTTGCACTCATATTATTAATGTTGTTACTTCAACATTAACAAGTCTCGGCCCCCACCCATTGGTGCTTGAAGAAATAAATGGGCTGCATGATGCTTCCACGCAGAGCTGAAACCGACCGCACACGAGTACTGATAAACTGCTTAGAGGATCTATGCCTGCCCAGGTAAAGCGGTGTGAGTCGGACCGTCCATGCTTATAAATCCTATAGGTTTCTTTGGGCGACAAGGCTTGAGATGCCATTTCATCTCAGTGTTGGATAAAAGTCCCACAAAATTGGAAGCAACGTCTCCAAAATGACCTATATGGTGTTGACGGGGACGTTAAACCTCAAATCAAACTAACAAAACTATGCAATGCAAACCAAATAGGGGTTTCTCCGATATCACTGATACGAGATTTTTTTAATTGAATGGACATTTTATAAGGGCGTCTCCCTCTATCTTGCATGCAATGAAAGAAATTGCATGTAATGTAAGAACTACTCTTGTCACTTCTGAAGAGCATAATTTATACTTTATGGTCATGTCAGAAAGTTTGTGAAGCTCTCACCTTTCTACTTGACAATATTTACATAAGATTTGGTACTAAGTTATTTAGACAAGTTGTGGATATTGCGGTGGGTACCCGCACCCCTTGTGGCTGAACTGTTCTTGGTTCTTTTTTATGAAAGAGACTTCATGATGTCTCTTTCCGTTGAAAACCAATCTTAAATCATTGAAGTCTTTTGCTCGACTTCTAGATATCTGGATAATATATTAAATATTGACAATACCTATTTTAACGGTTTGATCCGTCAATTTTACCCCCACCCCCCAGAACTTCAGTTAAATAAAGCAAATTCTTCTGATACCGAGGCACCGTTTTTTTATTTACATCTGTATATTGTAGATAGGTTTGTTTCCTGCAAAATTTATGATAAACGCGATGATTTAGATTTTGAGATTGTAAATTTTCCTTTTGTAGACGGTGATGTTCATCGTGCAGCATCCTATGGCATTTATATTTCGCAATTAATTCAATTTGCTAGAGTGTCTAGTCATGTAACTGACTTCAACACTCGTAATAAATTGTGAACTTCTACACTTCTTAACCAGGGCTATCGGTAGCAAAAACTACGCAAAGCCTTTTCAAAATTTTATAGACGTCATTCCGTTTTAATTTAAAAATTCAGTGTTGGACTTAAATCTCTTCTGCACTAAGGGCTATCGGAACCCACATTTTATGAAAATTTAGTATATAAATTCAGAAAAATATATAATTGCAATGACTTCAGCACCCAATTTCATAAAATCATTCTTCGACATAAAAAGATTGGGTAACAACTTTGCTGCCCTCTTTTATTGCACGCCGATGGGTCAGGTCTCAGATTCTCTGACGATTCCAGCGTAAAGGCCTTTTGAGAATTAGAGAGAATTTAATTTATGTAGTGTTGGTTTGTGCCTGGTGCTCTGTCTCTGGTCGGGCCCATCGGAGCCTAACTGTTGGTTTTCTTTTTGCTCCGGTTCTTGCTGTCCAGTCCTCACCGTTGTTTCATCTCTGTGAATGTTTGATTATTGTGTTCTCGGAGATGTTGCACTGATGTGTGAGGAGGCCTTCATGCAGAATGAACAAATTATTTGTCTAAATCGCGACGGAAGTAAGGGCGAGGATTGCAGCTGCGTAAAATCAATTAAGCCTCCCCCACTCCCCTACACCCAATGGAATTCGTTTCCGCTGACCGTTTCAAGGCGGTTCTTTTGTCGAGGTTTATTTTGGTTATGGTTTGTCTTTGTGTGTGGGTATCGCTTAAATTATTTTGTTTTGGATAGCCAATTGGCCATTTTGTGGAAAAGTATCTGTCCTTTTGGCTTTCCACTATTGATGTTTCCATTAGGGTCTAGTTATTTCATGTTTGTGTTTTTTCCCTTTGGGTCACTGATGGTAGCTGTGGGTTAATTGTATTGATTCCTGATCATTGCCTTCACTTCTGTTTTTATAATAGAAGTCAATTATTGTCTGCTAGCCATCTTGAATGCCAACTTAAGGAATTTAAATCTGTCCTTGACAATCAAATACACGTAACAAATGTATTTTTAATAATTTGATAATAAATACTGGTCATCAACACATCCATGCTAAATATAACAAAATTTGATTAGATAATATCCATTTTTCAAGAGTTTTGTACTTAAATAACCCCTGACCTGTAAGACTGACATACTTTGAGTGTACATTTAAAATAATTTTCCATTTTTCACTGCACCTGAGTAGTTTTATGGTGATTTTAAGCAAGCAATTTCCCCAAATATGTGTTAAAAGAGAGTTATGAGTAGCTTCATGTTTATTTTGCACTCATTTGACCTTTGACCTAGTTCTGAGCCTCAGACGCATTTCCAGACGTGGCATCCACCCCTACGATTGTTGACACACATCAAGGATTACATTTAGCATGGGTGCCATACTCTACTCAATTTTGCCATCAAAAGTAAAAATATCAATCTTTTTTTGGCATTGGATGGCCAACTAATAGTTAAACTGGGATTTACAGGGTCATATACTATTCTTCGCTGTGGCGGTTCTAAACGGTTCATTTTTTTTTTTGGTAGTAAAATTTTCAATATATTTTAATAAGCATTTTTCGTGATGAAACCTTTAAAGGCATTTATTCTTGATTATTGAGGACTATCATTACATAATATGTTGCCCTCAGTGCTGACTGAAGAGAAGTCCTCTGTCTTCAACAGGTAAGAGGCCTCCATGGGGAAAGTCAATAGTTTACTAACTGTTGACTAGAGTGAACCTTATTGATTTTCCCCTTAAGCACCGAAGTCAGGAGATTCAACAAGGGCTACTAATCACCCTAATAAAGGCTGCCTTTGATCTGCTGTAGACAGTATATCACAAGTGGCAATAAAACAATTATGAGCACACGGTGTGTCCTATTGTTATAAGAATATATGCCTTTAAATGACATGGATGCATCCATTTTGTAAGAATATAAGCACCAAAGAAAAAAAAGATTAACTAGTGGAACTACATGCGCTTGAAGCTGTGTCCTCCTAACCACATCCAAATGCTGCAAAACATAACTTTTAGAGCCGTTTTGCTATATATGTGATTTTAGATATTTGATATCTTGGAACTTTATTAAGCGGCTGAGACAGAAAGAGAAACAAAACGCTCTACGTTCAGTATCATTCTTTTGGTTTCTCACCAGTATGCATTAAACTTTGTCGGTTATGGTCTGTTTTTTTTTTTTTTTTTTGTGGTTTTGTATTTTGGTATTGAAATAAAGGTACGAGGCAGGCCCTAAACGTTAACTGTGCACAAAGAATAGAATATCGAAGAAAAAGAAAAAGTTCGATCCGGTAATTGGGTCCGATCCGATGTTTGTACGCACACGAATTACAATTATTGGAGTATAGGACACGAAACCCTGAATAAGATATAGATTAAAAGTTTGTGTTCACTTTTTCACTGTCATCTACAAGGGCAACCACAGGGCTCTAAAGTCTAAACATATTATGTGTTCGCACTATAAAACTCTGGACAGGTTTGTTACAAAAAAGTGATTTCTATAACAGTCAACGAGTTTAAACAACGGCTAGATTCTGAGTGGAAACACACACAATAATGTACGGATGGGTTATACGAATCAGGGCAGTGAAAAGAATTCCACTGAGCATAAATCGATTTTACGTGACCACAATCCTCGCCCTTACTTCCGTCGCGATTTAGACAAATAATTTGTTCAGTTCGCATGAATGCCTCCTAACTCATCAGTGCAACATCTCCGTGAACACAAAAAATCAAACAACCACAGAGATGAAACAACGGTGAGGACTCGACAGCAAGAAACCACTCAAATGCTGGAGCAAAAGAAAACCAAGTTAGACTCCGATGGGCCCGACCAGAGACACTCTATGTTCTAAGGATCAGTCCGAGCTGTAAAGGCTAGGGACTTATCTTAAATGGCAGCATAACATGGGAACATAATACCCGTCAGCCCAGCAAGCACACGTCGCTAGAGCAACCTCAAATCAACGGAGGTGCAACGTCAGGTCGTTGCGCCGACATAGATTTGACGTTGCATAAACGTTATGGCGTCGCACCGACGTTGATATGACGTCACAATTACGTCAGGGTATGAAATCAGCCAGCTCATGAAATAATTGCATAAGGGGCCAGACAAGGCTCAGATGAGCTTGCACAGGCAAACAAAACAGGGCTTGATTATGGAAGCCGATAGGGGACATTTTGACTTGTGACTAACGACTTGTGACTACCGACTTGCGACTTATGACTTTTTACTTGTGACTTTTGACATACCTCAAGCAACGGCCGATTTCGGACAACGACGGCTAAGATTCCGGTGAGGCAAGCGATTTTTCTCCGTCTGTTTTATATTGTTTGAAAAATGCCACCGAAAAGATCATATGGTAGGTTATTTACTCTGATTTTGTGAATTTTTAAGACTTATGACTTGTCACTTATGAATTTTGACTTATGAGTTTTGACTTGTCACTTATGACTTTTCACTTTCGAATTGTGACTTTCGACTTATGACTTGTCACTTATGACTTTTGAGTTTTGACTTGCAACTTAAGACAATTTCTTGGCGCGAATCTAAAGTAATAGGGCATAACAACACAGGCGGTAGTAAATTGTCACTAAAACAGAGTTGATAATACATGAAACAGGGTCTTCTAAGTGGCATTTCTAAACAATATACACCGGAATTGTCGGTGCCGTTGTCCGCTACCCGATATTTTTCGGGTTTGCACCATAAGTCAACAAGTCATAAGTCGAAAGTGATAAGTCACAAGTCATAAATCACAAGTCAAAGTTATAAGTCGCAAGTCATAAGTCATACAAAGATAACAAAAACAGAGTAAAAAACATAAACAAGTCTTCTTAATGGCATTCATCAAACAATATAATACAGGAGCAGCAAAATCGCTGGATCGACACCGTCGTTGACCGCCGTCTTCCACTGCGTCAGATTTGTCGAAAGTCAAAAGTCATAAGTCGCAAAAATTAGGCATGCAACTATCTATCTATCTATCTATCTATCTATCTATCTATCTATCTATCTATCTATCTATCTATCTATCTATCTATCTATCTATCTATCTATCTATCTATCTATCTATCTATCTATCTATCTATCTATCTATCTATCTATCTATCTATCTATCTATCTATCTATCTATCTATCTATCTATCTATCTATCTATCTATCTATCTATCTATCTATCTATCTATCTATCTATCTATCTATCTATCTATCTATCTATCTATCTATCTATCTATCTATCTATCTATCTATCTATCTATCTATCTATCTATCTATCTATCTATCTATCTATCTATCTATCTATCTATCTATCTATCTATCTATCTATCTATCTATCTATCTATCTATCTATCTATCTATCTATCTATCTATCTATCTATCTATCTATCTATCTATCTATCTATCTATCTATCTATCTATCTATCTATCTATCTATCTATCTATCTATCTATCTATCTATCTATCTATCTATCTATCTATCTATCTATCTATCTACTGATACTGCGTCGGTCATATTTGGCCATTACCGCAGGTGTACATTACATACACTCCAGGTTTGCAGGATGAAAGCCTACACAGTAATCATGTAATTACGGTAGGGATCTTTAACCTGCACAGGGAATGGTTCTCCCTGCACAGGGGGCCTCCAGTTAACGTCCCGATCCGACGTCGCAAGTCATAAGTCACAAGTTCAAAAGTCACAAGTCAAAATGTCCCCTATCGGCTTCCATACTTGATGCATGAATTGTTGCATGAAGGTCTCTCAAGGTCTCCACTACATGCATCATTAAAACACGCCTATATAACATTGACCCCTTTGAACCCCACTTTTAAATAGTATTGGGGTTTACAGGGGTTAAACTTATTTTTCGTATTTCTGTTCTAAAATATAGATCGTGGATACTCGTTAGAACCGCCTCAATGAGGCGGTTCTAACGAGTATCAACAATCTATATTTTGAGGAGAAATAAGAAAAATATCACAATTTTTCATCTTAAAATTTTCATTTTTTTCAGCGATAAAGGTTACAATGTATTTGTATAGGCGAGTTTTCGTAATGTCTGTGTAGAAGCCCCCGTGGTGCAGTGGTTAAGCTACTCGCCTTGTAAACCAGGGGTCGCAGGATCGATCCCGGGCTTCTCCAAACTTTCGGACGTGTCTTTAAACCGAGGTCCAGTCTCCGTATGACCTTAGCTGTTGGTGAGACGTAAACCTAAAACACTCACTCGTAATGTCTGTGAGCAGCAAGACTCTAGTGAGACTGCACATAGCGTATTTACCTTATGTATTCGGACAGACAGGGCTGAGCAAACAGTCTCATCAGGGTCTACACTGTTTCCCACTCATCCAACTATATTTTGGCTCAAATGTTATGGTGACTTAGTACATGTATATAAATTCACTTGCATTGACTTCAGCACCCCATACCGTAAAATCATTCTTCGATATAAAACGATTGGGTACAACAAATGTTATACGACAGACTGCATGCACGGTAGTTAACCCAAACAAGGTTGACAACTTTGCTTCCCTCTTTAATTGCACGCCGGTGGGTCAGGCCTCAGATTCTATGACGGTTCCAGCGTAAAAGCGTAGTGAGAATTAGAATTTAATTTCATGTAATGATGGTTGGTGCCTGGTGCTCTGTCTCTTGTCGTGCCCATCAGAGTCTATCTGTTTGTTTTCTTTTGCTCCGACATTTCAGTGGTTTCTTGCTGTCGAGTCCTCGCCTTTGTTTCATCTCTGTGGTTGTTTGATTTTGTGTTCACGGAGATGTTGCACTGATGAGTTAGGGTGCCTTCATGCGGACTGAACAAATTGTTTGTCTAAATCGCGACGGAAATATGGGCGAGGATTGCGGCCGCGTAAAATCGATTTAAGCCCCAGGTGGAATTCAATTCCAAGGCGGTTCTTCTGTCGCGGTTTATTTTTGTTATGGTTTGTCTTTGAGTGTGTGTATCGCTTTTATTTTTTCTTGGTTTTGGATAGCCAATTGGCCATTTTGTGAGATTGGCTTGCCATTATTGGCGTTTCCATCGGGGCTTGAAGAAATAGATGGGCTGCAAGATGCTTACACGCATTGCTGAATCCGACAGCACACGAGTACTGGTAAACCGTTTAGAGGATCGGCAAAGCGGTGCGGGTCGGACCGCCCGTGCTTATAAACTCTGCCGGATTCATTGGGCGACAGGGCTTGAGATGTAATTTCATCTAAATGTCGGGTAAAAGTCCCACAAACTTGGAAGCAGCGTCTCCAAAATGACCTATAGTGTTGACGGGGACGTTAAACCTTAAACAAACAAAAACAAATCAACATTGGATATAAATTGTTGCAATAGTACTTGTTTATATCATTATTTTTGGGGGCCAAAGCAGATACCTTGTTAGTTAAACAACAGTGTTTTGTTTAGCTCTCCTGTCACGAAGTTGACCGTGCATGTGTCCGTCCGTGAGCAATTTCTTAAAACATCTCCTCCTGTACCACTGATAAGATTTTGACCGAACTTCACAGGAAAGATCCTAGGGCGGTCCCCTTTCAAAGTTGTTTAAATGTTCCGGTCCGTTGCACATCTAGGTCACAGGAGCTAAAAGTAGATTTTTTCTTAAAAAAATCTTCTCCGAAACCGCAAGGCTCAGGTTTTTGGTATTTGGTATGATGCTTCATCTAGTGGACCTCTACAAAGTTTATTAAAATTATAGCCCTGGGGCCAAAAAATGGGGCCCCAACGGTTTTACAGAGATTTACATAGAGAAAACATTTAAAATCTTATCTAAAACCAGAAGGCCCTGGTCTTTGATATTTGGTATGAAGCTTCATCTAGTGGTGATCAAGATTATTTAAATTACAGCCCTGGGGCCAAAACTGGCCCTGCCTCGGGGCCCGACGGTTTTACATAAACTTATATAGGGAAAACCTTAACAAGTCTTCTTGTCTGAAACCAGAAGGCCCAGGTCTTTGATATTTGGTATGAAGCTTCATCTAGTGCACCTCTAACATGGTTGTTCAAATTATAGCCCTGGGGCCGAAAATGGTCCTGCCCTGGGGGCCAACGGTTTTGCAGAGACTTATTTAAGGAAAACCTTTAAAATCTTCTGGTCTAAATCCAGGATGCCCTGGTCTTTGATATTTGGTATGAAGCTTCATCTAGTGGACCTCTACCAAGATTCTTCTTGTCTGAAACCAGAAGGCCCAAGTCTTTGATATGAATCTTCATCTAGTGGCCCTCTACCAAGATTGGTCAAATTATAGCCCTGGGGCCAAAATGGACCTGCCCCAGGGCCCACTGCTTTTTTATATAGAGTTAAGGCATTGCTAGTTACAGTGAACCACTGTGCACTAGGACCTGACATTGTATGTAAGACAAAAAATGGCCGACAATGTCTAAGGAGTAGACTTGTATTGGGACAGACAGGCCTAAGCAAACAGTGCAGACCCAGATCAGACTGCAGTCTGATCAGGGTCTTCACTGTTTGCCATTCAGTCAGCACCTTTTCAACACTTTGCTGGATCGTGAAACAATTTTTGTTAATAATTTAGGAGAACTACAGCATGTCCTCAAGGTGTCAGAGGATTTTTACGGTACAAGAATATGAGATCGAACATCAGTCTATGTCAGGTGTTTCAATTTCACTGAAATCCAACGGCGGTAAATTAGGAAATAAATGACAAGAACACCAATGTATGGTTGAGTTTCTTTTATTTTTCTTCCTTTTTCTTCTTTATCTTCCATTATTCTGCAAATCATAACAATATGACAAAATAAATAACAATTGACAAAACATTCCACTTAACCCTTGTCCTGCTGAGCCCGGATATGTCTTATCTTTCAAACAACGAAGATCCAGATCAGATGGCTTCTGAAGAAGCCATCTGATCTGGATCTTCATTGTTTGTCATTCAGCTCATGAATTTGTTGCAATAATTTGCATCGAGTAATCTGATTGGTTGATAATCAGTAGTGGGTGTGGCATATATAAATATTCAGCAGGTCAATGGTTAAATCTAGTTGCTGTGTTATAGGAAATAAATGACAAGGTTGATTTTTTTCTTTGATTTTTCTGTTTTCTTCTTTATCTTTCAGTTTTCCAAATCAAAACAATAGAATATGACAAAATAAATACCTTAATGATCCCAAGTATTGGGACAGATAGGCCTAAGCAAACACTGCAGACCACTGAAGGAGCAGTCTGATCAGGGTCTTCACGGTTTGCCATTCAGTCAGCCCTTTTTGACGCCTTGCTGGATCATGAAACAAATCTGTTACTAGTTTAGGAGAATTACAGCAAGCCCTCAAAGTGTCCAGGGGCAAGTTGTTCAAAACTAACGATGTCGTTAGTTAACGTATCGTTAAAACTTTGATCATTAAATATGGCAAATTTGCTGCAATTTTTGCTGAAAAAATGTGAGCAGCCTTTGCTGACGCAAAAGCTGCTCACATTTTTCCAGCAAAAATACCAAAATTTACGATATTGTACTTGCTAGAAGAGTTAACAATATGACCACTAACGAGCTCGTTAAGCTAACGATGCTTTGAACAACTGGGCCCAAATTTTTAGGATTTTATGGTAACACCTGACAGAACAAATCATTCAAAGCAGGCTTCCATGACATCAGTCATGATTAAGAGTACTGGCATACTATGCATGTGCCTGATGTATACTATTTGCCATAAAGCAAAATCACCTAAATGCCATAAAATCCAAAATGCTTGGACACCCTGAGCACCTAAAATTTTAATTTTAAATTTGCATCACAATTCAGCCAGGTGTCCAAAACGTACAGATAGAATAGCAAACAGTGTAGACCCTGATCAGACAGCTCCCATTCTGATCTGGGCCTGCACTGTTTGGTTAGGCCTGTCTGTCCCAATACTTAGGATCATTGCGGTAATCACATTTTCATTACATATAAAAGGGGCTGCTCTAAGTAGAAAGAGTTCACTTCTCTTAGGAGTTTGTGACCCCTACATCAAAGTCACTGGCAGTGGCTGGGGCTCTACCCCAGATGAAGCCACCCTGATGTGGTGGTTATGCTACTCGCCTACTAAACCATGGTTGTTGGTTCGATCCCAGGCTTTAACAGACTTTCGGATGAGTCTTAACCAAGGTCCCACCTCTGTATGACCTTAGCTGTTGGTGGGATGTAAAACTTAAACACACACACTCACACTACCCTAGTCACTGCCAATGACTTTGAGATAAAACTGTGATAAAAAAAGTGCCTTTTCTGGTGCTATGGCAGCATGGATGTGCTGCCTAATATAAGCCACATCATTAACTCTTATCTTGCTGAATATTCATCTAAGCCACACCCATTTCTGTCTATCATCCAATCAAATTACTTGATGTAATTTATTGCTACAAATTTATAAACTGAATGCCAAACAGTGTAGATCCTGATCAGATGGCTTCTGCAGAAGCCATCTGATCTGGATCTACACTGTTTGCAAAGATAGGGTTGTCCGTGAACAGCAAGAGAAGGGTTAAAAACCTTTTTGCCATCTGAATCCACACAGTCTGATCAGAACCTTAGTTTTTACTGCTTGGATAGTACAATTATACCTCTAGTTCCTAAATCTAAAATTTCAAGACTTGTTTAGCCTATGTAACTGTGACCCCCACATGTTAGCCTATGTAACTGTTCCATACCAGCGGGACTTAGCCATTGACAAAACCAAACCTCCAACCACTGCAGCGGAATGACAGGGTCATGATCAGACAGATCTGCAATGTCAAGCCACAAGATACTGTCATCATCAGATTCAGTGAGCTACTTGCCCGGCTTGGCATTGAGGATCTGGACCTCATCCTGAAGGAGAGAAGGCTCTGCTGGTATGGACATGTGGGGCATTTCAAGGATGCAGTCAAGACAGCCTTTGACATACAGGTGGATGGAAAACTTGGGCCTGAGATGACTTTGAAGCAGCCTACAGAGAGAGAGAGAGAGAGTGCAGAGAGTGGAAGCTATCGGCTATCAACCCTCATGATAGACAAACCTGGAGATCTGGTGTGAGATCTGCCATGTGTGCAGCAAACCAGCTACCTGGAAGGGGGCCCACTTATGTGGATGTTGCCCCTGTACCTGCACATTAATCAAAACTCCAATGATGATGATGATGATGATGATGATGATGATGATGATGATGATGATGATGATAAGCATTAAATTCCCATATTGTAAGAAAACAGTGTGGACCCAGACCAGATGCCACATTCTGTGGCATTTGATCTGGTCTACACTGTTTGTAAATGTCCAAGGACATGAGCCTGCTCCATGTTTTACAGGTAACCCTCCTTACACAACACTGACATCACATTGACAAGAACGTCATCTTTACATCAGTAACTTCGCTGTATCTTTAACTTTTGGCCGACTGATAAACAATCAATCCCAAAAGTAGAAAATCCTTAAAGGGAATGAATGTCCCAGAAGCCAAAATGTCTAAGTAAATCATAATCTTCCACTCATCAGAGTTGCCTGATCTTTAACCCCTTGCCCAACCTATATTAAGGGTGCATTCCACAATTTTTTCACATTAAGGTAATGCATCTGTGTAAAATGGTGCATTTTTCGTATCTCCAAAACTGTTATTTTTCTGATGAAAATTTGTAATATTTTCCAAATTTATACCAGAACCTAAGTCTTAGAGCAAAAATAAGAAATATAATGTGTACCCTAGTTTCGGGTATTTATTACACAGACATGTTAATGTGATGATCCATTTCTACTTGTGCATGGCCCTCCATCACATGAACAAGTCCGTGAAATGAACACCCCCCTAAACCCCACATTAAATAGAGAAAACTGGGGTTTACGGTGGTATACAGTATTTTTCTTACTTCTGACCCAAGACATAGGTTGTGGGTACTCGTTAGAACCGCCTCAATGAGGCGGTTCTAACGAGCACCTACAACCTATGTTTGAAGTAAAAATAACAAAAATATGACAAATTTTCATCAGAAAAGTAGCCATTTTGGAAATGTGAAAAATGCACTATGTCGCACGGGTGTGTTATCGTAATGACACACATTAAATGGTAAACACCCATTAGGTTTGTATCAATCAATTGCAAACATACCAAATTATAATTTAATCAACATTAAATAGAGGATCTTACATGAGTGTTCATGTATTATTGAATTTATTAAACGAGTTGAGGAAAAGGGATAAAATGCGAGGCTTTGCCGAGCATTTTATCCCTTTTCCTCAACGAGTTTAATAAATTCAATAATACATGAGCACGAATGCAAGATTCTATTTATCATATGACATTAAAACGCATTTTATTCACAATTGTTTACGAAAATATCAATATTCCGCCATTAGTAAACGCGACGTCGTTAAGGACGTCGTACATGTAACGTTATGGGACGTATCTAGCTAATTTGCATATTTAATCCACTAGTGGATTATCGAAAATAATACATGGCGTTATTACACTCTCAGACGCGACGTCATATGATAAAGTTAGTTTATACTAATTTATTTTAGTTTGATTGCGATAAAGCACCAAGCTTATTGAGTCGTTCTCGAACACACATTCAGGATGATATCATGGTCGCGCCAGAGAGGCAGTGAATTTTATACAACTGCTACCCATTTACACCTGGGTCGTGTGGGGCATTGTCATAACGTGTCTTGCCCAAGGACACACCTCGACTCCGGATTTGAACCCACAACCTCTTGATCATAAGCCAAATGTGCTAACGACCGAACTATTGAGGCTGTCATTAAAGTTATTAAAGTGTATCAAAATATGCTGTTGCATTTATTTAAACAATACCCCACCCTACTCTGACTGCATCAAAGCAGTTTTCACGTGACTATTATCAACTCCATGAGCATGCATCGCCCTGGAACAGTTGATAATTTGACAGAACACTTACATACCATTATTTGTATACAAAACTGAATACCCTAAGACCAGTTTTTGCAGTATAATCCACTTAAATGCATGCTACATTTTATCATAGGGTAAAACCTGACACTAGGCAGAAATCAACAGTTTTGTATTTCACATACAGTCTGTAATTACACTGACAAGCATAAGATTTTTGCCAAACTGTCCAGCAACAAGTATTTTTAGACTGGTTTCTAGCCCTACCCCTAAACATTTACATTTTCCCCAGGTTCACATGTGCAAAACTGTGGAATGCACTCTAAAGCTATCAGTTAAGTTCAAAGCATAATCTTGAAAAGTATAGGAGGAGTTGCATGGACACGAACAGTACCTTATTTACTGTCAATATTCAGACACTTCACTGTGTATGCCCTCTCCACTTCTTGTTAGGGATATGAAAACCAGAGCCCAGTTGTTCAAAGCATGGTTAGTTTAACGTTAGTGGTCAAAATGTCAAGTCTTCATATCAAAATACACAATATACTGGTATTTTTGCTGATAAAATGTGAGCAGCTTTTGCATTTGCAAAAGCTGCTCACATTTTTTCTGCAAAAATATTAGTATATTTCCCATGTTAAATGATCAAAGTTTTAACAATAGATTGTTAAAACGACATTGTTGGTTTTGAAAAACTGGGCCAAGAACTCTAGCTTCATCAAATCCTGAGAAACAGGAAAAAATATACACACTCACCACACACACTCATAAAAACCTGAAAAATTACACACACTCACTCATGCTCTTGTAAACATATAAAATTACATTCCACTTGACATACCTTACCTTGGTGTCTTAATAGCAAATAAAAATTTACAAATTAAAAGCAAACATGTACATTTCACAAAATAAAAATAATTTACCGATAACAAAACACATGGTCCATTTTCCATAAAATACAACTGGCAAGCCCGCTCACCAATGTAATGTACATAATATAAAAGCAGTGATTGCATTATGCTCCTGTTGGGGTTATCCCGGATGGTGGGCTTGCCCCGGGGTATCAGACAAATTTCAAAATTTTCGGTCAAATCTCTCCTTTACAGGGCACCCCCACCCATCGAGGCTTGGAGAAATAGATTGGGCTGCATGGTGCTTCCACGCAGAGCTGAAACTGATCACACACAAGTACTGGTAAACCGCCTAGGACTAAGCCTGCCCAGGCAAAGTGGTGCGAGTCTGGCCATCCAATGCATATAAGCCTTCTGGTTTCATTGGGCGGCAGGTCTTGAGATGTAATTTCACCTCAATCTTGGGTAGAAGTCCCACAAAATTGGAAGCAAGGTCTCCAAAATGACCTAAATAGTGTTGACGGGGACGTATAACTGCAATTCAAACAAACTTCCTTTAAAGGCTATAGGTATTATTAGGGTGAATATAAGAATCTTATATGAGGTTCTTTTGTAGATGAGCATAGATGGATGACTGTGCTAAGGGGAACCTCAGCATAGCCTTGTTTCCACTCAGCATGGTCATCTCGAGGGTTGGAAATGCCCATCTACAGCAGAATCTCAGATTACATTGGGTAAGAACACCAGGATAAGAACAGAATTTCTATTCCAGGCTAAAACCACAGATTTCCTTATCTACCGGTAATAAGTAAGAATATAGTCTCATGGATGTACATTTAACCAATTCTAAACTGAATAGAGCAAGTCAGATTTTTACACAGACTGGTGGAGAACAAGTACAGTATTCAGAACAAGTCTGGGGCCAGTTGTTCAAAGCATCGTTAGCTTAACGAGCTCGTTAGTGGTCAAATTGTTAACTCTTCTAGCAAGTACAATATCGTAAATTTTGGTATTTTTGCTGGAAAAATGTGAGCAGCTTTTGCATCCGCAAAAGCTGCTCACATTTTTTCAGCAAAAATTTCAGCGTATTTGCCGTATTTAATGATAAAAGTTTTAACGATACGTTAACTAACATGAAATTGGGTTCACATGGTGTAGATCCAGATGAGATGGCTCATTATCATCTACACTGTTTACAAAGGTATCTGATCAGGGCCCAGTTGTTCAAAGCATCGTTAGCTTAACGAGCTCGTTAGTGGTCATATTGTTAACTCTTCTAGCAAGTATAATATCATTAATTTTGGTATTTTTGCTGAAAAAATGTGAGCAGCTTTTGCGTCCGCAAAAGCTGCTCACATTTTTTCAGCAAAAATTTCAGCATATTTCCCATATTTAATGATCAAAGTTTTAACGATATGTTAACTAACGACGTTGTTAGTTTTGAACAACTGGGCCCTGGTCTCTAGCGGTGACAGGGTTAAAGGGTACCGGTAAATGAAATTATTCAAAAGCAATTTTGAATATGTTCTATAAAAGGGTTATCCTTTGGAAGCAAGGAATACACCACAGAAGTGAAAAATATGGAGTGTACATTTTTTCTGGGCCAGACTAGCTAGTTTCCGCCAATTAGGCCTCATCAGTGACCCTCAGATATTTTCAAAATTCCACAATGGAATCAATGATCCCAAAGGACAAGAAAATATAATCTACTCTATGATGTAGGGCAGGGAGACGTTTTACCGCCACCAAACTGCTAGATTGTTTATGCCAACCAGCATCCATATGTGCTGTACCACATCCAGCCTAAGTGGCTCAGTAGACGAACTAGTGATCAGGTTTAGGATTCAACCCCGACAGATCAGTAAATGTGCTTTTGTCGAGAACTATCTGTATCATGAAATATTTTCTATGGTCATTCTCTATTCTGCTGTTTGAAATTAAAGTGTGATTAGGTCAACTAGAGCTGTCAGTGAAACTGACTAGGGCCCCGGCAGCGCTATCAGAGGAGTAGGAAAATTTGTGGACGGACAGACGGACAGACGGATGCAGAGTGATTACTATAGGGCACCCACACTTTCAGTGCGGGGCCCTAATTAAGCCTTATCCTGCTGAATATTTGAATTAGCCACACCCATTTCTGTCCTTCAGCCAATCAGATTACATGATATAATGCTTTCATTCAGATTAAAAAACTAAATGACAGTGTAGATCCTGATCAGATGGCTTCTTTAGAAAGATAGGGGTTGTCATGAACAGCAGGATAAGGCTTAATTGGTCTGACATGACCTGATTATTTTTTACTAGTGACCGTTAGACTCAAAACCAAACCATTCTCTCCCTTCAAGAGGGCTGATGTCAGTTTCTGGAGAAAGATAGTGCATTGTACTAGTCAACCGCTTATGTATCAGCCTTTCCAGGAAAGGTGTTGCTAAGTAAACTGACCAGTTCAACATGACCAAAATAGTGTTGACTGGGCCGTCAAACCCCCCAAAAATAAAAATGAGCAGTACTCTGCAATTTTCAAAATAATAAAATAAAATTAATGGTCCCTAAGGAAATAAAAATATAAACTGCACAATGATGGACTGTGTTTTTTTTCCCCAATCCAACACAGTTCACTGGAGATCATACGCATACCCGACCAAAAAACATAGCTCCAGATAAGACATAATTTTCATCTGAAAAATACTGATATTTTTCTTATTCCTGCACAAAAACGTATGTTGTGGGTACTCATTAGAAGCGCCTCGGTGAGGTGCTTCTAATGAATACCAACAATGTATGTTTTTGTTCAGAAATAAGAAAAATAATATGTGGATACTCCCTCTTATCTAGGGCTATGGAAAAGTAAGAGAAATGGAAACATCTCTCATATTTTCTGCCATTTCTACAAGGGAGACAACTTTGGGTACTTCTTGTTATATTTTGTTCTCCTTATCAGTAGTGGTCTACCCTTAAAAGAAAGAATTTGATCCTCAGGAGCAAATTCTTTCTTTTAAGAGTTGACCCCCACCTTTTAAGAGTTGACCCCCACTTGTTTTTCAAAGTCACTTAGATTAGAACTATAAACTGATTAACTGTGAAAAAAGTGGTCTACTCTTAACTCTTTGGGCGCCAAATTGATATCAAAACATAATCTCAAGCCCTAAAATTATTTTAAGTCCCTGTCATTTTCTACCACTTGAAGCAAAAACAATTTTGTGGGACTTTCACCCGACACTGAGATAAAATGCATTCTTTCAGTAAAAGCTTCTTTTTGGGCCGAAAACAGGCCTTACATAATGATTTGCAACATACTTGAGTAGTTATTTCCCTTAATTGGTTGATATAAAAGGGGGAATCATATCGGTACTCCCGGTCGCAAAAATGTGACTAGGGTCCTCTGCTAGTCAGTCAAAATTATGTGACTAGGGCGCTGGAAAGAGTTAAACGAAAGAAGAGTAGACTTCTCTTGACGAGGATGACAAAATCATTTTTCAAAGGGTTATCTCCCCAGAAAATGTATCTAGTCCTCTTAATATGTACTCAGAGTCGATGAAAAGTTACCATTTTTGCAATCAGAGCCTTGTGTTCAAATATTAACCCTTCTCTTGCTGAATATTCAGATTAGCCACACCCATTTCTGACTTTGAACCAATCAGATTACCTGATGTAATTTATTCCTACAAATTCATAAACTGAATGTCAAACAGTGTAGATCCTGATCAGATGGCTTCTTCAGAAGCCATCTGATCTGGATCTACACTGTTTCCAAAGATAGGGGTTGTCGTGAACAGCAAGATAAGGGTTAATGAATCTTGGTCATAGTTACATGTAGTTACCTTTTACATTACCCATATCCTAGTTTAATCACGGATCTCTAAAATGTAGAATGCAAGATTCTATTTATCATATGACATTTAAAACGCATTTTATTCACGATTTGTTTACAAAAATGTCAATATTCCGACATTAGTAAACGCAACGTCGTTAAGGACGTCGTACATGTAACGTTACAGGGCGCTTCTAACTAATTTGCATATTTAATCCACTAGTGGATTATCGAATTTATTACATGAGGTTATTACATTCTCAGACGCAACGTCATATAATAAATACAAAAATGACCATAAATGATCATTTTTCTATATTATCTGCACAATTTTGTTTGTATATAACACACTTGTTTAACTAAGATGGTTTCAACGGTGGGCCCCAAAAACAAGTGTTCTAAAGTTACAGAATTTATGGTGTAATACCCCATTTGAATTTTGTATAAAAGGGCTCGGGCTCAAACAATCTCCTTGTTTGAAAAAAAAAGAGTGGTAAATTTCATTGACACTGAGTATTTAGGCATTATGAAAACACACCTATACAAACGCATTGTATACTTTACCGCCGAAAAAAATGTAATTTTAAGATGAAAAATTGTGATATTTTTCTTATTTCTGCTCAAAATATAGATTGTGGGTACTCGTTAGAACCGTCTCATTGAGGCAGTTCTAACGAGTACCCGTAATCTTCATTTTAGAGCAGAAATAAGAAAACTAAGGTTTACCCATGTAAACCCCAGTCTTACTATATATAAAAGTGGCATTCAAGGGGGTCAAAATCATATAGGCGTGTTTTGTGACGTAAAACCAGAAACTACACAAATTTCAACTTCTCTTAACATTTCTGTCTTTGGCTTGTTTCTCGTTGTGAAGTATTTTTAACCTGGACGACTTGGAATGTAACTTTCTGAACACTTCCCGGAATTTGTTCTGAGGAAATAATGTCTCAATCACACCTTCCAAGCACATGTACACCAGTCGTCTGTTTAAACTTCGATACTGGAACATTTCAAAGATGCGACCTGCGCCAATCTTCACTGAGTCTGTTCCCATCATAGTTCGCAGCTCATCTATAAGGAAAAGGCATTAAGGTAATTACATCAACAATAGTCACTAAGCAAACAGATGCATCACGAAAACACGCCTTTATAATTTTGACCCCCTTGAACCCCACTTTTATATAGTAAAACAGGGGTTTACAGGGATAAACCTTATTTTTCTTATTTCTGCTCTAAAATATAGATTGTGGGTGCTCATTAGAACCGCCTCAATGAGGCAGTTCTAAGGAGCTCTCACAATATATATTTTGAGTAGAAATAAGAACAAGAGGGCCCAGAGGGCCCTGGTTCGCTCACCTGATCCAATGTATAATAAGTGGGCCCTGGGCGAGGTCAATTTTGGCCCCAGGGCTATAATTTGAACAATCTTGGTAGAGGTCCACGATGAAGCTTCATATCAAATATGAAAGACCTCGGCTTTGTGGTTTCAGAGAAGAGGATTTTGAAGGTTTACCCTGCATAAAGAAGTCAATGTAAAACAAGATTTTCCCTAAATAAGTCTTTGTAAAACCAAAGGGCCCCGGAGCAGGGGCATTTTTGGCCCCAGGGCTATAATTTGAACAATCTTGGTAGAGGTCCACAAGATGAAGCTTCATATCAAATATCAAAGACCTGGGCCTTGCAGTTTCAGAAAAGAAGATTTTTAAAGATTTTCCCTATATAAGCCTATGTAAAACCAAAGGGTCCTGGGGCTGGGGCATTTTTGGCCCCAGCACTATAATTTGAACAATCTTGGTAGGGGTCCACTAGATGAAGTTTCATACCAAATAGCAAAGACCTGGGCCTTGCAGTTTCAGAGAAGATGATTTTTAAAGATTTTCCCTATATAAGCCCATGTAAAACCAAAGGGCCCCGGTGCGGGGGCATTTTTGGCCAAAGCACTAAAATGTGAACAATCTTGGTAGGGGTCCACTAGATGAAGCTTCATACCAAATATCAAAGATCTGGGCCTTGTGGTTTCAGAGAAGAAGATTTTTAAAGATTTTCCCTATATAAGCCTATGTAAAACCAAAGGGCCCCGGTGCGGGGGCATTTTTAAGTCCAGCACTACAATTTGAAAAATCATGGTAGGGGTCCACTAGATGAAGCTTCATACCAAATATCAAAGACCTGGGCCTTGCGTTTCAGAGAAGAAGATTTTTTAAGTTTTCGATGAAAAAATCTATTTTTGGCTCCTGTGACCTATATGTGCAACGGACCGGAACCATTTGAACAACTTTGAAAGGGGACCACCTAAGGATCATTCCTGTGAAGTTTGGTCAAAATCTGATCAGTGGTTTAGGAATAGATGTCGTTTGAAGAAAAAGTTTACGGACGCACGACGGACAAAAAGTGATCCCAAAAGCTCACCTTGCAGTGACAGGTGAGCTAAAAATAAAGCAATTTGTCATCTTAAAATTGTCATTTTTTCAGTGATAAAGGTTACACTGTATTTGTATAGGCGTGTTTTTGTAATGTGGCTCACAGGTATGATCAGGTATGGAATTTTTAGGTACCTGTACAGTACAGGGTTGTGCTGTAAATTTATCTTGCTCAAATTCAAGAATTTTGAACAAGAGGGCCATGATGGCCCTGGATCGCTCACCTGATCCATAGAGTAACAAGTGGGCCCCGGGGAGGGCCACTATTGACCCCAGGGCTATAATGTGCATAATGGTGAGGGAGGTCTAAAAAGATGAAGCTTCATACCAAATATCAACCAAGGCTATAATTTGAACAATCTTGGCAAAGGTCCACTAGATGAAGCTACACACCAAATATCAAAGACCTGGGCCTTGTGGTTTCAGAGAAGAAGATTTTTTTAAAGATATTCCCTACATAAGCCTGTGTAAAACCAAATGGCCCCAGGGCGGGGGGAATTTCTGGCCTCAGGGCTATAATTTAAACAATCTTGATAGAGGTCCACTAGATAAAGCTTCACACCAAATATCAAAGACCTGGGCCTTGCTGTTTCAGAGAAGAAGACTTTCAAAGAATATCTCTATATAAGTCTATGTAAACCCAAAGGGCCCCGGGCCGAAGGCATTTGTGGCCCGAGGGCTATAATTTGAACAATCTTGGTAGAGGTTCACTAGATGAAGCTCCATACCAAATATCAAAGACATGGACCTTGCTGTTTCAGAGAAGAAGATTTTCAAAGATTATCTCTATATAAGTCCATGTAAAACCAAAGGGTCTCGGGGCGGGGGCATTTTTGGCCACAGGGCTATAATTTGAACATTCTTGATAGAGGTCCACTCGATAAAATTTCACACCAAATATCAAAGACCTAGGCCTTGTGGTTTCACAGAATTTTTTTTTATAATAGTCTATGTAAAACCAAAGGGCCCCCGGGCAGGCATTTTTGGTCCCAGGGCTATAATTTGAACAATCTTGGTAGAGGTCCACAAGATGAAGCTTCATACCAAATATCAAAGACCTGGGCCTTGTGGTTTCAGAGAAGAAGATTTTTAAAGATTTTCCCTATATAAGCCTATGTAAAACCAAAGGGCCGCGGGGCGGGGGCATTTTTGGTCCCAGGGCTATAATTTGAACAATCTTGGTAGGCGTACACTAGATGAAGCTTCATACAAAATATCAAAGGCCTGGGCCTTGCGGTTTCAGAGAAGAAGATTTTTAAAGATTTTTCCCTATATAAGTCTATGTAAAACCAAAGGGCCCCGGGGCGGGGGCAATTTTAACCCCAGCACTATAATTTGAACAATCTTGGTAGGGTCCACTAGATGAAGTTTCATACCAAATATCAAAGACCTGGGCCTTGCGGTTTCAGAGAAGAAGATTTTTAAAGATTTTCCCTATACATATAAGCCCATGTAAAACCAAAGGACCCTGGGGCGGGGGCATTTTTGCCCCAGCACTATAATTTGAACACTCTTGGTAGGGGTCCACTAGATGAAGTTTCAAATCAAATATCAAAGACCTGGGCCTTGTGGTTTTGGAGAAGAAGATTTTTTAAAGATTTTCCCTATATAATCCCATGGAAAACCAAAGGGACCCTGGGGCAGGGGCATTTTTGGCCCCAGCACTATAATTTGAACAATCTTGGTAGGGGTCCACTAGATGAAGCTTCATCCCAAATAGCAAAGACCTGGGCCTTGTGGTTTCAGAGAAGAAGATTTTTTTAAGTTTTGGGTGAAAAAAATCTTTTTTTTGGCTCCTGTGACCCAGATGTGCAACGGACCGGAACCATTTGAAAAACTTTGAAAGGGGACCACCTAAGGATCATTTCTGTGAAGTTTGATCAAAATCCGATCAGTGGTTTCGGAGATGTTGTTTGAAGAAATTGTTTACGCATGGACGCATGCACGCATGCACGGACGGACGCAGGACAGGCAAAAAGTGATCCCAAAAGCTCACTACGTGACAGTGAGCTAAAAATGGTTCCTAAATTTCAGTGTCTGGAGTAACCATAGATATTGTACTTTACCCTGAAGCAGTAAAACAGAACTTTTTGGCTCTTGCAATAATTCACCCATTTTTTCTTTGTTTGAAAATTCGTGTTCTACCGGATACAGGAATAGACTGTCAGACCTTGTTGAAGTATCCATAAGAATCCAGACCTCTAGATAAGAGGGAGTAAAGGGTATTTTGGCATTGAATTTTGAAAATCAGCATTGAAATTTAATTTGATAGGAACAAAATACTCAATGAAATTTTGGATATAAGCACTGAAATCAAATTTAGGGGGGAAGGGGGGTAAAAATTTCAGCAAACTTTACATCTTTCAAAATAAAGCAATTACCGGTAACTTCACATTGATTCTTTCTGTAAGCAGTAGCAGCATAATATTCACCTTATTTGCATTATCTGCTGGTTCCTAGTCTGAAGGTTATCAGTGTTGGGAAAACTGGTAACCAGACCCCCTGACCTTTCAAGGTCAGGGGGGTCTGGTTACCTGTTTTTCCAATATTGACAATGTGCAAGCTGGGAGCCAGCAAATAATGCAAATATGGTGAATACCTGACAGAATGAGTTTAACACTGCACAGATGAGAAATTTATGCATTCTAGGTTTTGTTGGTGTTTTTCAGTCTTTTCTCTCACCCCCCCCCCCCCCCCCCCCCCCCCTTTCCATAAGCATTACAAATGGACATGTAACCGGTCGCATTTGAAGAGTTTATATGGAATTTATATGGCGCTTTTGGGAGTTTGTGTCGAAATTTCCTGCCGGGCTCGTAAGTTATGCGAGAACAACGATCATCCATGGTTATTTAAATGCATTAACATTTGCCGGATCCCTCGGAAGATATTTAGTGGCCTCATGCTTAAACAGCTTCCTCGGGATCCGGCAAATGTTATATTCCAAACATAGGTTTTTGGTGCTCGTTAGAATGGCCGCATTGAGGTGGTTCTAACAAGTACCCACAACCTTTGTCTTAGTGCAGAAATAAGGAAAATAATTTTTACCCAAGAAACCCCACTTTTCTCTATATAAAGTGGGATTTAGAGGGGTGTTCGTTACACGGACTTGTTAACATGATTTTTTCTAGCATTTTTAACCCTTGTCCTGCTGAGCCCGTATATGCCTTATTTTCCAAACAATGAAGATCCAGATCAGATGGCTTCTGACGAAGCCATCTGATCAGGATCTACATTGTTTGCCATTCAGATTGTGAATTTGTTGCAATAATTTGCATCAAGTAATCTGATTGGCCGATAATCGGTAGTGGGTGTGGCATATATGAATATTCAGCAGGACAAGGGTTAAGGTATAAATCACTATGGAATGAACAAGTTCAAGAAATAAGGGCACTTCTTGCATGAACTATCAGAAAAGACTCAGGTGAACCTGCAAAGGCAACAAATGAGCTACTCTAGACACATCACGAAAACATGCCTATATAATTTTGACCCCCTTGAACCCCAGTTTTATATAGTAAAACTGGGGTTTGCAGGGGTAAACCTTATTTTTCTTATTTCTGCTCTAAAATATAGATTGTAGGTACTCGTTAGAACCGCCTCGAGGCGGTTCTAATGAGTACCCGCAATCTATATTTTAAGCAGCAATAAGAAAAATATCACAATTTTTCCTCTTAAAATTTTCATTTTTTCGCCGATAAACATTACAATGTATTTATATAGGCGTGTTTTCGTAATGCATGTGACCTCTTGCACGGAGATACAGCATGGTCTTCACTATATTTGCAAGCAGCAAAAGGCTCGCAATCTAGCAAAGCGTCCAAAGAGTGGGGACGGAATGGCAAACAGTGTAGACCCTGATCAGACTGCTCCTGGAAGGAGCAGTCTGATCTGGGTCTGCACTGTTTGCTTAGGCCTATCTGTCCCAATACTTAGGAATGTGCAGGATCACCTGAGCCTTTGTTGGCCAAGTGATAAGTATCTTTTTCCTCATGACCTTGCTCATATGTTTCTTATGTTTGCTCATGTTTAGGTTTTATGTACCCATCAACACTATTTAGGTCATTTTTAGATGTTGCTTCCGATTTTTGTGAGACTTTTACACGACATTGAGATGAAATGACATTTCAAGCCCTACTGTCTAAAGAAACTGCTAGGCTCTAAAGGACAGCCGGAATCTACCCACTTTTCCTGGGCAGGCATAGACCTTCTTACGGTTTACCAGTACTCAAAAAGTTTGGATGGTTTCAGTTCTGCATGAAAGCACCTTACAGCCCGATCTATTTCTCCAAGCCCTGAACAGCGGGGATACATTTTATCTTATGTGTCGAGGTCCGCATTATTGCCACATGTGCAACAAAAGTGGTCTGTGCAATACTGCTTACTTGGATTTTTTTTTCGGTGGGGGTTGGGGGGGTGTTTTATGGCCCATTCAAGATTATTTCACATATATTGAGCCTATCCTTGATTAGAGGTGGGTGAAAACCAATTAGCTGGAGAAAAACCACCTGACCTTACACTGCAGAACTTGGTGTCTCACATATGACCCGAGCCAGGCTCGAACCCACAGTGGTGGGGAATGTGTACACCTTCAGGGGAGGCAACTCCTTCAAAAGTATTTTTGTCACCCATGTCAATAGGGGTCAACTCTTAAAGGAAAGAATTTGCTCCTGAGGAGCAAATTCTTTCCTTTAAGAGTAGACCCCTTTTTCAGCAAGACTGAGCCTATAGAACAAGAGGGCCCAATGGCCCTATATCGCTCACCTGTGTACCAGAAAATCATTAGTGTAGCAGACCACTTGACATTGCTACATACTAAATATCTTAGCTCAGGCAAAGTGGTGTCCATGCTTATAAACCCTACTGGTTTCATTGGGCGACAGGGCTTGAGATGTAATTTCATCCCAATGTCGGGTAAAAGTCCCACAAAATTGGAAGAGACATCTCCAAAATGACCTATACAGTGTTGACAGGGATGTAAAACCTCAAATCAAACAAAATCTGTGCCTTATGGTTTTGGAGAAAAAGATTTTTTTAAGTTTTTTTCCAGAATAAGTCTATAGGAGCTAATGAGCCCTGGGGCTTGGCCAATTTTGACCCGAAGGGCACGGTTGGCAAGTTTTATGTACACCATTTTGTGTTGCTATATACTAAATAACTAAGGTCTGTACTTCATGGTTTCAAAGAGAATGTTTGAAGCTTTTTTCTGTTATAAGTTTGTTGGAGTTAAGGGGCCACAGGATTTGGACCCCAGGGGCATGATTGGCAGGATTTATATAGGCAACCACTCGACATTGCTACATGCTAAATGCCTAAGCTCTGGGACTTATGGTTTCAGAGAAGATGATTTTTGAAGATTTTTTTCCCCATTTTAAGTTTTTTTTTTTTTTTCATTATAAGAGCCCTGTGGTTTCAGAGAAGAAGATTTTTGAAGTTTCTCCAATTGTAAGTCTATGGAAGCTGAAGAGCCCTGGGGTGTGGCCAATTTGGATCCCAGGGGCATAACTGGCAGGATTTATGTAGGTGGCCACTTGACATTGCTACATACTAAAAATCTAAGCTCTGGGCCTTATGGTTTCATAGAATAATATTTTTTAAGTTTTTTTCCATTATAAGTCTATTGGAGGTGATGAGCTCTGGCGTGGCCAATTTTGACCCCAGGGGCAGGGTTAGCAGGATTTAAGTAGCTGCCTATTTTATGTTGCTATACACTAATGACTATGTTCTGTGCTTCACAGTTTCTGTGAAGAAGATTTTTTAAGCTTTTTCCATTATGAGTCTATGGGAGCTAAGGGGCCCCAGGGTGTGGCCCATTTGGAACCCCAGGGGCATGATTAGCAGGAAATATGTAGGTGACCACTTGCTGTTACTACATGCTAAATATCTAAGCTCTGGGCCCTGTGGTTTCAGAGAAGAAGATTTTTGAAGTTTTTTTTCCATTATGAGTCTATGGGAGCTAAGGGGGTCCCAGGGTGTGGCCCATTTGGACCCCAGGGGCATGATTGCCAGGATTTATGTAGGTGACAACTTGTCATTGCTACATGCTAAATATCTAAGCACTGGGCCCTGTGGTTTCAGAGAAGAAGATTTTTGAAGCTTTTTTCCATTATGTGTCTATGGGAACTAAGGGGCCCCGGGGCGTGGCCCATTTGGACCCCAGGGGCATGATTGGCAGGATTTATGTTGGTGACCTTTTGCCATTGCTACATGCTAAATATCTAAGCTCTGGGCCCTGTGTTTCAGAGAAGAAGATTTTTGAAGCTTTTTTTCCATTATGAGTCTATAGGAGCTAAGGGGCCCCGGGGTGTGGCCCTTTTGGACCCACGGGGCATGATTGGCAGGAATTATGTAGGTGACGACTTGCCGTTGCTATTTGCTAAATATTTAAGCTCTGGGCACTGTGGATTCAGAGAAGATTTTTTAAGCTTTTTTCCATTATGAGTCTATTGGAGCAAAGGGGCCCCGGCGTGTGGCCCATTTGGAGTGAGTGAGTGAGTTTTAGTTTTACGTCCCACCAACAGCTAAGGTCATACGGAGACGGGACCTCGGTTTAAAGACTCATCCGAAAGTCTGGAGAAGCCCGGGATCGATCCTGCGATCCCTGGTTTACAAGGCGAGTAGCGTAACCACTGCACCACGGAGGCTTCTATGGCCCATTTGGAACCCAGGGGCATGATTGGCAGGAATTATGTAGGTGACCAATTGCCGTTGCTACATGCTAAATATCTAAACTCTGGGTCCTGTGGATTTTTGAAGCTTTTTTTCCATTTTGAGTCTATGGGAGCAAAGGGGCCCCAGGACGTGGCCCATTTGGACCATAGGGGCATGATTGGCAGGATTTATGTAGGTGACCACTTGCCGTTGCTACATGCCAAATATCTCAGCTCTGGGCCCAGTGGTTTCAGAGAAGAAGATTTTTTAAGCTTTTTTCGATTATGAGTCTATAGAAGCTAAAGGGCCCCGGGGCATGGCCCGTTTGGTATGAGTCTATGGGAGCGAAGGGGCCCCGGGCGTCCCCATTTGGAACCCAGGGGCATGATTGGCAGGAATTATGTAGGTGACCACTGGCCGTTGCTACATGCTAAATATCTAAGCTCTGGGCCCTGTGGTTTCAGAGAAGAAGATTTTTGAAGCTTTTTTTCCATTAAATGTCTATGGGAGCTAAGGGGCCCCCGGGTGTGGCCAATTTGGACCCCAGGGGCATGATTGGCAGGAATTATGTAGGTAACCACTTGCCGTTGCTACATGCCAAATATCTCAGCTCTGGGCCCTGTGATTTCAGAGAAGAAGATTTTTGAATCTTTTATTTCCATTATGAGTCTATAGGAGCTAAAGGGCCCCGGGGCATGGCCCATTTGGACCCCAGGGGCATGATTGGCAGGAATTATGTAGGTGACCACTTGCCATTGCTACATGCTAAATATCTTAGCTCTGGGCCCTGTGGTTTCCGAGAAGAAGATTTTTGAAGCTTTTTGTTCCATTATGAGTCTATGGGAGCGAAGGGCCCCGGAGCGTCGCCCATTTGGAACCCAGGGGCATGATTGGCAGGAATTATGTAGGTGACCACTGGCCTTTGCTACATGCTAAATATCCAAGCTCTGGGCCCTGTGGTTTCAGAGAAGAAGATTTTTGAAGCTTTTTTTCCATTATGAGTCTATGGGAGCTAAGGGGCCCCGGGGTGTGGCCAATTTTGACCCCAGGGGCATGATTGGCAGGAATTATGTAGGTTACCACTTGCCGTTGCTACATACCAAATATCTCAGCTCTGGGCCCTGTGGTTTCAGAGAAGAATTTTTTTGAAGCTTTTTTTCCATTATGAGTCTACAGGAGCTAAAGGGCCCTAGGGCGTGGCCCATTTGGACCCTAGGGGCATGATTGGCAGGAATTATGTAGGTGACCACTTGCCGTTGCTACATGCTAAATATCTAAGCTCTGGGCCCAGTGGTTTCAGAGAAGAAGATTTTTGAAGCTTTTTTCCATTATGAGTCTATAGAAGCTAAAGGGCCCCGGGGCATGGCCCGTTTGGTACCCAGGGGCATGATTGGCAGGAATTATGTAGGTGACCACTTGCCGTTGCTACATGTTAAATATCTAAGCTCCGGGCCCTGTGGTTTCCGAGAAGAAGATTTTTTAAGCTTTTTGTTCCATTATGAGTCTATGGGAGCGAAGGGGCCCCGGGCGTCGCCCATTTGGAACCCAGGGGCATGATTGGCAGGAATTATGTAGGTGACCACTGGCCGTTGCTACATGCTAAATATCTAAGCTCTGGGCCCTGTGTTTCAGAGAAGAAGATTTTTTAAGCTTTTTTTCCATTGTAAGTCTATGGGAGCTTAGGGGCCCCGGGGTGTGGCCAATTTTGACCCCAGGGGCATGATTGGCAGGAATTATGTAGGTGACCACTTGCCGTTGCTACATGCCAAATATCTCAGCTCTGGGCCCTGTGGTTTCAGAGAAGAAGATTTTTGAAGCTTTTTTTTTCCATTATGAGTCTATAGGAGCTAAAGGGCCCCGGGATATGGCCCATTTGGACCCCAGGGGCATGATTGGCAGGAATTATGTAGGTGACCACTTGCCATTGCTACATGCTAAATATCTAAGCTCTGGGCCCTGTGGTTTCTGAGTAGAAGATTTTTTAAGCTTTTTGTTCCATTATGAGTCTATGGGAGCGAAGGGGCCCCGGAGCGTCGCCCATTTGGAACCCAGGGGCATGATTGGCAGGAATTATGTAGGTGACCACTGGCCTTTGCTACATGCTAAATATCTAAGCTCTGGGCCCTGTGGTTTCAGAGAAGAAGATTTTTGAAGCTTTTTTTCCATTATGAGTCTATGGGAGCTAAGGGGCCCCGGGGTGTGGCCAATTTTGACCCCAGGGGCATGATTGGCAGGAATTATGTAGGTTACCACTTGCCGTTGCTACATACCAAATATCTCAGCTCTGGGCCCTGTGGTTTCAGAGAAGAAGATTTTTGAAGCTTTTTTTCCATTATGAGTCTATAGGAGCTAAAGGGCCCCGGGGCGTGGCCCATTTGGACCCCAGGTGCATGATTGGCAGGAATTATGTAGGTGACCACTTGCCATTGCTACATGCTAAATATCTAAGCTCTGGGCCCTGTGGTTTCCAAGAAGAAGATTTTTGAAGCTTTTTGTTCCATTATGAGTCTATGGAAGTGAAGGGGCCCCGGAGCGTCGCCCATTTGGACCCCAGGGGCATGATTGGCAGGAATTATGTAGGTGACCACTGCCCTTTGCTACATGCTAAATATCTAAGCTCTGGGCCCTGTGGTTTCAGAGAAGAAGATTTTTGAAGCTTTTTTTCCATTATGAGTCTATGGGAGCTAAGGGGCCCCGGGGTGTGGCCAATTTTGACCCCAGGGGCATGATTGGCAGGAATTATGTAGGTTACCACTTGCTGTTACTACATACCAAATATCTCAGCTCTGGGCCCTGTGGTTTCAGAGAAGAAGATTTTTGAAGCTTTTTGTTCCATTATGAGTCTATGGGAGTGAAGGGGCCCCGGGGTGTGGTCAATTTGGACCCCAGGGGCATGATTGGCAGGAATTATGTAGGTGACCACTGGCCGTTGCTACATGCTAAATATCTAAGCTCTGGGCCCTGTGTTTCAGAGAAGAAGATTTTTGAAGCTTTTTTTCCATTATAAGTCTATGGGAGCTTAGGGGCCCCGGGGTGTGGCCAATTTTGACCCCAGGGGCATGATTGGCAGGAATTATGTAGGTGACCACTTGCCGTTGCTACATGCCAAATATCTCAGCTCTGGGCCCTGTGGTTTCAGAGAAGAAGATTTTTGAAGCTTTTTTTTTCCATTATGAGTCTATAGGAGCTAAAGGGCCCCGGGATATGGCCCATTTGGACCCCAGGGGCATGATTGGCAGGAATTATGTAGGTGACCACTTGCCATTGCTACATGCTAAATATCTAAGCTCTGGGCCCTGTGGTTTCTGAGTAGAAGATTTTTTAAGCTTTTTGTTCCATTATGAGTCTATGGGAGCGAAGGGGCCCCGGAGCGTCGCCCATTTGGAACCCAGGGGCATGATTGGCAGGAATTATGTAGGTGACCACTGGCCTTTGCTACATGCTAAATATCTAAGCTCTGGGCCCTGTGGTTTCAGAGAAGAAGATTTTTGAAGCTTTTTTTCCATTATGAGTCTATGGGAGCTAAGGGGCCCCGGGGTGTGGCCAATTTTGACCCCAGGGGCATGATTGGCAGGAATTATGTAGGTTACCACTTGCCGTTGCTACATACCAAATATCTCAGCTCTGGGCCCTGTGGTTTCAGAGAAGAAGATTTTTGAAGCTTTTTTTCCATTATGAGTCTATAGGAGCTAAAGGGCCCCGGGGCGTGGCCCATTTGGACCCCAGGGGCATGATTGGCAGGAATTATGTAGGTGACCACTTGCCATTGCTACATGCTAAATATCTAAGCTCTGGGCCCTGTGGTTTCCAAGAAGAAGATTTTTGAAGCTTTTTGTTCCATTATGAGTCTATGGAAGTGAAGGGGCCCCGGAGCGTCGCCCATTTGGACCCCAGGGGCATGATTGGCAGGAATTATGTAGGTGACCACTGGCCTTTGCTACATGCTAAATATCTAAGCTCTGGGCCCTGTGGTTTCAGAGAAGAAGATTTTTGAAGCTTTTTTTCCATTATGAGTCTATGGGAGCTAAGGGGCCCCGGGGTGTGGCCAATTTTGACCCCAGGGGCATGATTGGCAGGAATTATGTAGGTTACCACTTGCTGTTACTACATACCAAATATCTCAGCTCTGGGCCCTGTGGTTTCAGAGAAGAAGATTTTTGAAGCTTTTTGTTCCATTATGAGTCTATGGGAGTGAAGGGGCCCCGGGGTGTGGTCAATTTGGACCCCAGGGGCATGATTGGCAGGAATTATGTAGGTGACCACTGGCCGTTGCTACATGCTAAATATCTAAGCTCTCGGCCCTGTGGTTTCAGAGAAGAAGATATTTTAATATTTTCCCATTGTAAGTCTATGGGAGCTATATGTTGCCATAGCAACCAGAATTCCAATCTGATCAGCCCAAAAACCTTATGCAGCCTTTCCCCCTACCTGATGATGCTGCTTATGAAATTTGATCAAGATTGACCATGGGGTATTAGAGATATACTTATTTGAAAATGTTTACGGACGCACGGACGCACGCACGGACGGACGCACGACGGACGGCGGACAAAATGTGATCACAAAAGCTCACCTTGTCACTACGTGACAGGTGAGCTAAAAACGAACAGGAAGTCCCAAAAGTTTTTTTTTTTTTTTTAATTTATTTATTTCTGAATATACAGTGTAGAAACATATTTCAAATGACATCATCTAATACAAATACATATGTACATATATGTGATACAATAGTTTAACAGCGAAAAGTATATCTCTATTCTTTAACAAACATTGTTTAACAAAACAAGTGTTCGTACATTACATGCATAATATATGTGCTATCACATCAGCTTTGTTGTCATAAAATATCTTTTTACAATGTTTATCAGACTTTTTGAGAAAAAAAAAAAAAAAAAAAAAAACATTTTGAGGGTAAAAAAAAAAGAAAAAAAAAAGAAAAAAAAAATGTAATGATAATAGTAAAGAAATGTGTATATATACATATATATGTATCCTAGGTAATAAAATCATTAACAAAAAGGATTCGAGCAAAGAGTCGGAAAACAAACAAATAATAATAAAAAAGAAGAAAAGAGGAGCTGCTGCCTTACATGGTGTGGATTCATTATGATCAGTTGGTATTATTAAAATGTACGAAAATTTCCCCATTTTCTATCAAACTGGGCAAGCTTATCTTTCATAAAAGCCATTTCTTTTTCTACTTTGATTCTTCGACGTAAAGATGATTTAAAGTGTGCAAAAGATGGTATTGTATTTTTATATTTATTTTGGAATATAAAATACTTTCCAAAAAGGAGTATAAAGTTTTTTTACCTGTATTGTTGGTTTTTGTATTGAATATGTTATACCGAATGTGATCGTTTTTAAATCTAAGTTTGTGTCTAAATTATAATCTTGCAGGAAGGTTGACACTTCCGTCCAAAACTGTTGCACGTGTATACATTCCCAAAATAAGTGGTTAATAGTTTCGATCTCCATGGAGCAAAAGTCACACAATGCAGAATTTGCAATGTTACATTTCAGTAAATATTTGTTTGTAGGGATTATGCGCATTAGATACTTGTATTGGAAGTTTTGAATTTTTATGTCGATGGTTGCATTAAGCGTGTTTGTGTAAATCATTTTCCAGTTTAAAACGTCATCATTAAATGTCTCGTTCCATTTTAATTCAGATCTTTTTTCCGTTATTGCTTGCCTATTTCTGAGATAGTTATAAATATATTTATTTGTTTGTTTTGCTTTTATCACTTGACTGATCAATGTTGGTGTCACTGTAACGTTTACAATTTCATTCTGTATATTTGCTTTCCATTTATATGGTATACTGTTAATTAAGTTTAAGTATTTGAGGAAGTCACTATCAGGTAAATTATACTTTTCTTTTAGGTTGTTAAATGTATATATTTTCCTCATTGAATCATTATAAATATCTTTGAAATACATAATCCCATTTTGGTACCATTGCGCAAAAAAGAGAGTATTTCCTCCAGCTTTTATGTTGTTATTATTCCATAATATTTCATTCCTGTAGCTTAATATAACTGTTTTAAAATTACTTTTGCACCATGCTTGTATAATGTCCTTAAGAAATATATTATTTTTGGCAATTTTGTTTACATCTTTTTCAGAAAAATTACATTCAAATAATAGTTTATCTCCATATGCTTTTAGTTTGCTCATATAAATAGTTTGAAGTATTCCTCCGTTTTCAGCATTCAGTATTCGCTTTACCCAACTTATTTTTAACGACATTATAAACGTTTGTAGATCTATCATTTTTATCCCTCCCTGTTCGTAGTCTTTCGTTAATATTTCTCTTTTGATCTTTTCTGGTTTGCCTTCCCATATAAAGTTATACATAATTTTTTTCAATGTGTTTAATTATTTCTGTTGGCGGATTTTCTAACGTTGATAGTGCATATATTAGTTTTGGAAGAGCATAATTTTTTATGACTGTTATTTTGCCCATGAGAGTAAGTTTCCTATGTTGCCATTGTTTTAAGCATTTTTCAAAGTCGATGATTTTGGGTTCTAAATTTAGTTGAAAGATAGAGTTTCGCTTTGTTGTAAATGTCATTCCTAATGCTTTTGCTTCTGTCGAACTCGAATGAAATTTTCGATGTTTAAGATAAATTATTTCACTTCTTGTCAGTGAACCTATTCGTAGAACTTGGCATTTCTTACTATTAAGTCTTAACCCTGAAACATAGCTAAAGTTGTCCAATATTTCAATTAATGTTTGAAAGGATTTTGGGGAACCGTCAAGTATAAATGATGCATCGTCGGCGAATAGAGACCTTCTGAATTCATGACCAGTAAGTTTTATTCCTTTTACTTCTCCCGAAGTATCAATTTTACGAGACAATAATTCAATACAAATTATAAATAAGTAAGGGGAGAGTGGACAACCCTGTCGAACTCCACGTTTTATTGGAAAAAAGTTTGACAGGTAGCCGTTGTTTGAAACGCAGCTTTTCGCCTCTACATAAAATAGCTTAATCCATCTTATCAGGCTTTCACCAAAATTAAAATGTCTTAAACAATTTATCATGTATTGGTGGTCGAGACTATCGAACGCCTTTTCGAAGTCAGAGAAAAAAATCATGCCTGGCTTATTTTGATCCTCTGTATTTTCTATAATTTCAAAAAGGAGTCTTATATTCTCTCCTATATATCGCCCTTTTATAAAACCAGTCTGAGAGACGTCTATTATATCTGTTATAATATGTTTTATTCTATTGGCTATTACTTTTGTAGCAATCTTATAGTCAATATTAAGTAGGCTTATAGGCCTCCAGTTTTCAAGGTTTGTTGTTTCTTTATTGGGTTTCGGAATGAGTGTAATTATGCCTTTATTTTGTAATTCTGTTAGATGTCTATTTTCATAAGAATAATTAATCGAATTAACATAATATTGTTTAATAGTACTCCAAAATATTTTGTAAAATTCAACAGTTAGTCCATCTGATCCAGGGCTTTTCCGGTTTTTCATATCTTTAAGAGCTTTTGCACATTCCTGTTCTGTTATTAATCCTTCGCAATAATTTCTGTCGTTTTCGTTGAGTTTGTTTATAGTGTTATCGAAAAAATCGAAAATTGAGTTTTCGGTTGTCCGCTTTTCATACAGATTTTTATAAAATGTTTCTGCTTCACTTAATATCTCTTTCTGGTTTGTGCAAGTTTCATTTTTTATTATTAGCCTAGATAAAAGTTTGTTTTCTGATCGCTTTTTTTCTAAGCTTGCAAAATATCTACTGTTTCTTTCGTTGTTTTCGATTATATTAGCTTTTGATCTTAGTATCAATCCGTTTAATTTATTTTCAGTAAGTATTTCCAATTCATTGTATTTTTGTTGCAGTTCGTTTTTGAGTATTTCTTGTCTATTCATATTAGTCGATTCAATGATATCTTTATTAAATTTATCTATATCTAACTTTAGTTGATTTTCAAAGTAGAAGTAAAACAAAGATCAGGAATTGATACAATTAACTCACTCCACCCATAAAAGACACCAAAGGGAAAGAAATACAAACATTAAGCGACCAGACCATAATGGAAACCTAAACAAAGGAAGGCCATAAGGACAGTTACTTTCCCACAAAATGGCCATATGGCCATCCAAAACCAAAAGACACAAGTGATACACACAGTAAGTAACAAACAACAACATAAATAAATCGCCACAGAAGAGCCGCCTTGGAACGGTCAGTGGAAGATTTCCACTGGGGGGCTTAAATCGATTTTACGTGGCCACAATCCTCGCCCTTACTTCCGCCGCGATTTAGACAAATAATTTGTTCAGTCCGCATGAAGGCCTCCTAACTCATCAGTGCAACATCTCCGTGAACACAAAAATCAAAGAACCACAGAGGTGAGACAAGGGTGAGGACTCGACAGCAAGAAACCACTGAAATGCTGGAGCAAAAGAAAACCAACAGTTAGACTCCGATGAGCCCGACCGGAGACAGAGCATCAGGCACCAACCGACATTATCTCTCTAATTTTCAATAAGCCTTTACGTTGGAGCCGTCATAGAATCTGAGGCCTGACCCACCGGCGTGCAATTAAAGAGGGAAGCAAAGTTGCCAACCGTGATTGGGTTAACTACCATGCATGCAGTCTGTCGTATAATATCCATGTTGTACCCAATCTTTTTATATCGAAGAATGATTTTACGAAATTGGGTGCTGAAGTCATTGCGGTTATATATTTTTCTGAATTTATATGCTAAGTCACCATAAAATTCGGGTTCCGATAGACCCTGCCGCAGAAGAGACCTAAGTCCAATATTGAATTTTGAAATTAAATCAGAATGGCGTCTATAAAATTTTGAAAAGGCTCTGCGTAGTTTATGGTACCGATAACCCTGATTAAGGAGTTTAGCCGTTAATAATTTATTACGAGTGTTGAAGTCAGTTACATGACTACACACTCTAGCAAATCGAATTAATTGCGAAATATAAACGCCATAGGATGGCGCACGAGGAACATCACCATCCAAAAAAGGAAAATTTACAATCTCAAAATCAAAGTCATCGCGTTTATCATAAATTTTGCACGAAACAAATCCATCTACAATAGACAGATGTAAATCCAAAAACGGGGCCTCGGTATCAGAAGAATTTGCTCTATTTAACTGAAGTTCTAGGGGGTAAATCTGACTGATCAAACCATCAAAATAGGTATTATCAATATTTAATAAATCATCTAAATATCTAGAAGTAGAGCTAAAAGCTTCAATAATTTCAGATTGGTTATCAATGGAAAGCGACAAAATGAAGTCTCTTTCATAACAATACAAGAACAGATCAGCCACAAGAGGTGCGCAATTAGTACCCATCGGAATACCCACAATTTGTCTAAATAACTTAGTACCGAATCTAATATAAATATTGTCAAGTAGAAAGGTGAGGGCATCACACACTTTCTGACATGACCAAAGTGTATAATTCTTATGCTCTTTAGAAGTGAAAAATGCATTTCTGACATTACATGCAAGATAGAGAGAATCTTCTCTCTGAAAAGTCCATTCAATTAAATCATTAAGCTTTTCTTTTATAAGATTATGAGGAAGTGTAGTGTAAAGAGTGGAAAAATCGTAGGTAGACAGACTAGAAGCACGAAAATGTCTAGATTTCAATTTATTTAAAACCTCATTCGAATTTTTTATAGACCAAAACAGATTTCTTCCTGATCTTTCAAAGACTTTATCACAATATTTAATTACATGCGTTTTAATAGCAGTAAGACAGGAAGTTAATAATTTAGAAAGTTAAGTGGTAGTGCAAGAGCTAGAATTTGCAATAAACCGTGCTTTGTAAGGTTTTTTATGAAGTTTTGGTAACCAGTATAGCGTAGGAAGCTTGTCTTGGCCTTCGTTAACACACACAGCAAACTTGGTGGCTGAAAGACAAACATGTTTATCTACTATAGCTCTCTCTTCAGCTAAAGGCTGAAGTTCATAGGCCATAGTACCACCAAGCTCCTGCTTAAGCGTGTTAACATAGTGGAGCCGTCACACAACGACGACGTTGTTAGCGGCCTTGTCTGCAGGGGCCAAAACAAACTTCTTATGAAATTCTTGAATACCTAGTTTAAGATGACGTAAAGACGTCTTGGGCTTAGGAGGTAATAAGTTAGTATTTTGAGAATAGAAAGAAATGCGTTTATTTACTAGTTTTAAAATGCTAAGTTTCCAGTCCTTAAGGGCTTTATGCTCAACATACTCTCGCTTACACCATCGATTACCGAATTCATTCAAGGAAGCAGCGATTTCATCTCTACATTTACTGAAATCAATTTTAGAAGGAAACCGATATTTCGGTCCTTTAGAAATTATATTCCTTATCCTAGAATCAGGAATAATTTTCAAATTGCCAGTAATTACATGACCAGCAGCAGGATAGCAATACTTTGAGTTTTTACAATCACATGAATCAGGAGTATTAGTATCAATATCAAGATCTGAAACAAGTTTATTGAAATTAAAAATGATAGATCTAACAGGTTTGTTATATTTATAGCAAATTATAGGTGTTTCAGTATTTTGAAAATAAGCAGGAATGGAAGAAAGCACCGATCTCTCACGGAAGATACTGGGCAAATCTATAAAATCCATACCCTTATTAATGAAGGATATTTTGAAGAAATGGCGTTTATGATTAATTTCAGAATCAATGTAAGGACGGAGAGTATGCTGAGTATAGCCTCTAGTTAAGAGAGCCGCATCATATAACTGATGAGAACTATCGTAGAATTTATTCGCCTCGGTGTCCAGAAGACGTAAAACAGAAACGGGTAATGAACTTAAAAATGAAAGCATAGAGTGGCGTCCATGGTTTAATAATATAATTGACAGTCACTTCAGTCTAGTATTGTTTCGTTTAAACGCACGTGTTTTACGTTTAAAGTTACCATTTTTCCTGGTGCCGTGAGATCTAGTTCTGCGTTTTCGACATTCCAGGAGTGAGAAAATATCAAAGTCCGGCATTCTGGAAATATTACCCTCATGATAAATGTTATCATTAAATCCCAGTGGAAAAGGGGTCTGTAAAAATTTAATCCATTTCAGTTCAGCTTCATGTCTTTTGATTATTTTGAATCTAGATGTAGAATTTGCATCGTAATAAAGTTTTTCCACTGGTTGTATAACAATGTTATTTACAGAATGACCTGTACGTCGAAAGTGACGGTACAAGAAAGTGTCAGTAAGTTCATTACTTTCTTTCTTTTTCTTTGTCGCATATTTGATTGTTTCGTTTCTTACTGTTCCCTTAATGATTTCCCATAGTGTATTCGGGTTGGCTTCATTGTTTAGTATTGCTATTTCGTTTATCTTTGATTTAATTATATTTTGATATTCAGTATCTAAGATGAGACTGTTATTAATTTTAAAGTATCCAGGTCCTCTGTTAATTTTCATTAGATCGAGATTCAGTAAAACCAAATTGTGATCTGTTTTATAACTAATTTTATGTTCGCAGGACACTACCGAATTTGTCAAATTTTCTGAAATTAGAATATAGTCTAGCCTACTAAATATAGGTGGTTTATGAGAAGAGTGCCATGTATATTGTCTTAAATTAAGATGTTTGTGTCTCCAGATGTCTACAAAATTAAACTTATCAATTATGTGTTTTATTTGGCGTCTGCATAGTTGGTAACTGGTCAACTCGTACCTAAGTCAACTCGTACCTGAGTCAACTCGTACCTGTTTTTTGGTCAACTCGTACCCGTTCTTTGGTCAACTCGTACCCCCTAGTCAACTCGTACCTATTTTGGTCAACTCGTACCCCAGGGGTAGGTGGGGTACTCTATTTTTTTTGCCGAACAATAGTTGAAATGGGTTATAACTTGCCCCGAGACATGTCTTGAGTTCACTGGAGGCCAGAAAGAAGTACTTTGGGTCCTTTGTAACATGGTTTTCATAGCGCGGGGATTTGCGATCGCGCGCCATCAACCTGCTCTAGTTATTATTATTTTTATTATTATTATTATTATTATTTTATTAGTATTATTCACTTTAAACCCATTCCGTCCCTGAAACCCACAAAGGGGTACCTTGTCAAACACTGCAGGCCCAGAGCTGACGCCGCAGAACGCGGGGATATGCGATGGCGCGCCATCAACCGGCTCTATAGTTATTATTATTTTTATTATTGTTATTATTATTATTAACATTATTATTACTTTATTATTATTCACTTTTAACCCATTCAGTATCAGAAACCCACAAAGGGATGCCTTGTCAAACACTGCAGGCCCAGATCAGACGCTGCAGAACGCGGCGTCGTATGATCAGGGCCTACGCTGTTTGAAAAAGTTTAGCCACTTCCCGAATAAATTTTGAAGAAAACACAACCTGACACCCCTAAATTTCGAAATATGTAAGATGGCAAATTCCATTTGGGTAGTCAAACACTGAATGCCCAGATCAGACGCCGCAGACCGCGGCGTCGTCTGATCAGGGCGGACGCTGTTTGAAAAAGTTTAGCCACTTCCCGAATAAATTTTGAAGAAAACACAACCTGACACCCCTAAATTTCGAAATATATAAGATGGAAGATTCCATTTGGATTAATTTAAATACACTTTAGTTAATCGTGTACCGATTAATGTGGGTGTAAAAAACGATTATCGGTACTAGTTTAATATAATCGTCCTTCATTAAAGACTGTTTTTAATTGCTTTAATTTTGCGGCGAGCGGCTGTTTTTGTTCTGACAAAACTTAAAACTAAATCCCAGTTTTACTATTTATAAATAAAAGTGGGTTTTAAGAGGGACAAATTCATATAGGCTTGCATTCGTGATGATTGTTTTTATTTAAGAGTTTGTTAGTTAAACGGTATAACAAATGTTTATAATTTAAGCAATAAAATTATATAAATAACTGAATTTATTTTTATTATGCTAGCTGTATATCCCGCTGTGTTTATACTCGCCGACATGTAACCGGTTTTGTCCGTGCAATGGGCACACCCCTAAACCTCACTTTATATAGAGAAACTCGGGTTTACGGGGGTATACAATAGCTTTCTTTATTTATGCTCCAATACATAGGTTGAGGGTACTCGTTAGGGTCGTTCCAACTAAAGATCACAGCCTATGTTTGAAGTATAAATAAGAAGAAAAAAAAAAAACAAAAAAACACGGATTTTCGTAAGAAAAACTGCCATTTTGGAGATGTGAAAAACGCACTATATTGCACGGGTGTGTTATCGTAAAGTAACAGTAATAAGGAATATGCAACATTTATGTTAGCCAACATTTATGTTTTGAGCATATATGAGAACAAATTATAATTGTATAACTACATTTTATTCCCAACTGAGCATGAAATGTAAGTTCTACAATTATATTTTTCTCGTTATTTTCATTTACATATGAAGTTCGTCTTATGTTGAGCAAGGTGTTATGTACCAATCACATCCCTCTGGAGCATAGATTGTTGGCACTCGTTAGAGCTGCCCCGCAGGGATAGTTCTAACGAGCACCCATAAATTATGTCTGGCTAAAGGGATATGGGGGTCATACACAAGAAAGGCGCCATTTTGGCGCACGTGCGTAATGGCGTCATGCACACACTATGTATCGTCTTCATCGTCGGGAAAAGGATCAGGAGTCTGCATAGACCATAAAGTTGACCTTTATATATGTGTACTTAAGCCAAACTTACCCCAAAACAAATTTTAATTTTACTAAGGTACGAGTTGACTTAGGTACGAGTTGACTAAGGTACGAGTTGACCAAATTCGGGTACGAGTTGACTAAGGTACGAGTTGACTTAGGTACGAGTTGACCAGAAACCGCATAGTTTATGTGTATCTAATTTTCCGTTCTTTTTATCCAGTAATTGGTCGAGTACTGTATTAAAATCTCCTCCAATGATGAACGTTTTTTCGTCATTCTCGTTTAAATAGTTCTCTAGAATTTCGAAGTGGGTTGCATCATCTAAATTTGGGCCATATATATTTATTATAGTTATTTCTTTTTCATTTATAATGAAATCCAGAGCTTGTATTCTACCGACAATTATTTCGGTATAATTTAAAACAGTATATGATAAATTAGGATTTATTAAAATGCCTATGCCTTCACTATTTGTGCTATTGCCGCTGAAATATGCATCGTTTCCCCATTCTTGCTTCCATAAGCTGTGTGTATTTTCTCCAGAATGGGTTTCTTGTAATAACATTATTGCGTAACTGTTTTGTTTAAGCCAAGTGAACATTTGTTGTCGTTTTGTTTTATTGCCCAGACCTCTAACATTGACAGAACATATAGGTAAATTCATGGATATTGTTGGGAAGTGAATAAAAGTACACCATATTCATGCAGGCAGCAGCTTATACTCAGAGTATAGAAGAATAAGTGTAATATATCACCAGCCATTTTGGCAAAGTCTTATAACATACAATAGGGTGACGAATTGGGTTTTGTTTTTATCTTACTGCAAATCATCTACACAGTTTTTGTTTTTAATTTGTTGCTGACGTTTTCCCGTAAGTAGTTCTATAAAAAGAGATGAGAGTATTTTTTGCCCAATCAAATTCATCCAATTATAACAGGTTAATTATCAGTTAATTAATTAATTAATTAATTAATCATTAACTTATTTACAGTAGAACCTCGATGGCTCGAACACCGATGGCTCGTTTACCATGGATGTGTCGAACCCATTCTTGAGCCCCTAGCGAAATCCTCTACATAAGAGATAATGGGGGATAATTAAGGAGATTTTAGTCTTTTTTCTTGCAAATGTATGCTGCGTGTACTCATTAGAATCGCCTCGATGAGGCGATTCCAATGAGTACACACGGTATACATTTTCATCATAGGAGATCGAAAAGATGTCTAAGAGTATCTCGTTATGCCTCCTGGCAGTAACCTCAGTGGCTCGAACTACCCCTGTCTCGAACAGTAATTCGAGGTCCCAGAGGTGCCCGAGCGATCGAAGTTCGACTGTAATCAATAACCAATTAATTATTTACTTATTTATTATCAAATTCATACTCTCACCAATGTAATATATTGGCAACTATTTGTAAAAGTTGTTACATAACACATGTTAAAAATTAGACGGTCGATCATCCTTTTTAAGATGGTATGATATTCTTTTCATATACACTACCAGCCAGTATTTTTATTTCACTGTTGCAGGTATTTGTTAAAAGCATGATACATGTGGCCTATATGAACATGTTTGTCATATTGTATGATAATCATTTATTTTCTTTCCACATGAACACATGGCTACTCGCTACAGTACATCCAGACGGCCCCCGCCCATAGGGGCCCGAAGAAACACATGGGCCGCACGATGCTTCCACGCAGAGCCGAACCCGGCCCGCACACTAGCACCGGCAAACCGCCCAGACGATCTAAGCCTGTCCAGGAACCGCGGTGCGAGGCGGACCGTCCATGCTAATAAACCCCATCTCGTTTGCACATTAACATCAGTATGCGGTAGCCAGTATCTCTCCTTCGTATGAACATGCTGCAGATACTCATTATAATATATGACAGCCGATATTCTATTACATATCAGCATGTTTAGTACTCTTTATGACACATGACAGAGAGTGTTTCCCTTTACAGGTACTCACTATAATATTTGATAAGCAGTATTTCCATAACCCTGTTGTAGGTACTCGTTATAATATAGGGCTGTCAAAGACTTTTCTATATAGACATGTACTGGTCATGATTTACCAGTGTGATAGACAGTATTTTGTTTTTAATGGACAGATTGTAGGTAGTATCTCGTTTCTATTTAAAACATGTTGCAAGTACTCGTTAGCCAGTAATTCGTTTGCATATGGTACTCATTGTACCATACCGTCACGTAAAAACACGCCTATACAAACACATTGCCACCTTTATCGCCGAAAAATTGGAAATTTTAGGATGAAAATTGTGATATTCTTCTTATCCCGACCCAAAACACAGACCGTGGGTACTCGTTAGAACCGCCTCATCGAGGCGGTTCTAACGAGTACACACAATCCACACCCCAGACTAGAAACAAGAGAAAATAAGTTTACCCCGGAAACCCCAGTTTCACTATATAAAAGTGGGGTTCAAGGTGGTCAAAATTATATAGGCGTGTTCTCTTGACGGACAACCAGTATTTCGCTTCCATATGAACATGTTATGGGCACTCGTTATATTATATGTTGTCCTGTATTTTTCATAGGAGTGTATTGTGGGAACTTGTTACAACATAAATTAAACAGTATTCCATTTGATAGCCTTATGATAATAAGTACTGCTTTTCTACCAATTAGGAACCTTGCTTTCTCTCTCTCTCTCTCTCTCTCTCTCTCTCTCTCTCTCTCTCTCTCTCTCTCATCAGTCTTAATACACTCACACCTCACACAGACACACACACACCTCACACACAATGTCCAAAGGAATAAAAGATAACTTTACAAGGCTCATGTGATCGACTGTTTCCGCCATTATCATCTTTAACGAAATACGAAATTTAAAGATGAATAATTTTGGAGACAGCAAAAAGTAAATTTTCCAGAACGTAGTTTCGTTTGCTATTCCCCTGCCACCCTACTTTGCGTATTTTAAAGCAAAGGAGGGTTTAAGGAGAGCAATTTTTGTGAGCCTCTCTTGTTCTCTCTCTTTTTCTCATATACCTATACATACATACACATATACAAACATACACATCCATATACATACACATATGCATCTATTAGCCCCGCCCATAGGGGCTTGAAGAAATATATGGGCTGCATGATGCTTCCACGCAGAGCTGAATCCGGCCCGCACACTAGTACTGGTAAACCACTTAGAGGATCTAAGCCTGTCCAGGAACCGCGGTGCGAGACGGACCGTCCATGCTAACAAACCCCACCGGTTTCATTGGGCGACAGGGCTTGAGATGTCACTTCATCCCAGTGTCGGGTGAAAGTCCCACAAAATTGGAAGCAACGTCTCCAAAATGACTTTTACTTTTAAAATGACGGGGACGTTAAACCTAAAATCAAACAAACAAACAAACATATGCATCTACATACATACATACATACATACATACATACATACATACATACATACATACATACATACATATATACATACATACATACATACGTACGTACATTTTATCTCAATATCGGGTAAAAGTCCCATAAAATTGGAGGAAACGTCTCCAAAATGACCTTTACAGTGTTTTCGGGGACATTAAACCACAAATCCAACAAACAAACGTTAATAAGTCCACGAAGTGTATACCCTGGCAAGTCCCACAAAAAGAAACAAGAGGGCCATGATGGCCCTGGATCGCTCACCTGATCCATAGTGTAACAAGTGGGCCCCAGAGAGGGCCATTATTGGCCCCAGGGTTTTAATGTGCATAATGTTGAGGGAGGTCTTAAAGGTGAAGCTTCATACCAAACATCAACAAAGGCTATAATTAGAACAATCTTGGCAAAGGTCCACTAGATAAAGCTACACATCAAATTTCAAAGACCTGGGCCTTGCAGTTTCAGAGAAGAAGATTTTTTTTAAAGATATTCCCTACATAAGCCTATGCAAAACCAAATGGCCCCAGGGCTATATAAATCTATGTAAAAACAAAGGGCCCCGGCCCGGGGTGGGGGCATTTGTGGCCCCAGGGCTATAATTTGAACAATCTTGGTAGAGGTCCACTAGATAAAGCTCCATACTAAATATCAAAGGCCTTGGCCTTGCAGTTTCAGAGAAGATTTTTAAAGATTTCCCTATATAAGTCTATGCAAAACCAAAGGGCCCCGGAGCGGGGACATTTTTGGTACCAGGGCTATAATTTGAATAATTTTGATAGAGGTCCACTAGATGCAGCTTCATACCAAATATCAAAGACCCAGGCCTTGTGGTTTCAGAGAAGAAGATTTTTGAAGATTTTCCCCATGTAAGTCTATGTAAAACCATAGGGCCCCAGAGTGGGGGCATTTTTGGCCCCAGGGCTATAATTTTAACAATCTTGGTAGAGGTCCATTAGATGCAACTTCATACCAAATTTCAAAGTCCTGGGCCTTGTGGTTTCAGAGAAGATTTTTAAAGATTATCCCTATATAAGTCTATGTAAAACCAAAGGGCCCCGGGACGGGGCCACTTTTGGCCCCAGCACTATAATTTGAATCATCTTGGTAGGGGTCCTTTAGAAGAAGCTTCATACCAAATATAAAAGACCTAGGCCTTGTGGTTTCAGAGAAGAAGATTTTTAAAGATTTTCCCTATATAAGTCTATGTAAAACCAAAGGGCCCCTGAGCGGGGGCATTTTTGGCCCAAGGGCTATAATTTGAACAATCTTGGTAGGGGTCCACTAGATGAAGCTTCATACAAAATATCAAAGTCCTGGGCCTTGCGGTTTCAGAGAAGAAGATTTTTAAAGATTTTCCCTATATAAGGCCATGTAAAACCAAAGGGTCCCAGTCGGAGGCTTTTTTTGCCCCAGCACTATAATTTGAACAATCTTGGTAGGGGTCCACTAGATAAAGCTTAATTCCAAATATCAAAGTCCTGGGCCTTGCAGTTTCAGAGCAGAAGATTTTTAAAGATTTTCCCTATATAAGCCTATGTAAAACCAAAGGGCCCGGCGGCGGGGACATTTTTGGCCTCAGCACTATCATTTGAATAATCTTGTTAGGGGTCTTTTAGATGAAGCTTCATACCAAATATAAAAGACCTAGGCCTTGTGGTTTCAGAGAAAAGGATTTTTAAAGATTTTCCCTATATAAGTCTATGTAAAAACAAAGGGCCCCTGAGCGGGGGCATTTTTGGCCCAAGGGCGATAGTTTGAACAATCTTGGTAGAGGTCCATTGGATGAAGCTTCATTCTAAATATCAAAGTCCTGGACCTTGCGGTTTCAGAGAAGAAGATTTTTAAAGATTTTCCCTATATAAGTCTATGTAAAACCAAAGGGCCCCTGAGCAGGGGGATTTTTGGCCCAAGGGCTATAATTTGAACAATCTTGGTAGGGGTCCACTAGATGAAGCTTCATACAAAATATCAAAGTCCTGGGCCTTGCGGTTTCAGAGAAGAAGATTTTTAAAGATTTTCCCTATATAAGCCTATGTAAAACCAAAGGGCCCCAGGTGGAGGCTTTTTTTGCCCCAGCACTATAATTTGAACAATCTTGGTAGGGGTCCACTAGATAAAGCTTAATACCAAATATCAAAGTCCTGGGCCTTGCAGTTTCAGAGCAGAAGATTTTTAAAGATTTTCCCTATATAAGCCTATGTAAAACCAAAGGGCCCGGGGGTGGGGACATTTTTGGCCTCAGCACTATCATTTGAATAATCTTGTTAGGGGTCTTTTAGATGAAGCTTCATACCAAATATAAAAGACCTAGGCCTTGTGGTTTCAGAGAAAAGGATTTTTAAAGATTTTCCCTATATAAGTCTATGTAAAAACAAAGGGCCCCTGAGCGGGGGCATTTTTGGCCCAAGGGCGATAATTTGAACAATCTTGGTAGAGGTCCAATGGATGAAGCTTCATTCTAAATATCAAAGTCCTGGACCTTGCGGTTTCAGAGAAGAAGATTTTTAAAGATTTTCCCTATATAAGGCCATGTAAAACCAAAGGGCCCCGGAACGGGGGCATTTTTTGCCCCAGCACTATAATTTGAACAATCTTGGTAGAGGTCCACTAGATAAAGCTTAATACCAAATATCAAAGTCCTGGGCCTTGCAGCTTCAGAGCAGAAGATTTTTAAAGATTTTCCCTATATAAGCCTATGTAAAACCAAAGGGCCCGGGGGCGGGGACATTTTTGGCCTCAGCACTATCATTTGAATAATCTTGTTAGGGGTCTTTTAGATGAAGCTTCATACCAAATATAAAAGACCTAGGCCTTGTGGTTTCAGAGAAAAGGATTTTTAAAGATTTTCCCTATATAAGTCTATGTAAAACTAGAGTGTTCACAAGTTTTTTCTTTAATTTGACCTACTGACCTACTTTTTGACCCGAAAAGACCTTTATTCAAACTTAGCCAAGATATTGTCACAATGACCATTCTGAGCAAGATTAATGATTTAACCAAACTTGTGGCCTCCTGAGTATTCACAAGGTTTTTCTATGATTTGACCTACTGACCTACTTTTCAACCGGACATGACCCATATTCAAACTTGACCGAGATATTGTCATGATGATCATTCTGAGCAAGTTTGATTATGATTGGACCAAAATTGTGGCCCCTAGGGTGTTCACAAGGTTTTTATATGATTTGACCCGCTGACCTACTTTTTAACCCGATATGACCCATATTCGAACTGGACTGAAATATTGTCACAATGGTCATTCCGAGCAAGTTTCATGATAATTGGACCAAAACAGTGGCCTTCAGAGTGTTCACAAGGTTTTTCTATGATTTGACCTACTGACCTACTTTTTGACCGGACATGACCCATATTCGAACTTGACCAAGATATTGTCATGATGATCATTCTGAGCAAGTTTGATTATGATTGGACCAAAATTGTGGCCTCTAGGGTGTTCACAAGGTTTTTCTATGATTTGACCCGCTGACCTACTTTTTAAGCCGACATGATCCATATTCAAACTTCACTAAAATATTGTCACAATGATCATTCTGAGCAAGTTTGATGATGATTGGACCAAAATTGTGGCCTCTCGAGTGTTCACAAGGTTTTTCTATGATTTGACCTACTGACCTACTTTTTTACCCGACATGACCCAAATTCGAACTTGACCGAGATATTGTCATGATTATCATTCTGAGCAAGTTTGATGATAATTGGACCAAAACTGTGGCCTCTAGTGTGTTCACAAGAAAAAGTTTACGCACGGACGACGCACGACGGACGACGCACGACGCACGACGCACGACGACGCCGGACATCTTACTGTCACAAAAGCTCACCATGACCTTCGGTCAGGTGAGCTAAAAAAAGATGGGTTAACAAGGGTATAATTTTTTTCTTCCCACTACCGCCCTAAACCACAGACCGTAGGTACTCGCTAGAACCGCCCCAATTTGGCGGCTCCACCGAGCACCCACAGTCCTAGCCCGGAGGAGAAATAAGAAAATTATCACAAATTGTATCTTGTAAATGCCGATTCTAGGTCCATGTAACATTACACTATATTATATAGGCATATTACCGTAATGTAAAAAATGCAGTGCAATGACAATTTTGCACCGTGCTCTGGAGAAAAAATATGTCTCTTGTCTGTCTTTACCGTTAATGTTAGGGGGCGCACGCCGCCCCCACGCAGAGCCGAAACCGGCCCGCACACCAGCACCGGCAAACCGCCAAGAGGATCTAAGCCCGCCCAGGAACCGCGGTGGGAGGCGGACCGTCCATGCTAATAAGCCCCACTGGCTCCATCTGGCGACAGGGCCCGAGATGCCACTTCATCTCAATGTCGGGCAAAAGTCCCACAAGATTGGAAGCAGCGTCTCCAAAATGACTTTTACAGTGTTGATGGGAACGTTAAACCTCAAAATTAAACAAACAAGAACCGTTAATGTTAGTATAAAATCTTATTGTGACACCGTTTTTCAGCCTTACAATTTCGTTGTTACAATACTGTTTTCCTGGGCACGTCGCGACAAAACATCCGTCGGTACATGTATGTCAACCAGCAAGAGGCCCGCTCGGCCGGCCCACGATCGTGGTCCGACCAGAATCTCCATTTTTAACTATAGAGTTTAACTAAATACATGATCTGATATGTAAGACTCAAACCAGTCACGCAAATGCGCACATATACCGAGCGGTCCCCGGTCAGAGTGACATACACAAACAGGGTCATGTCGCGACTCTATACAGTCAATAATGCATGCGCTCAATACCTGTTAGGAAGCTTTTAGTTTTACTAAACAATGTTGCGAAAAAATACTAGTATACTACGCAGAAAAATATATGCGCGTAACATTTATTTATAATATTCCTTGCAAATTATCAGGAGGGTTTCTTTAGGAGGCCCCTTATTCGTAAACGCACATTGAGCAGAGCCATCTCTATGTCTCCACAAGTAAACCAAATCACTGCCTGTATGGAAAGTGCTGCGGATGCCCCGCGGAACCTTCCACACAAACAATGACTTGATTTTGAAAGGTCCCAATATATGTTAAGGAAGTGCAGTAGCTCCAAGCCCAAGAGTTGCTTCGCTGCGTACATTTTTTACTCCAGTATCATTACGTGAATAAATCCGTCGAATGCACACCTCAGCAAATCCCTCTTTATATAGTGAAAAGTGGGGTTTTCATGTGTATACATCATTCACGCCACAAGCACAGGCGCGGGCACTCGTTAAAATTGTCTCAATGAGGCAGTTCCAACGAGCACCCACCATCCAAGTTTGAAGCAGAAAAGCTATCATCTAATAAATGTCATTTTTATTTCAGCCAACAGTCATGTTTATTGCAATGTCTATTTGATATTCCATGTGTTGTCCTGCCTTTTTATCGGTTTGTTGTTGTTGTTGTTGCTGTTGTTGTTATTGTTGTTGTTGTATTTAAATGTTTTTTTCTGATCTTGTCTTAAAATGTGTATTTAGGTATTTCAATGTCATTACCTTTTAGCTCCTTCATTCTTTGGCCAAGGCAAATCTACCCAATGCTGAAAGTCCTTGTACTGAACTTCAATAGTAGAGTTTGGATCACTCTTAGGTCTATAGAATAAACGTCCGCCTTTTGACCACGACTGGTCCACTTCGTCAGGCATTTTTTTTCTGATACATGCGAAAACCTGCTGGTTGGTTTTTGTCAAGTCTTCACTCACGAAAATGTTTGTGCCCTTGAACTCTCTTCGTTTCCTTAGAATTTCATCATGTTTCATCCTTGAGTTGAATTTAACGATAATCTGACGATGCTTATCTTTCTTAGGTCTTCCTATCCTATGAGCGATATCAATGTCTTGCTGTTGTAATCCTAGGCCTCCAATCTTGTTGTTCAGGGTCTCTATTAACTTAATCGTAGTTGTTTCAGCTGATTCTATACCCATTTCTGGTAACCCACTAATTCTAATGTTGTTTTTTCTACTATATTGTTCCAGATCATTGATTTTAGATTCTGTTGTCAACTTAGCCTCTTCTAACTCTCCTATATGGTCTATTAGCTTTTGATTCTCGGTCTTCTGTTTCTGGAGTTCAGCTCTGTGGTTTGTCAGATCTTTTTGGAGACTGCCTATATCCTTCTTTAGCTTATCATTTTCTTGATCTCTCTCAAAAAGCCTGCCTTCGAGAATCTCTATCCTGTTGATTACAGAGTGTAAAAAATCATCTTTCATTTGTTGGAATATATCCTTAATCATGCCTCTCAGAAAGCCGTCATCTTTTGTAAGCACATTTGACAGTTTTTTGTTAATGTCATCCAGCTGTCTGGTTATATCTGGCATATGCACTGTCTGTTCTTTACCTTCAGCAGTCGCGGCAGTCTCACCCACACTGGAGTTCTTATCACCTTTATTTTTCTTCTTTTTCTTTTGTTTTTGACCTTTATTGTGAGGGGTGCTTACCGCCCCGCTGGTATCCAGTTCACTGACACTACTTATTTCCTTCCTTTTACGTGTATTATCTCTATCAGTGTCCATTTCTCTTTCTGCCATATTGACCTTACTTTTGTTGGGCAGTATACTTTCAAACTTTTTTAGCGTGCCCTGTTTTTACAGTTATATTGTAAGCGGGGGACCAATGTATTGTTTATACTGTGGCACTAATGCATTATGGCGTCAACCAGTCACCCTCAACAGAAAATTTCACATCATCATAACTACAAAGTTCTAACTTGTTCTGACGAATTTGAGCAATGAATGTATGAATATGACGTTACCGTGTCTTATAGTCCCAAATATATCCAGAGATCCTAATGGAATAATGAAACACACCAATTTAACTTAAGAATTTATAAACAGCGATGAAATAAGCGTCCATCATCACTGGTACCCGGCAAAAAAAAAAAAAAAAAAAAAAAAAAAAAGTCCCAAAAGTTGTCACCCTTTGAAAAATGGCAGAAAAAAGTGCGTTGTGTTCCCATTCCCCTTAGAAGGCCCCTTTTTCAGCAAGACTGAGCCTAAAGTAGACCCCTTTTTCAGCAAGACTGAGCCTATAGAAAAATGAACAGGAAGTCCCAAAAGTTGTCACCCTTTGAAAAATGGCGGAAAAAAGTGCCTTGTGTTCCCATTCCCCTTAAAAGGCCCCTTTTTCAGCAAGACTGAGCCTATAGTAGACCCCTTTTTCAGCAAGACTGAGCCTATAGAAAAACGAACATGAAGTCCCAAAAGTTGTCACCCTTTGAAAAATGGCGGAAAAAAGTGCCTTGTGTTCCCATTCCCCTTAAAAGGCAGACCTAATGATTATCAGTCCGGGCTCTTACCCATTCTTACCTGGATGGGGGTGTGTGTTTTATGGCCCATTCAAGATTATTTCACATATATTGAGCCTATCATTGATTAGAGGTGGGTGAAAACCAAGTAGCTGGAGAAAAACCACATGACCTTATACTGCAGAACTTGGTGTCTCACATATGACCTGAGCCAGGCTCAAACCCACAGTGGTGAGAGACCTAATTCTTGCACACCAGACAAGGAAATCCGTGATTTTACCCTGGGATAGAAATTTATGTTCTGACCCTAGTGTTCCGACCCCAAATCGAATATAATCGCGTGTTTGATAAATACACTGGTTGATTAAAACCTCATGTGCGGCAGCGTCATGCGTGACGTCACTAAACATTCATGTTGTATCATCACACAATGACGGACGTCGGTAACCGAAGTGACAGCAGCATTAAAAATTCGCAATAGAAATGGAAGGTATGCAAGAAAAAGAATCCAATATGGATGTGAGGGGTGGATAGAAAAATCCGTCCCTCGGGATCACTGTCCAGCATCACTCGGCAAGCCTCGTGATGCCGGACAGTGTCCCTCGGGACGGATTTTTCAATCCACCCCTCACACCCATATAAGATTCTTATATTCTTGCCCATTCTTACCTGGAATACTACCAAGCATCTTAGCTTTACAAACAACCCTTGTTCTCATCTTAGTATTATCATCTCGGGCTGGTCGGGGCTCAGCTAAAATCCCCTCAGGCCAGAATGAGTCCCTGTAACAACAAAATGCTGTTAAAATATTTGGTAAAAGCTTAATTTGAGAATAAGAAACATTGCCTTACTTGAGGCTTTATATCAAGACCTGTCATCATATAGTTTAGGTCGCCTGGAAGTGTCATGGTAATAGGCATAGATGGGAATATTGCAAAATTAACCTTTATATATCATCAAACCAATGATGAACCAAATCCTTCGTATGGTTTTGAAAATATGAGGTCTTAAAAACTTTACCATAAAAGTCTGTGAGCTTGACCTAGAGGTCATGGTCATGGGCAAAGGGTATTGCTGAATAAAACTTTCAACCTATATCTATCCTCATAACAAATATGAACCAAATCCATCATATGTGTTGGAAGCTCTTAAAAAATTTAACATGAAATTTTCTAAGTCTGTGAGCTTGACCTTGAGGTCATGGGTGGGGAAATTGTTGAATAAAACGTTGGGCCTATATCTATCATCATATCCAATACGAACAAAATCCATCGTAAGAGTTGTAAAATATGAGCTCACAAAAACTTGAACAGAACATTTCTAAGACTGTAACCTTAACATGAACCAAATCCATCTTATGATTTCAAACATATGAGTGCTTAAAAAAACTGGAACATAAAAGTTTTCATGTCTGTGACCTTGAACTTGAGGTCATGGGCATGGGCCTATGTACTGCTGAATGAAGCTTTGGGCCTATGTCATCACTTACCACAACCCTATACCAAATATTCTAACATGACGTTAAAGTTTTTCCCATTGAACCCAGTGGAAACGTCAGCGTTTGCAAATATGCGATAATTCACGTCGTCAACGTGGTGCGTGCAATTTGGCGTCATCGTGACGTTGCATGTAAACATTTCCTTCTGTCGACATCCGCTGCAAAATAGTCCCCAAGATAACGCTTTGTTACTACTGTATTTCAGTTTAGCATCATGTTAGAATCGAAATAATTTCCACGCACCCGGTGTGTTATCGTGATTAACACACGGTGTTGTCGGGCAGATGCGAATATTAATTCACTCCGGCTTCGCCGTCGTGAATTAATATTTCGCAATCTGCCCTCCAACACCGTGTGTTAATCACGATAACACACGGTACGTGGAGATTATTTCTTAATGAACCAAATCCATCATTTCGCTTAGAAAATTTGAGCTCTTAAAAAATCTTTAACATAAAATTTTCTACGACTGTGTCTATCTAACTATCTGTGATTGGTCATATTTGAAAATGAATTTGCAGGTGTTCATTACATCCACAACAGTCTTGCTGGATGAAAGCCCTTTCGCCCAATGAAACAAAAAAGCTTATATGCAGAATCAGAATCAGAATTGTTACTGGTGATACGTCAAATGACTTCATACACCAGGTGGAGGATTGCATTGGACAGTCTGACTCACATCACTTTACCTAAGCAGGCGTTGCCCTTCTAAACGGTTTACCAGTTCTCATGTGTGGTCAGTTTCAGTTCTGGGTGGAAGCACCATGCCGCCAAATCTATTTCTCTAAGCCCCAATGGGCGGGGCGGGGGCACCCAGTGTAATATTACTTTTACTGGATATTTATGAATATTTGGCATCATTTCCAGTAATTTGTGCACCAAAATATGCATTTCATTAGAACATGTATGTGTGTTTGTAACGAGTTTTGCATGACACTATTGCCATAAGAGGTCATCAAATGCAAAGTTGGCTAATGGTAAAATTAAGGGGAATGGGTACACCTTCAGGGGAGGCAACTCCTGCAAAAGTATTTTTGTCACCCATGTCAATAGGGGTCAACTCTTAAAGGAAAGAATTTGCTCCTGAGGAGCAAATTCTTTCCTTTAGGCCAAAACAAACTTTATGTGTGGTTCCTATTACATGGTTTTCAAAAATAGGGTAGGTAGGTAGGAAAATTATTTTATTTTTTATTTTTATTTTTATTTTTCTCACCTTCTATACTATGCTACACACTGCACTTATTTTTGTTATATTGTTTAGCTTCTGTTGTATAATTGTACTTGAAAACATTGTAAACAAATAAAAGTATAATAAATATTGCTTAGTTTTCATCCATATTGTCCTAATTGTTACAAAAACTAGAGCTGTCAGTGAAACTGACTAGGGCCCCGGCAGCGCTATCAGAGGAGTAAAAATTTGTGGACGGACAGACAGACAGACGGACGGACAGAGTGATTACTATAGGGCACCCACACTTTCAGTGCGGAGCCCTAACAAGGGTTTTCTTCAGTCAGAACAAAGTATTTTGATTGGACATCCTGTGTATGTGTTTGCCTTTTACAAAAGGTCAGCCTTTGGGACTTGCTGTTCTAGTGAAGGTTGCTTTATCTTGAATAGTGTTGTAACTGTTATTGTACCATATAGACATTGAAGATAAATGTAAAAGTTCAAAAGATCAAGATGAAATGACAGAGTAAACGGATATCAGAAAGTTTCTTATAACGGCTTAATGCTGCAAATTAAACATCCACCAATTAGCACCAGCAGAAACTATTTTATTTATAGTCTTTTCAAATCGTAGTCCTTGTGCCATTTGTATCTGTCTTACTTGGTCTTAAAGCTGAACATGATAGATAGATAGATAGATAGATAGATAGAGAGAGAGAGAGAGAGAGAGAGAGAGAGAGAGATAGATAGATAGATAGATAGATAGATAGATAGATAGATAGATAGATAGATAGATAGATCTCACAATGATTCTGAAAACAGGAGTCAAAAATCCTTCATTTTGAAAAGTTAAGTTCCTGATCTTGATTGCACAAAAAACATAAACAACATTTCTACACACGTGTACACTACATCATAGTTGCATGTTTCCCTAACTGCCTCTTTCATGACTCTAATCCAAACTTGTACAGTGTGGAAACTCAATAGAACCATGCCATTGAGGTGGTTGTAATAAGAAACCACAACATACATGTATGTTCTGGAGCTGAGATTGGGAAAAATATATCCACAGTTAAGTCTGCTTTCCCCTTTAACTAGGGGTATGCAAGGGTGAGCAGGGATAAATAAGTTCTGAATACTTAGATCCTCCGGAAGCAAAGAATACACCAAATAAACGAAAATAGCAGACTCGGTTTTATTGAGTCTGTTCATCTCAATGTCGGGTAAAAGTCCTACAACATTGGAAGCAATGTCTCCAAAATGACCTTTACAGTGTTGACGGGAACGTTAAACCTCAAATCAAATGACCAAAATATAACAACGTCATGCCTGTTTAAAGAATGGAGAAAATGGATATTTTAGACACTTTTTTAGCAATAGATTGTTGCCTGTTTGATAGTTTACCGCTAATCCCGCTGTTTATTGTTCCAAATTATCTCACTTTAAGATTTGATGACCAGTGTACATGTAAGTGATACCAATTAAACGATTAGGTGTGAAAATTTACCTGACCAGTGTTATCATGTGCATATGCGGCCAGTCTGATCGGCGAGTGTCTAAACTTTCCGAGAAATGAAACCTTGTGAACAATAAACTCAGATCAGACTGTGCAGAACTTCAAGCTGATCTGAGTCTTTTCTGTGTGCGCATACGCATTCAGTGCATTTCGCGGAAAGCATTTCTGATGTCACCACCATATGACACCCTAGCTCATTAACTACCGTCTTTATCGGACATATATTACAACAGGTTAAACTGCTTCCTGCACTCACGAAAAACAAATTCTTTTAACGTAAGATCAGCCTGCACATCGAGCTTTTCGTTTGCTGCTCTCTGCATATCGCAGGAGCCATACTACAACAGGTTTGAACAAAGAGCAAAGACTGATAAGACTGCTCAGGCTGATCTGTGACTTCACCTGTCGCACAGTTTACTGTCATGTTTTCCAAAAATTGGATGCGAAGACCGTGTGTGCAAACTATCGATGACGTGTTATTGAAAACGTGGGAAAAATTCAGACTGCAACAAATGCACGTTCAAAATGACGGCGGGAAATTAAGCGCGGCATGACAAAAACTATTTATGTGTGACCAGCGAAGACTACGATCAGCCTGCGCATCTGTTGAGGCTTAGCTTTCTGTTCATGGAGAACGTGAAAATACTTGAGAGATTTACACAAGCCGTCTGCATTATTTATGTTTGTTGAAGCGTGTACACTTGTCTGATTATCGCTACAGGTGGTAAAACATAATTTGGATAATTTTATTGTCACAAAAGTAATCTGATTATTACGCCATTGTCCTTTTTTATGCGTCCGGGACATGGGTTTATGCATCTTGCGCTTCCGAAAACAAATTGCATTCAAAATTTGTGGGTTCCGACCGCTTCCTAATTTTGCCTCTCTTACCGGTCCATGGAAAATACCTGTTGATCACAGGAGACAACAGACGTTTTACCCTCTGGTAGTAGTTTTTTTCTTATTTATTTTGTTTCCGGTGGTGGTTCTATTGGCTAAGTACTGGAGATTTTGGATTATAATTAAGGGTTACTTCAAAGCGTCGGCTTCTTCAGAAGTAGCCACGTGCCATATCCCTGACCCATTTGAACTGTAACTGGCTAATTGTTATTGATTAGCACGGGCCACTTACCGTTAACTGGCAGCTCGCGGCAATTGATAAAAAAACAGCTTTTAAATAGCGATGCTTACGATATGCATTGTTTTTCTAGGCTCACAGTTATTTAGAGACAAACACGGATGTTTTTGATGTTTTTTTTTTTTTGTTTTTTTTTTTTTGGCAGACGCACACCATTTTCATGCGTAAATACGACCAGATTATCCTTTAATGAAAGCGCTTTTTAATGAATATATGTACTTAAATACTTTAACCATGAAAAATTCAAAGACCGTTTTTGCACATAAAATGTTTGGAATATTCATGATAGAAAAAATAATTAGGGTCGGCGGGAAAAAGCTAGGCACGGTCGGGTAACCGGAACCACACATATATTTTGTTTTGGCCTTAAGTGTAGACCCCTTTTTCAGCAAGACTGAGCCTATAGAAAAGCGAACAGGAAGTCCCAAAAGTTGTCACCCTTTGAAAAATGGCGAAAAAAGTGCCTTGTGTTCCCATTCCCCTTAAAAGGCAGCCAAAGGCTCAATTTCAAGTAATTGTGTTGACATCAGCAGGACTATTCCTTGGATTTTTTTTTCACACATTCCTAATAATTCACTATTTAACCCTTTTTGTACCAAATGGAATTTTTTTTTTTTTTTTTTTTTTTGGTTTTGGTTTTGGCATTTTCAAGATCATTTCACTCCTATAGAGCCAATCCTTAATCAGAGGTGGGCGAAAACCGGATAACCCGAAGAAAAACCACCTGACCTTCAGTTGCAGAACTTGACATCTCACATGTGATCCGAGCAAGGCTCGAACCACAGCAGTGAGAGACCTAATGATCAAGAGTCAGTGCTCTTAACCACTAGGCTACGGAAACCCGTATTAAATGGAATCTTCCACCTTATATATAGCAGGAGTCCATTTCAAAATATAAAGGTGTCAAGTTGTGTTTCATTTGGAAAATGGCTGAACTTTTTGCAAACAGTGTAGGCCCTGATCAGACGCCGCTTTCTGCGGCATCTGATCTGGGCCTGCACTGTTTGCCAAGTACCCATTTTGGGGTTTCCAGTACAAAAAGGGTTAAAGCTTTACAAATATTATGGAAATTTTGGATTTTTTTTTTATATGAGCCGGGCACAGCATTTCCTACAATTTACATGTGCGCCCAGTGAAGAATCAGATCAGCCTGTGCATCAATATAGTCTGACCAGAGCCTTCTCTTGCTGCATGAAGGAGTATTAGGCCCTTGGCTATCCTTAGAGTGCACAGTGAAGACTCTGATCAGACTGCGCGGATGTGCAGGCTGATCTGAGTCTTCACTGGGTGCACATGTCTTGTTGCAGATTTTGTTGTAACACTGGCTCATATATGATCTACATATTTTGTTTGCGTATAACATGGTTGGTTCAACTACTGTAGAAATCCTAAAGATTCGACACCTTGAGGATTTACTGTTATTCTCCTAAAATCCTAACAAATTTGTTTCATGGTCCAGAAAGGAGCCCAAAAGCTGCAGATCGAATGGCAAACAGTGTAGACCCAGATCAGACTGCTCCTGAAGGAGCAGTCTGAGCTGGGTCTGCACTGTTTGCTTAGGCCAATCTGTCCCAATACTTAGGATCATTACAGTAACATGGTTGTTTAACTAATACAGTATCTGCTTTGGACCCCAACAGTGTTGTCGAGAGGTCAAAATGTTTTAGGCAATATTTCATTAGTTCTCTTAACACAAGAAATTAGCCTTAAATGTAAAAGAAGCCTCATACTGAGAGAGGAAGAAAGAAAGGAGAGGTGGTAAGGAGAGAGAGAGAGAGAGAGAGAGAGAGAGAAAGAGAGAGAAAGAGAGAGAGAGAGTGGAGATGGGTGGAGGGAAGGAGAAATAAAAATCAAAAATGAGTTCCTTTAAGAGCAATGAAAACATTCATAAGAAAGAAGATGGGTCATACTACGTAGTTTCGGCTAATAAAGCCTCATCAGTGACCCTGTAATGATCTGGCAAAGAAAGCCAGAGGAAACATACTGCAATTTTGCAAATTTCGAATAGGCAGTCGATACAAAGAATGATATAAATCAAATTGGGATCCAAAGAATTAAAAATCTGTCTAGAATATGAGTCTAAACCAATAATTTATTTCTGATTTCTCAGAATATTCACGCTGATCTCAAAGGACCAAAAGTAAAATATAAACTATACTATGGTTGATGTACAGGGAGACTTTTTACGGCCGCCACACGGCACAACACCAGCTGCAGTGAAGGCAAATAAAAATCAAAAATGAGTTCCTTTAAGAGCAATGAAAACATTCATAAGAAAGAAGATGGGTCATACTACGTAGTTTCGGCTAATAAAGCCTCATCAGTGACTTAACCACCCTAACCTAACCCTAAGTCTGAGGGAAGATGGAGACAAGAGAGAGAGAGAGAGAGAGAGAGAGAGAGAGAGAGAGAGAAGCATCAGCCTTACCTGAAAGCTTTAATATATTCTGCCATCTGTTCAGCAGATGTCATCCAGTCCACATGCTCAACTATTTTTCTGAAATATAAAAGAGGTAACCATTTGGAATCATTTTTATTAAAAAAATATTCATGTCAATACTTACCGTAAGCAATGGAACACACACAACTTTACTGTTCGAAGCTGTTTTAGAAAAAAGTATTCTCATTTTGAAGGTTCTCCTGCCCTCTGACAGTTTGTATATTGCATGTGTGTTCCGTATCCCAACACTCAAACCAATTTAACAAACCTTCAAGACATTTAAATGTGTTTAAACACCATGCATAAAATATATCCAGAAGAGTTTCTGCCAGTTGAACAGTATTGTTGAAGGGGAATAGATGGGGCATTCATTCCTCTAAGGGTAACAGACAAATTTATACCGCAACCAGGCATTCTAGTAACCTAATAAAGGGGGTTAAATGACTGCATGCTATAATCGGTAGTGACCTATAATACCGTCTAATGACCTATAATACGTCTAGTGACCGTTTTAGACCGGGCCTACTTTTCAGGACACTAATTTACAAGTGTAAACAATAACATGCAACCTTTCATACATGGGAAAACAACTCAACTGCAAGTTAAAATCTTTGCACTATATATTTGAACAGATTATCAGAAATTTCAGCTAAATTCTTACCTTCTCGGCCTTCCCTGGTTGGAATGGCCTGTTGGAATAACTGCGCACTGCTACTGCAGTTGCTTCCCAACCTCGAAAATAATTTCTAAAGCTAAAATAACCTATTTGTTTGCAGATTTTCATGCAAAATGTAAAGCGCTGAGAAACTTTTATTCTAGCGTCCATGTTGTTGCCTACGTCCTTGTGGCGCGATGATGTCAGAAACTTTGCACTCGTTGATGTTACGTTATACCAAGTGTGCGCGCCATGGCAGTGAATGTCGTATAATATGCCACACTGTCTGCTGTCTTTTTTCCTTAAATTTGCTAAATTATTGCGAAACCCATTGATTGTTTTGAATTGCGGTATAAACTAAATACATGGTTCGCTAAAGCTCGCCCCTATAAAATTGTCTAAGGCTCACCGATTATATTTTATTATTAAAGACACTAACCATGTATTTACTATATACATGTACAATAGTAGCACATAAGACTGACAGGGCCCAGCTATCGTTTTGCACCTGCCCTTGGAATATTCTAGTGACAGAAAGGCTGATTGTGTTCATTCAACTGTAACACAAAGAAACCTATGGGGTATATATGGCCATTTAGTTTATACTAATTTATTTTAGTTTGATTGCGATGGAAGCTGCAAGCTTATTTAATCCCTCTCGAACACTCATTGGGGATGTTTTCACGCGCGCGAGAGAGAGGCAGTGTCTATTACACCACTGCTACCCATTTACACCTGGGTGGAGTGAGGCAGTGTCATTATGTGTCTTGCCCAAGGACACACCTCGATACCGGGTGCTGGATTTGAATGCACAACCTCTCGATCATGAGTCGAACGCTTTAACCACTGCACTATCGAGGCTGGCCATTTAGTCCACTTGCAAAACGCATCTGAAAGGAACTCTATGAATCTTCTTGTGGACTCAGCGAATTTGACTAAGATTGTGACTAGTCGACTACGTTACCTAAAATAAATTCATATATACATGTGAAGGTAAGTGCAAAAGTAGATGGCCCTTCCAAGTTTGTATGCTGGCAAGAAAATGAAGTACAATGTACCTTCAATTTTTCTTTCAAAATATTTGAGTAACCAGTGAAAAAAAAAACAAAACAAAAGCAAGAGGCCCATGGGCCACAATGCTCACCAGAACTCAGGCGGACACTGCCCACTGGCAGCCATGTATGGTTTCAGGTTTTAATTTATTGATTATAAAGTCTCCCAAACAAACCCCCATTTCAAAATGAGCACCCATGTGGACTCTGTATCTGAAATATTAGGCCTTTTATGAGGAGGAAGGATGAGACATAGACCCAACAGAGCCCTGAATGGTCTCACTGAATCCATCTTATCATAAGGCACATGAATATATATGGTTTAGGGGTTGGGATGTGTACTGTTCCTGAGATATAAGGCCTTTTAAGCTGCGAAGGGGTTGGAGCATAGCCCTGGCAGACCCCAGGAAAGCCAAGATTGTTGTCGCTGAATGTGTCTTATAATAAGGACCAAGAAAATATATTGTTTAGGGGTGGGGATATGAACAGTTTCCAAGATATGAGGCCCTCTTATGAAATGATGAGGAGAGGAATGGCCCCTGTGGACCACCAAGTTTGTGTGACTGAATGTGTCTAATCATAAGAAACAATAATATATATGATTACGAGGTGGGGATCTTAATGGTGTCTGAGATATATGGCCTTTTATGAAGTAGAGGCGTGGGCCATGGCATCAGCATGTTGCCCTAGCACATAGACGCATTGATGTGAGTGAATGAGTCTTATTATAGGGAACACAAATATACATATTTTAGGGGTGGGGATCTGAACAGTTTCTGAGATATATTGCATTTTATGAAGTGGAAGGGTGGAGCATAGCCCCAGCACACCCCCAGAGACCCCTAGGTTGGTATCACTGAATGTGTCTCATCATAAGGAACAAGAATATATATGGTTTAGGGGTGGGGGTTCTGAATGGTTTCTGAGATATTGAGCCTTTTACGAAGTGGAGGGGGTTGGGCATGGCCCCGGCACATCCCAGAGGACCCCCAGGTTGGTTTCAATGAATGCGTCTTATCATATGAAACAAGAATATATATGGTTTTGGGATGGGGATCTGAATGGTTTCCGAGACGTATCACCTTTTATGAAGTGGAGTTGTGGGGCACAGCCCCCGTGCGGCCCGGGAGACACCTAGATTGGTATCACTGAATGCGTCTTATCATAAGTAACAAGAATTTATATGCTTTAGGGGTGGGGATCTGAACGGTTTCTGAGATATTGGGCTTTTACTAAGTGCAGGGGGTGGGGCATAGCCCTGGCACATCCTAGGGGACCCCCAAATTGGTGTCACTGAATGCGTCTTTTCATAAGAAACAAGAATATACATGGTTTTGGGGTGGGGATCTTAAAGGTTTCCGAGATATATCACCTTTTATGAAGTGGAAGGTTGGGGCATAGCCCTGGTGCAGCCTGGGAGATCCTTAGGTTGATATCACTGAATGCATCTTAACATAAGGAACAAGAATTTATATGGTTTAGGGGTGGGGATCTGAACGGTTTCTGAGATATTGGGCCTTTTATGAAGTGGAGGGGTCGGGCATAGCCCCTGTGCGGCAAGGGAGACCCTAAGGTTGGTATCACTGAATGCGTCTTATCATAAGGAACAAGAATTTAAATGGTTTAGGGGTGGGGATCTGAACGGTTTCTGAGATATTCAGCCTTTTACGAAGTGGAGGGGGTGGGGCATAAGCCCCGCCACATCCTAGGGGACCCTCAGATTGGTGTCACTGAATGCGTCTTATCATAAGAAACAAGAATATATATAGTTAAGGGGTGGGGATCTGAATGGTTTCTGAGATATATGGCATTTATGAAGTGGAAGGGTGGGGCATGGCCCCAGCGCACCCCAGATACCTAATGTTGGTATCACTGAATGTGTCTTATCATAAGGAACAAGAATATATATGGTTTAGGGGTGGGGATCTCAATGGTTTCTGAGATAAATGGCATTTTATGAAGTGGAGGGGGTGGGGCATGTCCCCGGCACATCCCGGGGGGACCCCAAGGTTGGTGTCACTTAATGCATCTTAGCATAAGGAACAAGAATATATATAGTTTAGGGGTGGGGATCTGAATGGTTTCTGAGATAAATGGCATTTTATGAAATAGAGGGGGCAGGGCATGTCCCCGGCACATCCCGGGGGACCCCCAGGTTGGTGTCACTTAATGCAACTTATCATAAGGAACAAGAATATATATGGTTTAGGGGTTGGGATCTGTAAGGTTTCTGAGATATAAGGCATTTTATGAAGTGGAGGGGGTGGGGCATGGCCCCGGCACAACCTAGGGGACCCCCAGGTTGACATAAAAGCATATGGCTGAGAGAAGTTTACTCAAGGAACATGTTTATGTAAGTTTTGTAAAAATATCTGCAATGACTTGGCAGTAAATGCCATTTTTCAGTTTTCCCCATTATAAGTCAATGGAAACTCTAAGTTGCCATAGCAACAAAACTAAAAGGCCAAATTTCATAAAAAACACAAAACCTGTAAAGGCAAATATGGTGAATATTTTCATAAAGTCTCAGCCTCCTAGAGCATATGGTTTCTGAGGAGATGATTTTTTAAGTATTTTTTGTCTATTTTTTGCATTTTGGTTTCCATGGCAACCAATAAAAATGAGCAGAAAGCTTAAAATCATACAGCAGATAGTAGATTGCCTATGGAACATTTCTATGAAAGTTTTCTCAAAATATCTGCAGAGGCTTGGCAGTAAATGCCATTTTTCAATTTTCCCCATTATAAGTCTATGGAAACTACAAGTTGCCATAGCAACCAAACTAATGAGCCGATTTTGATAAAAAACACAAACTTCCAATCCCCCAGCCCAAGGATGCTACAGATAAAATGTGGGCCCAATCGGCCCAGTGGCTTCAGAGGAGATGTCGTTTGAAAGTGTTGACGCCAGACGACGACGACGGACAACTGCCTATCCTATAAGCTCCCCCGGAGCCTTCGGCTCTGGTGAGCTAAAAAACCCCAATAAGACCAGCGTGGCAAGCAAATATTCAAATATTCAGATCAGTCTGAAAATTCTTCTTTAGCCCCTGAACTATTCAAGGAGCAACACGTGACTGCACAGGTTCTATTTTAGATTTTGTGATGCTCTGGCCAGAGGGCAATAAAACCTACAAGACTTATGTGACAAGCTTGACGCTCTGCATGCTAGGTATTTTTTTTCTAGTAGACAACATTTTGAAATTTTTTTCTTATTTTTCCCCCAAAAAAGGATTTGACATCTCGTGCACACTGTCTCCAAAGGATATTCCCAGAAAACAGGACTTGACATCTCATGCAAATTAACTCCCTTAAACAGGACTTGACATCTCATGCAAATTGACTCTGGAGACAATTTGCATGAGATGTTAAGTCCTGTTTCCTGGGAAAAATAAGAAAGGAGACAATTTGCATGAGATGTCAAATCCTGTTTACTGGGAAAAATAAGAAAGGAGACAATTTGCATGCGATGTCAAATCCCATTTTCTGGGAAAAATAAGAAAGGAGACAATTTGTATGTGATGTCAAGTTCTGTTTTCTCTGAAAAACAAGAAAAATATCAACAATGTGTCATCTGCGGTTTTAGCCCAGAGAGTAGTAACAGTTAAGACTCAGTTCAGTCTGCACATATGCGTAGTCTGATTACACTGTTTTCACACCAAAATAGACTTCTTAAGAATCTTGGCTATCCAAAGTGAGATAAGCAGAAAACCCTTATATCAGTAGGTGGATGCGCAGTCTTTGCAGGTTGCACAAGTCTTATGCTTGGTTTTGTTGTGTGTTGTCTCACGTTTTACAATTTCTAAAAATTCTGACACCTTGAGGACTTGCTGTAATTCTCCTAAAATTTTAACAAATCTGTTCCTTGATGCAGCAAGTTCAAAAACTGCAGCCAGAAAGGTAAACAGTGTAGACCCTGATCAGACTGCTTAGACCTGTCTGTCCCAATACTTAGGATCAATACAGTAAGAACAACACTTCCTGCCCAAATATACCTACACTCGAACTTCGATGGCTCGAACACCGATGGCTCGTTTACCATGGCTGAGTTGAACCCGTTCTTGAGTCCCTAGGGAATTCCTCTGCATAAGAATAAGTGTGGGATAATTAAGGAGATTTTGGACTTTCATCTTGTAAATGTATGCTGTGTGTACTCATTAGAATCACCTCAATGAGGTGATTCTAATGAGTACACACAGCATACATTTAAGTTACAGAAGACCGAAAAGAAGTCCAAAAATACCCCCGTTATGTTTTCTGGAAGTATGCAACAGTGGCTCGAACTACCGCTGTCTCGAACAAATTTCCATGGTCCCAAAGGGGTTCGAGCCATCGACGTTCGACTGTACTTGTTTAGCCTATCCCCTGGGGTGACAAACGGTCAGTCTGATCTTGGTCTGCACTTGTTGCTTAGGCCTGTCTGTCCAAATACTTGGGATGATTAAGATAAAAACAAAAGTTCCTGTAGAAATATACCTACTTGTTGATTCTATCCCCTAGAGTGGCTTTCAGTAATTGTTTAAGCACTTTAACAATCTGCCGTCGTAACCACTGGTTCTTGTGTCTTAGGTCAAACACCTCATCCATTAATAACAACATAATGCGTAGAGGTATATTCTCACCAATCTGAAAAATACAAAACATTTTGATTTTCATTGCTTCTCCGTCAACATAACGAAAACACGCCTATACCAATACATTGAAAACTTAACTGCTGTAGAAAATAAAATTTTAAGATGAAAAATTGTAATATTTTTCTTATTTCAGATCAAAATATAGATTGTGGGTACTCGTTAGAACCGCCTCATCGGAGTACCAACAATCTATATTTTAGAGAAGAAATACGAAAAATAAGGTTTACCCCTGTAAACCCCAGTTTTACTATATAAAAGGCCCCCGCCCATAGGGGCTTGAAGAAATATATGGGCTGCATGATGCTTCCACGCAGAGCTGAATCCTGCCCGCACATTAGTACTGGTAAACCACTTAGAGGATCCTAGCCTGTCCAGGAACCGCGGTGCGTGGCGGACCGTCCATTCTCATAAACCCTATTGGTTTCATTGGGCGACAGGGCTTGAGATGTCATTTCATCTCAATGTCGGGTAAAAGTCCCACAAAATTGGAAGCAACGTCTCCAAAATGAACTTTACAGTGTTGACGGGGACGTTAAACCTCAAATCAACCAACCATTTACTATATAAAAGTGGGGTTCAAGAGGGTCAAAATTATATAGGCGTGTTTTCCTGATGATTGACTGCAAAAATATGTGCTTTATAATGTGAAACTAGAGCTGTCAGAGGATCTGACTATAGCCCCGCTTCAGCGCTGTCAGAGAAGAAAGTTATTTAAGCTGCAGAGAAAACAGTTATGAACAAGAAATAACTGTTGAAAATTTTACATTATCTGGAAAAACTCTAAGAGTTGTGAGCCCTTGTCCCTCATTTCAATGAGCATGATACATTACCAGAATGTCCATGTTTATACTAAATTTCATCTTCCATTTTTCAATGTTCAAAGGGTAATAACTCCTAAAGTAGGCAAATCAGAGTCAGGGTTCCTGCGCTCTGCACATTGTCTCATGGTGCTTTACACTTGTGTGAAGTGTCATGAAAATATCTCAAATGGTTTGTGAGTTATGGAGCCGACACAGTCAAAATTGCCTTTTTAAATGTTCAAAGGGCAATAACTCCTAAAGTAGGCAAACCAGAGTTATGGTTCCTGCACTCTGCACATCATCTCAAGGTGCTTTTCATTTATTTGAAGTTTCATGAAAATATCAGAAACGGTTATGGAGCGGACATAGTTAAAATTGCCATTTTTTAATATTCAAAAGCCTATAACTGAAAAAGTAGACAATCCAGAGTTTGGGTTCCTGCGCTCTGCACACGTAATATGGTGCTTTACATTTGTGTGAAGTTTCATAAAATTATCTCAAACGGTTTTTGAGTTATCGAGCAAAGACGGCTAAAATTGATATTTTTCAATATTCAAAGGGAAATAACTCAAAAATTAGGCAATCCAGAGTTATGGTTCCTGCACTCTGCACACCATCTCATGGTGTTTAATGTTTGTGTGAAGTTTCATGAAAATATGTGAATGGGTTTTAAAGTTATGGAGCGGACACGAAAATTGTTAACAGACACAGACAGACACACAGACAGACACACAGAAAATACGAAAACCAGAGTTATGGTTCTTGCGCTCTGCACATTGTCTCATAGTGCTTAACATTTGTGTGAAGTTTCATGAAATTATCTCAAACGGTTTTCGAGTTATGAAGCGGACACTGTTAAAATTGCCATTTTTCAATGTTCAAAGGGCAATAACTCCAAAAATAAGCAATGCAGAGTTATGGTTCCTGCGCTCTGCACATCGTCTCATAGTGCTTAACATTTGTGTGAAGTTTCCTAAAAATATCTCAAACGGTTTTCGAGTTATGAAGCGGACACAATTAAAATTGCCATTTTTCAATGTTCAAAGGGCAATAACTCCAAAAGTAGGCAATCCACAGTTATAATTCCTTCGCTCTGCACATTGTCTTATGGTGTTTAACATTTGTGTGAAGTTTCATGAAAATATGTTAAGCAGATACAAAGTTATGGAGCCAACACAAATTAACGGAATCACGGAATTACGGAATTACGGAAAATGTTCAAAGGGCAATAACTCAAAAAGTAGGCAATCCACAGTTATAATTCCTTCGCTCTGCACATTGTCTTATGGTGTTTAACATTTGTGTGAAGTTTCATGAAAATATGTTAAGCAGATACAAAGTTATGGAGCCAACACAAATTAACGGAATCACGGAATGACAGAAGGACATGGCAAATCCAATATAGCCCCACTTTTTCAAAGCGGGGCTATAAAAATCATCAAAGAATCATATCAGCCTATGCATACACAAGTCTGATCAGAGCCTCCGGCTTGTAAAATAAGAGAAACTACCCCAGTCTATGACTGGAGCAAACAGGGATGGCTGGTATTTAGCTCTTCAGAAGCACAAGCCGATCTGTGTCATTACTGGTGTGGGGAATCTGAGAACACTTCTTCTCTTACAACTCATATGATTTCAACAATATTTGTTTGGCTAAGTTTTTGCAAACACTGATTCTGCACATTAGATCCAACAGAAATACACCAGGGGCCAGTTGTTCAAAGCATTGTTAGCTTAACAAGCTCGTTAGTGGTCAAATTGTTAACTCTTCTAGCAAGTGCAATATCTAAAATTTTGTTATTTTTTCTGAAAAAATGTGAGCAGCTTTTGCATCCGCAAAAATTTTAGCATAGTTGCCATATTTAATGATCAAAATTTTAACGATACTTTAACTAACGACATCGTTAGTATTGAACAACTGGCCCCAGGTGTCTGTTTTGTTACTGAATGAAATACTGAGTGTTCTAGTAAGTAAAATATCTAGTACTCTGGTATTTTTGCTGAAAACAAGAGGACCATGATGGTCCTATGTCGCTCACCTGAGCTAAGAGATATACATGTGGGTCCCAGTGCGGGGCAATTTTTGGCCCCAAGTCTATAATTTGAACAATCTCGGTAGAGGTCCACTAAATAAATCAAGTCAGCCTCCATAGTGCAGTGGTTAACCCGTTCGACAATAGATCGAGAGTTTGTGTGTTAGAATCCAGCAACCGGTTTCGAGGTGTGTACTTGGGCAAGACACGTAATGGCATTGCCTCACTCCATCCAGATGTGAATGGGTAGCAGTGGTGTAATAGTCACTGCCTCTCTGGCACACATGTGAAAACATCCGGAATGAGTGTTCGAGAGGGATTAAATAAGCTTAAAGCTTCCATCGCAAGCAAACAAAAATAAATTAGTATAAACTAAATGAAGTTTAAAACAAAAAGATTCTAAAAGGTTTTCCATATATAAGCCTACGTAAAACATGTGAGCCCCATGGTGGGGTATTCCCTATATAAGCCTATGTAAGACCCATGGCAGCACCATTTTTGGCCTCAGGGCTATAAGTTGAACAATCTTGGTACAGGCCCACTTCAAGAAGATTCACACCAAATATCAAAGACCTGGGCCTCCTGGTTTCAGACAAAAAGATTTTTAAAGAATTTCCCTACATGAGCCTACGTAAAACCAGTGGGCCCCGTAGCATGGGCATTTTTGGCCCCAGGTCTATAATTTGAACAATCTTGGTAGAGGTTCACTAGGGGAAGCTTCACACCAAATATCAAAGACCTGGACCTTCTGGTTTCAGACAAGAAAATTTTTAAAGGTTTTTTCTTATTTTCTCCTTTTCGAGTTCTGCATGGAACGAAATTCTTTGAACAACTTTGAGAGAGGACCACCCAAAGATCATTTCTGCCAAGTTTGGTCAAAATGTGTTCAGTGATTTATGAGATGTTGTTTAAAGGAATTGTGGATGGACGGACAGTCACGAATAACTACTTAAGTGTCAAAATGTCCAAATTTTTTGCCCTCCAAATGTCATTTCGTTAGTGCATATGGACGGACGACGACGACGGATGGTGAGGATGACAATAGCTCCCCCAGAGCCTTTGGCTCAGTTGAAGTAAAAAATTGAGTAGCATTTGCTACCTAACAGTATGCTTCAATTAAACAGACGTCTACCTTAGTTCTGAGTGTTACCACTTGGCAAGCTCTCCAAACTGTTAAGTTATGCCCAGAACGTGAGCATATGATATGTCCAGAAATTTGAATGTATCCTATTCCCAGTTTTCCTTTATGAGTAGATACTATCAAAATGGCTTGTCAGTGAGCCCTTTTAGATGTGTTATCATATCCAATCAGTTAAAGTCCCTCTTACCTCCAGGTCAAGACCTGCCCCTACTTTGGCCCCTTTTGTTACTGATTCTTCACCCTCTCTTGAGCTATCAGAATCCTGAAACACATACACAGTGGAACTGCTAGAAATGGCCATTTCTAATCATTATAGTATCACAGATACTGTATATATTCTAACACTGGCTTCCCTATATTCTTACCAAGCTCAGGATCTACTTTTTCAAAACTAACAATGGCGTTAGATAATGTATCATTAAAACTTTGATCGCATCATGCCAAATAAGCAACTATTGTGAGCAGTACATAGAAACATGTAAGCACAATCATAATGGAACAGTTTTTTTGGTTTGTTTGAATTTGGGTTTAACGTCCCCGTCAACACTATTTAGGTCATTTTGGAGATGTTGCTTCCAATTTTGTGGGACTTTTATCTGACACCGAGATGAAATGACATCTCAAGCCCTGCCACCCAAAGAAACCAGAAGGCTTATATGCACTGGACGATCTGACTCACACTGCTTTGCCTGGGCAGGCTTAGTCCTTCAAAGAGGTTTAACAGTACTCGTTTGTGGTCAGATTCAGCTCTGCATGGAAGCATCATGCAGCCAAATCTATTTCTCCAAGCCCCAATGGGCGGGGGTGACATAATGAACAGATATTTTGTGATAATAGGGCTTATCCTGAAAATGCGAACTTCATAATTTGTTTATCTAGGTTTTTGAAATTTCATACATTTTGTGTCCTCCATAAAACTAAGAAATACTGAAAATTTTAAGTTGATATCTCCAATACTTCCAGAGTTACAGCCATTCAAAAATATAAAGAACATATAGCAAAATGCGTAGCTTGTACCTAGGTGGGTACAGATGAGCAATTTTATCATACTTGATTCCAAAGGGGCACTGTATTACAAAATGCATACCATTATTATTTCTTATCTAAATTTGTAGATATTTGGCAGACACTTGCTTATATAATATACCTTTGAAATTATGATCTTACATCTTTAAGTTTGTTGTTGTTAATGAAAATATTAATATATTTTTTCTCTAATGACCATATTTGGAATTATCCAGATTTAAACTGTCATTTCTCCAAAACCCATGGAGATATTTTATTCTAATTTTCAGGATTTTATAAACGTGTTGGTAACTTTTAAGTGATGTAACACTGACAGCCTAATTTCTACAGGTTACAAAATTTGCATTTTCCGGAGTAGGCCTATTGAAGGATAATTTTTGTTATTTTTCCATGAAAAACTCTATTGTGGGTATTAATTAGAACTGCCTTAATAGAACTACAGTAGATCTTCGATGGCTCGAACACCGATGGCTCGTTTACCATGGTTGTGTCGAACTCATACTTGAGTCCCTAGGGAAATCCTCAAGATACGAAATGGTGGGGGATGATTAAGGAGATTTTAGTCTTTTATATTTCAAATGTATGCTGTGTATACTCATTAGAATCGCCTCGGTGAGGCGATTCTAATGAGTACACACAGCAAACATTTTCATTATATAACATCGAAAGATGTCCAAAAGTATCTCGTTATGCCTCTTGGCAGTAACCTTCAGTGGCTCGAACTACCGCTGTCTCGAATAAATTTTTATGGTCCCAAAGGGGTTCGAGCCATCGAAGTTCGATTGTATTCTAAGTATTGGGACAGATAGTCCTAAGCAAACAGTGCAGACCCAGAACAGACTGCTCCTGAAAGAGCAGTCTGATCAGGGTCCACACTGTTTGCCATTCTGTCTGCACCTTTTGGACTCATTGCTGGAAAACAAATTTGTTAAAATTTTAGGAGAATTATAGCAAGTCCACAAAAAGTCCAAATTTTTCGAATTTCTACGGTAACAATGCATAGCTACAAGTGCCTTAAATCCAAAGGGAAACAAAAGATCTCTTGCCATGCTGGTTAGATGTACATGCTGATCTGAGTCTCTTCTGGTTTCACATGTAGTGTGTGTGTGTGTGTGTGTGTGTGTGTGTGTGTGTGTGTGTGTGTGTGTGTGTGTGTGTGTGTGTGTGTGTGTGTGTGTGAATTCGGGTTAAATGTCGCTTTCAACAATTTTTCAGTCATATCACGACGGTGTCTGGTTGCGACAGGGAGCTCAATGCTCACTTTTACAGTGCTGCCTCACTCAAGTATCATGTCCCAGACACATTACATGATACCACACCCAGTCACATTATCCTGACACTAGGTCAACCAGTCCTAGCTCTACCCCGTAAATCTGAGTGCCAAGCGAGGAGCAGCTAGTACCATTTTTAACGACTTTGGTATGTCGTGGCCCGGGATCGAACCCGTGACCTCCCGTTCCCCGGAGCGGACACTCTACCAACTGAGCTATAGGGGCCGGTGTTTCACATGTAGGCTTTGTCATGTGCTCATTCATTTAACCCTTCTTTTGTTCAGAATAGAATCTTCCGCACTATATATAGCATGAGTCCATTTCAAAATCTAGGGGTGTTTTTTTTTTTTTTTTTTTTTTTTTAAGACAATGGTTGATGTCCCCGTCAACACTATTTAGGACATTTCGGAGACGCTGCTTCCAGTTTTGTAGGACTTTCACCTGATATTGAGATGAAATGACCTCTTAAGCCACTAGGGTTTTAGAAATGGTTCACCTCAAACCACTTTTCCATAGCAGACTTCACCATTTAAGTAGTTTACCAGGACCAAAGTTGGGTTGATTACAGCCCTGTGTGGAAGCACCATGCAGCCCAATCTATTTCTCCAAGCCCCGATGGGCAGGGGTGCAGAGAATGGTTGAACTCTGCAGTGAAGGCCGTTAGCAGCTGCCACATTCTGCAGCATCTCTTTTTGCCAAATGACCTGTTTTGGAGTTTCCAAAATGAAATGGGTTAACCCTTATCTTGCTGTTCACGACAACCCATATCTTTGCAAACAGTGTAGCTCCAGATCAGATGGCTTCTGAAGAAGCCATCTGATCAGGATCTACACTGTTTGGATTCAGTTTATGAATTTGTAGCAATAAATTATATCAAGTAATTTGATTGGTTGATAGACAGAAATGGGTGTGGCTTATATGAATATTCAGCAAGAGAAGGGTTAACTTTGAGAAAACTGGCAGTTTATAACTTACCCCTCTAAGTCTACTCATGCCATCATGGGAGAGACTCCTAAGATTTTCAGGTACATGTTTCACGGCATGGCCGACAGTCTTGACAGAGGTTTTCAACGGATTAACAATGGTGTCCATCTGGAAACAAAACACAAAAAGATCTTCTGTTCAGTCTTCAGTGGAAAAAAGGCTTGACAGCTTTTTCTTATTTTTCAGTGTAAATAAGGCTCGTAATGCCAAGATATAGGTTGGGGGTACTTGTTAGATCAACATCCAGTAAGAAAAATAGCACAATTCTTTGTCAGAGGAATCTTATTTCTTTTCTAAAGCTCAGGAATAAAAAAAATATTCGATAAAAACTAAATAAAATGGTAAGTACATGAAGAAATAAATGTTGTGGATATTTCTTAGAATCGCCTCATCGAGGGGATTTTAACAAATAACCACATCATTTGTTTCTTGGAGTAGTAAATACATCTAGAATATTCTTGAATTTCTCCATTAGTCCGCCCCATTAGCTCAAGATGAAACAGATAAATGGAGATTATAAGAATCTTGTATGGGTGTGAGGGGTGGATTGAAAAATCCGTCCCGAGGGACACTGTCCGGCATCACGAGGCTTGCCGAGTGATGCCGGACAGTGATCCCGAGGGACGGATTTTTCTATCCACCCCTCATACCCATATTGGATTCTTTTTCTTGCATACCTTCAATTTCTATTGCGAATTTTTAATGCTGCTGTCACTTCGGTTACCGACGTCCGCCATTTTGTGATGACACAAGAGGAATGTTTAGTGACGTCACGCATGACGACGCCGCGCATGAGGTTGTAATCAACCAGTGCATTTATCAAACACGCGATTATATTCGATTTGGGGTCGGAACACCAGGGTCATAACATAAATTTCTATCCCAGGGTAAAATCATGGATTTCCTTGTCTGGTGTGCAAGAAGTTCAATTCAAGAATATTATTCTAGATGTATTTAGTATCTCAAGAAACAAGAAGCCTCAGTGGTGTACTGGTTATGCTACTGGCCTCATAAAGCAGGGGTCATGGGTTGGATCTCAGGCTTCTCCAGACTTTCTAATGGGTCTTTAAACTGAGATCCTGTCTCTGTATGACCTTAAACTCCAAGATACAAATGTTGTGGATATTTGTTAGAATCGCCTCAATGAGGCGATTCTAACAAATATCCACAACATTTTTTTCTTCATGTAACAGGGGCATATGGCCTTTATTACCTATTATACAACCCCTTATCACATATTCAGTACTATATTTAACATGATAACCCATGTTTTGCATGTGTGATAATGCTTGTTTCCATTTCCGGTTATCAGCCCGCCCGGTCTGATAACCGGAAACAGTGTATTTCGAACGGACAGCGGTTATCAGCCCACTCATGACGTTATTGTGACGTTGCCAATTACATGACGTAACGCGAATAAATAGGCGTGACGTTACACGCTTTTTTGCTTGAATCACGCTTTTTATCACATTTTTTTCCAATTTATGAACGTCAAACACAGTAAGAATAGGATCTGAATATGTGATAAACAAATTATAACATGTGGTTTTGGTTATCGCCCTCTGTATCAACCCTCGACCATTATCTGCCCTCAGGCTAAAGCCTTCGGGCAGATAATGGGGTCTCGGGTTGATACATCGGGCGATAACCAAAATCCCATGTGATAATCTCTTATTATTGGGATTTATCATAACAGCAAATTCTTTATAATGGCAAAATATTAGGCAACAAATTCTGTCATTATAAATAATGAGGGTACTCTTTACTAGAATATGTTTAAAATATGGTGAGAGATGTTTTTCATAAACCAATTACCTTTCTGGCTAAATCACTTTTATGCTTTTCCCACATGCCTGGTGCTAGAAACTTCAACACATAATCTCGCAGTCCTGGATATTGCTCCCAAAGGTCTCGATTTAATAATGTCTGAAACATACATTTATGATATAACGTCGTCATTGCTTAAGTGTATTTAATGGAAAACTTCCTGTGATAAACCTGATATGAACATACCTGTAATAAGGCATGATTTTTTTTTATTTGAGGTTTAACGTCCTCGTCAACACTATTAAGGTCATTTTGGAGACATTGCTTCCAATTTTGTGGTACTTTTACCCACATTGAGATGAAAAGACATCTCAATCCCTGCCACCCAATGAAACCATTAGGGTTTATATGCATGGACGGACTGACTCGCACCACTTAAAATGTGCATGCTTAGACCATCTAACCTTCTAAGTGGTTTACCAGTACTCCTGTGCGGTAAGTTTCAACTCTGGGGGAAGCATCAAATCTATTTCTCCAAGCCCGTTGGGCGGGGGCATGATTGCTGGTGCCAAATGTCATAATGCTGTCTGTGACAAACCCTGCTTTCTATAGAAATGCTTTTTGAACTTCTTCAATAACATATTCCAGTCTAAAATCATTACATGGTAAGCTCCTTCACATAGAGAGGGAAGATTGTTGGCTGTTTGAGTGTTTGTGCAGGCTAAGTTTTATCTTAGCTTGGAAATGCCTCACCCACATGTCGAAACTTGTTTTTCCATGATGGGAGGAGCGGGGAGGGGGGCTTAAGTACAGATATGGATGAACCTCAATGGCTTGAGCACACTTAGGACCATAAAAAATTGTTCAAGACAACAGTAGTTTGAGCCACTGAGGGTTAATTACAGCTAAAGCTCAGGAGGCACAATAAGAATATCTTTTTGATTATCTTTATAATGACTGTATGTTGTGTGTACTCATTAGAATCGCCTCATCGAGGCGATTCTAATGACTACACACAGCATACATTTTCAAGATAAAATAAGAAAAAATTGTCTCAAATATATTAATATCTGCAACTATATGCATTTCTCCTACGGTCACTGAGGCAACCGTAATGAGTACACACAATATACATTTGCAGCTATATGACATTTTCTTAGGGTCTCAAAAATGAGGTTGAAACAGCAATGGTAAACCAGCCATCATTGTTTGATCCATCGTTTTTTGACTGTTTCTGATCAAAACTTAGATCCATACAAGATCATTAACCCTTTTTTGTACCAAATGGAATATTCCTCCTTATATATAGCAGGAGTTCATTTCAAAATTAAGGGGTGTCAGATTGTCTTTTCTTCAAAATTTATTTCGAAAATTGCATAAACTTTTTGCTAACAGTGTAGGCCCTGATCAGACGCCGCGTTCTGCGGCGTCTGATCTGGGCCTGCACTGTTTGCCCTGGTACCCATTTTGGGGTTTCCGGTACTAAATGGGTTAATGCATCTCTCTTTAGCAAGGCCAAGTGTCTGCAGAACCTACCTGTAGATAGCTATCTAGGGCTTTTCGTCGTCTCTCTAGAAACTCTTCACTCATGTTCTTTATCATGGTTTTTGGTGGAAGACTAGGTCCATGAAATTCTGGCATCTGGAAAATACATGCAGTAAAATTCTGCTGTTGAGGCCATTTGAGGGACTCACACTTGGAGGAGTGGTCTTAATACCTAATGGCCTATTCAACACAATATCATGTTAAGGTAGTTTTCTGACAGACAGGCCTGAGCAAACAGTGTAGACCCTCATCATTGTCTACACTATCTGCCACTAATCCAGCTATTTTAGCCACAACATTTGTTCAAATTTTAGAACAAGCATGGAAAGGGGTTTTGGGTGTCCAAATACTTAGGAGGGTAAATACGGTGTGCACACTATAAGCCACAGTTTCACATGTTTTTACTGGAAGATACGACTTCTCAAATGGTACTGGCAAATACTGAAAGCAGCTGGTGTACCCATTCTGAAGAAGCCATCTGATCAAGATCTACACTGTTTGTCATGCAGTATGTGAATTGATCCAATACCATATATCAAGGAATTTTGTTGGATAGTCAGAAACGGGTAGGGCTAAATATAATTATTTAGCAGGAAAATGGTTGTCATTTTTTTTTAATTTAGATTTTGTAATTATTTCACACATCAAGCTGAACATTAATCACAGGTGAGGGAAAACCAGAGTATCTTGGAGAAAAACAGTAAGTCTTGACCTTCTGTTACAGCACTTGGTGTCTCAGATGTGACTTGAGTGAGGCTCCTAGACATATGTACAACCAGGAAAAACACAGAGTAGCAAATATTAAAAAGGATTACTTTTTCAGCCATAATCATCTGTAGGTCATGAAAGTCGCTGTATCTTCTGTAGACATCCCAGATCTCTTCATCCTCTCCGAATCTCTTCCAGATACGGATAGAAAATACTGCGTAAGATTTACCCGTCTTCTCTGACTCTCTGATAATACCTTGATACAAAAAAAATAAATGAATAAATAGAGGATCTTACATGAGTGTTCATGTATTATTGAATACATGAGCATGAATGCAAGATTCTATTTATCATATGACATTAAAACGCATTTTATTCACAATTGTTAACGAAAATATCAATATTCCGCCATTAGTAAATGCGACGTCGTTAAGGACATCGTACATGTAACGTTATGGGATGTATCTAGCTAATTTGCATATTTAATCCACTAGTGGATTATCGAAAATAATACATGGCGTTATTACACTCTCAGACGCGACGTCATATGATAAATAAAAAATATATGAAAATAAATAAATAAAGTGAGGTCAAGGTCACAAAACTTTAAAACAAGTCTTTGGCAGTTGCAATTATAAATTGTACCAATTTTAACCCTTCTCTTGCTGAATATTCAGTTTAGCCATACCCATTTCTGACTTTGATTTTGTTTGTTTGATGTGAAGTTTAACGTCCCCGTCAACACTGTAAAGGTCATTTTGGAGACGTTGCTTCCAATTTTGTGGGACTTTTACCCAACATTGAGATGAAATGACATCTCAAGCCCTGTCGCCCAATTAAACCAATAGGGTTTATTAGCATGGACGGTCCGATTCGCACCGTGGTTCCTGGACAGGCTTACATCCTCTAAGCGGTTTACCAGTACTAGTGTGCGGGCCGGATTCAGCTCTGCATGGAAGCATCATGCAGCCCATATATTTCTTCAAGCCACTTTAAACCAATCAGATTACTTGATGTAATTAATTCCTACAAATTCATAAACTGAATGTTAAAAAGTGTAGATCCTGATCAGATGGCTTCTTCAGAAGCCATCTGATCTGGATCTACACTGTTTCCAAAGATAGGGGTTGTCGTGAACAGCAGGATAAGAGTTAAGCAAATTGATAAATCTGTTCTGGGTGCAGACAAGATACATGTATATTTGATCCAAATTTGACAGTTTTGGGAGCCAAAGAACTTGAAAATAATGACATGGTAAACAAAAGATAATCAAGTCTTTGGTACACTGCTGTGATATACTTTACCTAATTTGAATGTGATGTATAAATTCTTTCAGGAGACAAGGCGTAGAGAAGCCATTTTTGACCAAAATTGATAGTTTTTGGGAGCCTAAGACCTTGAAAATTACATTAGTTTACGATAACACATCCGTGCGCAAACATGACGTCCAACTTATCTCTAGAACTAAAATTTTTCAGATGAATATGTTTGATATTTTTCTTATTGCTGGTCCAAATATAGATTGTGAGTGCTTGTTAGAACTGCCATAGTGAGGTGGTTCTAAGGAGTACCCACAATCTACGTTTTAGAGCAGAAATAAGGAAAATAATTGATACCCCATAAAACCCACTTTTCTCTATATAAAATGGGGTTTAGGGTGGTCGGCTTTTCACGGACTTGCTAACCTCATCACGTGAACAAATCTGTGAAATAAAGACCCCCATAAACCCCACTTTATATAGAGAGAACTGGGGTTTACGGGGGTTAACATTATTTTCCTTATTTCTGCTCCAAGTCATAGGTTGTAGGTACTCGTGAGAACTGCCTCAATGAGGCAGAACCGCCTCAATGAGGCGGTTCTAACGAGCACCAACAACCTATGTTTGCAGTACTTTTAAGAAAAATATCATGGAATTTCATCAGGAAATAGCCATTTTGAAGATGTGAAAAACGCACTATGTCGCACCGGTGTGTTTTCGTAATGCTGATGAAGGTCATGACCATCAAAACCTAATCATAATTTTTTTTTCCAGATGGGATCCCAACAATGTATGGATTATATAAAGGGTCATGTTTCCTAATAATGCATACATTTATGTTTGATTTGTTGGTTTGTATTGGAGTTTGCTCGGAGGATTGAAAGTGTGTAATGAAAAGGTTATGATATGGTCAAGGTGTGCCCCTAAGTCATATTGGCACCGGCAAGTCATATTGACCAAACAATATACACATTGGCCATACAATAACCTCTAAATATTAATGCCACTTTCAGGTTTGTTTGTCTGTTTAAAGTTTTATGGCCCAGCCAACACTTTTTAGGTCACTTTTGAGCCAGTCAGTTTACCTATCCACACTTTTCCTGGGCAGGCTTATACGTAAGCGGTTAACCAGTACAGTGCACATTTTTTCACCCAAAACTAACAACTGCCCTTCTTGAATCAGCTGAAGATAGAGAATGACTGTAGAATAGATTTCATGATGATTCTCCAAGAAGGAATGTTGCCAACCCCGGCAGGTATCAAACCCGCGTCTTCCTGATCACCAGTCAGACGCACATCCGACTGAGCTACCAAGGCCTGCAAATTTTTGTTTGAATACAACAAGGTTGTTAAAGAAACAGTAAAGACAGTTTCAGCTTTGAACCCAGACAATACCATTATTTATCATATGACGTCGCGTCTGAGAGTGTAATATCACCATGTAATATTTTCGATAATCCACTAGTGGACTAAATATGTATGCAAATTAGTTAGATACGTCCCATAATATTACATGCACGACATCTTTAACGACGTCGCGTTTACTAATGGAGGAATATTGACATTTTTGTAAACAATCGTGTCTAAAATACGTTTGAAATGTCATATGATAAATAGAATCTTGCATTCGTGCTCATGTACTATTGAATTTATTAAACTCGTTGAGAAAAAGGGATAAAATGCCTGGCAAAGCCTCGCATTTTATCCCTTTTCCTCAACTCGTTTAATAAATTCAATAATACATGAACACTCATGTAAGATCCTCTATGTACCATATTTATCAAATGTATTCAGACACACCGGCCAGAGCAAAGAGTGTAAACTGAGATCAGATTCCACAGAATGCTGTGTTTCATCAGGCACTACACTGTCTGCCACACATCCAGCAATTTTTAGACACATCACTGGGTGGTAAGTTGTACTTGTATAAATTTTGGAACAAGTATGATCAAGAGTTGTGATTTCAACTCTTTAGGGTAAATAAAAGTTCGCTGGCCAAGTATCCCCTGATGTTTGAAATGTCAGTTTGTGGTGAACGTCTATGTCATATATGCCATAAACCATGTTCTGGGAGTTGCGGAAACAAGAATTTCTATTGATAAAATGGTTAAAACTGACTAAGGGCCATAACTTTGGTAAAAGTCAGTCGATCATGACCTTGATAAAATATGATCATCTTTAGGTCATGTGAACAATAACTGGAAAGTTTCATCAAAATCCCTTGAAAACTCTAAGAGTTGCGGAGACAAGATTGCATCTACGGATGGACAGACTGACGAATGGATGGAAGGATGGATGAACACATTACTATAGTCTCCTTTGATTAATATCAGGGGACAATTAGGAGTTCAGGTGTCCAAATACTTAAGATAAATAGAATGAAGAAGACAACCCTAACATTTTAACCCTTAAGATGACGAGAAAAACTGCAGCTGAAAATGTCGTCTGTTTATGTTGTCTGCTGAATCTTCTTGCAAACTTTTGTTGAAATATTATTGCATACAGACAAACAGAGTGGACCCAGATCAGACTGCTCCTAGAGGAGCAGTCTGATCTGTGTCTACACTGTTTGCCATGATAACTTTTAAAGTAACCAGCAAACGACAAAGCATACAATTGTCCTGACTGGCATTTTATGGTTTAGTAGAAATTAAAAACACCTACCTGTTTGTGAGATTTGAGCATTTATTGTAAATTCAGATGTGTTTAGGACTAGAGGTGAGCTGGATCTTGATGAGTTGTTTGTCAGGGATGAAAGACCATTTTCCTCTGAGGAGTCTAAACCAGGATCATCCATCTAGGAAAGAAAACCAACATTTCAACAAAAGATTAAAACTAACAGAAAAAGAGACATTAACTAGAGCTGTCAGTGAAACTGACTAGGGCCCCGGCAGCGCTATCAGAGGAGTAGGAAAATGTTGAAAATTTGTGGATGGACAGACAGACAGACAGACGGATGGACAGAGTGATTTCTATAGGGCACCCACACTTTCAGTGTGGGGCCCTAATTATTGTGCACTATTTTAAAAGCCAACAGCCAATGCTATTATTATGACTATTATTATTTAAGAAAATAATCATCAATCCAAGTAAGGAAGTACCTGTTGGATTGTTGTTTTTTTTATTTCGCATTAAAACAAATGGTGAGGCAATCTGGCACATTTTCCCCCATTAATACAAGGGAGAAAACTTTTGGGACTTCCTGCTTGTTAGCTTTCCTGTACACATTACGATAACACTCCCGTGACACACAGTGCATTCTTTCAGATATCGAAAATGGTTATTTTTCTGATTATTTTTTTTTAATATTTTTTTTATTTAAATTTCCAACATAGTTTGTAGGTCCTCGTTAGAACCGACTCAATGAGGCAATTCTAACAAGCACCCACAACCTATGTCTAGGTACAGGAAGAAGAAAAATATTGTATACCCCCGTAAATCCCAGTTTTCACTATATAAAGTGGGGTTTAATGGGGTGTCCATTTCACGTACTTGTTCACGTGATGAGTAGGGTTTTCTTAACAAGAATTCAGGTGGAGGCTATGACGTGCCTGTAATGTTTGTTTGGGTTTTACATTCCCATCAACATTATTTAGGTAATTTTGGAGATGTTGCTTCCAATTTTGTAGGACTTTTGATAAAAAGTGATATTTCAAGCCCTGCTGCCCTAACAAATCAAAAGGGTTTATATGAAGGGACGGTCCGACTCACACCATTCTGTCTAGGCAGGCTTGGACCCTGTTAGCAGTTTACCAGTACTCATGGACAGTCGGTTTAAGCTCTGTGTGTAAGCACCATGCAGCCTAATCTATTTCTCCAAGCCCTGATGGGTGGGGGTATCGTGCTTGTAATGATATTAACATTTGGGTGAAGGATAGGGTTGCAACAAATGTTGACGTCTTAAACCACTTCGTTACGAAAACACACCTATACAAATGTATTGTAAACTTTACCGCCGAAAAAATAAACATGCTCAAAAAATAGATTGTGGGTACTCGTTAGAATCGCCTCGATAACTGCCTCATGGAGGCAGTCTAACAAGTACCCACAATCTATATTTTAGAGCAAAAATAAGAAAAGTAAGGTTTACCCCTGTAAACTCCAGTTTTACAATATAAAAGCGGTAGGTCATGTGAGACCCAGCTTGTCCAGTTCATCCACGACCTACAGGAAAACCTGGACGGGGCCCATAATAGGGGTCACAAACAAACAGACCTAATTATTATGGACTTCGCTAAGGCTTTCGATAAAGTCCCCCACAGAAGACTTCTGTATAAACTGGAGTACTATGGTATCCGAAATGATACCCTCCAGTGGATTTCTGCTTGGCTATCCAGACGAACACAAAGAGTCGTACTTGACGGTGTTTGCTCTGACCCCGCCCCGGTGCTGTCTGGTGTCCCACAAGGTTCCGTGCTGGGACCGATATTGTTTTTGATTTTTATTAACGACCTGCCAGACAACATCAACTCTACAATCCGCCTTTTCGCAGATGATTGTGTACTGTACAGAAATATAAGAGGGTCTGATGACCTACAGATACTTCAAGATGACTTGGAAAAGTTGGCTACCTGGGAAGAGGCATGGCTCATGAAATTTAATGTCGCCAAATGTCACTCTATGAGAGTGACAAGGCACCCCCCACATAAACAGATAGTCCATGGTTATACATTACATAACCAGGTTTTAGAGAACGTTTCTTCTGCTAAATACTTAGGAGTTCAAATCACTGATGACCTCGAGTGGGGTCAACACATTAATGAGATAACTAGTAAGGCTACTAAGACACTCGGTTTCCTTCGTAGAAATTTGGCTTTCGCACCAAGGGAAACCAAGGATGCTGCATACAAAACCTTAGTCCGCCCCAAGCTTGAATATGCAGCTCCAGTTTGGATGCCCTATCATCAAAAGGAGACTGATAGAATAGAAAAAGTTCAGAGGACTGCTGCTCGCTGGACCTGCAGACGTTGGCGCAACCAAAGCCACGTTGGGGAGATGCTTGAAGAACTCCAGTGGCCAACTCTGCAGGAAAGGCGAGAGCAGGCTTCGCTGACTCTATTCTATAAAATCCACAATAATTTAGCCATTATAGATAAGAGTAGGTACCTATCTGAAGCTGGTGGAGGATGTAGGAGAACCAGGTCCCATCCCTTTCAGTATCACCGTCCTAATGCTTATACGGATGGTTTTAAGAGTTCTTTTTTCCCCAGGACAATTGCAACTTGGAATGGCCTTACAATCGAAGCTGTCTCTTCTGAGACAGTTGATGGGTTTAAGGCCAAAATATAATATCCTAGGGTTGGGCAGGGGATAGGCATGGATTCCTTCCCCTGATGGCTTCTTGTAAATAGTTTTAATCTGCTGGTGGCTGTGTCACAAAGCTCTTTTTGGGGGGTGGGGATTGAAAACATTTGTGCCACACCGCAAACCTGTTATCATGGTCAGAATTGACCGAAAACAGTATCGGGAGAAAGAAAGAAAGAAAGAAAGGTTCAAGGTGGTCAAACTTTAATAGGTGTGTTTTCGTGATGTATTCAAATCTACTGAAAATTTCATCACCTAGAAATGATAATTTTCAGATAACTAATTCAGATATTTCTGCTCAAAACACAGACTGTGGGAACTCATTAGAATCACCTCAGTGAGGAAGTTCTAATGGGTACCCACACTCTATATGTTTGGGCAGATATAAGAAAAATAATGTATACCCCTGAAAACCCCGGTTTTACTACATAAAAGTGTTTTTTGTTTTAACCACCTGACTTTCCGTTGCAGAACTTGGCTACTCACATATGATCTGAGCCAGGCTCGAACCCACAGCATTGAGAGACCTCATGATTAAGAGTCAGTACTGTTATCCACTAGGCCACGGAGGCATGTTTATAAGTGGGGTTTAAGGGGGTTAAAATAATATAGGCGTTTTTCCTGATAGAACAGAAAATCAAACTCCTAAAATGCACCATGGTTAAAGCAGGCAAAACGAAAAAGGTGCCTACCCTAGAAGGAAAGAATTTCCACCACAGGAGCCAATTCTTTCCTTTAAGGGGAATGGGAACACCTTCAGGGGAGGCAACTCCTGCAAAAGTATTTTTGTCTCCCATGTCAATAGGGGTCAACTCTTAAAGGAAAGAATTTGCTCCTAAGGAGCAAATTCTTTCCTTTAAGAGTAGACCCCTTTTTCAGCGGGACAGGGCTTACAGAAAATCGAACAGGAAGTCCCGAAAGTTGTCTCCCTTTGAAAAATGGCGGACAAATCTGCCAGGTGTTCCCATTCCCCTTAAGTGTAGGCCCTACAGTTGTCCTCCCTTGAATGTGTGTATATTCTCCCTTAAAAAGTGATTATATATCAGAGGAGGAACTAGAGGAAGATTTTGTTTGATTTGAGGTTTAACGTCCCCGCCAACACTGTAAAGGTCATTTTGGAGATGTTGCTTCCAATTTTGTGGGACTTTTACCCGACATTGAGATGAAATGACATCTCAAGCCCTGTCGCCCAATGAAACCAATAGAGTTTATTAGCATGGACGGTCTGCCTCGCACCGCGGTTCCTGGACAGGCTTAGATCCTCTAAGCGGTTTACCAGTACTAGTGTGCGGGCCAGATTCAGCTCTGCGTGGAAGCATCATGCAGCCCATATATTTCTTCAAGCCCCTATGGGCGGGGGCTTAACTAGAGGAAGAAGTTGGAGAAAAAGTCGCCTTACCATCTCAAACCATTACATTAACACACTTGTGCTCTTGAATGGTGCTTTTTCTATCTTGTCAGGTGAAAAATAAAGATATTTTTCTTATTTTCCGTCTTATCATAGATTGTGGGTGCTCCTTAGAACTGCCTGAATAATGGTGGTTCTAATAAGTACCCATAATGTATGTTTTTTGAGGAAAATAAGAGAAATAATGTGTACACCTGTACAACCTATATTTCTCTATATAAAATGGTGTTTTCAGGCGTGTACACACAGACTTGTTAACCCGGCCCACATTACGCAAACACACCTCTACAAATAAATTGCCATCTTTATTGCCGAAAAAATGAAAATTTTAAGATGAAAAATTGTGATATTTTTCTTATTTCTGCTCAAAATATAGATTGTAGGCACTCGTTAGAACCCACAATCTATATTTTAGAGCAGAAATAAGAAAAATAAGGTATACCCCCGGAAACCCCAGTTTTACTATATAAAAGTGGGGTTCAAGGGGGTCAAAGTTATATAGGCATGTTTTCATGATGTAAGGTTATAAAACTTTTTTCATGCTTAACTCACATGATCATGAAATTTGTCCTGCTTACAAATTTTAAAATGCCAATAATTGTTGGCATATTAAAACTTGTGAGCAGGACAAATAACATTCTTTGCTAAATAAGAAAGGAAAATAGTCAGTATCATTTTAATTTCTATGAATAGAAGCCTCCGTGGTGTAGTTGTTATGCAACTTGCCTCATAAACCATGGATCGTGGGTTCGATCCCGGGCTTCTCTAAACTTTCAGATGAGTCTTTAAATCAAGGTCCTGTCTCCATATGACCTGAGCTGTTGGTGGGACGTAAAGCTCAAACTCATTAATTTCTATGAGCATTACAAGTTCATGCTCAATTGTGCTAAGCATTTATAATCTTGGGGCCTGATGCTTCAGTTAACCCTTTTTGTACCAGATTGAAACTTCCTCCTTATATATAGCCAGAGTCCATTTCAAATTTTAGGAGTGTCAGGTAGTGTTTTTTTTTCAAAACTGATTTAGAAAACGGCTGAACTTTCTGCAAATAGTGTAGGCCCTGATGAGACGCCGCAGAATGCGGCATTCTGCGGCGTCTCATCTGGGCCTGCACTGTTTGCCAAGGTACCCGTTTTGGGGTTTCTGGTACAAAATGGGTTAAGGGAGAAGTGAAAATGTCTTAGACTTTTTAGGAAAAAATTCAGAAATTCAGCTAATTTGTTTTTTTTTATATTGAGAAAAATCAATTCTTCCCAAATGTCTCAGCCAGTTTTTATTCGTTTAAGGTTTCCCCATCAACACTTTATAAGCCATTTTGGAGACGTTGCTTCCAATTTTGTGGGACTTTTACCCAACACTGAGATGAAATGACTTCTCAAGCCCTGTTGCCCAATGAAAGCAATAGGGTTTATAAGCATGGACAGTCTGACTTGGACCACTTTTGCCTGGGTAGGTGGTTTACCAGTACTTGTTACTTGTGTGTGATCAGTTTCAGCTCTGCATGAAAGCATCATGAAGCCCATCTATTTCTTTAGGTGGGGGGGGGGTTCTAATGAGTACCCATCATCTGTGTTTAAGGATGACCTGTTAATTCTATTTTTCTCTATATAAAATGGGGTTTACAGGTGTGTTCACCGCATGGACTTGTTAACCTGAAGTTTCATGCAGTTTTCATTTAACGAGAAGTGAAAATGTCTAGAATATTTAGGAAAACCTGAAATTCAGCAAAAAAATTCTCATGCATTTTTTTTTTTTATATAATGAGAAAAATCACTTCTCCTCAAGTGTCTCAGCTAAAACCCTGTATGTCATTTTAAAGGAAAAACGTAGACTTACACTTTCAGACCTTGTTGAGATATCTGTAAGGAAAGACACAGAAGCATGCCAAAACAAAGCAAAGGAAGAATACAGAAACATTCAAAATGATAGAAACATTGAAAGAAAAATCTTTTCAACTTCAGCATGTACAGTAAAATTCCTAAATTAAGACCACCTTTGGGGCTGTTCAAAAGTGGTCTTAAAGACCACTTTTGAACAGTCCCAAAGGTGGTCCTTGACCAGCTGAAACTACTGGCAGAAAACACAAAGAAAAATTAAGTCCAGCATTCAAAATAAGCTTTTTAAGGCAGAATTAATACCAATTAATAGCAGAATTTCACTGTATATATACATGTATATTTATCATGCTAACAAGTCCATGCAAAACTTTTCTGCATAGCAGAATGATACTGCATAGATCTGTTACCCTGAGAAAAGCTGTTTACATAATGAAAACATGTGGGAAATACAGCATGATGGAAATTAACCATTTTTGTACCAAATAGAATCTTCCACCTTATATATAGCATGAGTCCATTTCAAAATTGAGGGGTGTCAGGTTGTGTTTTCTTCAAACTTATTTGGAAAATGGCTGAACTTTTTGCAAACTGTGTAGGCCCTGATCAGACGCCGTGTTCTGCGGCGTCTGAACTGGGCCTGCACTGTTTGCCAATTACCCCTCTAGGGGTTTCTGGTATTAAATGGGTTAAACTCTATTTTTCACAAAATGATATGGAGATGACTGGGATATATGTATTTTGCCAATTTCAGATGGGGAAAACTCAGAATGGGTCATCAGCAAACAGTGCAGTCCAAGATCAGGGCCTTAAATGTTTGCAAAAACTTCTGCCAGTTATTTATAAATTCTAAAAATAACTCAACATGACAACTGTAAATTTCAAAAGGAAGGTTCTATTCAGTAGAAAATGCTTTAAACAAGCTGAAACAACTTCTTTTATGGCAGACATGCTGGAAAGATGACTAGATTTTTTTTTAAATAAACAATCATATCACACAAACAGTAAATGAAATGAGGCACAGAAACATGTCTGAATAGACAATGGATCTCATCTACAGTCCGATCAGATTTTTCACATGCCCCATAAGAGGCAATGATTCTGATCACCTTGTGTATCACAGACTAATCACAGTCTTCAAGCATTGCATAATAGGTACTGAAACTGATCATCATGCTCACCACATCTCATCATGTGAACAAGATTGTGAAATGAACACCCTCTAAACCCAACTTTACATACAGAAAACTGGGGTTTATGGGGGTATAAATTATTTTTCTACTTCTGCTCCAAGACATAAGTTGTGTGTACTCATTAGAACCACCTCAATGAGGCAGTTCTGTTGACCACCCACAATCTCCTTGTGAATCCCACAGTTTGATTAGTCTTCACATGCTACACAAAATCATCTGTGGATCCAGGGCCATATACTGTAAAACACTTATAATATGCAGTCATTTTATTTTGGCACTATTGGTGGTGAAGGAAAAAACTGCCAAAATTAAAAATCGCTAATAAAGATATAAAAGAATAAAAAAAAACGGCAAAATTTTATTTTTAAGACACAGCGCGAGTATGATATAGGGCGATACAACTTTAAACCAAGTCTTTCTCTTTGCTTCATTGTCAACTATTAAGCCATTTAGCATGCTCAACAAAGCTGAATATAAGCAAACACTATTGACAGTAATTGTCAAAAAATGTATAAGCGATATTGACTGACGGGTTATCTTGTGAATAAACCGAGTAATTAAATAACAACAGAACTGACTTGTTTTCACATGCACACACCAAGAACAATGCTACATGGAAACAGTTGAAAATCACCGTGCCTAACTTGCAAATTGTCATGTTAAACCCGCATGCATAAGACAGACAGGGCTTGGATTTTTTTTTTTTTGGGGGAAAATAAAAAATCTGCCAAAATAGAAATCCACCAAAAGGTCCACTTATAAAAACCGCCAAAATTTGCTGCCGCTAAATTTAAGTGTTTTACAGTATACAGATTTAAGTGAAGGCTTTGGTCAGCCAGCACATTGTATTCTTCACTCAGAGCAACAGATAAGGTTGGTATTTTGTGATAACTGAAGAATAAGTTTCCTTGTTTCTCCATCAAAACTTATGATGTGGGTATTCATTAGAACCGCCTCATCGAGGCGGTTCTAATGAATACCTACATCATAGGTTTAGATGGAGAAATGATAAAAACTATTATTCAATTATCACCAATTATCCACCTTTAATATATATTTCCTTGTTCATTGGCCATACCTGGAAATTTGCACCTGTACCCCAGGTGATCAATCAGTTAATCAGCCATGCAAGAGATAGCCTATCTACAGTAAAAATTCTAAAAATCGGACACATTGAGGATGATGTAATTCTCCTAAAATTTTAACAAATTTGTTCCACGATCAAGCAAGGAGTCCAGAAAGTGTAAATGGAGTGGCAAACAGTGTAGGCCCAGATCAGACTGCTCCTGAAGGAGCAGTCTGATCTGGGTCTACACTGTTTGATTTGAAGGAGCAGTCTAATCTGGGTCTTCACTGACTACACTGTCTGATTAGGCCAATCTGTGCCAATACTTAGGATCATTACGGTAATACCAGGCATAGCCAACGACGACTCAGACTAGCTTTTTCATTCTACAGATGCGCAGACTAATCTCCAACTTCACTGCTAGCATGAGTGAATGAATAGAGAGACATTTTGCCAAGACTACAGTTTACTGGCTTTCTAAGACCAGACAACTAACCAACAACAAGCTGGCTCAAGGACTATAGAAATACTTCCATGCTCAACTAAGCTGACTTCTGCTCATAAATGTTAAAATGCACTTATGTAACATTCTTTCATTGTAACACAGTTTTGGATATAATACAGATTGAAAATGGATCCCAATATTGTTGTTCAACCCCCGTCTATATCAATTAATACAGAAAATGGCCCACCAGGGCTTGAAGAAATATATGGGCTGCATGATGCTTCCACCCAGAGCTGAATCCGACCCGCACACGAGTACAGGTAAACCGCTTAGAGGATCTAAGCCTGCCCAGGCAAAGCGGTGCGAGTCAGATCGCTCAGATTGGTTTCATTTGGCGACAGGGCTTGAGATGTCATTTCATCTCAATGTCGGGTAAAAGTCCCACAAAATTGGAAGCAATGCCTCCAAAATGACCTTTACAGTGTTAACTGGGACGTTAAACCTTAAATCAAACAAAACAAACCAATATTGTTGTGATTATATAGACATGAATTCCGCTATAGGCTATGTCGCACATATGATTTAATTCTGAGAAATGGACTTATATATTTATTTGGGTTGATACTAGGTATGTTGCTACTGTTGATGGATTGAAAAACAGATGAATGGATGATTTGTTTGTTTGATTTGAGGTTTAACGTCCCCGTCAACACTGTAAAGGTCATTTTGAAGACGTTGCTTCCAATTTTGTGGGACTTTTACCCGACAATGAGATGAAATGATATCTCAAGCCCTGCCGTCCAATGAAACCAATAGGGTTTATTAGCATGGACGGTCCGCCTAGAACCGCGGTTCCTGGACAGGCTTAGATCCTCTAAGCGGTTTACCAGTACTAGTGTGCGGGCCAGATTCAGCTCTGCGTGGAAGCATCATGCAGCCCATATATTTCTTCAAGCTCCTATGGGCGGGGGCCTTGATGAATGGATGAATAAGCAGACTTAACAGCAGAAAACTGCACTCCTATACTGCACCACACTTAAGCATTTTTCTATATACTCTTATTACATTTTTGTATGGCTCAGGTGAGGTAAATCAGCATAGTTTTTGCTTTGAACAACAACAATATTATTATAAAGAGGTAGCGATGTACTTTTCTGTTTTGTTTTTTTCTCAATTTCAAGGAATGGGATCACCTTTGGAGGAGGCAACTCCTGCAAAAATATTTTTGTCTCCCATGTCAACAGGGGTCAACTCTTAAAGGAAAGAATTTCTGAGGAGCAAATTCTTTCCTTTAAAGAGTAGACCCCTTTTTCAGTTAGACAGGCCTTATAGAAAGGCGAACAGGGCGAAAGTGGTCTCCCTTTGAAAAATGGCCGAAAAATCTGCCAGGTGTTCCCATTCCCCTTAATGTTTATAAGCAGGATACATTTCTGCTGACATGACATGAGCAGAAATGTATCCTGCTCATAAACATTAAAATGCCAACAGTTCTTGATTTGTTTGTTTGTTTGGTTTGATGTTTAATGTCCCTGTCAACACTGAATAGGTCAGTTTGGAGATGTTGCTTCCAATTTTGTGGGACTTTTACCAGACATTGAGATGAAATGACATCTCAAGCCCTGTCGCAGGATGAAACCAATAGGGTTTATAAGCATGGAGGGTCTGACTCGCACCGCTTTACCTGGGCAGGCTTAGATCCTCTAAGCGGTCTACCAGTACTCCTGTGCGGTCGGATTTCAGCTCTGCGTGGAAGCATCATGCAGCCCATCTATTTCCTCAAGCTCCTATGGGCGGGGGCCGCCAACAGTTCATGACATAATAAATTTTATGAGAAGGGCAAATTATAATCTCAGATTATTTGAGCATGGTTAGTTTTATAATCACAAGACAAGGGCATTCAAACAAATGCACAGAACTAGCATTCAACAGAGCTCCAGTGTTTTATATCTAAGAAACATTCATTGCCAATATTCAGTTTATAGTAATTTATTTTCGTTAGATTGCGATGAAAGCTTCAAGCTTATTGAATCGCTCTCAAACACACATTCCGGGTCTTTTCACACATGCGAGAGAGAGGCAGTGGCTTTTACACCACTGCCACCCATTTACACCTGGATGGAGTGGGGCAGTGTCATAACGTGTTTTGACCAAGGACACACTTGGATACCGGTGGCCGGATTCAAACACACAACCGCTCGGTCATAAGTCGAACGCGTTAACCACTGCGCTATCGAGGCTGACAATATTCCCTTGTTTTTGCTCTACAGTGCCAATATTGTGTGTTTTTTTTCAGTAAACAGGCCTCATACTGACCAAGCTTTTCAAAGCCTGAAAGACCTGAATTTGCAGCCTTAACCCTCATCCTGCTGTACATGACAACCAATACCTTTGCAAACAGTGTAGATCCAGATCAGATGGCTTCTGAAGAAGCCATCTGATCAGGATCTACACTGTTTGTAATGCAGTGTGTGACTTGGAATACATTATATCAAATAATTTGATTGGTGAATAGGCAGAAATGGGTGTACCAAAATAATTTTATTCAGAGGATCAAAATAATTTTATTCAGAGGATAAGTGTTAAATAGTCAATTTAAACAGAATATAGGAGGAAAAATCAAAATCTAAAAAGCCTGAAATCAAGAAGAAATCAAAAAACAATCAAGCCCTAAAAGCCTGAAATCCTGCATATGCCTGAAAAATATGAGACCTGAGTAAATGATGTGCTCTCATTTTTTTTTCAATGCACAGTTTCCTCCTAGTGCTCACTGGTGCTCTGATGTAACTCAGAATTGAGCCGGCACACGACAAAACCAACAATACTATAGTCGAACTTCGATGGCTTGAACACCTTTGGGACCTTGATAATCTGTTCGAGACAGGGGTAGTTCGAGCCACTGAGGGAGACTGCCAGGAGGTATACGATATACTTTTGGATATCTTTTCGGTGTTTTTATATTGAAAATGTATGCTGTGTGTACTCATTAGAATCGCCTCATCGAGGCGATTCTAATGAGTACACACAACATACATTTCCAAGATAAATGACTAAAATCTCCTTAATTATCCCCCACTATTTCTAATGTAGAGGATTTCGCTAGGGGCGCAAGAATGGGTTCGACGCATCCATGGTAAACGAGCCATCGGTGTTCGAGCCATCGAAGTTCTACTGTATCTGTACAACCAGCAACAACTCCAGAACAACCTGTACATACACTGAATATGGCAAAGGTTTATGCTTATCAGTCTCTGAGAGGCTGCAGAAAGCCCATGCAATCACCAAAGACTGTGATCAGACTGCACATTTGCACAGACTGTGCATTTGCGCAGTCGAATCACAGTCTTTGCTGGTCGCGCATGTTTTATTGAAGTTTGTCGTGCGCTGGCTCAACCGACAGAAAAGAACTAAACAATGTGAAGGGGTATGTATCGGAGACAATGTGGAACGACAATTTCAATCATACCCACATACTTTAAACCAGATTATCCTTGCAACTGAAAACAAATTGAAGTCAGACTTCAGTACCTCAAACACCTATGGGAACATGGAAGTTTGTTCCAAATAAGGGCAGTCTGAGCCACTGACGGTTAGTTTCAGCACAAGGCCAAGTGGTAAAACAGTTAGGATTTTGCAGTGTCTTTGGGGACCCTCATTGTAACGAAAAAAATGTTTTTTTTTTTTTCAGTTTAACAGCCCAGTCAACACTATTTTTCCTCATTTTTGAGCTGGTCAGTTTACCCGTCCACACTTTGCCTGGGCAGGCTTATAGTAAAGCGGTTAACCAGTACAGTGCACATTCTTTTGCCAGAAACTGACAACTGCCCTTCTTGAATCAGCGGAAGGTAGAGACTGGCCATAGGAAAGACTTCATCATCAATCTCCACGAAAGAATGTTGCCGGCCCTGGCAGGAGGTATCGAACCCGTGTCCTCCTGATCAGCAGTCAGACACACATCCGACTCTGACTGAGTAACCGAGGCCGGCCCAGAAACAGTGTTATATCCATAACCGTGTTAGAATGCACAGTGTTATAATGAGGTTGTGGTGTAGCATACTAGGCAAAGAAGGGCCTCTTTCCTTATTTACTCTGAGAAACAAATGCTGTGGAGATAAAGTCATTTGTGAGAAACACCTCGCCAAGGGACCGGCCCCGATAGCTCAGTTGGTAGAGTGTCGGCTCCGGGGAACGGGAGGTCATGGATTCGATCTCGGGCCGCGACATACCAAAGTCGTTAAAAATGGTACTAGCTGCTCCTCGCTTGGCACTCAGATTTATGGGGAAGAGCTAGGACTGGTCAACCCAGTGTCAGGATAATATGACTGGGTGTTGTATCATGTAATGTGTCTGGGACATGATACTTCAGTGAGGCAGCACTATGAAAGTGAGCATTGAGCTCCCTGTCGCAACCAGACACCGTCATGATATGACTGAAAAATTGTTGAAAGCGACGTTAAACCTGAATTCGCACACACACACCCCTCACCAAGGTGATTCTAACAAATATCCATAGAATTTGTTGTCAGAGGTGATTCTAACAAATACCCAAAGCATTTGTTTCTTGGAGTTAGGCGAGTCTAAAAAAAAAAAAGTCCACAGCATTTGTTCCTTAGAGTATTAAATGCAAAGCTATTAAGCAAGTAAGTAGATCAATTATTTGTTTTTTGGATATATTGAATATCTTTAATCCGTAACATCTTGAGTTATGGATTCGTTCCACGGAAATTGTAGTTAGTGTGTGTGTGTGAATTCGGGTTTAACGTCGCTTTCAACAATTTTTCAGTCATATCACGACGGTGTCTGGTTGCGACAGGGAGCTCAATGCTCACTTTTATAGTGCTGCCTCACTGAACAGTCCCAAATGTGGTCTCTGACCAGACGCCACTGTATGCATAAAAGACAAAGAATAACTACAACCTACTAAATAAGCTTCTGAAAGCATATTTAGTCAGACTTTAGGTGGTCTTAATAGCAGAATTTAACTGTAAATGCCAAACTGTGGAGATCTTGATCAGATGCCATCTGATCAGGATCTACACTGTTTGCAAAGTACAGGCTTATTGTGTTCAGCAGGACAAGTGTTAACCAATTTTGCATTCTGTGGTGTCTGACCAGGGCCTGTACTGTTTGCTAATTACCCATTTTGGGGTTACCAGTATGAAAAGGGTTGAAGAGTTATGTTACAAAAACAAAAACTTCATTCACAGCTATGTTACTCCTGAGATTGTAGTTATTTAGAAATCAATTTGAACATTTGGGTTGACACTAAAGTCGATGCAGATGTTGACAGATTGACAAATAGACAAACTGACAAATAGACTGATTAATGCATGGACAGAGAACGGGACTCCTAGAGTGCACCATAATTAACCCTTTCAGTACCAGAAACCCCAAAACAAGTACCCTGGCAAACAGTGCAGGCCCAGATCAGCCGCCGCAGAATGCGGTGTCTGATCAGGGCCTCCACTATTTGCTAAAAGTGCAGTCATTTTCCAAATAAATTTTGATGAAAACACAACCTGACACCCCATAAATTTTGACATGAACTCCTGCTGTATATAAGGTGAAAGATTCCATTTGGTACAAAAAGGGCTAAAGCAAGGGCAACCAAAAAGTTTAAGAAAACAGAAGGATCATGTCAGAGTAAGGGGATTGATTGAATATAAAAGTAGCTAAACTCAACCTACCATCATCCTGACTCAAGGTGTCCCCGTCTGGAACCTTGTCATTTGTAAATCCTAATTCATCCAGCAGCTTTACATATACTTTACTCTGGATAAAAGCTTCATAATACTGTTCACTGTGTAATATTTGGTATACCTACAAAAGATATGAGACCTGCTGTTCAAAACTAATGATGTCATAATATCGTTAAAACTTTGATTGTTTAATATTCATAGAATACTATTAAATTTGCTGAAAAAAAAAATATGAGTAGTTTTTGCATTTGCAAAAGTTACTCACATTTATATCAAAAGCAAAACCTACTCATATTTTTGCAGCAATAATTCCAATAGTATTATATATTGCACTTGCTAGAACTATCAACATTTTTACCACTTACGAGATTGTTTAGCTAAGTATAACTATGCTTTGCATAACTGGACAATGAATCACGTTGACAAGTTCGTGAAATGAACACCTCCCCCACACCCCACCATAAACCCCTTATTATACAGAGAAAACTTGGTTTTAGATTGGTTTAAATTTTTTCTCATTTCTGCTCCAAGATATAGGTTGTGGGTACTCATTAGAACCGCATCTATGATTAACCTAGGATAGGCATAACAGTAGCGAATCTCAGAGGCCGGCGTATGTAGATTTAAAAACATTTTTCTCGAGAAAAAATTCGACGGGACTATAATTCAAAGATGAAAATGCCTGTCGAGTCAGAATTTCATGCTCTTGACACAACCTGTTTGATAAAATTCACCTTTGAAAAATAGACAGATATGAAACTTTGTGTACATTTCTTTCCGATGAAATACCACACAAACACCATTCTCAGCAAAAAGTGTGTATAAAAATGCGGTAAACTTGAGAAAAATCTGGGTCGTTTCAGTGGGTTCAGAAAAGACAAAAATTAGTATATTTAGCGATAAACTGGAAATTTTTCACCATAATCATTAAATCGGAAATTGAATAATCTGCAACTGAGTTAAATTTCAGGAAAATCTATTTCTGACCATTTTTTTATTCCAAAAAAACTGAACTACTTCCGGTCATTGAACAGGAACAAAAGCCAGCCAACATGGCTGTAAACACAGGAAAATAACGAGACGAAAAGACTAACCCTATAGTATTTATCCAGCTATACTGATTTGTTTACCGTGCCCGCCTGCAGTTCATCAGGTTTTGCCAGTAAATCCGAACTCCCGTTGTTTACTTTATTTTTCCATTTGTGTCAAAAATAGCCTCGAAGAGTCTGCCAATACACGCATCTTCCATGTCATAATAGGTATATTGCCAACAACAACAACAAAAACATATGACGTATACATTTGTACTGACGTCATATACGAAAAACCAATACTAACTTATTTGCCCATCTACTAATCAAGATCAAATAACAATGTAGACTAACAATGTAGACAGAATGAGCACCTTACTCTCTTAATTGCCAGTTCACGCGCAGCCTAAGTTTCAACTAGTCCCATCCACCTCGAGACACATATAACCTTAAATTTCCATCACGTTTACTCAACGATGCTTAATTCTAGTTGTCACTACTGCTCAATCATGAGAGAGAGAGAGAGAGAGAGAGAGAGAGAAAGTTTGTTTGATTTGAGGTTTAACGTCCCCGTCAACACTGTAAAGGTCATTCTGAGGACGTTGTTTCCAATTTTATGGGACTTTTACCCGGCATTGAGGTGAAATGACATCTCAAGCCCTGACGCCCAATGAAACCGTTAGGGTAAATAAGCATGTAAGGGCCGACCCGCACCGCTTTGCCTGGGAAGGCTTAGATCCTCTCAGCGGTTTATCAGTAATCAGGTGCGGGTCGGTTTCAGCTCTGCGTGGAAGCAACATGCAGCCCATCTATTTCTTCAAGCCCCGATGGGCGGGGGCAGAGAGAGAGAGAGAGAGAGAGAGAGAGAGGATAGCCAGCCAACAAATCATGTTGGGACATCACTGTCGGCCCAACATTGGCCCGCTGTAGCATAGCATGTCGGGACATCACTGTCGGACCGACGTCGGCCCGCTGTTTTGTGTGTGTGTGAGAGAGAGAGAGAGAGAGAGAGAGAGAGAGAGAGAGAGAGAGAGAGAGAGAGAGAATAATTTGATTGCACTCTGACGTAAATAAAATGAAATAAAAAGAAAAAAAATCCGCTCAACCGAGCCAGAAAAGCGTGCCGGGCCAACGTCTGGCCGACAGCGATACGACCTCTTAACGCTGGGCTAACTTACGTCGTATTGCTGTCGGTCCGACGTTGGCCTGTTTGTGCTAGCCGGGCACTATTCGCAGGATAAAGATACCTGGGTCTCAAAGTAGAACCACAAAAGGCGCGCGGTGGAGGATGCTCCTAGAAAACCGACCGAAAGTGAATAATTTATTTTCATTCGCAGTTTTTTATTTATTATTATTATTTAAATTTTATTTTTTTTTTTTTTTTTTTTTTTTTTTTTTACCATCCCTATTAGTTTTTTGTGTGTGTTCGTGATGGGGTAATTTATCGGTCTTTCATGCCCAGTGTCAAAACAATTGTATGATCATAGGCGGTTTATCCTTTTCAGGCAGGTAATCTTTGAAAGACGGCAGCCGCCTCACCTTGAAATTAATGAATGTCATGCCATAATAAAACCCCAGTCTGAGTATAGGCTGAGAAAAAAAGTCCTGAGCGAGGATTTAGACTGTTTCGTCCTGTATTTGTTTATTTTGTTTGTTTGAGTTGAGGTTTAGTTTAAACTTTTATTTCATTTGTATACTTTAAACAATACAATTCATAAGAGTACATATAGAAACAGTACATACAAACGGGATCCAGAAGAAAGTCATTAGACTTTTATTGAATCTGTATCCCATACAAAAGTATATCAGTGCAACTTACTAGTGATCTGAGTCATAATCAGAATATTATGAAAAATGTATTGTGATTTAATACTATTTGTAACAACTTTAAGGTCTAAACTTAATAGCTGAAAACAGCATGATAAAAATTGTCAATATACATATACATGTATAAGTGTATCAGGCTCCACGGGGGAAGGGTGGAAATAAGCTACTATACTGAATTTGATCTTGGTCTTTATCTCGTACTCTTTAATGAGAAAGAAGAAAAGTACGTCGTTGAGGTTTAACGTCCCCGTCAACACTGTAAAGGTCATTTTGGAGTGTTTACTTCCATTTTTGTGTGACTTTTACCCGACATTGAGGTGAAATGACATCTCAAGCCCTGTCGCCCAATGAAACCAATAGGGTTTAATAGCATGGACGGTCCGTCTCGTACCGCGGTTCCTGGACAGGCTTAGATCCTCTAAGCGGTTTACATGTACTAGTGTGCGGGCCGGATTCAGCTCTGCGTGGAAGCATCATGCAGCCCATATATTTCTTCAAGCCCCGATGGGCGAGACCTCCTGTATTTGTTTAACGTCCACGTCAACACTGCATGTGTAGGTCATTTTAGAGACGTTGCTTCCAATTTTGTGGGACTTTTACCCGACATTGAGATGAAATGGGCAAGTGTTAAGACGTCGCATCGTTGTCGGCCCGGCGTTGTCCTGTATTTGTTTAACGTCCCCATCAACACTGCATGTGTGGGTCGTTTTAGAGACGTTGCTTCCAATTTTGTGGGACTTTTACCCGGCATTGAGATGAAATGGGCAAGCTTACATCCTCTTAGCGGTTTACCAGTACTCGTGTGCGGTCGGTTTCAGCTCTGCGTGGAAGCATCAAGCAGCCCATCTATTTCTCCAAGCCCCAATGTGCGAGGGTCGGGCCTTTACTGAGCTGTTATAAATCTAAGGTTTCTACAGAGTCTACTGATGAGTGTTCACACATACGAATGCAAACAGTGAAGATCCAGATAAGAAGCCGCAAAATAAGTTATCTCAACCATAACGATTGTCATTCTATTATTGATTTACATCGACCAAAAACCCGATGGGTGAGTACTATAGTCTCACAAAAACAGACCTATACAATTTTGACACCCTTTAAACGCCACTTTTAAGTGTAGTAAAACTGGGGTTTACAGGGGTATACTTTGCCACCGCCCACCGGAGCTTTCAAAAATAGATTCGGCTGCACAATGCTTCCACGCAGAGCTGAAACCGACCGCACACGAGTACTGTTAAACTGCTTAGAAGGTCTCAGCCTGCCCAAGCAAAGTGGTGCGAGTCCTGATGACCTACACATGCAGTGTTGACGGGGACGTTAAACAAATACAGGACGAAACAGGCTAAATCCTCGCTCAGGACGTTAACCTCATGCATATAAACAATACTGGTTTCATTGGGCGGCAGGGATTGAGATGTCATTTCATCTCAAAATTCGGAAAAAGTCCCACAAACTTGGAAGCAGTGAGTGAGTGAGTGTTTGTGTTTTACGTCCCATCAACAGCTAAAGTCATACGGAGACGGGGCCTCGGTTTAAAGACTCATCCGAAAGTCTGGAGAAGCCCGGGATCGATCCTGCGATCCCTGGTTTACAAGGCGAGTAGGGTAACCACTACACCCCGGAGGCTTCTAAAGCATTGAAGCAATGTCTCCAAAGTGACCTAAATAGTGTTGACGGGGACGTTAACCTCAAATCAATCACAGGACATTGATGTTCACCATTAACACTAAAACAAGCCTAAATCCACATATTCTCTTATTAAGCACCGCTTGCTTATAGGGGTATAAGTGGATTTAGCCCACTGTGAGGGCTCTTTTAAGTTTTCTGATGAAACGTCAATGTCCTGTGAATCAATCAATCAAACAAACAAACAGGGGTATACATTATTTACCCAACCCTGAGATGAAATGACATCTCAAGCCTACCACCCGAGGTACCCGCATGTCCAGCGGGCACACAACGTTTACGCAACGTCGTATCAACGTCGATGCAACAGAACGATGTTGCATCGACGTTTAAAAGTCATTTGCCCCACCCAACATTGAGATGAAATGACACCTCAAGACTACCACCCCAGGTAGCCGCTTGTCCAGCGGGCTCACATCGTTTACGCAACGTCGATGCCCCCCCCCCCCCCCAAAAAAAAGCGGTTTTACACCAGCACAAAAGTTCGATCGGTTGTTTCAGTTCGGCGCAGAAGCTCATGCAGCCCAATCCAATTTTCTCCAAGCTATGATGGAAGTCGGTGTCATTTTCTGAAGGCTCGAACATATAGCAGTCACCACTCACAGGCTGCAGTATTTAAATGGAATACCGACATATACAATGCCGTCAGATAGACTTTTAGAGAGAGAGAGAGAGAGAGAGAGAGAGAGAGAGAGAGAGAGAGAGAGAGAGAGAGTCCTACCAGTGATGCGTTTTGCATAGGATTAACATAGATCTGGTGAAGGATTGTCTAAGGATGTGACACCAGTAAAAATTCTGATTCTGATCTACGTGTTCACAATCTTATCTTCTTATACGGAGTCGGTCATATTTGACCATTACCTCAGTTGCCGTATCAAAGTGTGAAACTGCTTAACTTACCGACAAAAATAAAGCTATCCAGAGGCAGTTAGTTTAGTTGTGGCCTAACAACCAAGGCTCATAACGTATTTTGACAAAACACGCCTTCTTTCAGCGTTTAAATTTTGAATTACTTTTCTTCGCAGCCATGTATTTTAAAAATCTGTGTGTGCAAGCGTTGCGACTAGGTCAAATAATGACCCAACTTCTGACGTCAACATTACCAATACTGTGTTTACTTTCGTGTAGATACTCAGCTGGAAGACAGAATAATGTATAACAAACATTTTAGGAAAATTTGAACCAAAACTTTTTCTGACCATTTTTTTATTCCAAAATAACTGACCGGTACTGTTTGACCAGAAGTTTGTTTTAAAATATGGGTTACTTAATAAACGAAGCTTCGGAAACGTTCCATTTCAGTGGCAACCATAACCAAAGTAATGAAACGTTCTAGGAAGTGTTGATGTTTTCATTTGTGCTTTTGAATGCTAATTTTATCATTTCTGACGACTGTATGCTTATGTTAAAAAGACCGGAAGTAGCTTCCGATTTCACAATTATGTTTGCTATAAAAAAATAATCCCTTTCGCGGAAGCTTACAAAAAATTAAAATCTTGACGACGGCCTTAGCAACTCTCCTACTGTAAAGGTGGCGCTGCGATATCTTGGAAGTTAAGTCAGTGACCCAATTGTTTTTTTTTTTCATCAAATTTCCATCAAAGAAACTTTGCAGTTTCTTGTCTGAAATTTCATTAATTTTTCACTGTGGCTTTCATCCATGCGGCCAAAATTCGAATCCCACCATAGGCAGGAATTTTTCCAGCTACATGCATCTTTCTTTTGTTTCGACTTTCATGTCATAAGATGGGGGCTCGTTGGGGATCAGACTTTATCATATGAAGTCGCGTCTAAGAGTGTAATAACGCCATGTAATATTTTCGATAATCCACTAGTGGATTAAATATGCAATTTAGCTAGATACGTCCCGTAATGTTACATGTACGATGTCCTTTAGGACGTCGCAATTACTAATAGCGGAATATTGACGTTTTTGTAAACAATCGTGAATAAAATGCGTTTAAAATGTCATATGATAAATAGAATCTTGCATTCGTGCTCATGTATTATTGAATTTATTTAACTTGTTGAGGAAAAGGGATAAATTGCTTGGCAAAGCCTCGCATTTTATCCCTTTTCCTCAACTCGTTTAATAAATTCAATAATACATGATCACTCATGTAAGATCCTCTATTTATTTCATTGAAAATGGCTTCTTGTCATCATCAATGATGACTTCCTTGAATAGGGGGACCACAATTCCTCACTTCAATTGTCTATCTTGGTAGATTATGCTTAGCTTATAGGATTATAACCAATCTCTGACAACTGTGTCTTGGCTAACTGGTGAGAACATTGAACTTTCACTCGAGCAGCCCATGTTCAAATCCCACTACAGGTGCAAATTTTTCCAGCTACATGCTGCTTTCCTTTGTTACCACTTTCATATCATAAGAAAATGTTTACATTCAGGTATTTTCAAAGTACAGCTCCTGCCCTACTTGACAGGCTGTGGCTGAAGCTACCAACCACATGATATGTTTTCAAATTGAGCAATAGCTACAAAAGCTTGGGCGATAGCCCAAATCAAAATAGGCCCAATTTGCCAATTTGTAACTGTGATTGTATTATAGGTTGTGATAACAAACCAACCATGTACTTGTATTTTCAAATTCTCAAAATGTTTAAAATATGATTTAACCCTTTCTATACCAAATGGTATCTTCCACCTTATATATGGCAGGAGTCCATTTCGAAATTTTGGGGTGTGAGGTTGTGTTTTCTTCAAAATTTATTCGGGAAATGGCTTAACTTTTTGCAAACAGTGTAGGCCCTGATCAGATGCCGCGTTCAGGGGCATCTGATCTGGGCCTGCACTGTTTGCCTAGGTACCCCTTTAGGGGTTTCTGGTACTGAATGGGTTAATACCTACCCTAGCTTGCACCTCATCAAAAACATCAGCTGACATGGATTTACTTTTGATCTTTGCCACACATCTCTTGAGTATATCAGTCTCTATCCTTACTCTCGATGATGCCTGGAACATGTACAGAGAATGTTCGATACCATGCACACAAATGACACATACAAACTCGTTCTGGAGGCTCTTTTACACAAGATTTTTACGCAAGATCCACATATCCAGGTATTTAAGATAATTTGTGGTTGTTTGTTTGATGTAATATTGAAAAGGTATGTTGGGTGTTATCATTAGAATTGCCTCAATGAGGCAATTCTAATGAGTACACAGAATATACATTTTCAGCATACAGTAAGAATACAGTACAACTCGCACCACTTTGCTTTGACAGGCATAGTCAGTTATGTTAAATAGATGTATGTTGTGTATACTCATTATGATTGCCTCAAAATTATGTGGGTTGGACTGTATCCTTACTTTATGCTGGAAAGCTGGAATGTGTATTCTGTGTACTCATTAGAATTGCCGGAATGAGGCAATTCTAATGAGTATAAGCAACATATATATGTATCTATTTAACAAAGCATGTCGAATCAAAGTGCAGCCAGTCAGACTGTCGAATGAATATATGAGCCCTACTGGTTTCATTGGGCGGTAGGGCTTGAGATGTCATTTCTTCTCAATGTGGGGTAAAAGTCCCACAAAATAGGAAGCGATAAAATGGCCTAATTAAGTGTTGCCAGGGACGTTAAACCTCAATTTAAACAAACAAACAAATAAACAAACAAAATATCTATTCAACAAAAGATTGAACAAGATGTGTTTGTGAAACACAAACATGTCCCCGGGCATGGTCATTTTTTATTCAAAGTTGCTCACAGTTCAAGGTCAAGATCACAGGCCAAGAATTTTTGTTTGTGTGGGAAGCCCTTGAAACAAGGAACTTACATGCCAAATATGAAAGCTCTATCTTAAACAGTTCAAAAGTTATGAACAATAATATGTTTTCTTTAAAGCAGGTCAAGGTCACAGGTCAAAAAAATTTGCATGAATGTAAAGCTCTTGTCACAAGGAACCTACATGCCAAATATAAAGGCTCTATCTTAAACAGTTCAAAAGTTATATTTTTTCTTTTAAGTAGGTTAAAGGTCAAGGTCATGGTACAAACATTTTGAATGAATGCAAAGCTCTTATCACAGGGAACCTACATGCCAAATATGAAGGCTCTATCCCAAACGGTTCAAAGTTATGACCAAAATGTTTATTTTTTTTAAGTAGGTCAAAGGTCAAGGTCACAGGTCAAAACGGTCAAAAGTTATGGCCGATGTTAACTTTTTCTTTTATGTAGGTCAAAGGTCAAGGTCAAGGTCACAGGTCAAATTTTTTTGTGTGAATGTAAAGCTCTTGTCACAAGGAACCTACATGCAAAATATGAAGGCTCTAAGTCAAACCCTTCAAAAGTTATGACCAAAATCTTATTTTTTTATTCTAAGTAGGTCAAAGGTCAAGGTCACAGGTCAAAATTTTTTTGCATGAATGTAAAGCTTTTGACACAAGGAACATACATGCCAAATATGAAGGCTGTATCTCAAGTGGTTCAAAAGTTATGACCAAAATCTTATTTTTTTTTCTAAGTAGGTCAAAGGTCAAGGTCACAGGTCAAAATTTTTTTGCATGAATGTAAAGCTCTTATCACAAGGAACCTACATGCAAAATATGAAGGCTCTAAGTCAAACCCTTCAAAAGTTATGACCAAAATCTTATTTTTTTATTATAAGTAGGTCAAAGGTCAAGGTCACAGGTCATATTTTTTGCATGAATGTGAAGCTCTTGTCACAAGGAACCTTCAGGCCAAATATGAATGCTCTATCTCAAACGGTTCAAAATTATGATCAACGTTAAAGTTGTCCACGTACAAACCAACAGACAGGGCAAAAACAATATGTCCCCGCTTCGCTATCGGGGACATAAAAAGTAATCCTAAATAATCACATTATGCCTCCTGGTGTGGCACAATGACTAACATACAGTGGCTCATAGCAACAGATAAGGTAAGAATTTTGTGATAACTGAATGATAGTTGTCCTTATTTCTCCATACAAACCTATGTTGTGGGTACTCATTAGAACTGCCTCAGTGAGGCAGTTCTAATGAATACCCACAACATAGGTTTTTATGGAGAAATGACAAAAACTATCCTTCAATTATCACAAAATACTTACCTTATCTGTTGCTATGATACTGTGGCTCAAAATACCCTTATCTTCTCTTGTAATATACAGTCTGAGTTGATTTGGACATTTTAGGGTGTCAGGTACAGTCATTTTTAGAAATTTATTTAGAAAATGGCTGAACTTTCTGCAAATAGTGAAGGCCCAGATCAGACGCCACATTCACATTCTGTGGCGTCTGATCTGGGCCAGAATGTGGCGTCTGATCTGGGCCTGCACTGTTTGCAAATGAACTGTGATTACAATTATTTCTCCCATGGAGAATTCTTTCCCTTTTCCGCTTATATACTCAGTCAAAAAAGTTCCTATACCTAAAATTGCTTCTGTTGCAATAGATACTACAGATGAAAACAACACAAAATTTGTTATGTTTTGGTAATAGGACACATTTTTCTGTGCAAAAGCTCCATGGGGGGGGGGGGATCTTAGGGCAGGGGCATTTTTGGCCCCAGGGCTATAATTTGAATAATCTTGATAGAGGTCCACTAGATGAAATTTCACACCAAATATCAAAGACCTAGGCCTTGTGGTTTCATAGATCTAAGAAGGTTTTTAAAGATTTTCCCTATATAAGTCTATGTAAAACCAAAGGGCCCCGGGGCGGGGGAATTTTTGGCCCCAGCACTATAATTTGAACATTCTTGGTAGGGGTCCACTAGATGAAGCTTCATACCAAATAGCAAAGTCCTGGGCATTGCAGTTTCAGAGAAGAAGGTTTTTAAAGATTTTCCCTATATAAGCCCATGTTAAACCAAAGGGCCCCGTGACGGGGGCATTTTTGGCCCCAGCACTATAATTTGAACAATCTTGCTAAGGGTCCACAAGATGAAGCTTCATATCAAATATCAAAGACCTGGGCCTTGCGGTTTCAGAGAAGAAGATTTTTAAAGATTTTCCCTATATAAGCCCATGTAAAACCAAAGGGCCCGTGGCAGGGGCATTTTTGGCCCCAGCACTATAATTTGAACAATCTTGGTAGGGGTCCACTAGATGAAGCTTCATACCAAATATCAAAGACCTGGGCCTTGCGGTTTCAGAGAAGAAGATTTTTTAAGATTTTCCCTATATCAGCCCATGTAAAACCAAAGGGCCCGTGGGTGGAGGCATTTTTGGCCCCAGCACTATAATTTGAACAATCTTGGTAGGGGTCCACTAGATGAAGATTCATACCAAATATCAAAGATCTGGGCCTTGCGGTTTCAGAGAAGAAGATTTTTAAAGATTTTCCCTATATAAGCCCATGTAAAACCAAAGGGCCCCGGGACGGGGGCATTTTTGGCCCCAGCACTATAATTTTAACAATTCTGGTAGAGGTCCTTTAGATGAAGCTTCATACCAAATATCAAAGACCTAGGCCTTGCGGTTTCAGAGAAGAAGAGTTTTAAAGTTTTCAGTGAAAAAATCTATTTTTGGCTCCTGTGACCTATATGTGCAACGGACTGGAACCATTTGAACAACTTTGAAAGGGGTCCACCTAAGGATCATTCCTGTGAAGTTTGGTCGAAATCCGATCAGTGGTTTAGGAGGAGATGTCGTTTGAAGAAATTGTTTACGCACGGATGACAGACAAAAAGTGATCCTAATATAAAACACAAGAGGGCCATGATGGCCCTGGATGGCTCACCTGATCCATAGAGTAACAAGTGGGACCCAGGGAGGGCCATTATTAACCCCAGGGCCATAATGTGCATAATGTTCAGAGATGTCTAAAAAGGTGAAGCTTCATACCAAATATCAACAAAGGCTATAATTTGAACAATCTTGGCAAAGGTCCACTAGATATGCTACATACCAAATATCAAAGACCTGGGCCTTGCGGTTTCAGAGAAGATTTTTATTAAAGATATTCCCTACATAAGCCTACATAAAACCAAATGGCTCCAGGGCGGGGGCATTTTTGGCCTTAGGGCTATAATTTAAACCATCTTGATAGAGGTCCACTAGAGGAAGCTTCACAACAAATATCAAATACCATGGCCTTGCTGTTTCAGAAGAAGATTTTTAAGGAATATCTCTATATAAGCCCATGTAAAACCAAAGGGCCCCAGGTCGGGGGCAGTTTTGGCCCTAGCACTATAATTTGAACAATCTTGGTAGGGGTCCACTAGATGAAGCTTCATACCAAATAGCAAAGACCTGGCCCTTGGGGTTTCCGAGAAGAAGATTTTTAAAGATTTTCCCCATATAAGCCCATGTAAAACCATAGGGCCCCGGGGCGGTGGCATTTTTAGCCCAAGCACTATAATTTGAACAATCTTGGTAGGAGTCCACTAGATGAAGCTTCATACCAAATAGTAAAGACCTGGGCCTTGCGGTTTCAGAGAAAAGATTTTTAAAGGTTTTCCTATATAAGCCCATTTAAAACCAAAGGGCCCCGGAGTGGGGGGGGGGGGGGGGGGGGGGGGAGAAGGACCATGGCCATGTGGGATGAAGCTTCATACCGAATATCAAAGACATGGGCCTTATGGTTTCAGAGAAGAAAATTTTTAAAGATTTTCCCTATAAGCCCATGTAAAACCAAAGGGCCCCGGAACGGGGGCATATTTGACCCCAGCACTATAATTTGAACAATCTTGGTAGGGGTCCCCTAGATGGAGCTTCATACCAAATATCAAAGACCTGGGCCTTACGGTTTCAGAGAAGAAGATTTTTAAAGCTCTTCCCTATATCAGCCCATGTAAAACCAAAGGGCCCTGGAGTGGGGGCATTTTTGGCCCCAGCACTATAATTTGAACAATCTTGGTAGGGGTCCACTAGATGAAGCTTCATACCAAATATCAAAGACCTGGGCCTTGCGGTTTCAGAGAAGAAGATTTTTAAAGATTTTCCCTATATAAGCCCATGTAAAACCAAAGGGCCCCGGAGCGGGGGCATTTTTGGCTCCAGCATTATAATTTGAACAATCTTGGTAGGGGTCCACTAGATGAAGCTTCATACCAAATATCAAAGACCTGGGCCTTACGGTTTCAGAGAAGAAGATTTTTAAAGATTTTCCCTATATAAGCCCATGTAAAACCAAAGGGCCCCGGAGCGGGGGCATTTTTGGCCCCAGCACTATAATTTGAACAATCTTGGTAGAGGTCCACCAGATGAAGCTTCATACCAAATATCAAAGACCTGGGCCTTGTGGTTTCAGAGAAGAAGATTTTTTTAAGTTTTTGGTGAAAAAAATCTGTTTTTGGCTCCTATGACCTAGATGTGCAACGGACCGGAACCTTTTGAACAACTTTGAAAGGGGACCACCTAAGGATCATTCCTGTGAAGTTTGGTCAAAATCCGATCAGTGGTTTAGGAGGAGATGTTGTTTAAAGAATTGTTTACGGACTCATGCACGGACGGACGCACGGACGCACGACGGACGACGGACGAAAAGTGATCCCAAAAGCTCACCTCGTCACTATGTGACGGTGAGCTAACAAGAGGGCCCAATGGCCCTATATCGCTCACCTGTTTGGACCCCAGGGGCATGATTGGCAGGAATTATATAGGTGACCACTTGCCGTCGCTACATGCTAAATATCTAAGCTCTTGGCCCTGTGGTTTCAGAGAAGAAGATTTTTGAAGCCTTTTCCATTATGAGTCTATGGGAGCAAAGGGGCCTCATGGTGTGGCCCATTTGAAACCCAGGGGCATGATTGGGAGGAATTATGTAGGTGACCACTTGCTGTTGCTACATGCTAAATATCTAAGCTCTGGGCCCTGTGGTTTCAGAGAAGAAGATTTTTGAAACTTTTTTTCCATTTTGAGTCTATGGGAGCTAAGGGGCCCCGGGGTGTGGCCCATTTGGACCCCAGGGGCATGATTGGCAGGAATTGTGTAGGTGACCACTTGCCGTTGCTACATGCTAAATATGTAAGCTCTGGACCCTGTGGTTTCAGAGAAGAAGATTTTTGAAGGTTTTTTCCATTATGAGTCTATGGGAGCTAAGGGGCCCCGGAGCTAGCCCATTTGGACCCCAGGGCCATGATTGGCAGGACTTATGTAGGTGACCACTTGCCGTTGCTACATGCTAAATATCTAACCTCTGGGCCCTGTGGTATCAGACAAGAAGATTTTTTAAGCTTTTTTTCCATTATAAACCTAAAGGAGCTAAGGGGCCCCGGGGCATGATTGGCAGGAATTATGTAGGTGACCACTTGCGGTTGCTACGTGCTAAATATCTAAGCTCTGGGCCCTGTGGTTTCAGAGAAGAAGATTTTTGAGGCTTTTTTCCATTATGAGTCTATGGGAGCAAAGGGGCCCCGGGGCGTGGCCCATTTGGAACCCAGGGGCATGATTGGCAGGAATTATGTAGGTGACCAATTGCCGTTGCTACATGCTAAATATCTAAGCCCTGGGCCCTGTGGTTTCAGAAAAGAAGATTTTTGAAGCTTTTTTTCCATTATGAGTCTATGGGGGCTAAGGGGCCCCGGGCGTGGCCCATTTGGACCCCAGGGGCAGGATTTATGTAGGTGACCACTTGCCATTGCTACATGCTAAATATCTCAGCTCTTGGCCCTGTGGTTTCAGAGAAGAAGCTTTTTGAAGCTTTTTCCCATTATGAGTCTATAGGAGCTAAGGGGCCCCGGAGGGTGGCTCGTTTGGAACCCAGGGGCATGATTGGCAGGAATTATGTAGGTGTCCACTTGCCGTTGCTACATGCTAAATATCTAAGCTCTGGGCCCTGTGGTTTCCGAGAAGAAGATTTTTGAAGCTTTTTGTTCCATTATGAGTCTATGGGAGCTAAGGGGCCCCGGGGCATCGCCCATTTGGAACCCAGGGGCATGATTGGCAGGAATTATGTAGGTGACCACTGGCCGTTGCTACATGCTAAATATATAAGCTCTGGGCCCTGTGGTTTCAGAGAAGAAGATTTTTGAAGCTTTTTTCCATTATGAGTCTATGGGAGCGAAGGGGCCCCGGGGCGTGGCCCATTTGGACCCCAAGGGCATGATTGGCAGGATTTATGTAGGTGACCACTTGTCGTTGCTACATGCTAAATATCTAAGCTCTGGGCCCTGTGGTTTCAGAGAAGAAGATTTTTGAAGCTTTTTTTTCCATTATGAGTCTATAGGAGCTAAGGGGCCCCGGGGCGTGGCCCTTTTGGACCCCAGGGGCATGATTGGCAGGAATTATGTAGGTGACCACTTGCAGTTGCTACAGGCCAAATATCTCAGCTCTGGGCCTTGTGGTTTCAGAGAAGAAGATTTTTGAAGCCTTTTTCCATTATGAGTCTATAGGAGCTAAAGGGCCCCAGGGCGTGGCCCGTTTGGACCCCAGGGGCATGATTGGCAGGAATTATGTAGGTGACCACTGGCTGTTGCTACATGCTAAATATCTAAGCTTTTGGCCCTGTGGTTTCCGAGAAGAAGATTTTTGAAGCTTTTTGTTCCATTATGAGTCTATGGGAGCGAAGGGGCCCTGGGGCGTGGCCAATTTGGACCCCAGGGGCATGATTGGCAGGAATTATGTAGGTGATCACTGGCCGTTAATACATGCTAAATATCTAAGCTCTGGGCCCTGTGGTTTCAGAGAAGAAGATATTTTAATTTTTTCCCATTGTAAGTCTATGGGAGCTATATGTTGCCATGGCGACCAGAATTCCAATCTGATCAGCCCAAAAACCTTATGCAGCCTTTCCCCCTACCTGATGATGCTTCTCATGAAATTTGATCAAGATTGACCATGGGGTATTAGAGATATACTTATTTGAAATTGTTTACGGACGCACGGACGCACGCACGACGGACAAAAAGTGATCACAAAAGCTCACCTTGTCACTACGTGACAGGTGAGCTAACAAGAGGGCCATGATGGCACTGGATCGCTCACCTGATCCATAGTGTAACAAGTGGGCCCCAGAGAGGGCCATTATTGGCCCCAGGGCTTTAATTTGCATAATGTTGAGGGAGGTCTTAAAGGTGAAGCTTCATACCAAACATCAACAAAGGCTTTAACTTGAACAATCTTGGCAAAGGTCCACTAGATGAAGCTACACATCAAATATCAAAGACCTGGGCCTAGCGGTTTCAGAGAAGATGTTTAAAGATTTTCCCTATATAAGCCTATGTAAAACCAAAGGGCCCCGGGACGGGGGCATTTTTTGCCCCAGCACTATAATTTGAACAATCATGGTAGGGGTCCACTAGATGAAGCTTCATACCAAATATCAAAGTCCTGGGCCTTGTGGTTTCAGAGAAGAAGATTTTTAAAGATTTTCCCTATATAAGCCTATGTAAAACCAAAGGGCCCCGGGGCGGGGGCATTTTTGGCCCCAGCACTATAATTTGAACAATCTTGGTAGGGGTCCACTAGATGAAGCTTCATACCAAATATCAAAGACCTGGGCCTTGTGGTTTCAGAGAAGAAGATTTTTAAAGATTTTCCCTATACAAGCCAATGTAAAACCAAAGGGCCCAGTGGCGGGGGCATTTTTTGTCCCAGCACTAGAATTTGAACAATCTTGGTAGGGATCCACTAGATGAAGCTTCATACCAAATATCAAAGTCCTGGGCCTTGTGGTTTCAGAGAAGAAGATTTTTAAAGATTTTCCCTATATAAGCCTATGTAAAACCAAAGGGCCCCGGGTGTGGGCATTTTGGGCCCCAGCACTATAATTTGAACAATCTTGGTAGGGGTCCACTAGATGAAGCTTCATACCAAATATCAAAGACCTGGGCCTTGTGGTTTCAGAGAAGAAGATTTTAAAGATTTTCCCTATATATAAGCCAATGTAAAACCAAAGGGCCCCGTGGCGGGGGCATTTTTTGTCCCAGCACTAAAATTTGAACAATCTTGGTAGGGGTCCACTAGATGAAGCTTCATACCAAATATCAAAGTCCTGAGAAGAATTTTTTTAAAGATTTTCCCTATATAAGCCTATGTAAAACCAAAAGGGCCCCGGGGCGGGGGCATTTTTGGCCCGAGCACTATGATTTGAACAATCTTGGTAGAGGTCAACTAGATGAAGAAGATTTTTAAAGATTTTCCCTATATAAGCCTATGTAAAACCAAAGGGCCCCGGGTGTGGGCATTTTGGGCCCCAGCACTATAATTTGAACAATCTTGGTAGGGGTCCACTAGATGAAGCTTCATACCAAATATCAAAGACCTGGGCCTTGTGGTTTCAGAGAAGAAGATTTTAAAGATTTTCCCTATATATAAGCCAATGTAAAACCAAAGGGCCCCATGGCGGGGGCATTTTTTGTCCCGGCACTAAAATTTGAACAATCTTGGTAGGGGTCCACTAGATGAAGCTTCATACCAAATATCAAAGTCCTGAGAAGAAGTTTTTTAAAGATTTTCCCTATATAAGCCTATGTAAAACCAAAAGGGCCCCGGGGCGGGGGCATTTTTGGCCCGAGCACTATGATTTGAACAATCTTGGTAGAGGTCAACTAGATGAAACTTCTTACCAAATATCAAAGACCTTGGCCTTGTGGTTTCAGAGAAGAAGATTTTTAAAGATTTTCCCTATATAAGCCTATGTAAAACCAAAGGGCTCTGGGGCGTGGGCATTTTTTGTCCCAGCACTATAATTTGAACAATCTTGGTAGGGGTCCACTGGATGAAGCTTCATACCAAATATCAAAGTCCTGGGCCTTGTGGTTTCAGAGAAGAAGATTTTTAAAGGTTTTCCCTATATAAGCCTATGTAAAACCAAAGGGCTCTGGGGCGGGGGCATTTTTGGCCCCAGCACTATAATTTGAACAATCTTGGTAGGGGTCCACTAGATGAAGCTTCATACCAAATATCAAAGACCTGGGACTTGTGGTTTCAGAGAAGAAGATTTTTAAAGATTTTCCCTATATAAGCCTATGTAAAACCAAAGGACCCCGTGGCGGGGGCATTTTTTGTCCCAGCACTAAAATTTGAACAATCTTGGTAGGGGTCCACTAGATGAAGCTTCATACCAAATATCAAAGTCCTGGGCCTTGTGGTTTCAGAGAAGAAGATTTTTAAAGATTTTCCCTATATAAGCCTACCGGTATGTAAAACCAAAGGGCCCTGGGGCGGGGGCATTTTTGGCCCCAGCACTATAATTTGAACAATCATGGTAGGGGTCCACTAGATGAAGCTTCATACCAAATATCAAAGACCTGGGCCTTGTGGTTTCAGAGAAGAAGATTTTTTAAGTTTTTGGTGAAAAAAATCTATTTTTGGCTCCTGTGACCTAGATGCGCAACGGACCGGAACCATTTGAACAACTTTGAAAGGGGACCACCTAAGGATCATTCCTGTGAAGTTTGGTCAAAATCCGATCAGTGGTTTATGAGGAGATGTCGTTTAAAGAAATTGTTTTGGACACACGGACGGACGCACGCACACGCGACGGACGACGGACAAAAAGTGATCCCAAAAGTTCACCTCGTCACTACGTGACGGTGAGCTAAAAATGGCAAATGTTGATTGGCGGGTATAAGAATAACAACAGTTTGAAAATTGCTATATTTTTAATTGCAAGGCAGATAATCTGAGAATTTCACAAATTAAAACCTTGCTTATAATTAAGAAATAGATCAGCTCTAACTGTGATTTGTTGAGTAATAAATCACAGTTTGGAGGTCAGTTGTAAAGAAGACAAATCACAAGCGCGTAGCGCGCGTGATTTGTCTACTTACAACTGAACGACAAACTGTGATTTATTACTCAACAAATCACAGAATAGAGCTGATCTATTTCGATTCTAACAGGCTTAAATTTGGCAATAATGCTGTTGTTTCCTTCAAAATCTCACAACTTTGCGCCATTGTTAGAAGAAATCCCGCTAAAATTATCGACTGAAACACATGCATTTATATCCTTTTCTTACGTTTTTGATGAGAGAAAATGACATTACACCGTCTAACGTCAAGGAATCGACTAGTGACGTCATAAATTTGCAGCTTTGAATGATGTCACTCGTCACGCTCTTCCGAGCTGTGATTTGTTGCAGAATAAAACACAGTTATTTTCCATTGCCTATATAAGCGCGCTGTGTTAGAATGCTAGATCACGAAATATTGTAAAATTAAAGTGTTATCCGATGTTCAGAGGATAACGTCTTCCATCATAGACACAAAAGAGATTATCTGCGCATGTGCAATGCCCATTTCTTCCAAAATCGTTCTAGGCACATATTGCAAGACAACTCTTGGGTAGAAAGGTCTGGGCAAATACAAGTTTGAGCATTCTCTAGCTAAACGTCCGATTCAAATGCCTACAGCCATATTTAACTCATTAACTATCTGATATTTTGTAAGTTTCACCCGGAAGTTGGTCTAGTTACTTTTTTGACTCAGTATATAAGTGGCTTTAGTTAAGATCTATTATTTGCAATTATTTTGAAAACAAGTATACCTATATATACATCAAAGGATTGGGAGTAGGCTTGGCCTATGCATATCCTCTCCTTGATGTACCAGCTGTCAAGAATAGGAAACTTAAAGAAGAAGTAAAACAAAGATCAGGAATTGATACAATTAACTTACTCCATCCATAAAAGACACCAAAGGGAAAGAAATACAAACATTAAGCGACCAGACCATAATGGAAACCTAAACAAAGGAAGGCCATATGGACAGTTACTTTCCCACAAAATGGCCATATGGCCATCCAAAATTAAAAGACACAAGTGATACACACAGTAAGTAACAAACAACAACATAAATAAATCGCCACAGAAGAGCCGCCTTGGAACGGTCAGTGGAAGATTTCCACTGGGGGGCTTAAATCGATTTTACGTGGCCACAATCCTCGCCCTTACTTCCGTCGCGATTTAGACAAATAATTTGTTCAGTCCGCATGAAGGCCTCCTAACTCATCAGTGCAACATCTCCGTGAACACAGAAATCAAAGAACCACAGAGGTGAGACAACGGTGAGGACTCGACAGCAAGAAACCACTGAAATGCTGGAGCAAAAGAAAACCAACAGTTAGACTCCGATGAGCCCGACCAGAGACAGAGCATCAGGCACCAACCAACATTATCTCTTTAATTTTCAATAAGCCTTTACGTTGGAGCCGTCATAGAATCTGAGGCCTGACCCACCGGCGTGCAATTAAAGAGGGAAGCAAAGTTGCCAACCGTGATTGGGTTAACTACCATGCATGCAGTCTGTCGTATAATATCCATGTTGTACCCAATCTTTTTATATCGAAGAATGATTTTACGAAATTGGGTGCTGAAGTCATTGCGGTTATATATTTTTCTGAATTTATATACTAAGTCACCATAAAATTCGGGTTCCGATAGACCTTGTTGCAGAAGAGATTTAAGTCCAATATTGAATTTAGAAATTAAATCAGAATTAAAGGCCTAGGTTACATCAAAGCCTTTTAGGTTGATCATATAGTGTCAACAAATTTGTTAATAAACATCCACAATGAAGAACAATGTAAATATTTCTAGCAATTTTATTGGTCTGTCACTTCTATCAAAACTTTTAGCCAAGCCCAACCACTAAAAGAGTCCCTGCTTACCTTTTCAGATAAATACTGGTTAAAGATTATCAGTGCTGCCTTGCGTAGGCTCTCAAGATCTACCGTTGTTTTTGAGTCATTTCTTTTCCCTGCTTCAATCTGTTGTTCAGCTGCAGCTCGGAAACCCTACAAATACAGAGAAAAAGACCAGCTTAAGGGGAATGGGTACACCTTCAGGGGAGGCAAATCCTGCAAAAGTATTTTTGTCTCCCATGTCAATAGGGGTCAACTCTTAAATGAAAGAATTCGCTCCTGAGGAGCAAATTCTTTCCATTAAGAGTAGACCTCTTTTTTGGTGGGACAGGGCTTATAGAAAAGCAAACAGGAAGTCCCGAAAGTTGTCTCCCTTGGAAAAATGGTGGGCAAATCTACCAGGTGTTCCCATTCCCCTTAAATAACCCATTGTATTCGAGTGGACTTTTCCATTTCTATATTTTGGACAAGTACATTTGTCACATATGGGGTGGCAGGCCTATTTTTTCTTTCTTATCTTATTTTTGATGGAAAATTCTGTTAGCAAACAGTGCAGGCCCTGATCAGACACTCTGAATCAATCTCCACGAAAGAATGTCGCCAACCCCAGCAGGTATTGAACCCATGTCCTACTGATAACCAGTCAGACGCACACCTGACTGACCGGTGCCACTTTTTTAAAGACCAATTTTGAACAATCCCAAAGGTGGTTTCTGACTAGTGGACATAGTATGCAGAATACACAAGAAAGAAAAACTGAAACCTTTTTAATATATATTAAAACTAGAAATGTGTCCAAAGTACACAGATGCCCCCGCTTAGCACATTAATCTTTAAGTTATTTTGAAATCGGTGAAGAAATGTAAGCGCTAGAGGGGTGACAAAGTTTTTCTAAAAATAGCCACAGTGACCTTGACTTTGAAAGTGGAACTCGCTAGAGATATTGTCATAAGGAACATTTGTGTGAAGTTATATTGAAATTAGTCAAGAAATGTAAGCGCTAGAGCGAAGACAAAGTTTTTCTAAAAATAGCCACAGTGACCTTGAACTTGAAAGTCAAAATAGCTTGAGATATTGTCATAAGGAACATTTGTATGAAGTTATATTGAAATTGGTGAAGAAATGTAGGTGCTAGAGCAATGACAAAGTTTTTCTAAAAATAGCCACTGTGACCTTGACCTTGAGGTGATGACCTTGAAAGTCGAACTCGCTCAAGATATTGTCATAAGGAACATTTGTGTGAACTTATATTGAAATCAGTGAAGAAATGTAGGCGCTAGAGCAATGACAAAGTTTTTCTAAAAATAACCTCTGTGACCTTGACCTTGAGGCCATGACCTTAAAAGTCGAACCTGCCCGAGATATTTATATAAGGAACATTTGTGTGAAGTTTATTGAAATTGGTGGTACAAATACCTTAACCAAAGTCTTAAACATTAAAAATTTTCTAATTCTATGACCTTGACCTTGAGGTCATGGGTATGGGTGGGGGTATTGCTGAATAAACCATTGGACCTATATGTATCATCATAGTAAATATAAACCAAATCCATTGTATGGTTATGAAAATATGAGCTCAAGTTCTACCTGGTACAAATACCTTAACCTGGGTCTTAAACATTAAAAATTTCAAGTCCATGACCTTGACCTTGAGGTCATGGGTATGGGTGGGGGTATTGCTGAATAAAACTTCAGTCCTATATCTATCATCATACCGAATATGAACCAAATTCATTACACGGTTTGGAAAATATGAGCTCAAGTCCTACCTGGTACAAATACCTTAACCTGGGTCTTAAACGTTAAAAATTTCAAAGTCCACGACCTTGACCTTGAGGTCTAGGGTATGGGTGGGGGTATTGTTGAATAAAACTTTGGACCTATATCTATCATCATACTAAATATAAACCAAATCTATTGTATGGTTTGGAAAATATGAGCTCAAGTTCTACCTTGTACAAAAACCTTAACCTGAGTCTAACAGGATTACGTACGTACGTACGTACACACTTTCGTACGTTCGGAAACCGTACGCACGTACCCACGGACGCACGTACGGAAAACCGAAAAACTATATGCCCCTGGCATCATACGATGCGGGGGCATAAAAAAATAGCCACAGTGACCTTGACCTTGAGGTCATGACCTTGAAAGTCGAACTTGCACATGATATTTGTATAAGGAACATTTGTGTGAAGTTATATTGAAATTGGTGGTACAAATACCTTAAGCAAAGTCTTAAACATTAAAAATTTTCTAAGTCTGTGACCTTGACCTTGAGGTCATGGGTATGGGTGGGGGTATTGCTGAATAAAGCATTGGACCTATATGTATCATCATACCCAATATGAATCAAATTCATTACACGGTTTGGAAAATATGAGCTGAAGTTCTACCTGGTACAAATACCTTAACCTTTGGCTTAAACGTTAGAAATTTCTAAGTTCGTGACCTTGACCTTGAGGTCATGGGTATGGGTGGGGGTATTGCTGAATAAAGCATTGGACCTATATGTATCATCATACCCAATATGAATCAAATTCATTACACGGTTTGGAAAATATGAGCTGAAGTTCTACCTGGTACAAATACCTTAACCTTTGGCTTAAACATTAGAAATTTCTAAGTTCGTGACCTTGACCTTGAGGTCACGGGTATGGGTGGGGGTAGTGCTGAATAAAAGTTTGGACCTATATCTGTCATCATACAAAATATAAACCAAATCTATTGTATGGTTTGGAAAATATGAGCTCAAGTTCAACCTTGTACAAAAACCTTAACCTGAGTCTAACAGGATTACGTACGTACGTACGTACGTACGTACACACTTTCGTACGTTCGGAAACCGTACGCACGTACGGAAAACCGAAAAACTCTATGCCCCCGGCATCATCCGATGCGGGGGCATAAAAACTATTGTCTTTAACCCATTGTAGGCTGAAAACCCCTAAAGGGGTACCTTGGCAAACTGTGCAGGCCAAGATCAGACGCTGCCACTTTATATCAGAAAAAAACTGGACTTTATTGGGGTATACGTTATTTTTCTTAATTTCTGTTCCAAGATATAGGTTTTGGGTACTCACTGAGGCAGTTGTAACCAGCACCCACAATATATGTTAGCAGTATAAATAAGAACAAGATGTGTTTGTGAAACAGGAACATGTCCCAGGCATGGTCATTTTTTATTCAAAGTTGCTCACAGTTCAAGATTTTTGTTTGTGTGGGAAGCCATTGACACAAGAAACTTACATGCCAAATATGAAAGCTCTATCTTAAATGGTTCAAAAGTTATGAACAATAATATTTTTTCTTTAAAGTAGGTCAAGGTCACAGGTCAAGAAAATTTGCATGAATGTAAAGCTCTTGTCACAAGGAACCTACATGCCAAATATTAAGGCTCTATCTTAAACAGATCAAAAGTTATGAACAATTTTATTTTTTCTTTTAAGTAGGTCAAATGTCAAGGTCATGGTCCAAACATTTTGCATGAATGAAAAGCTCTAACCACAGGGAACCTACATGCCAAATAGGAAAGCTCTATCCCAAACAGTTCGAAAGTTATGACCAAAAATGTTTATTTTTTTAAGTAGGTCAAAGGTCAAGGTCACAGGTCAAAATTTTTGCATGAAGGTAAAGCTTTTGTCACAAGGAACCAACATGCTAAATATGAAGGCTGTATCTCAAATGGTTCAAAAGTTATGACCAATGTTAAATTTTTCTTTTATGTAGGTCAAAGGTAAAGGTCACAGGTCAAAATTTTTTGTGTGAATGTAAAGCTCTTGTCATAAGGAACCTACATGCAAAATATGAAGGCTCTATCTCAAACCGTTCGAAAGTTATGACCAAAAATGTTTATTTTTTAAAGTAGGTCAAGGTCACAGGTCAAAATTTTTGCATGAATGTAAAGTGTTTGTCACAAAGAACCTACACGCTAAATATGAAGGCTGTATCTCAAACAGTTCCAAAGTTATGACCAATGTTAACTTTTTCTTTTATGTAGGTCAAAGGTCAAGGTCACAGGTCAAAATTTTTTGTGTGAATGTAAAGCTTTTGTCACAAAGAACATACATGTTAAATATGAAGGCTGTATCTCAAGTGGTTCAAAAGTTACGACAAATGTTATTTTTTTCTTTTAAGTAGGTCAAAGGTCAAGGTCACAGGTCGATTTTTTTTCCATGAATGTGAAGGTCTTGTCACAAGGAACCTTCAGGCCAAATATGAAAGCTCTATCTCAAACAGTTCAAAAGTTATGGCCAACGTTAAAGTTGTCCACGTACAAACCAACAAACAGACAGGGCAAAAACAATATGTCCCCGCTATCGCTACCCGGGACATAAAAATTAGCCATTTTGGATGTGTGAAAATGCAGTATGTTGCATGGGTGTGTTATCGTAATGGTGAGCTGTGCAGTATGGGTGCCCATGTGGGACAGATTTTCCCACCAGCGACCAAACACAGGGTTGTCTCATAGGGATTAGTAAGTGAGAAAAGTATGTTCAACTCAAAAAGCTTACCTCTACATTGAGATAAAAGAACAAAATCTGTTGGCCCCCAATACTTGTCATGAATTCTGGAACAAAGAATGTAACATTACAATGCAAAACATTTAACCATTCAAGCATTCTGAAATTTCTTACAGCAGAATACATTCTATTATTACTGTAAAAAATCCTAACAATTTGGACACCCTGAGGACTTGCTGTAATTCTCCTAAAATTTTAACTAGAGCGTGCAGTCGATGGCAAGCCATCGCAAATCCCCACGTTTTCTCCACAGTAGTCAAAATTTGACCTTTTGACTCCTCCCCAGGGCCCCTGGGGGCGGGGACAAAAAAAAAATGTGCTCTTGCGCAAGCCATTCATGTAAGCAATTCGCATACAAAATTTGGTTGAATTCCGGCTAACGGTTTAGGAGGAGATAGCCGGACAGACAGACGGACGGACGGAGGCGATAACAATATCCCCACTTTTCGTTGAAAAACGTGGGGATAACAAGTTTGTTTCACGATCCAGCAAGGAGTCCAAAAAGTGGAGACTGAATGGCAAACGGTTCAGACGCTGATCAGAATGCTCCTGCCTGCAGTCTGATCTGGGTCTGCACTGTTTGCTTAGGCCTGTGTGTCCCAATACTTAGGATAATTATAGTATGTCCTTTTCCAGTTCTGCAAATCAATAAATACACATCACTAAAACACACCTATATAATTTTGACCCCCTTCAACCCCACTTTTATATAGTAAACTAGACAAAAGTGCCCAGTGGGGCACGTATACCCCCGCCAGTGCCATTACCTCAGCTAAAAATAGCAATGTCAAAACAGGGCTTCCATTAACTCTCAAATTCAGGAAGTCCCAGACTTCCTACCCTTGAAATCTGGAAGTCCCAATGAAAAATTCAGGAAGTCCCAATTTTGAATCAACATGTTTGCGGATCGTAAAATTGTTTTGATGAAGAAAAATATATTATTTAATCTATGAATCTCTTGTTTGCTTTTTTATTCACCTGTATTTATACTTTTAGATGGCTAGTAGGGTGTGGATAGGTAAACTGACCAGCTCAAAAATGACTTAAATAGTGTTGACTGGACCGTAAAACTCCAAACCAAACAAACAACGTTCTGGTTTCAATCAGTATCAGCTAAAACTACACATAACTGTGACATAGATGCGTTCTGTACACTCCAGAAGTGTGCCGGCCCCCGCCCTTCAGGGCTTGAAGAAATAGATGGGCTGCATGATGCTTCCAAGCAGAGCTGAAACTGACCGCACACGAGACCTGGTAAACCACTTAAGAGGATATAAGCCTGCCCAGGCAAAGCAGTGCGGTCAGACCATCCATGCTTATAAACCCTATGGGTTTCATTGGGTGACAGGGCTTGAGATGTCTTTCATCTCAGTGTCGGGTAAAAGTTCCACAAAATAGGAAGCAACATCTCCGAAATGACCTATAGTGTTGACAGGGATGTTAAACCTCAAATCAAACAAAGCAGAAGAGTGCATACAAAAAAGAAAACTATTTTTGCTTGGCCTGTATAAATTTTATAACTTTCCAAGTAACCCCCCCCACCTCACCTCCCCAAAAAAATAAATAAACAAATAAATAAAAAGTAAAAAAAAAAAAATTGCATTTCCCATCCCCATTTATGTATAGTGACCCATTTCCCATTTTATGGGTCATTGGAAAACTGTGTAGACCCAGATCAGACGCCGCAGAACACGGTGTCTGATCGCTAAATTTGTAGAACTTAACACAAATAAAACAAACCTGACACCCATTGTCATATATGAATCAAAAATAAAAACTAGAATTTGTTTTTCTACAAAAACACAGATGTCTCCCCCGTTTTTGACTGCTAAGTATAACCTTGACATTGGAGGTATTGAGCTGGGTCTTGTGTGCAACACATCATCTAATGACCAGCCCCGATAGCTCAGTTGGTAGAGTGTCCGCTCCGGGGAACAGGAGGTCTGGGGTTCGATCCCGGGCCGCGACATACCAAAGTCGTTAAAAATGGTACTAGCTGCTCCTTGCTTGGCACTCAGATTTACGGGGTAGAGCTAGGACTGGTCGATCCAGTGTCAGGATAATGTGACTGGGTGTGGTATCATGTAATGTGTCTGGGACATGATACTTCAGTGAGGCAGCACTATAAAAGGGAGCATTGAGCTCCCTGTCGCAACCAGACACTGTCAAGATATGACTGAAAAATTGTTGAAAGCGATGTTAAACCCGACTTCACACACACACATCATCTAATGAAGATGAACATTTCTGCATAGTAACTTTAAAAATGTTCATAGAAAAATAAAAAAGTTATTGGCCGTAAACAAAAAAGCACTTTTTTACCTTTGACCTCTAAGTATGGCCTTGACCTTTGAGGTACAACACATCGTCTCAGCTAATTTTCCATGAGGAATCCATATATGAAATTTCAAAACCCTAGCATACACGGTTCTAAAGTTATGCTATGCATCACTTTTAGCATACATTACAATGGACACAAATTACCAAAATGACAAAGGGCCATAACTCACAAAGTATTTTTCGGAATTTTGTCATAAGTTAATCAGTTCATCTACTCATCACAACCAATCTATTCACCAACTTTCAAGGCTCTAGCTCCAATAGTTTTTGAGATATCTTGCTGACAAGATTTTATAAAAAAAAATTTCAAAGGGCAATAACTCTTGAAAGGGGCATAATCAAGACGAGAAAAAAAATACGCGTCAGCTAATTTTCCATGAGGAATCCATATATGAAATTTCAAAACCCTAGCATACACGGTTCTAAAGTTATGCTATGCATCACTTTTAACATACATTACAATGGGCACAAATTACCAAAATGACAAAGGGCCATAACTCACAAAGTATTTTTCGGAATTTTGTCAAAAGTTAATCAGTTCATATACTCATCAGCACCAATATACTCAACGACTTTCAAGGCTCTAGCTCCAAAAGTGTTTGAGATATTTTGCTGACAAGATTTCATTAAAAAAAATTTCAAAGGGCAATAACTCTTGAAAGGGGCATAATCCGGACGAGAAAAAAAATGCGCGTCAGCTAATTTTCCATGAGGAAGCCATATATGAAATTTCAAAACCCTAGCATACACGGTTCTAAAGTTATGCTATGCATCACTTTTGCATACATTACAATGGGCACAAATTACCAAAATGACAAAGGGCCATAACTCACAAAGTATTTTTCGGAATTTTGTCATAAGTTAATCAGTTCATATACTCATCACAACCAATCTATTCACCAACTTTCAAGGCTCTAGCTCCAATAGTTTTTGAGATATCTTGCTGACAATATTTTATTAAAAAACATTTCAAAGGGCAATAACTCTTGAAAGGGGCATAATCAAGACGAGAAAAAAATACGTGTCAGCTAATTTTCCATGAGGAATCCATATATGAAATTTCAAAACCCTAGTCTACACGGTTCTAAAGTTATGCTATGCATCACTTTTAGCATACATTACAATGGGCACAAATTACCAAAATGACAAAGGGCCATAACTCACAAAGTATTTTTCGGAATTTTGTCAAAAGTTAATCAGTTCATATACTCATCAGCACCAATATACTCAACAACTTTCAAGGCTCTAGCTCCAATAGTGTTTGAGATATTTTGCTGACAAGATTTCATTAAAAAAATTTCAAAGGGCAATAACTCTTGAAAGGGGCATAATCCGGACGAGAAAAAAAATACGCATCAGCTAATTTTCCATGAAGAATCCATATATGAAATTTCAAAACCCTAGCATACACGGTTCTAAAGTTATGCTATGCATCACTTTTGCATACATTACAATGGGCACAAATTACCAAAATGACAAAGGGCCATAACTCACAAAGTATTTTTCGGAATTTTGTCAAAAGTTAATAAGTTCATCTACTCATCACAACCAATCTATTCACCAACTTTCAAGGCTCTAGCTCCAATAGTTTTTTGGAAATCTTGCTGACAATATTTTATTAAAAAACATTTCAAAGGGCAATAACTCTTGAAAGGGGCATAATCAAGACGAGAAAAAAAATACGCGTCAGCTAACTTTCCATGAGGAATCCATATATGAAATTTCAAAACCCTAGCATACACGGTTCTAAAGTTATGCTATGCATCACTTTTAGCATACATTACAATGGGCACAAATTACCAAAATGACAAAGGGCCATAACTCACAAAGTATTTTTTGGAATTTTGTCAAAAGTTAATCAGTTCATATACACATCACCACCAATATACTCAACAACTTTCAAGGCTCTAGCTACAATAGTGTTTGAGATATTTTGCTGACAAGATTTCATTAAAAAATTTCAAAGGGCAATAACTCTTGAAAGGGGCATAATCCGGACGAGAAAAAAAATACGTGTCAGCTAATTTTCCATGAGGAATCCATATATGATCCATACATTTTGGTAATTTGTGCCCATTGTAATGTATGCAAATAGATATGTGTGATGCATAGCATAACTTTAGAACCGTGTATGCTAGGGTTTTGAAATTTCATATATGGCTTCCTCATGGAAAATTAGCTGACGCGTATTTTTTTTCTTGTCCGGATTATGCCCCTTTCAAGAGTTATTGCCCTTTGAATTTTTTTTAATGAAATCTTGTCAGCAAAATATCTCAAACACTATTGGAGCTAGAGCCTTGAAAGTTGTTGAGTATATTGGTGCTGATGAGTATATGAACTGATCAACTTTTGACAAAATTCCGAAAAATACTTTGTGAGTTATGGCCCTTTGTCATTTTGGTAATTTGTGCCCATTGTAATGTATGTTAAAAGTGATGCATAGCATAACTTTAGAACCGTGTATGCTAGGGTTTTGAAATTTCATATATGGATTCCTCATGGAAAATTAGCTGACACGTATTTTTTTTCTCGTCTTGATTATGCCCCTTTCAAGAGTTATTGCCCTTTGAAATTTTTTTTTATAAAATCTTGTCAGCAAGATATCTCAAAAACTATTGGAGCTAGAGCCTTGAAAGTTGGTGAATAGATTGGTTGTGATGAGTAGATGAACTGATTAACTTATGACAAAATTCCGAAAAATACTTTGTGAGTTATGGCCCTTTGTCATTTTGGTAATTTGTGCCCATTGTAATGTATGCTAAAAGTGATGCATAGCATAACTTTAGAACCGTGTATGCTAGGGTTTTGAAATTTCATATATGGATTCCTCATGGAAAATTAGCTGAGACGATGTGTTGTACCTCAAAGGTCAAGGCCATACTTAGAGGTCAAAGGTAAAAAAGTGCTTTTTTGTTTACGGCCAATAACTTTTTCAAAGTTCGGTGCATAATAAGAAAGTTATTGACAGAACACAAAAAGGCCCTTTTTTTACCTTTAACCTCTATGTATGACCTTGACCTTTCAGGTACCAAACTGGTTCATGCCTGCAACACATCATCTCATGGTGGTTAACATTTCTGCCTAGCAATTTCAAAATCCATCTAAAAATAAGAAAGTTATTGACCAAACACGAAAAAAGGCCCCTTTTTACCTTTGACCTCTATGTATGACCTTGACATTTTAGGTACCAAACTGAATCATGCATGCAACACATCGTCCCATGATAGTTAACATGTTTGCCAAGTAACTTCAAATTCTATATAAAAATAAGCAAGTTATTGACAAAACCCGAAAAAAGGCCCCTTTTTTTACCTTTGACCTCTAAGTGTGACCTTGACCTTTGAGGTACCAACCTGGGTCATGCACGCAACACATCGCCTTATATTGGTTAACATTTCTGCCAAGTGATTTCAAAATCCATCTCAAAATAAGAAAGTTATTGACCAAATACAAAAAAAGGCCCCTTTTTTGACCTTTGACCTCTAAGTATGACCTTGACCTTTGAGGTACCGACCTGCCTCATGTGCACCACACATCGTCTCATGGTTGTTAATAATTATGCCAAGTAATTTTATAATCCATCTCAAAATTAGAAAGATATTGACTAAATACGAAAAAAAGGCCCCTTTTTGACCTTTGACCTCTAAGTATGACCTTGACCTTTGAGGTACCGACCTGCCTCATATGCACCACACATCGTCTTATGGTTGTTAATAATTATGACAAGTAATTTTAAAATCCATCTCAAAATAAGAAAGTTATTGACCAAATACTAAAAAAGGCCCCTTTTTTGACCTTTGACCTCTAAGTATGACCTTGACCTTTGAGGTACCGACCTGCCCCATGCGCACCACACATCGTCTTATGGTTGTTAATATTTCTATTTTATAATCCATCAAAAAATAAGAAAGTTATTGACCGGACACGATTTACCCATACATATATACATTCTAACAAACTTCTAAGGGAGATAATTCAAAAAGTATACGAAAGTATGCGAGAGTTATAGTTCTTGCGCACTGCACGTCGTCTAATGCTGATTAATATTTATACGAAGTTTCGTGAAGATAGCTCTAACGGTTTTCAAGTTACAGAGCGGACACGAATGTGTGACAGACAGACAGACGGACAGAGACAGACGCCCGGGGGAAAAACAATATGTGACTCCGAAAAAAAATTTTTCGGGGGAGACATAAAAAATATATTAAATCTTGCTCCTTCTTTTGTAAAAGAATTTTTGCTTTTACGGTAGCAGCCTAACATACGCTTCGAGTGCTTCAGACAAACAGGCTGAAACACGCGCAACTTTGATCAATTGGAGCAGAGCGGCAGTACTTTTTTGTTTACATTTTTGGGCTGCAGTTCATCGCTAACAGACAGATCAAACAGCATCTCGCACCCTGAAGAACCGGCCTGGTCACAGTCGTAAGCTTTACGTATTTTCGACACGCCAAATCACGGCGACATTTTATATTTCACCTTATATACACTCCACTAGTGAACACCTGCTATTTACTCGAGGAAAAAAAATCTTATTGTCACACTTTGCCTCGCTAATGATAATTGTCTTTAAAGTTTAACTGTCTCACTGCCAAACACCAAAATTACGACCCTCTTTAATTTTAACAGTAACAAGTTTACAAGATTAAAATACACTTATCGTCAATGAGATAAATAGTTTATTCTCAACTGCTAATCCGTTTAATTATATGCAAACACCGAGCAATCACCTTGGCACGTTTTTCACACACCAATGACGATCAAAGGCCATGTGCCGCCGCACGTGATTCTGGCTGTCAATATAATACCGCACAAGCGGAAAATGGGACGTCCTAGGTACTCAATAAACCCAGAAAGCGGTTTCAGATAAGAAGGCGGAGCAAACTTTTTACAAACCGCTAAAAGTGGGCGGGTTTATATGCGCAGGTAATAATTTTTGGCCGTACAGGGAAATTTTCGGAAGTTCGCGGGACGCCTTTGGTGTTTATTTTGGGCGTCCGGAAGCGATTTCAGGACGTATTATACGCCGTACGTTCGCCTGACGGAAGCCCGGGGCAAAAGCTTTTTTGCATATACAGGCCATATTCCATAGAATGGCCATTTTCAAGATTCAAAGGGCAATAACTCTGAAAGTAGGAAAGCAAGAGTTATGGTTCATGTGTTTTGCATGTCGTCTCATTGTGTTCAACATTCATGTGGAGTTTCATGAAAATATGTCAAGCCGTTTAAAAGTAATGGAGAAGACACGAAGATGTTAGCAGACACATAATTTACAATCTTCAAAGGGAAATAATTTGTAATGTATGCAAACAAGAGTTATGGTTCTTGTGTTCTGCCCATCCAATTATCTTGCTTTACATTTGTTTGAAGTTTCATGAAATTATCTCAAATGGTTTTAAAGTTACAGAGTGGACACAAGTGTATGGTAAAACTCGTAATATTCAAAGGGCAATAACTCTGAAAGTAGGAAAGCAAGAGTTACAGTATATGTGTTCTGCACGTCGTCTCATGGTGTTTAACATTTATGTGAAGTTTCATGAAAATATGTCAAGCAGTATAAAAGTTATGGAGCGGACACGAAAATGCAAGTTATACATTAAAAGGGCAATAACTCTGAAAGTAGGAAAGCAAGAGTTACGGTTCATGTGTTCTGCACGTCGTCTCATGGTGTTTAACAATTATGTGAAGTTTCATGAAAATATATCAAGCAGTTTAAAAGTTATGGAGCGGACACGAAAATGTTAACAGACACACAAACACACACACACACAGAAAAGGCGTAAACTATATACCCCCATGGCATACTCCGTATGCCGGGGGTATAAACAGTGGTTTACAGGGTTACACCTTATTTTTCTTATTTCTGCACTAAAAAATAGATTGTAGCTACTAGTTAGAACTGCCTCAATGAGGCGGTTCTAACGAGTACCCACAATCTATATTTTGATGAGGCGGTTCTAACTAGTACCCACAATCTATATTTTGAGCAGAAATAAGAAAAATATCACAATTTTTCATCTTAAAATAATCGTTTTTTCGGTGGTAAAATTTAAAATGCAATTGTATAGACATGTTTTTGTAATGAACTAACACTATTGCTATGTTGCTGTCATCAAGCGTCAATCCTGATTGGTTGTGTTGTAGTTTAACTGTCAACCTTTGAGATGGAAGAGAGGGCTAGGGGAGAAAATGAAAATGAATGAGTGAAGAAACTAGAACTGTCAGAGGATCTGACTATAGCTATCAGAAAAGAAAAATGTAAGAAAAAATGTTTTCAGGTTTCAGCCTCTAATTAAAGGGAGAAAATATCTGAAATAGTTTCAGAGTTATGGAATGGACACAAATTATTACTGCACTGAATTTATTCCAAGTGCCACTTTTCATTAATGTTCAAAGGGCAATAACTCCAAAAGGAGGCAATCCAGAGTTATGGTTCATGCGCTCTGCACATCATCTTATAGTGCTTTACATTTGTGTGAAGTTTCATGAAAAATGCCTCAAACGGTTTTTGAGTAAGAGTTATCATGAATAATGAATTACGGAATCACAGAAGGACAAGGCATAGCCAATATAGCCCCCACTTTTTCAAAGCGAGGCTATAATAACAAATTTCTCCCTCTACCCTAACTTGCAAGTACAACAGGTCTTGTCCAACTGTAAGCTAATATCAAATGGATGCCCTGGTGATGTAATCAACACTTTACCTCACTCAACCACCCCACAAGCCTGAGCATTATGTTTTGCTTTCTGAACATAATTTTGCTTACCAATAACCATTAAGAAAACACCCCTATATAATTTTGACCTCCTTAAACACCACTTTTACATATTAAAACTGGAGTTTACACTTGTGTACATTATTTTTCTTATTTTTTTTTTGCTCACTGAGGTGGTTCTAACGAGTATCCACAAGCTATTTTTTGAGCAGAAATAAGAAAAACATCAGATTGTTTAATCTGAAAAATTTCCATTTTTGATGGTAAAGTTTTCAGTATATTTGAACAGGTGTGTTTTGGCAATGTCCTTCTACCGCCCTTTCTAAGCAAACGGAGTGATCAGATGCTAGGTCTTCACTATTCTCAGGTATTCCTAGGCATATATAAAGGATCTTACATGAGTGGTCATGTACTATTGAATTTATTAAATCCGTTGAGGAAAAGGGATAAAATGTGAGGCTTGCCGAGCATTTTATCCCTTTTCTTCAATGAATTTAATCAATTCAATAATACAAGCACGAATGCAAGATTCTATTTATCATATGACATTTAAAACACACTTTATTCACGATTTTATTACAAAAGCGTCAATATTCCGTCACTAGTAAACGCGACGTCATTAAGGACGTTGTACATGTAATGTTAAGGGGCGTATCTAACTACTTTGCATATTTAATCCACTAGCGGATTATCAAATTTATTACATGGCGTTATTAAATTCTCAGAAGTGACGTCATATGATAAGTGACATTATATGTCAGATATGTGAGTAAACCGGTTTTAATACTAATAAAAATAATGATCTTATTTTACTTACCAATAAATACAGCTAATGCTATGTTGTTGTTGATTATGTCATCAAAAGTGAGTATAAATAATGATTGGTCCCTGCAGTAGTCTGGCACCTGTAAAACACAAATTACACATGTAATATCAAATATCAACAACAGGACTATAAATAATGACTGGTCCCTGCAGTAGTCAGGCACCTGTAAAATGCAAATTACACATGTAATATCAAATATCAACAACAGGTCCATAAATAATGACTGGTCCCTGCAGTAGTCTGGCACCTGTAAAACACAAATTACACATGTAATATCAAATATCAACAACAGGTCTATAAATAATGACTGGTTCCTGCAGTAGTCTGGCACCTGTTAAACAAATAACTCACCTAATATCACTGATACCAGTATAAATAATGATCGGTCCTTGCAGATGTGCTGTCTTTGTTATTCAATGGCAAAAACAATTTCTCACAATGTGCCTCATAAACAATCATCTATTTTACAAGTCATCATGTTAACAATACCCCTCTAAACCCCACTTTATATAGAGAAAACTCGGGTTGATGGGGGTATACATTATTTTTATTTCTGCTCCAGGACATAGGTTGTGGGTACTCGTTAGAACCACCTCAATGAGGTGGTTCTAACGAGCACTCACAACCTATGTTCGGGGTTTAAATAAGAAAAATATCATAAACATTCAGCAGAGATGTAACCATTTTGGAGATATGAACGAATGCACTATGTCATACGGGTGTGTTTTCATAACGAGCAGTTTTTATAATTTAGTTGTACAGCTTCAATATTCAAGATAATATCCCTTCTATAAAGCAGTTTGTTAATCTGGTCTGTTTAACAAACCACACTTTTTCTTTGGCAGATTTATATATAAACGGTTAACTAGAACAGTACACCAGTTCACCAGAATCTGACAATATAAGAATCTGATATGGGGTTCTGTTGTAGATGAGCGTTTCCAACCCGAGGGATGACCGTGCTGAGCGGAACCGAGGCTACGCCGAGGGTTGGAAACGCCCATCTACAACAGAACCCCATATTGGATTCTTTTTCTTGCACAACACCTGCGGTTAGTTTTGACAGCTCACACATGTATATTGTTTACAAAATAAAAGTAGTGCGGAAGTAGTTCCGGCAGTTGAATAGAATTGAAGCGCATTTATGTTAGTTGCCTGGGTCGGAACACCAGGGTCAGAACATAAATTTCTATCCCAGGGTAAAATCACGGATTTCCTTGTCTGGTGTGCAAGAATTGCCCTTCTTGAATCAGACCATGGAAGATAATGACCGCAGAAAAGATTCCATGATTAAACTTGATGAAAGAATGTTGCTGTCCCTCTTCATCACCAATGAGAAAAACATCTTGCTGGGCTACCAAGGCCCACCTGCCTAAGACTAGGGTGTGTTTAACCCTTATCCTCGGCCCTGGGCTGCATGATGCTTCCACGCAGAGCTGAAACCAACCACACAATGGTACTGGTAAACCATTTAGAGGATCTATGCCTGCCCAGGCAAAGCGGTGTGAGTCCGACCGTTCATGTTTATAAACCCTATTGGTTTCACTGGGTGATAGGGCTTGAGATGTCATTTCATCTCAGTGTCGGATAAAAGTCCCATAAAATTGAAAGCAACATCTCCAAAATGACCTATACAGTGTTGAATGGGACGTTAAACCTCACATCAAACAAAACAAACAAATTAACCTTATCCTGCTGAATAAATTAATTAAGGCACAGCCATTGCTAACTTTCAACCTTTTATATTACTTGATTTAAAGTATTTGTTCAATTCACAAACAACATGACAAACATTGTAGATCCTGATCAGAAGCCATCTGATCTGGATCTACACTGTTTGCAAAGGCAAGAGTTGCCGTGTTCAGAAGGTTCAATCCATTCGCCGTTATCCTTAACTGATTTGCAGGCTGTCTTAAAAACATTTTCCTTGCTTATAAATACAGGGGGCCACAATGACAGATCTTTTTTTTTCCTTTTTGGTTTTACGGACCTTTCAAGATTATTTCACTCATATTGAGCCGATTTTTAATCAGAGGTGGGCGAAAACCGGAGTACCTGGAGAAAAAAGACCTGACCTTCTGTTGCAGAACTTGGGGTCTCACATGTGACCCGAGCCAGGCTCGAACCCACAGCAGTGAGAGACCTAATGATCGAGAGTCAGCGCTCTTATCCACTAGGCCATGGAGGCCCGTACAATGACAGGTCTTACGGCACTTAAAGACTTACATCCGGAGCATATTCGTTGTCGTCAAGGCCTTGCTGTAGGCGTTTGATTTTTTCCTCACAAACTGTCTTCACAAATAACAGGCTATTAAGGTTCTGTTTGATTAAAGTATCTGCAAATAAGAGAAGAAATTAAGGTTGGATGGTCCAGTTGTCTAGTTAGCTTAGTACCGGAAACCCCAATAGGGGTAATTGGCAAACAGTGCAGGCCCAGATCAGATGCCGCAGCATTATTAGCATATTTGCCATATTGATTAACATTTTTACCACACTTTAACTAATGTCACTGTTTTTTTTTTTGTTTGTTTGTATTGGAGATTAACCATCCAGTCAACAATATTTAGGTCATTTGTGAGCCAGTCAGTTTACCTATCCCAACTTTTTCCTGGGCAGGCTTATACGTAAGCGACTAACCAGTACAGTGAACATTCTTTTGCCAGAAACTGACAACAGCCCTTCTTGAATCAGTGGAAGGTAGAGAATGACCACAGAAAATATTTCACGATCAATCTCCACAAAAGTCAGTCACCGACCCCGGCAGGTATCGAATTTGCGTCCTCCTGATCACCAGTCAGACGCGCATCCAACTGAGCTCCCGAGGCCAGCTAATGCCACTGTTAATTTTGATCGACAGGGCCCAGGTTGCCTTCACTGGGTTAACATCATTGTCTATTTTGCAGCTACTGTAAAAATCCTAAAACTTTGGACACCTTGAGAACTCATCATGAAAACACACCTATATAATTTTTATCCCCTTGAACACCATTTTTATATAGAGGATCTTACATGAGTGGTCATGTATTATTGAATTTATTAAACGAGTTGAGGAAAAGGGATAAAATGCGAGGCTTTGCCGATGAGGAATTCAATTATACATGAGCACGAATACAAGATTCTGTTTATCATATGACATTTAAAACGTATTTTATTCACGATTGTTTTACAAAAATGCCAGCCAATATTCCGCCATTATTAAACGCAACGTCGTTAAGGACGTCGTACAGGTAATATTACGGGGTGTATCTACCTAATTTGCATATTTAATCCACTAGTGGATCATCGAATTTATTACATGGCGTTATTACATTCTCAGACGCGACGTCATATGATAAATAGTAAAACTGGGGTTTACAGGGGTAAACCTTATTTTTCTTATTTCGCCTCTAAAATATAGATTGTGGGTACTTGTTAGAACCGCCTCGATGAAGCAGTTCTAACGAGTACCCACAATCCATATTTTGAGTAGAAAAAAGAAAAATTCACAATTTTTCATCTTAAAAATTTCGTTTTCTGGCAGTACAGTTTACAATGTATTTGTATAGAGAGGATCTTACATGAGTGTTTATGTATTATTGAATTTATTAACTGAATTGAGGAAAAGGGAAATGCGAGGCTTGCTGAGCATTTTATGCCTTTTCCTCAACAAGTTAATTCAATAACTAGAACTATCACTAAAGGTGATGAATACCCCCACAAAAACTGCCTTGATAGTACAACAGCGGCATTTTGCAATTTTTTCACTTGAAAGGGGCCATAACTATGTCGAAAATTGACGAATTGTAGTGGAAATCGAACTTGACCTGTATTTTATGATGTTACATCAGTGTACCAAAAATTATAAAAATCGGTGAAGCGCTTTTTGAATTATCGTCCGGAAACCAAGTCAACAGACCGACCGACCGACAAGCTCACTCCTATATACCCCCCCCCCCCCAAATTTCATTTGTGGGGGTATAATCATGAGCACGAAAGCAAGATTCTATTTATCATATGACATTTAAAACTAATTTTATTCAAGTTTGTTTTATACAAATGTCAATATTCCGCCATTAGTAAATGCAACGTTGTTAATGACGCCGTACATGTAACGTTACGGGCATATCTAACTAATTTGCATATTTAATTCACTAGTGAATTATCGAAAATATTACATGGCGTTATTACACTCTCAGACGCGACGTCATATGATAAAGACGTGTTTTCGTAATGTGTTGTGGTATTCACAATCCAGGTCGAGGAGTCCAAAAGGTGCAGAGGGAATGGCAAACAGTGTAGACCCTGCTCAGACTGCTCCTTCAGAAGCATTCCGATTTGGGTCTGCACTTTTAGCTTAGTCCTATCTGTCCCAATACTTAGGATTATTTTAACTGGACCCTGGTGGCCAGAGATGCAAAAAAGGATTCTTTTCTCATGACTGCCTCAATGCTTTTTTTTTTCATACTGTCAAACTTCAATGGCTCTAACACCTTTGGGATCACGAAAATCTGTTTGAGACATGGGTAGTTCGAGCCATCCAGTCTACTTCCAGGAGGTATTATGGGGATAATTTTGGATTTCTTTTCTGTTTTCTATAATATATATGTATGCTGTGTGTACTCATTAGAATCACCTCATTGAGGCGATTCTAATGAGTACACACAGCATGCATTTGCAAGAAAAAATACAAAATCCTAAATGTTCCCTCACTATTTCTTATGCAGAGACATTTCCTAGGGACTCAAGGACTGGTTTGACTCAGCCACGGCAATGAGCCATCAGTGTTTGAGCCATCAAAGTTCTACTGACGCTGCCTACCATCACTTCCACCGGTGTCTTGGGAGCGCCACCTGGCAATATCACAGTCAACAATGTCAATCACTGACACCAATTCTTCAATGGAGCTAGTGGTTTTTATCACAGTCATAAACATTTCATTGGAAAATGAACCCTCTTTACACTGAAACATAGACATAAAAATTTCATTGGAAAATAACCTCTTTTTACACTGAAACATTGACATAAACATTTAAATGGAAAATGAACCCTCTTTACACTGAAACATAGACATTTCATTGGAAAATGAACCATCTTTACACTGAAACACAGTCATAAACATTTCATTGGAAAATGAACCATCTTTACACTGAAACACAGACATAAACATTTCATTGGAAAATGACCTCTCTTTACACTGAAACATAGACATAAACATTTCATTGGAAAATGACATCTCTTTACACTGAAACATTGGACATAAACATTTCATTGGAAAATAACCTCTTTTTACACTGAAACATTGACATAAACATTTAAATGGAAAATGAACCCTCTTTACACTGAAACATAGACATTTCATTGGAAAATGAACCATCTTTACACTGAAACACAGACATAAACATTTCATTGGAAAATGACCTCTCTTTACACTGAAACATAGACATAAACTTTTTATTGGAAATTACCTCTCTTTACACTGAAACATTGGACATAAACATTTCATTGGAAAATGACCTATCTTTACACTGAATCATAAACATACACATTTCATTGGAAAATGAACCCTCTTTACCCAGAATCATAAACATAAACATTTCATGGGAAAATGACCTCTCTTTACATTGAAACATAGGCATAAACATTTAATTGGAAAATGAACCCTCTTTACACTGAAACATAGACATAAAAATTTCATTGGAAAATAACCTCTTTTTACACTGAAACATTGACATAAACATTTAAATGGAAAATGAACCCTCGTTACACTGAAACATAGACATTTCATTGGAAAATGAACCATCTTTACACTGAAACACAGTCATAAACATTTCATTGGAAAATGAACCATCTTTACACTGAAACACAGACATAAACATTTCATTGGAAAATGACCTCTCTTTACACTGAAACATAGACATAAACATTTCATTGGAAAATGACATCTCTTTACACTGAAACATTGGACATAAACATTTCATTGGAAAATAACCTCTTTTTACACTGAAACATAGACATAAAAATTTCATTGGAAAATAACCTCTTTTTACACTGAAACATTGACATAAACATTTAAATGGAAAATGAACCCTCTTTACACTGAAACATAGACATTTCATTGGAAAATGAACCATCTTTACACTGAAACACAGACATAAACATTTCATTGGAAAATGACCTCTCTTTACACTGAAACATAGACATAAACTTTTTATTGGAAATTACCTCTCTTTACACTGAAACATTGGACATAAACATTTCATTGGAAAATGACCTATCTTTACACTGAATCATAAACATACACATTTCATTGGAAAATGAACCCTCTTTACCCAGAATCATAAACATAAACATTTCATGGGAAAATGACCTCTCTTTACATTGAAACATAGGCATAAACATTTAATTGGAAAATGAACCCTCTTTACACTGAAATATAGGCATAAACATTTCATTGGGAAATGAACCCTTTTTACACTGAATCATAAACATAAACATTTGATTGGAAAATGAACTCTTTTTACACTGAAACTAGACAAACATTCAATTGGAAAATGAACCCTCTTTACACTGAACTAGACAAACATTCCATTGGAAAATGAACCCACTTTACACAAAAACAGACAAACATTTCATTGGAAAATGAACCCCTCTATACACTGAAACATACACGTAAACATTTCATTGGAAAATTAACACTCTTTACACTGAATCATAGCCATAAAAATTTCATAACCGGCCTCCGTGGCCTAGTGGATAAGAGCGCTGACTCTTAGTCATTAGGTCTCTCACCGCCGTAGGTTCGAGCCTCGCTCGGGCCACGTGTGAGACGCCAAGTCTGCAACGGAAGGTCAGGTGGTTTTTCTCCGGGTACTCCGGTTTTCGCCCACCTCTGATTAACGATCGGCTCGATATGAGTGAAATAATCTTGAAAGGGCCGTAAAACCCAAACCAAAAAAAAAAAAAAAAAAAAAAAAAAAAAATAAAAATTTCATTGGAAAATGAACCCTCTTTACACTGAATCATAGCCATAAACATTTCATTGGAAAATGAACACTCTTTACACTGACCTAAACATTTCATTGGAAATAAGCCCTAATTTACACTGAAACACAGACATAAACATTTTGTTGCCAATGAACCCTTTTTATACTTAAACATAGAGATAAACACTTCACAGGAAAGTAACTGGTGTACAAATTCATTTCTTTTAGAAAATGAACCCCCATCACTGCAAACAATGTCATCAGCATTTCATTGGAAAATATACCCTCTTTACACCAAGATACAGACATATTCATTGCCTCACTACACTGTAATGCAGCAAATATTTCAATGGGAAATGAGCCCCCTTGAAACACACACATGAAAATTTTGCAATGAAACAGAAATGTCTTTCTTTATTAAGAAAGAGGCCCAGATATCAGTGCATTTCAGCACACTTTGGTAAACAGTCTAAGCCTTGATCTGATACAACACAGATCATGATTTCTGATCAGTCACTTCACTATTTGCAAAAAGCAACATGTGAGACAACTACTCCACCCAGTAAGTCATCTTTAATTCATCAACTAAGTAATATACAAGTTAAATACTCCACTGAGTAACCAGCTACTCACCACACAAGCAATATGAGTTCACTACTACACTGAGTAAACCGTATGTTAAAATCCAGCCAAGAAATACATGACTTAACTACCCTGCTCAGTAAGTCATCATTTTATACCAGTTAAATATTCCATTCAGTAACCTGCTGCTCACCACAAAAGCAATACATGAGTTAACTACTCCACTGAGAAAGTCATGTGTTAATTACCTGCCAAGATATATGTGAGTAAACTACTCCACTCAGTAAGTCACCTCTTACTTACCAAGTAATATATGCATTAAAAACTTCACTTAGAAACCTACTACCCACTACCAATGCAATATATGAGTTAACAGTAACTACTCCACTGAGTTAGTCATATGTTAATTACCTGCCAAGAAATATGTGAGTAAACTACTGCACTCAGTAAGTCACCTGTAACTTACCAAGTATAATATATGCATTAACCCTTTTTGTACCAAATGGAATCTTCCTCCTTATATATAGCATGAGTTCATTTCAAAATTTAGGGGTGACAGGTTATGTTTTCTTCAATTTTTTTTGGAAATTGGCTGAAATGTTTGCAAACAGTGTAGGATCTGATCAGATGCCACGTTCTGCGGCATCTGATCAGGGCCTACACTGTTTGCCAACTACTCGTTTTGGGGTTTCCGGTACAAAATGGGTTCAATACTTCACTGAGAAAGCTGCTACCCAGCAACCAAACTCTATATGAGCTTATGCCAATGAGTTAAAGCTAAGAAATATATGAGTTAACTACTCCACTCAGTGTTAAATGCAACTCACCAACCACACAATATATGAGTTAAATACTTCACTCAGTAACCTGCTATTCACCACTGTTAACTACTCCACTGAGAAAGCCACATGTTAATTACCACCCAAGGAACATATGAGTAAATTACTCCACTCAGTAAGTCACCTGTTTCTTACCAATTAATATATGCATTAAATACTTCACTGAGAAACCTACTACCCACTACCAATGCAATATATGAGTTAACAGTATCTACTCCAGTGAGTAAGTCATTGTTTTGTTTGATTTGAGGTTTATCGTCCCCGTCAACACTGTATAGGTCATTTTGGAGACGCTGCTTCCAATTTCCTGGGACTTTTACCCTACACTGAGATGAAATGACATCTCAAGCCCTGTCACCCAATGAAACCATAGGGTTTATAAGCATGGACAGGCCGACATGCACCTAAGTCAACCACATATTAAAACCAAGAAATACATGAGTTAACTACTCAACTCTGCATCATCTGCTAATCACCAACAACGCAATATATGAGTTAAAAACTCCACTGAGTTAAGTCATCTGTTACTTCCCAACCAGGAAATATCTGTTACTAACAACGAAGCAATATACAAGTTAACTGCATCCCTGGCAAGATATCCGTTGTGCACCAAACATGCAATATATCACTAAGTCTACTGAGTAAGTCATTTATTACTTACCAAACAAGCAATATATCAGTTAAATACTCTGTTTAGTAATCCATCTATTACTTACCTACCAAACAATATACGAGTTAAATACTTCATTGAGTAAGTGATCTGTTACTTACCAAGCAAACAATATATGAGTTACGAGTAAATACTCTTACTGAAAGTAATCTATTACTTACTATAGTTCGAACAATTTGACATGAGACTGACCTATATGCAAGGAATAAATAAGTCAATGTTATCGCCTAATACGTCAGCTTTCTTGAACTTCTCGTGACTTTTCGGCATCTCGTGAACTGCGACCCATTAACCGACCTCTATGTATTGAATAACAATATCACCATTTTCAAGAGATGGCGAAGATAAATATATGTATTCAGTCGGGTGTGAAATTATGTTAATAGAGTTCACCAGTCTCAGGTCAATTTGTTCAAACTATAACCAAACAATATATGAGTTAAATACTCTATCGAGGAAGTCATCTATTACTTACCAACCAAGCAATATATGAGTTTATATAATCAGGATCTGACAATAAATCCACAGTAGGAATAAATATACCATTGACTAGAACTTCCTGAAAAAGTAAAAAATAAATATCCATCAGGGACCAAGGTCTCGTTGTTCAAAGCATCGTTAGCTTAACAAGCTCGTTAGTGGTGAAAATGTTAACTGTTCTAGAAAGTACAATATCTAAACTTCTTGTATTTTTGCTTTAAAAAATGTGAGTAGCTTTTGCAGATATTTGCCATATAAAATAATCAAAGTTCTAGTTTTTAACAATTGGCTCTAGTTATTCAAAGCACTGTTAGATTCACAAGCTTGTTATTGGTCAACATGTTAATTGTCTAGCAATCAAAATACTTAATACAGTGGTATTTTTGCTAAAAAATGTGAACAGTTTTTGCAAGCTGCTCATATTTTGGTCTGCAAAGTTATAAGTATATCTGCCATACTAAACGAGATGTGTTTGTGAAACACGAGCATGTCCCCGGGCATGGTCATTTTTTATTCAAAGTTGCTCACAGTTCAAGATGTTTGTGTGGGAAGCCCTTGACACAAGAAACTCACATGCCAAATATGAAAGCTCTATCTTAAATGGTTCAAAAGCTATGAACAATAATATTTTTTCTTTAAAGCAGGTCAAGGTCACAGGTCAAAAAAATTTGCATGAATGTAAAGCTCTTGTCACAAGGAACCTACATGCCATATATTAAGGCTCTATCTTAAAAGGTTCAAAAGTTATGGACAATTTTACTTTTTCTTTTAAGTAGGTCAAATGTCAAGGTCATGATCCAAACATTTTGCATAAATGAAAAACCTTAATCACAGGGAACCTACATGCCAAATATGAAAGCTCTATCCCAAACGGTTCGAAAGTTATGACCAAAAATGTTTTGTTTTTTTTTTTAAGTAGGTAAAAGGTCAAGGTCACAAGTCAAAATTTTTGCATGAATGTAAAGCTTTTGTCACAAGGAACCTACATGCTAAATATGAAGTCTGTATCTCAAACGGTTCAAAAGTTATGACCAATGTTAAGTTTTTCTTTTATGTAGGTCAATGGTCAAGGTCACAGGTCAAAATTTTTTGTGTGAATGTAAAGCTCTTGTCAAGAGGAACTTGCGTGCAAAATATGAAGGCTCTGTCTTAAACCGTTCAAAAGTTATGACCAAAATGTTATTTTTATATTTTAAGTAGGTCAAAGGTCAAGGTCAAGGTCACAGGTCAAATTGTTTTGCATGGATGTAAAGCTTTTGTCACAAGGAACATACATGCTAAATTTGAAGGCTGTATCTCAAACGGTTCAAAAGATATGACCAATGTTAACTTTTTCTTTTATGTAGGTCAAAGGTCAAGGTCACAGATCAAAAATTTTTGTGTGAATGTAAAGCTCTTGTCACAAGGAACTTACATGCAAAATATGAAGGCTCTATCTCAAACCGTTCAAAAGTTATGACCAAAATGTGATTTTTTTTATTTTAAGTAGGTCAAGGTCAAGGTCACAGGTCAAAATTTTTTGCATGAAAGTAAAGCTTATGTCACAAGGAACATACATGCTAAATATGAAGGCTGTATCTCAAGTGGTTCAAAAGTTATGACCAATGTTATTTTTTTCTTTTAAGTAGGTCAAAGGTCAAGGTCAAGGTCACAGGTCAAATTTTTTTTCATGAATGTGAAGGTCTTGTCACAAGGAACCTTCAGGCCAAATATGAAAGCTCTATCTCAAACGGTTCAAAAGTTATGGCCAACGTTAAAGTTGTCCACGTACAAACCAACAAACAAACAAACAGACAGGGCAAAAACAATATGTCCCCGCTATCGCTACCGGGACATAATGATCAAAGTTTTAATGCTTTGTTAACTAACAATATAGTTATATTTGAACATGTCCCAGTTGTACAAAACTAACAATGTCATTAGTTAACAAATCATTAAAAATTTGATTATTTATTAGCAGAAATACTAATACATCTGTCAAAAGAAATGTGAGCAGCTTTTACAAATGCAAAGCTGCTCACATTTTTAAACAAAAATACAAATATAATATATATGAGCCAGTGCACAACAAAACCTACAATAAGACATGTGCGCCCAATGAAGACTCAGATCAGCCTGCAAATTTTGCAGTCTGACCAGAGTCTTTGCTGTGGGCTCTAAGGAGAGCTAAGGGTCCAATGCTCCTTCATGCAGCAAGGGAAGTCTCTGGTTAGACTATAAGGATGTGCAGGCTGATCTGATTCTTCGCTGCACGCAAATGTAAGTTGTAGGAAATGCTGTGCCCCGGCTCATATAATACTTGCAAGATAGAACTGTTAAGATCTGACCACTACAGTAACAAGCTTGTTAACCTTAACCCTGCTGTAGGCGACAAGCCCTATCTTTGCAAACAGTGTAGATCCAGATCAGATGGCTTCTGAAGAAGCCATCTGATCAGGATCTACACAGTTTGACATTCAGTTTATGAATATGTAGAAATAAGCTGCATCAAGTAATCTGATTGGTTCAAAGTCAGAAATGAGTGTGGCTTAATTGAATATTCAGCAGGTTTAAGGTTAAGCTAAGGATGCTTTGAACAACTGGCATTAGGGCGGTAGAAGTACCAAAAGTGCCAGGACAAGTTAACAGAGGATCTGACATGAGTGCTCATGTATTACTGAATTTATTAAACGAGTTGAGGAAAAGAGATAAAATGCGAGGCTTCACCGAGCATTTTATCTCTTTTCCTCAACGAGTTTAATGAAGCCTCGCATTTTATCTCTTTTCCTCAACAAGTTTAATAAACTTAATAATACATGAGCACTTATGCAAGATTTTTTTATCATATGACATTTTAAACGCATTTTATCACGATTGTTTCACAAAAGTATCAATATTCTGCCAGAAGTAAACGCGAAATCGTTAAGGATGTAAAACATGTAACATTATGGGGCGTATCTAACTAATTTGCAAATATAACCCACTAGTAGATTATCAAATTTATTACATGGCGTTATTACACTCTCAGAAGCGACATCATGTGATAAAAAGTTTTAATTAACGTGCCTTGTGACAAGTACATGTATAGACAATGTATATGGTCAGTTTTGTGGGAACTGTCTTCATAGGGTGAAGGACACTTGTAAATGTGAGACCACTCTTGCATAAATCGTTTGTGTTGAGGTTTTACATTCCCGTCAAAACGGCTTCTGATTTAAGCCATACTGAAATGACATCTAAAGCCCTATCGCCAAAAGGAACCACTAGGTTTAAGAAGCGGTCCAATGCATAACAATTTTTACTTTTTAAAAGGTTTACCAGTACTTAAGTTTGGTCAGGTTCAGCTCTGCATGGTGCCACCATGCAGCCCAATCTAATTCTCCAAGCCCCGATGGGCGGGGCTCCCACTCTTGCATAAAGAGATTGCTTCCCTCCTAACTGGGTGGCTAATCTTTAAGGAAAGCATTTGCACCCTCCAGTATGAAAAGATCCATTTTGAAAGGAATTCACACACCATAGAAGCGTTGGATTATCTATTGTCAAATGTCAGTTTGTTTATTCAATTACCATCTTGGCGAAATTTTACAACCGACTATAAGAAAATATGGCTGATGTTGGAGCAATTTTTTGTTGCTCTTCTGAAGTCAAAATTGGTGCAGGACACAAGAGAACAGTCCTGAATCAGCAAAACTGATGTTTTCTCGAGCCCAGATAAGTAGGCTGATCTGACTTTTCACCCGGCAGACATGATAAAGACTTACCCTAATAACATATCTAAAAGGTTTATTTTGGAAATCTTCTAACGGCAGGAGTAAAAACAATAAAACTTCACTCAGATCTTGGAGATATTCTGAAAGAAGGAAAGATGACATTAACTTTTATTATTATACGAGGCCATCATAAGAAAACCTGTTTGTGGGGTTTTCAATAACATCATGAAAACAACACCTATATAAATCTGACCCCCTTAAACAACACTTCTATATAGTACTAGAAATGCGTCCATTGGACACGGATGCCCCCGCCTGAAAATATGTCTATGTTCGTATTCATCCATAGAAAGTTATTGACAGTTTTTTAAGTTTTGGACCCTTTTTATGCCATTTGACCTCTAAGTGTGACCTTGACCTTGGAGGTATGGATCTGGGTTTGCACGTGACACATTGTCTCATGATGGTTAACATTTCTTCAAAATAATTTCAAAATCCATCCAGAAATAAGTAAGTTATTGGCTGTGTTTAAGTTTAGGAACCCTTTTTTTACCTTTGACCTCCAAGTATGACCTTGGAGGTAGGGACCTGGGTTTTGCACGTGACACATTGACTCATAATGGTTTACATTTCTACAAAGTAATTTCAAAATCCATCCAGAAATAAGAAAGTTATTGACTGCGTTTAAGTTTTGGACCCTTTTTTTGACCTTTGATCTCCAAGTATGACCTTGACCTTGGAGGTACAGACCTGGGTTTTGCATGTGACACATCGACTCATGATGGTTAACATTTCTACAAAGTAATTTCAAAATCCATCCAGAAATAAGAAAGTTATTGACTGCGTTTAAGTTTCGGACCCTTTTTTTTACCTTGACCTCTAAGTATGACCTTGACCTTGAAGGTACGGACCTGGGTTTTGCACGTGACACGTCGTCTTATGATGGTTAACATTTCTGCCAAGTATATTTAAAATCCATTAAGTAAGGAAGTTATTGGCTGCGTTTAAGTTTCGGACGCACGGCGCACAGACGAACAGACAGGGGCAATGCTATATGCCCTTTCCACCATTCTTCGAATGGCGGGAGCATAAAAACTTGGGTTTGCAGGGGTATCATTATTTTTCTTATTTCTGATCAAAAACATAGATTGTGGGTACTCGTTAGGACCGCCTCGTTGAGGCGGTTCAAACGAGTGCCCACAATCTATATTTTGAGCAGAAATAAGAAAAAAATCACAACTTTTCATGTTAAAAGTTTACAATGCATGTTTTCATAATGACGTAAGACACAAACCAGCCTACTCAACCAAACAGACAGGTACAAGGATTGAAATTTAAATTGAGTCCCTAGTTGCTAATCCTCGTACCTTCATATTAATTTTTCTTATATCTGCTCCAAAACATATGTTGTGGGTACTCATTAGAAGTGCCTCGTAGAGACGCTTCTAAAGAGTACTCAAAACATATGTTGTCATGCGGAAATAAGAAAAATGTCAGTACGTTCTTGATGAAAAAAGCACCTTATCTGGAGCTATGGATTTTCAAAAACAAAACATCTTCGAAATCTTCGACAATATCCTTTTCATATGATTCATCTTGAAGAGTGAAGTTATCATAACTAACTATTTCAAAGTTTTACATACATTTTTTTATGCAAATTAGCACAATTTCTTCTCAAATTAAAAACGCAGCCCAGTGTCTTCCATTCCATACACAACAATATCTGAACGATCCCTGTATCTTGATGGGCTCAAAAGCAGCACTTTCAAAAACCCATGAGATCCTTTTTTCCCTGACGGATCACATATATCAAAGCATATTTCGTATGTCTCTAATGAAAATTGAATACTACTGTTGTCCGAAGATAAGTTAAAAGTGACGTCAGCGAATGTTTTTGTTATTAAGCATTGTCCACTGTTGTCAAAAGGTAACAACGCTTCGGTAATGATAACTAGAATACTGTCAATGGCGCGCCATCGCAAATCCCCACGTTTTCTACAGAGGGGCCAAGTACCGAAAACCCCTCACCCTGGGCCCTAATTTGACTCCATGGTCAAAATATTACCTGTATTATATTCTACTAATCATGCCCTTCAATTTCATATGCCACATGACTATGTTCCAAAAAACTTAAATTTTGACCCTTTGACCCCTCTCCCAGGGCCCCAATCTGACCCCAGGGTCAAAATTTTACTTGTAGTTTATTCTACCCATTATCCCCTTCGCATAGATATGCAACATGACTATGTTCTGAAAAACTTTAATTTTGACCCCCGACCCCCCCCCCCCCCCCAAGTCCGACCCCCAGGGCGTGACCTAGGGGTCACAGCCAAAATCCCGTTCAATATGTTTTACTTTTTTCATAACTAAGTACATGTGCAAAGTTTGGCATCAAAATCTTCAAAATTGACTTTGTAATTGAATTTTATTGATATTTGACCTTTTGACCCCTCCCCAGGGCCCCTGGGGGCGGGGACAAAAAAAAATGTGCTCTTGCGCAAGCCATTCATGTAAGCAACTCGCATACCAAATTTGGTTGAATTCCGGCTAACGGTTTAGGAGGAGATAGCCGGACAGACAGACGGACAGACGGACAGACAGACAGACGGACGGAGGCGATAACAATATCCCCACTTTTTTTTAAAAACGTGGGGATAATTATAATGGTACAGTCTGTTTTGCAAGCCAATGATGGGTATGATAATGATAACAGTGCAACCTGTCAAACCTACCTGTGGTGGTATATTATTTTACGTCACTGTCGGCCCCCGCCCATCAGGGCTTGAAGAAATATATGGGCTGCATGATGCTTCCACGCATAGCTGAATCAGACCCGCACACGAGTACTGGTAAACTGTAGGGATGTAACGATAGTCAGAAAATGACTATTGCGATAGTATTGACATTGCAGGAAGGACCATTGCGATTCTATTACTATTGCTGACTACTATTGCAATACTATTGCGATACTATTGCCTGAAAACATATTTTCTTGTTTTAGAAGGAAATAAAAACTATTCAAACCTTCAACTGTTTTTCTGTATGTATTATCTGCATAAAAGAAATAAACAAGATAATTTACACAGAGGAACAACTGTTGTAAACTCCTGTTTGCTTTTCTGCCTGCCCCTACAAGAGGAAACAGCTCCCCAGGAGCATCTTTTTTCCTTCAAGTGTAAATCCTCCAGGAGACTCATTTTAATAGAAGTTGCCAAGTACATGTATCAAATCACAGTGAGAATGTTCCATCAGTTTCTTAAAAAGAATAAAATTAATTTGGATCCCAAATTTTCCCCAACAAATATTTATAAATATAATCCAAAGTTTCTGTCAAGTTTTTAGCACAATAACTTTATTTTTCTCTGACTTTAAGTAGAAAATACTGTAGTTTTCACGGCCAATAATGGTCCTTTCTCGAGTTAATTGCAGACATGTCATAATAGCTTATCCCATTAGTAATTAAAGATAAAATATAAACTCATTTAGCTTGACGCGCATGATTAACACGAGCTTTAGCCGATATACTCAAAGATCGAAATTGTCAGCTTAGGGAGATAAAAGAGAATAAAGAATGCAGCTCAGTTTATAATTTAATGATCCAGCCACAAGACGAGGACTCATCCATCCAAAACGAGCCAAAACTTTCTCACCCGCCCTACAAGCAAGTTCAAGGCAAACATCAAAACTTCCCGCCATCCAAATCGCCATAACATCCACCATCCATAAACAGCCGCAACCGTTTTTCTGCAAGGGATCGGTTAATGACGTCATCAGACACCACCAACCCCACATGTGTTTAATGTCATTATTTTATTTTCTTTCATGAAAAAATATCTTTGGAACCGGTAAAAATATTTTCTCGATAGCCAAACGGTTGTGAATAGAGGTGGATAGAAAACTGCGTCCTGCTCCCGACTTAACCCCGGACGCTCCGTGTCAATCACCAACAGCATACAGACGTGTTCACACAAATTTAAGCTTTCGACTTTTCTCGCCAAGCGTCTGCTATTTGGCGCCAAAACATTACCATTCACGAGACAGTAGAATAGTCTGTTTTTATTGAGCATACATCTACCCTTAGATATAGCTAATCGTCTTAGGAGCGATTAAATCCTTTTCACATTGATTGTGGATTATATATTATGATTAAGGGATAAACGCAAATTAGAGACATAACTTGACCTTATTTCACACCTTGTCATGCGGAACATTATGTAGACTTATCGATAGCGCCGGAGGCTTGTGTTTACAGTGTGATAGTAGAATAGACTGGTCCGTGACAAATACGGTCGGCGTTTATAACACGATTCGGTTAACTTATACTGTCCATTTGTTGGACCGGCCAGAGTTCTGTGTTATAACGAGGTTGAAGTTGTAATTGTTTTCTAGTGCGGTATTTCCATGTGCATATTTTTAATGCACGGTGTCCAAGATTTAAAATTAATTCCTAGGCTTTATAAACATGTCTGGATGCCCAAATTATAAACATTCTTTGCAGGACGACACGTATTTCATTTCCTTTGATGTCTGCTATTGACAAAATAAGAATCCTCTAAAACATCAACCAGAACAATTTTTTGCACCTTTTGAAGCGGTAGTGACATGTGCAGACTTCCCATGCTTCACGTGCTAATGCGGGTGGAACCCTTTGATAAGAAATACCGCTGTGTAAACACGCATTAATTATCGCTTTTCTTACCACTGGCTTACAGATTAGCGTATTCAAAATATGCGTGGTCGTCCGTGTCAATTATGTGAAAGGAATTACATCAAAGTGTTTACTGTTGAAATGTGCTTCAGAAAACTGTTGTTTTACCAGTTTAATGAAGGAATTCTCAGCGTGCTGACTGTATAACGGCATTGGGTGTAAAGTGGATAATGCATAACAAATAGGATGCATTAACGCCGTGTGCATGTAGGCTACCGCCAAATCACGATTCGGCTGTAATTTTATTGCCTTTATCTCGCGACAAGCAGCCGTTGACCCCCACTGACACAGGCGATTATTGGATTATAATTAGGACAATATACAGTTTGACGCTTGACCGGGTACAAGAAGAAAACAACTTCGGGAATTATCTGAAAAACTTGTGATATAGAAAACTATCGAAACTATCGATAGTTCAAAACACTATCGGCGATAGTCATCAATGTTTAACTTTACCATCAATGCAGTACTATCGGCCCAGTGCCTATCGCAATGCATCGATAGTCTGATGCATCGTTACACTCCTAGTAAACTGCTTAGAGGATCTAAGCCTGCCCAGGCAAAGCGGTGCGCACAAGTCGGACAGTCGATGCTTATAAACCCTATTGGTTTCATTGGGCGACAGGGCTTGAGATGTCATTTCATCTCAATGTCGGGTAAATGTCCCACAAAATTGGAAGTATCGTCTCCAAAATGACCTTTACAGGTTTGACGGGGACGTTTAACCTCGCATCAAACAAACATTTACGTCACTGTCTACTTATCCTCCGACAACAGTAGGAGTGTATAGCTTCTTGGCAACAACATGTGCCAAAATAAAATCTGCTACTAAGAACCCTCCTTATAATGACAATATTTGTTCCATTACATCTTGAACTAGAAATGCGTCCATAGGATACGGATGCCCCTGCCTGAAAATATGACTATGTTCGTATTCATCCATAGAAAGTTATTGACCGTGTTTAAGTTTTGGACCCTTTTTTCACATTTAACCTCTTAGTATGACCTTGACCTTGGAAGTAAGGACCTTGGTTTTGTGTGAGGCAGATTGTCTCATGATGGCCAACATTTCTGCCAAGTAATTTCAAAATCCATCCAGAGATAAGAAAGTTATTGACTGCGTTTAAGTTTCGGACCCTTTTTTTGACCTTTGACCTCTAAGTATAACTTTGATCTTGGAGGTTAAGATCTGGGTTTGCACGTGACACATCGTCTCATGATGGTTAACATTTCTTCAAAGTAATTTCAAAATCCATGCAGAAATAAGAAAGTTATTGACTGTGTTTAAGTTTCGGACCCTTTTTTTGAACTTTGACCTCTAAGTATGACCTTGACCTTGGAAGTACGGACCTAGGTTTTGCACGTGACACGTCGTCTCATGATGGTTAACATTTCTGCCGAGTAATTTTAAAATCCATCAAGAAATAAGGAAGTTATTGACTGCGTTTAAGTTTAGGACCCTTTTTTTGACCTTTGACCTCTAAGTATGACCTTGACCTTGGAGGTACGGACCTGGTTTTTGCATGTGACACTTCGTCTCATGACGGTTAACATTTCTGCCGAGCAATTTTAAAATCCATCAAGAAATAAGGAAGTTATTGACTGCGTTTAAGTTTCGGACGCACGGACGAACTGACAGGGGCAACGCTATATGCCCTTTCCACCATTCTTCGAATGGCGGGGGCATAACAATTAAACATAACATTCTTGAATTATTTAACCCATCTCAGATGGGAAACCCCTAAATGGGTACCCTGGCAAACAGTGCAGGGCAAGATCAGACGCCGCAGAACGCGGCGTCTGATCAGGGCCTCCACTGTTTGCTAAAAGTTTAGTTAATTTCCAAATAAATTTTGATGAAAACACAACCTGACAAACCTAAATTTTAAAATGGACTCCTGCTATATATTAGGAGGAAGATTCCATTTGGTACAAAAAGGGTTAACCATCTCATTTTTTGCTAAGAATTCGTTCCAAAGAAATTGCTGTGGAAACCCGATTTGTCGATATCTATCGAAAGTCGGTATAAAGAGGGTTGACTGTATTAGAATTTTACAGTAGTAGTTGTGTCACTTACGCCTCTCATCCGGAGGTGACATAGATACCAGATCTCTACATATATCCCCCTCCATTTTCACCTCAAAATCAAAGAATTGCTGCTCTAGGACTGGGCCACGCTCTGAAAATGGGCACAATGAAATTATTCAAACTTTTCATAGTACAGAAAAATTCCGCAGTTAAGACCACCAAAAATTGAGACTAATTCTGCTTTAAAAAGCTTAATTAGAAAGTTTAAGTTATTTTTCTTTGCATTTTCTGCATACAGTGTCCTCTGGTCAGAGACCACCTTGGGACTGTTCAAAAGTGGTCTTTAAGACCACTTTTGAACAGTCCCAAAGGCGGTCTTAATATAGGAATTTTACTATATTTTGAAGATGGACCAGCCACAATCTCATTTATGTGGTCAAGGATTATTGGAGATAAGGTGATACTAAGGTTTTACTGTGAGGGGAGATAACTAAAATACAATGGCATCCAGAGTTGTGGTTCTTGCTCATGACATGTCTTCTTAACCCCAGGTACAAGTACACCAAGTACCATCAACACACCTCAAAAAGTGTTCGAATTATTGTGATCACAAGGTTAAAGTGTCAGGGCAGATAACTAAAATAGCATGGCATCTAGGGTTGTGGTTCTTGCTCAGGACACACCTTAACCTCATGTATTATTGTACCAAAATTGTACCAAGTCCCATCAAAATACATGTACCTCAAAGGGTATTGGAGTTTTTGTGATCACATGGTTATATTGTCAGGGGAGATAACTAAAAGAGCATGGTATCTAGAGTTGTGGTTCTTGCTCATGACTCATGTACAACTATACAAAGCACCATCAATATATACCTCAAAGGATTTTGGAGTTATTGTGATCACAAGGTTATATTGTCAGGGGAGATAACTAAAATATCATGGCATCTAGAGTCATGGTTCTTGGTCACGGCATGCCTTCTTGGCCTCATCTACAACTATACCAAGTACCATCAATATATCTCAAAGGATTTTGGAGTTATAGCGATCACAAGGTTGTGTCTATGAATGGGCCCCTGGGGCCAGTTGTTCAAAACTAACGACGTCGTTAGTTAACGTATCGTTAAAACTTTGATCATTAAATATGGCAAATATGCTGAAATTTTTGCTGAAAAAATGTGAGCAGCTTTTGCTCACATTTTTCCAGCTAAAATACCAAAATTTACGATATTGTACTTGCTAGAAGAGTTAACAATATGACCACTAACGAGCTCGTTAAGCTAACGATGCTTTGAACATCTGGCCCCAGGCTGATCGCTATATCTATTTGGGCGGGTGATAAAAAGTGATGATCCTGATTAGATGGCTATGAGTCACCACATCTGGATCCACACTGTCTACATAGGCTTCTGTATCATTCTTTTTTTTTTTGGTTTGGGTTTTACGGCCCTTTCAAGATTATTTCACTCATATCGAGCCGATCGTTAATCATAGGTGGGCGAAAACCAGAGTACGCGGAGAAAAACCACCTGACCTTCCGTTGCAGAACTTGGCGTCTCACACGTGACCCGAGCGAGGCTCAAACCCACGGCGGTGAGAGACCTAATGACTAAGAGTCAGCGCTCTTATCCATTAGGCCACGGAGGCCCGTCTCTGTATCATTCCATAAGGTTTAACCCTTCTCTTTCTAGAAATTCAGTCTAGCCACACCCATTTCTGACTTTGAACCAATCAGATTACTTGATGTAATTTATTCCTATAAATTCATAAATTGAATGTCAAACAGTGTAGATCCTGATCATATGGCTTCTTCAGAAGCCATCTGATCTGGATCTACACTGTTTGTTAAGAAAAGGGTTGTCATGAACAGCAGGATAAGAGTTAACGGTTGAATACTAAATGTGTAGACCCAGATGTTACACCACAGAAACCAGCATCTAATCTCAGCGTATGTTGTTTACATCGAGAGGGAATCTCCTTGAAGCTTTGTCATCAGACAGGATACCTAGCTGGCTTATAAACATATACAATGATAACGACAGACAAAAGCCGGCATTGGCAGCTCAGTCGGATGCGCGTCTGACTGGTGATCAGGAGGAAGGGGGTTCAATACCTGCCGGGGTCAGCAACATTCTTTCGTGGAGATTGATCATGAAATCTTTTCTAAGGTCATTCTCTCCCTTCTGCTGATTCAAGAAGGGAAGTTGTCAGCTTCTGGCGGAAGGATGTGCACTGTGCTGGTTAACCACTTATGTATAAGGTGGTCTTAATATAGGAATTTTACTGTACTAGCTTAGGAGTACACAAATACCTTTCAAAAGTTGGGGGGTGGGGGAGGGTGCTGGAAAGAGTATCTCTCTCTGTCGCAGGATCGATCCTGAGCTTCTCAAGACTTTCGGATGAGTCTTTAAACCGAGGTCCCGTCCCCGTATGACCTTAGCTGTTGGTGAGACGTAAAACTCAAACACTCACTCACTCAATAATAAAGTCCCACAAAGTTACCTTCTTTGTTTGACACAGCTTTTGCTTTTTCCAGGGCCCTTCTGTAGAGTCTTATATGAGAGGCAAAATCATCTACAAGCCTTTGAGTAAAATATGGCATCCAGTCTATCTCTTTAGACCTGAAATTTAATATTTTGACTGTAAAATTCTTCCAGATGGATAGGACATTTCTTCAAGGGGAGTTTACTCTTGCATAAAAAAAATAGTTCTCTCTCTTTTTATGATTAGAGGTAATTCCTGAGGCTAGTCCTGCATAAATTGTAAGGCTACTCAAGGTTAACCCTTGACCTGCTGAATATTTATATATGCCACACCCACTACTGATTATCAACCAATCAGATTACTTGGTGCAAATTATTGCAACAAATTCATGAGCTGAATGACAAACAATGAAGATCCTGATCAGATGGCTTCTTCAGAAGCCATCTGATCTGGATCTTCATTGTTTGAAAGATGAGGCATATCCGGGCTCAGCAGGACAAGGGTTAATATCAGAATGCAAATTTCTTCCTTAACTGTATATGTACTGAATGAGATACTAGGAGCCTGTCTTTCCTGTTTACATAAACTGGCACCAAGGTCATTAAACATTCTTTTTAAACTTAACTCAGTTGAGTATAAAATTTAAACTGTTCATAAGTGAGCCAGCACATGACAAAACCTACAATAAGACATGTGCGCCCAAAGTAGACTCAAATCAGCCTGCGCATCCGCATATTTCTGATCAGAGTCTTCATTGTGCGCTCTAAGGATATCTAAGGGCTGAATGCTCCTTCATGCAGCAAGAGAAGTCTCTGGTTGGACTATATGGAGGCACAGGCTGATCTGAGTCTTCGATGGGCGCATATGTCTTATTGTAGGTTTTGTCGTGCGCTGGCTCAAGTGTTAAAATTCAAACAAATCAGGCAAACTCCCTGCTAGGCAAATTCTTTGCTAGAATCAGCAAAGAATGGTATTCAATTTGCTTAATAACTTTCAAAATGCCAACAATTGAAAAAGTTTTATAACCAAAAGCTTATTTATTTACTTGTTTGTTCCTCTTTCACTCAAAGCTTATAGTTTTCAAGTTTAATGGGCCAGCCAATAGTTTTCAAATAGAGGCAGTCAATTGTTCTAACCATATATTTCTAGATTAAGGTCTTCTCAGCCTTTAACAAGTACACTGTAGTCTTTTATTGCCTTCCTTGAATCAGGAAAAGGGAGTGAATGACCACAAAAATATTTCATGATCAACTTCCATTAAACAATATTCTAATGCACTTGCGTATGTAACGCGACGTCTGATTGGATAACGTCAAAAATTTGCGACAGTATATTCTGCGATATACTGTCGGAAATCCGACATCATCATGTAACGTCGCTTTCCATTGGTTGTCATTTGGTTTTACGCAGCTCACCGCGCTTGCCGCCTTGTGCAAAACAGTACAGTTTTTAACTTAACAACTGAATAAGTGCATTAGAATGGGGATAACTGTATTGAAAATTGTCATTTGGGGAGGTAAATCGTCGGTTTTACGGTCGCAAATTACGTTTTACGGCTCCGCTAACGCGTCGCCGGAAAACAAAATTTCCGACCGTAAAACCTCCGATTTACCTCCCCAAATGACAATTTTCAGTACAGTTATCCCCTAATTATCAGACCTTACATAAACTGAAACCCCATATGCTGACTCCCAGTCAAATGCCCAATGACACTCTTAAATTAATACATGTGATAACCTTTCGATGACCAGGCTGGAGATTTGGTTTTCATTTCCTGGAGATTGGGTTCTCCTTCCTGGAGACTATTCGATGACAAGTTTGACATCATTTTCATCGCTTGCTTTTACTAGGTATATTTGCAGGTACACCCAGACCTCGTTATAGCATGATTCATTACAGCATGAATTCGGAACACCGTATGAAATTAGCAATTTAAGATACAGTTATATAAGCTCATTTAACTTCACACAAGATAAAAATGAGCTGCAATCAGTTAACTCAAAAGATCAAAAGTGTCAGCTTTATAGCGAGATAAGAGATTAAAGAATGCATTTGTTTATAATTTAATGGTCCAGCCACAAGATGAGGACCCCTCCATCCAAAACGAGCCCAAACTTTCACACACACCCTACAAGCAAGTTCTATGCGAACATCAAAGTTTTCCACCACCCACATCGCCAAAGAATCCAAAGTCCACAATTTACCGCTACAATTTTTCTGCACGCGATGTGTAAATGACGTCATCAGACCCCAGCTACCCCAAACGTGTTTAATGTCATTGTTTCATTTTAATGGGACATATTTCTATCCAAAAAAATTTGTTTGGAACCAGTACAATATATTTTCTCGATAGCTAAACGGTTGTGGATAGAGAACTTGACTTATCCCCAGAAGATCCGTGTCAATCACCAACAACAGCATACATGTGTTAACACAAATTAAAGCATTCGACTTTTCCCGCCAAGCATTCGCTAATTGGCGCCAAAACATAACCATTCACGAGGCAGTAGAAAAGTCTGTTTTTATTGTGCATGCATGTACTGTTAGATGTAGCTAATCGTCTTAGGAGCGAATAAATAATTTTCGCATTGCTCAGTATCCGAATTAATAAAGATGACCTACCCGCAACTTTCACATTTTTTTTACGAATGAATGAACCAGACTTAATGGTTGAACAATTCATCTACCACTAATCGGCGACAGTAACAATTTTAATCATCCATGGCCCTAGAAAAGATACCTATTCCAGGTATAATTATCGCTGCAACAGGTACCTTTATTAATGTGTGAATCACTTTCACACCTCAGTGCATCTTATCAGTGAATATACCGTTACTGACAGCGCCGATAATTGCACCCTGCTATGAAGTTAATCTATTGACCATTTGTTGTGTCAAGTCAGTACCCTTATATACCAAACGGACAAAAATTGCACGGTTCAGAAAAAATGTTATAGGAAAATTCAGATTCCGGGAGTTTTTGAGTCCTGTCCGGGAGCCCGGAAGATCGTGTCCATTTCCGGGAGTCTCCCGGATGATCCGGGAGATATCACATGATTGTATTATTATTAACGGCTAAACTTCTTAATCAGGGTTATCCGTACCATAAACTACGCAAAGCCTTTTCAAAATTTTATAGACGCCATTCTGATTTAATTTCAAAATTCAATATTGGACTTAAATCTCTTCTGCAACAAGGTCTATCGGAACCCGAATTTTATGGTGACTTAGTATATAAATTCAGAAAAATATATAACCGCAATGACTTTAGCACCCAATAATGGCAATTTCGTAAAATCATTCTTCGATATAAAACTAGACAAAAGTGCCCAGTGGGGCACGTATACCCCCGGCCAGTGCCATCACCTCAGCTGAAAATAGCAATGTCAAAAGCTTCTTTGCATATACAGAACTACAAAGGGAAATAACTCTAAAAGGCCTGACCCCTTGGCCCTTATTTTCTTTCCCACAATACAACTAGTCATACTGATCATGTTTGCAAAATTTCAAGTTTCTATGTACAGTAGTTATTGAGAAATCTTTGACACAAAATTAAAAATATACACTATTAAACAGCAAGAACTACAAAGGGAAATAACTCTAAAACGCCTGACCCCTTGGCCCTTATTTTCTTTCCCACAATACAAGTAGTCATACTGATCATGTGTGCAAAATTTCAAGTTTCTATGTGAAGCAGTTCCTGAGATATCTTTGACACAAAATAGTTGTTTACGGACACACAGACAGACAGACAGATGGAAAAGACAAAAATCATATACCCCCATTGCATACTTTGTATGCCGGGGGTATAAAGATTGGGTACAACATGGATATTATGCAACAGACTGCATGCATGGTAGTTAACCCAATCACGGTTGGCAACTTTGCTTCCCTCTTTAATTGCACGCCGGTGGGTCAGGCCTCAGATTCTATGACGGTACCAACGTAAAGGCTTATTGAGAATTAGAGAGATCTAATTCAAGGTAATGTTGGTTGGTGCCTGATGCTCTGTCTCTGGTCGGGCCCATCGGAGTCTAACTGTTCGTTTTCTTTTGCTCCAGCATTTCAGTGGTTTCTTGCTGTCGAGTCCTCACCGTTGTCTCACCTCTGTGGTTCTTTGATTATTTGTGTTCACAGAGATGTTGCACTGATGAGTAAGGAGGCCTTCATGCGGACTGAACAAATTATTTGTCTAAATCGCGACGGAAGTAAGGGCGAGGATTGTGGCCACGTAAAATCGATTTAAGCCCCCCAGCGGAAATCTTTCCACTGACCGTTCCAAGGCGGTTCTTCTGTGGCAATTTATTTATGTTGTTGTTTGTTACTTACTGTGTGTATCACTTGTGTCTTTTAATTTTGGATGGCCATATGGCCATTTTGTGGGAAAGTAACTGTCCTTATGGCCTTCCTTTGTTTAGGTTTCCATTATGGTCTGGTCGCTTAATGTTTGTATTTCTTTCCCTTTGGTGTCTTTGATGGGTGGAGTAAGTTAATTGTATCGATTCCTGATCTTTGTTTTACTTCTACTTGGTATAAAATTCAATACACAAGAGTCACAACTCTATGCATGACAATGTACCTTTTAGATGAGTTTTTTTTTTTAAATAACATTACCTTATTCGAGCTTGTATTACCCGCAGTTTTTTTCCCCTCATATTACAGCCCCAAGTTCAGGGTGCGGGTAATCCGTCGGAATTATTTTTGGACCGTTTTTTTTTTTACTTTTGTCAGCTGAAAATACGATGCATCTCAATGTTATGCTCTATCCCTTTATTCCTGACATAAATAACGTTGTCGACTCAATTTTACTTACACATGAGTAATATAACAATCTGCATTACAAACAAGCCCGATTTTGTGCTTATTATTCCTAAAACTCTCATTTTAAACGAAATAAACAGGCAAGTTCAATGCCAACATCAAAGTATAGCCGCCCACAAACCACTGCTACACTTTTTCTGCATGCGATCGGTAAATGACATCATCGGACCCTAGCAACCACACATGTGTCTATTGTTTTATTTTAATGGGGCATATCACTTTCATAAAAAATTATTTGGAAACGGTTAAAAAAAATTCATGGTAGTTAAACGGTTTTGGATAGAGGTGGGTAGAAAACAGCGCTTTGTACAAACGGTATCCGACAAAACATAGAAAGACAAAAGGAAGAACCGACATAACACAGACGCATCATAAGACAGAAGCGACCATTAATAGAAAGACAACTAGTAGAAAGACAAAAGAAAGAAAGTTATCTACCTTTTGTCGCACCCGACCAATATTGTTAATTACCAGCCAGTCATTGATTAGTTATTGAGCGTCGCTTATAATTATGGTGACTATTGTAACAATAGCTTGTGATATAAAGTAGCAGTATAATTATTATTATTTTTTATTATTGAAATAAAATGAGTTAAGATTACCGGTACTATGTGTTCACTTGTTCATTCTTTTTTATTTACCCGAGTTATATTTGTGAAAACCGTTATTTTACTGGTCATTTAGACCTAGTTTTGAATAGTTAGTCGAAATAGTCGGCAACGGAACTTTTACAAACACAGAAAGAAAAGCCTCGAATTAACTATGAAGGCTTTTTAGTACATGTACAATATTGACAAATACATGTATACAATATAATTTACTGGAAATGGGTACGCTATCCTGAATGCCGAGGCATAGCAATTTCAAACAAGGATGGAATCGTCAGTCTGCTGATGCTGCACCAACTAAAATTTTTGCGGATAAAATAATATATATAAATATATATTTGCAAAGATTGTGTCAATAAAATTTTCTCTTGCTTTTGAAAAGTTTTCTATGTTTTTTTTTTTCTACGTGTTTTCTGTTTTTCTATGTTTTCTCTATCTTTTTTTTCTATGTTGTGTCATTCCATCTTTTGTCGCGACTATGTTATGTCCGGTCTACGTTTTGTCTTTCTATGTTTTGTCATGAACCCTGTACAAATCCTGACCTATGCCCCGAAGCTCCGTGACAATAACCAACAACAGCATACAGATGTGTTTACACAAATTAAAGCGTTGGACTTTATTTGCCAAACGTCTGCTATTTGGCGCCAAAACATATCCATTCATGAGATAGTAGAATACTTTGTTTTTATTATGCATACATCTACCGTTAGATTTAGCAACTCGTCTTAGGAGCAATTAAATCATTTTTACATTGATTGTGGATTAAATTTTATGATTGGGGAATAAATGCAAATTAGAGACATAACTTGACCATATCTTCACACCTTGTCACGTGAAACAACAGCACCTCGCATTTTATCCCTTTCCCTCAACTCATTTAATAAATTCAGTAATACATGAACACTCATGTAAGATCCTCTATGTTGCAACAAACACAATTTATTTAGAATACCATAATGATCCTAAGTATTGGAACAGATAGGCCTAAGCAAACAGTGCAGAACCAGATTAGACTGTCTGATCAGGCACTTCACTGTTTGGCATTCCATTGGACTACTTGCTGGATCATGAAAAAAAAAATTGTTAGAATTTTTTGGAGAATTACAGCAAGTTGTGGGCCTGTGACCTTGAAAAAAGGTAAAGGTAAAAAAAAAAAATCTTATCAAATCTGTGGCATATTGTAATGTTACATTGTTCCAAAGTTTGACTAAAATTTGTCAATTCCTTAATGAGACAGAGTGCAGACAAGCCATTTTTGGCCAAAATATTTTGAGGGGCCTGTGACCTTGAAAAAAATAGCCATCGGAAGAGATGGCAAATCCACCGACCAAAAGCCAATATGGCCTTCAGAAGATTGTTCACCAATAGAAAGTGCAACAGAATTAAACCAGCAATATATTTTGATCTGATATTTTCTAATAATTCAGACACCAGGATCAGTATTATTTTTTTACTGTTCAAAATAATTGGTCATTTACCAGTAGATGACCAATTAGTTCGAACACCCTAGCAGTTCAAACACCCAAATGTATTGCAGTTATGGCCATCACAAGATTATACTGTCAGGGGAGATAACTAAACAAGAGGCCCATGGGCCACGATGCTCACCAGAGCTCAGGCGGGCTCTGCCCACTGGCAGCCATGTATGGTTTTAATTTATTGATTATAAAGTCTCCCAAATGAACCCCCATTCCATGTGGACTCTGTATCTAAAATATATTAGGCCTTTTATGAAGTGGAGCATAAGGAGATGACCCAACAGAGCCCAATTTGATATCATTGAATGCATCTTATCATAAGGAACAAGAAAATATATGGTTTATGGGTGGAGGTCTTAACTGTTTCTGAGATATTGGGCCTTTTATGAAGTGGAGGGGGTGGGGAATGGTACGGGCACATCCCAAGAGACCCCCAGGTTGGTGTCTCTGAAAGCGATTTGTCATAAGAAACAAGAATATATATGGTTTAGGGGTGGGAATCTGATAGGTTTCTGAGATTTATCACCTTTTATGAAGTGGCAGGGTGGGGCATGGCCCCGGCACACCCCTGAAGACCCCTAGGTTGGAATCACTGAATGTGTCTTATCATAAAGAACAAGAATATATATGGATAAGGGGTGGGGATCTGAACGGTTTCTGAGAATTTGGGCCTTTTATGGAGTGGAGGGGGTGGGACATGGCCCGGGCATATCCCAGAAGACCCCCAGGTTGCTGTCACTGAATGTGTCGATCATAAGAAACAAGAATATATATGAATTTGGGGTGGGGATCTGAAAGGTTTCTGAGATATATTGCCTTTAATGAAGTGGAGGAGTGGGGCAATGGCGCATCCCGGGAGACCCCTAGGTTGGTATCACTGAATGCGTCTTATCATTAGAAACAAGAATATATATGGTTTAGGGGTGGGAATCTGAACAGTTTCTGAGAAATTGGGCCTTTTTTGAAGTGGAGGGGGTGGGGCTTGGCCCGGGCACTTCCCAGGGGACCCCAAGGTTGGTGTCACTGAATGCATCTTATCATAAGAAACAAGAATATATATGGTTTTGGGGTTGAGATCTGAATGGTTTCTGAGATATATGGCCTTTTATGAAGTGGAGGGGGTGGGGCAGGGCCCTGGCTCACACAGGGGGCCCCCAGGTTGGTGTCATTGAATGTGTCTTATCATAAGCAACAATAATATATATGGTTTAGGGGGGGGGGAATCTGTAAGGTTTCCGAGATATTGGGCCTTTTATGAAGTTGAGGGGGTGGGGCAAGGCCCCAGCGCATCCCAGGGCCCCATAGGTTGGTGTCAATGAATGCATCTTATCATAAAGAACAAGAATGTATATGGTTTAGGGGTGGGGGTCAAAACGGTTTCTGAGATATATGGCCTTTTATGTAGTGGAGGGGGTGGGGCATAGCCCCGGCGCATCCCAGGGCCCCCAGGTAAGTGTAACTGAATGTGTCCTATCATAAGGAACAAGAATATATATGGTTTAGGGGTGGGGATCTGTAAGGTTTCCGAAATATTGGGCCTTTTATGAAGTGGAGGGGGTGGGGCAAGGCTTAGGGGTGAGGATCTGAAAGGTTTTGGAGTTATGGCCATCACAAGGTTATATTGTCAGGGGAGATAATTAAAAAACCAGGGCACCCGGAGTCATGGTTCTTGAACGTGACACACCTGCTTAACCTCATGTACAACTGTACCAAGTACCATCAATATATCATAAAGAGTATTGGAGATGTGGCCATCACAAGGTAGTGATTCTATATTATTGGAAGGGGAGATAACTCAAAACCCATGGCACCCAGAGTTGTGGTTCTTTTGCATGACACACCGTCTCGGCCTTGTGAACAACTGTGCCAGGTATCATCAATATATCTTAAAGGGCATTGGAGTTATGGCCATCACAAGGTAGTCACTCAATTTTATTGGAAGGGGAGATAACTCAAAAACCAAGACAACCAGAGTTGTGGTTATTGTGCATGACACGCTGTCTCAGCCTTGTGAACAACTGTGCCAGTTACCATCAACATATCTCAAAGGATATTGGAGTTATGGCCATCACAAAGTAGTCACTCTTTTTTATTAAAATGGGAGATAACTCAAAATGTATGGCATCCAGAGTTCTGGTTCTTGCGCATGACACGCCATCTCAGCCTTGTGAACAATTGTGCCAAGAACCATCAATGAATCTCAAAGGGTATAGAAGTTATGGCCATCACAAGGTTGCGTCTACGGACGGATGGATGGACGGATGGACGGACAGACGGATGGACGCCAGGCTGATCGCTATATCCTCCGAACCTATTCGGTCGGGGGATAAAAAGGTCATGGTCACCAAAATATAATCAAATTTCTGTGTTATGTTGTAATGATATATCGCACCAAGTTTGAATAAAATTAATCAATTCGTTAATGAGATGGAGTGCAGACAAGCCATTTTTGGCTAAAAATTGATTTTTTGGGGGGGGGGGGGGGGGGGGGGGGGGGGGGGGGGCTGTGACCTTGAAAATAAGGTTGTCACCAAAATCTTATCAAATCTGAGGTATGTTGTAATGATATATTGTACCAAGTTTGAGTAAAATTAATCAATTTGTTAATGAAATAGAGTGAAGACAAGCCATTTTTGGCAGAAATTGACTGTTTATGGGGTCAAGGTCACCAAAATCTAATCAGATCTGGGGTATATTGTGATGATATATTGTACCAAGTTTGACTAAAATTGGTCGATTAGTTAATGAGATAGAGTGCAGACAAGCCATTTTTGGCCCAAACTGACTTTTTTGGGGCCTGTGACCTTGAAGATGAGGTCAAGGTCATCATACCTAACGACTGTTTTCCCTCATCCTAATGATGTAACTATGCAAGTTTGGTCAAAGTCCATCCTTAGGTTAAGGAGATATAGTGCTTCAAACAGGCTATGCCGACGCCAACACAAACAGGATCCGCACCAAAAACAATATGTCCCCCTCCCCTCTGGTGGGGGGACATAAAAATGGCAAGTGCATAGCTGCTGATATGGAGAAGAATCAAGGATAAGTAATGGATAATAATTGTTCTTATTTCATGTTAGAATCTTATGTTGTGGGTACTTGTTAGAATCGCATCAGAGAGGCGATCCTAACAAGTACCCACAACAGATGTTTTTATGGAGAAATAAGAAAAATTATCCCTAAATTACCCTCTTTATTCCCCTTTTCTTGAGCTATCCAAGTGAATCCATTATCCTTAAGGAGAATGGGTACACTGACAGATTTTTTCCACCATTTTTCAAAGCGACACAATTTTTGGGACTTCCTGTTTGCTTTTCTATAATTCCGTCCCACAGAAAAAGGGGTCTCCTCTTAAAGGAAAGAATTTGCTCCTGAGGAGCAAATTCTTTCCTTTAAGAGTTGACCATATTGACATGGGAGACAAAAATACTTTTGTAGAAGCTGCCCCCCACTGAAAGTGTAACCATTCCCCTTAAAGAAGACATTTACCTTGAAGAAAAAGATATGAACACTTTCTGAACACATTGTCGTATCGCAAGAAGGAATTGATCGTCATCACTGATTTCTCTGTACCAGTTCTTTATGTAGTCTCTGGCAGTGTACTCTAAAACCTGGAAAGAAATTTCTTACATTTTCTTTATTTAATCTAACACTAAGCAACGGGGATTTTTCTTATTTATATTGAAAAGGATGCTGTTAGCATATTGGAAAGATACCCCTTTTTTATTCTCATAATGCCTTCTTAACCCTTATCCTGTTCACAACAATCCCTACCTTTGCAAACAGTGTAGATTCAGATTGTATGGTTTCTGAAGAACCCTTATCCTGCTGTTCACAACAATCCCTACCTTTGCAAACAGCGTAGAATAAGCTCATATAGTTTCTAATGAACTCGTATCCTGCTGTTCACAACAACCCCTTCCTTTGCAAACAGCGTAGATTCAGATCATATGGCTTCTGAAGAACCCTTATCCTGCTGTTCACAACAACCCCTACCTTTGCAAACAGCTTAGATCCAGCTCATATGGTTTCTGAAGAACCCTTATCCTGCTGTTCACAACAACCCCTACCTTTGCAAACAGAGTAGATCCAGATCAGATGGCTTCTGAAGAAGTCTTCTACTGCTGTTCACGACAACCTCTACCTTTGCAAACAGCATAGATTCAGATCATATGGCTTCTGAACAACCCTTATCCTGCTGTTCACAACAACCTCTACCTTTGCAAACAGCGTGGATCCAGATCAGATGGCTTCTGAAGAAGCCTTATCCTGCTGTTCACAACAACCTCTACCTTTGCAAACAGCGTAAATCCAGATCATATGGCTTCTGAAGAACCCTTATCCTGCTGTTCACAACAACCCCTACCTTTGCAAACTGCGTAGATCCAGATCAGATGGCTTCTGAAGAACCCTTATACTGCTGTTCACAACAACCCCTGCCTTTGCAAACAGCGTGGATCCAGATCAGATGGCTTCTGAACAACCCTTATCCTGCTGTTTGCAACAACCCCTACCTTTGCAAACAGCGTGGATCCAGATCAGATGGCTTCTGAAGAACCCTTATACTGCTGTTCACAACAACCCCTTCCTTTGCAAACAGCGTGGATCCAGATCAGATGGCTTCTGAACAACCCTTATCCTGCTGTTCACAACAATCCCTTCCTTTGCAAACAGCGTGGATCCAGATCAGATGGCTTCTGAAGAAGCCTTATCCTGCTGTTCACAACAACCTCTACCTTTGCAAACAGCGTAGATCCAGATCATATGGCTTCTGAACAACCCTTATCCTGCTGTTCACAACAACCTCTACCTTTGCAAACAGCGTAAATCCAGATCATATGGCTTCTGAAGAACCCTTATACTGCTGTTCACAACAACCCCTACCTTTGCAAACAGCGTAGATCCAGCTCATATGGTTTCTGAAGAACCCTTATCCTGCTGTTTACAACAACCCCTACCTTTGCAAACAGCGTGGATCCAGATCAGATGGCTTCTGAAGAACCCTTATACTGCTGTTCACAACAACCCCTTCCTTTGCAAATAGCGTAGATCCAGATCATACGGCTTCTGAAGAACCCTTATCCTGCTGTTCACAACAACCCCTACCTTTGCAAACAGCGTAGATCCAGATCATATGGCTTCTGAAGAACCCTTATCCTGCTGTTCACAACAACCCCTACCTTTGCAAACAGGGTAGATTCAGAGCATATGGTTTCTGAAGAACCCTTATACTGCTGTTCACAACAACCCCTACCTTTGCAAACAGCGTAGATCCAGATCAGATGGCTTCTTCAGAAGCCATCTGATCAGGATCTACACTCTTTGTCATGTAGTTTGTGAATTTGACAAATATATTATATCAAGTAATTTGATTGGTTGATAATCAGCAATGGGAGTGGCTTAATTAATTTATGCAGCGGGATAAGGGTTGAAAGGATTATGATTAACAAATCATAGGAGGTCGGGGGTGGGAGTTGGGGGGACTGCGGGGTCGGGGGGGGGTCTGGAAATTTCCTTGCCACTAATAAACTTCCATGGTGTAAATGGTAACAGACCTCATACTGACCACGCTTTTCCATGCCTGAAAGGCCTGATTTTGCAGCTTCAACCCTTACCCTGCTAAACAAGGCACAACTACATTGCCTTTGCAAACAGTGTAGATCCTGATCAGATGGCTTCTGAAGAAGCCATCTGATCAGGATCTACACTGTTTGTAATGGAGTTTGTGAAAATATCAAGTAATTTGGCTGACTTATAGTCAGAAATCAGGGTTGAATAGTTTTTTAAACAGACTATATACACAAAAATCAGGATCTAAAAGCCTGAAATCAAGAAAAAAATCAAGCTCTTAAAGCCTGAAATCCTGCAAACGCCTGAAAAATATGAGGCCTGTGGTAATCAGGCCTCAGAAGGTGACTGCATGTAAGAAAATGTAAAATTACAATGTACGTTGAATTGTCTTGAAATAAATCAATATTCTAATGCACTTACGTATGTAACGCGACGTCTGATTGGATAACGTCAAAAATTTGCGACAGTATATTCCACGATATACTGTCGGAAATCCGACGTCACCACGTAACGTCGCTTTTCATTGGCTGGCATTTGGTTTTACGCAGCTCACTGCGCTTGCCTCCTTGTGCAAAATAGTACACTTTTTAGCTTAACAACCGAAAAAGTGCATTAGAATGGGGATAACTGTATTGAAAATTGTTATTTGGGGAGGTAAATCGTCGGTTTTACGGTCGCAAATTACGTTTTACGGCTCCGCTTACGCGTCGCCGTAAAACGAAATTTCCAACCGTAAAACCTCCGATTTACCTCCCCAAATGACAATTTTCAGTACAGTTATCCCCTAATTGTATTACTCACAACTCAATTTTGGAACCTCTTGGGCAAGTTGTTAAAAATATCATGATCAGTTAGTTCCTGTGATGTTTTTGTTTGATTTGTGGTTTAACATCCCCGTCAACACTGTATAGGTCATTTTGAAGACATTGCTTCGCCTTTTGTGGGACTTTTACCCGACATTGAGATAAAATGACATCTCAAGCCCTGTGGCCCAATGAAACCAATAGGGTTTATAAGCATGGACGGTCTGACTCGCACCACTTTGCCTGGGCAGGCTTAAATCCACTAAGCGGTTTAACAGTACTCCTGTCCGGTCAGTTTCAGCTCTGCATGGAAGCATCATACAGCCCATATATTTCTTCAAGCCCCAACGGGTGGGGGTGGAGTTACTTTGAAGTTAAAACTTTGAACTTCGCTGACTGATATGGCTAAAAGTCTAGCATTTTGATGAAAAAAAATAATACCAGCTGCTTTTACATTTGTTAAGCTAATGATGCTTTGAATAACTGGTCCATGTTCTTATTATATCTTGCATAATGGTGGACATGTCTACATTTCAAATGTAAATTACACATACAGTCGAACTTCAATGGCTCAAACACCTTTGGGACCTCGAAAATCTGTTCTAGACAAGGGTAGTTCGAGCCACTGAGGATACTGTCAGGAGGCATAATGAGATATTTTTAGACATTTTTCTGGTGTTCTATAATAAAAATGTATGCTTTGTGTACACATTAGAATCGCCTCATCGAGGCGATTCTAATGAGTACACACAGCATACATTTGCAAGATAAAAGACTAAAATCTCCTTAATTAACTATTACTTATGTAGAGGATTTCGCTAGGGGCTTAAGAATGGACTCATCAGTGGTAAACGAGCCATCGGTGTTCGAGCCATCGAAGTTCTACTGTATTTGTAAATAGTGTAGAAATGTGTTACAATATTATTTGTAAAGTGTGCAGAAATGTGTTACAATATTATTTGTAAAGTGTGTAGAAATGTGTTACAATATTATTTTGTGGCATCTGAATCACGATACAACACAACCTCTTTATAACACTATAAATGGGGTCCAAAACAGAAACCTTGTTAGTTAAACAACTGTTTTATATCCAAACAAGAATGTATAGATTACACAGAAAAATGACCATTTATGGTTATTTTTCTGTGTAATCTATACATTTTTGGGATCCATCTTGAAACCGTGTTATATTCAAACCATGTTATATCCAAACCGTGTTATAATGAGGTTGTGGTGTAGTTCTGCAAGAATTTATCAGAATCTTACATGGGTGTGAATGGTGGATAGAAACATCCATCCAGAGGGTCACAGTCTGGCATCTCAATGGAAGCCACACTCATGTAAAATTATTGTTCATATGTATCTTTCATTTCTGAGCGTGGATTGTCAACAATGCAGTCACTGATTGCCAACTGCTACCATACTGTGATGCTAAAACTGTAATGCTCAGTATGTCACATTAAGGTGTCAACCGTAACAGCCACATACATGATGTCGTTTTCAACCAGTGAATATCAAACACATGAGAATTCTTGGTTTTTGTCCTCTTCCTGGTTTAGATAGCCTGGGTAGGACATAAATTTCTATCCCAAGGTAAAATCCAGGATTTCCTTACATATAGTGCAAGACTGGTAACTCTACTTACCTCTTGTAAGTTTTCATCTATAACACTTGAACCAGTTATTCTTCTGTCCTACCCAAGTTTAGATAGCCTGGGTAGGACATAAATTTCTATCCTAAGGTAAAATCCAGGATTTCCTTATACAGTGTGCAAGAATGGTAACTCTACTTACCTCTTGTAAGTTTTCATCTATAACACTTGAACCAGTTATTCTTCTGTCCTACCCAAGTTTAGATAGCCTGTGTTGGACATAAATTTCTATCCACAGGTAAAATCCAGGATTTCTTTCCTTATATAGTGTGCAAGAATAGTAACTCACCTTTTGTAAGTTTTCATCTATAACACTTGAACCAGTTATTCTTCTGTCCTACCCAGGTTTAGATAGCTTGGGTAGGATATGAATTTCTATCCCAAGGTAAAATCCAGGATTTCTCTATATATTGTGCAAGAATGGTACCTCTACTTACCTCTTGTAAGTTTTCATCTATAACACTTGAACCAGTTATTCTTCTGTCAAAATTCCTTATTTTAGTAGTTCCCTCCATACAACTCACAACCTGGTGTAAAAAGAAGAAACTAGAGCTGTCAGTGAAACTGACTAGGGCCCCGGCAGCGCTATCAGAAATTTGTGGACGGGCAGACGGACGGACAGACAGACAGGCGGAAAGAGTGATTACTATAGGGCACCCACACTTTCAGTGCGGGGCCCTAATTATGTATTTTTAGATATGACGCCAATGACAATAAATATTGTCTGCATTTTCGTCTGGGCCCAGTTGTTCAAAGCATTGTTAGCTTAACGAGCTCATTAGTGGTCATATTGTTAACTGTTCTAGCAAGTTCAATATCTAAAATTTTAATGGGCCTCCGTAGCCTAGTGGTCTTGATCATTAGGTCTCTCACCGCTGTGGTTCGAGCCTTGCTTGGGTCACATGTGAGACGCCAAGTTATGCAACGGAAGGTCAGGTGCTTTTTCTCCAGATACTCTGGTTTTCGCCCACCTCTGATTAACGATCGGCAAGATATGAGTGAAATAATCTTGAAAGGGCCGAAAAAAATATCTAAAATTTTGATATTTTTGCTAAACAAATGTGAGCTGCTCACATCTTTTTTCAGCAAAAATATCAGTATTTTCACCATATTGAATGGTCAATGTTTTAACGATATGTTAGCTAACGACATCATTAGTTTTGAACAACTGGACCCTGCAGATTATATTAAAAGTCATTGATGCAAACAGTGTAGACCGAGATAAGACTGCTCCTATAGAACAGGGTCAAATCTGGTAAATTTGTTTGAAAGGTTTGCAAAATGATGCAGTAGACAACATAAACAGATGACATTTCCAGATGCAGTTTTTCTTGGCATCTTAACCTTTGTCCTGTGAAATATTTTAATTTACCACACCCACTACCTATTATCAACCAATCAGATAACTTGATGCAAATTATTGCAACAAATTCACAATCTGAATGTCAAATAATGTAGATCCTGATCAGATGGCTTCTGAAGAAGCCATCTGATCAGGATCTACATTGTTTAAAAGATAAGACATATCCAGGCTCAGCAGGGCAAGGGTTAAATTGTGCCAGTTTACAACTCAACGTAACCTTTTAGAGGTGCACGATGCATCCACATCTGGCACTGTTGTTGAGCATATTTAGTTAGATTTGGATCAGCCTGTGCAGCAGTGTAGCCTGATCAGAGTCTTTGCTGTGAACTATTTGGTTGGTTAAAGACACAAAGGTTCTCCATGCATTTGTGGAATATCATATTTAGGTTGTTTATGCACATACTTGGGAGACTCTGTCACTGCTAATTTTGCTATCTCTTAAATAAATTTAGAGTTTCTGGCAACAAATTTGGTGTGTCAATCACTCTGTTGCTGTAACTTTGACATTTTTGTCATTTAGTCATACGCTTGGCTTAAGTATAAATTTCATGTATATGTTACTTTAGTAAATGGTCTCTCCACGGTAGTACATCACGTTAACAAGTCAGCAAAATGAAGACCCCTCTAAACCCCACTTTATATAGAGATAACTGGGGTTTACAGGGGTATACATTATTTTGCTTATTTCTCTTCCTAGTGTGTGTGAATTTGGGTTAAAAGTCGCTTTCAACAATTTTTCAGTCATATCACGACGGTGTCTGGTTGCGACAGGGAGCTCAATGCTCACTTTTATAGTGCTGCCTCATTGAAGTATCATGTCCCAGACACATTACATGATACCAAACCCAGTCACATTATCCTGACACTGGGTCGAACAGTCCTAGCTCTACCCCGAAAATCTGAGTGCCAAGCGAGGAGCAGCTAGTACCATTGTTAACGACTTTGGTATGTCACGGCCCGGGATCGAACCCGTGACCTCCCGTTCCCAAGAGCGGACACTCTACCAAATGAGCTATCGGGGCCGGTTTCTCTTCCTAGATATAGGTTGTGGGTACTCGTTAGAACCACCTCAATGAGGCGGTCCTAACAAGCACCCACAACCTATGCTTAGAGCATAAATAAGAAAAATATCACAATTTTTCGTCGGAAAAGTAGCCATTTTGGAGATATGAAAGAATGTACTATATCTCTCATATCATAATGCCGTTTTTATCCTTTCAAAGGTAAAGAATTTATTATAGATGTCCATGAAAGTCATGTGGCTGAGTTTTGATTTGCCATCACGAAAACATGCCCATATAATTTTACCCCCTTGAACCCCACTTTTATATAGTAAAACTGGGGTTTACAGGGGTATACATTATATTTCTTATTTCTGCTCTAAAATATAGATTGTGGGTACTCGTTAGAACCGTATCGTAGTATCCACTATCTATATATTGAGCAGAAATAAGAAAAACAAGGCATCGCATGCGATACAAATCCCCTCGCACAAGACAACTTTGTGTGTGGAAAACACTGAACTGGCAAAAGTCCAACTTGCTTGAGATATTATTATATGCAACATTTGTGTAAAGTTTGTTTAAGAGTTTGTTTAAAATCCATCAATAAATGTAGGTTCTACAGTGATGACAATGTTACTGTAAAAATAGTCATAGTGACCTAGACTTGAGGCCATGACCGCGAAAGTAGATCTTGCTCAAGATATAATCATAAGCATCTTTTATGTGAAGTTATATTAAAATCTGTTACTAAATGTAGGCAGTAGAGTGATGACAAAGTTTTTCTAAAAATAGCCACAGTGACCTTGACCTTGAGGTCATGGCCTTGAAAGTCAAAGCAACTCGAGATATTATCATAAGAAACATTTGTGTGAAGTTCTATTAAAATCCATCAATAAATGTAGGCGCTAGAGTGATGACAAAGTTTTTCTAAAAATAGCCACAGTGACCTTGACTTTGAAAGTATAAATCGCTCGAGATATTGTCATAAGGAACATTTATGTGAAGTTATATTGAAATTGGTGAAAAATGTAAGCGCTAGAGCAATGACAAAGTTTTTCTAATAATAGCCACAGTGACCTTGACCTTGAAAGTCCAACTCGCTCGAGGTATTGTCATAAGGAACATTTGTGTGAAGTTATATTGAAATCAGTGAAGAAAAGTAGTTGCTAGAGCGATGACAAAATTTTTCTAAAAATTGCCACAGTGACTTTGACCTTGCAGTCGAAATCACTTGAGATATTGTCATAAGGAACATTTGTGTGAAGTTATATTGAAATCGGTGAATAAATGTAAGCGCTAGAGCGATGACAAAGTTTTTCTAAAAATAGCCACAGTGATCTTGATCTTGAAAGTGGAACTCGCTAGAGATATTGTCATAAGGAACATTTGTGTGAAGTTATATTGAAATTGGTGAAAAAATTAAGCACTAGAGCAATGACAAATTTTTTCTAAAAATAGCCACAGTGACCTTCACCTTATAAATTCGAACGCATTTGAGGTATTGTCATAAGAAACAAACCTTGAAAGACCAACTCGCTCGAGGTACTGTCATAAGGAACATTTGTGTGAAGTTATATTGGATTCAGTGATGAAATGAAGTTGCTAGAGAGATGACAAAGATTTTCTAAAAATGGCCACAGTGACCTTGACCTTGAAAGTGGAAATCGCTCGAGATATTGTCATAAGGAACATTTGTGTGAAGTTGTATTGAAATAAGTGAAGAAATGTAAGCGCTAGAGCGATGACAAAGTTTTTCTAAAAATAGCTGCAGTGACCTTGACCTTGAGGCCATGACCCTGAAAGCCACACTCGCTCGAGATATTGTTATAAGGAACATTTGTGTGAAGTTATGTTGAAATTGGTGAAGAAATGTAGGTGCTAGAGCGATGACAAAGTTTTCCTAAAAATAGCCACAGTGACCTTGACCTTGAGGTCTTGACCGTGAAAGTCAAACTCGCTCGAGATATTGTCATAAGAAACATTTGTGTGAAGTTAAACTGAAATCAGTAAAGAAATGTAGGTGCTAGAGCGATGACAAAGTTTTTCTAAAAATAGCCACAGTGACCTTGACGCCATGACCCTGAAAGTAGAACTCGTTCGAGATATTTTTATAAGGAACATTTGTGTGAAGTTATATTGAAATTGGTGAAGAAATGTAGGCGCTAGAGCGATGAAAAAGTTTTTCTAAAAATAGCCACAGTGACCTTGACCTTGAGGTCATGACCTTGAAAGTCGAACACGCTCGAGATATTGTCATAAGGAACATTTGTGCGAAGTTATATTGAAATCAGTGAAGAAATTTTGGTGCTAGAGCGATGACAAAGTTTTTCTAAAAATAGCCACAGTGACCTTGACCTTAAGGCCATGACCTTGAAAGTTGGACTTGCTCGAGATATTTTTATAAGGAACATTTGTGTGAAGTTATATTGAAATTGGTGAAGAAATGTAGGCGCTAGAGCGATGATAAAGTTTTTCTAAAAAAAATAGCCACAGTGACCTTGACCTTGAGTTCATGACCTTGAAAGTCGAACTCGCTCAAGATATTGTCATAAGGAGCAGTTGTGTGAAGTTATATTAAAATCGGTCATGAAATGTAGGCGCTAGAGCGATGACAAAAGTACGTACGTACGGGACAATTGATATATCCCCCCTCACAACTATGTTGTGCGAGGGGATAATAAATGAGGCGGTTCTAACGAGTATTCACAATCTATATATTGAGCAGAAATAAGAAAAATATCACAATTTTTCATCTGAAAATTTTCTTTTTTCGGCGGTACAGTTTACAATGTATTTGTATAGGCGTGTTTTCGTAATGCTACGAAGCCTATGAAATTTACTGATGAAGAGGAAAAGATGAAGGTACCCAACAACCTGATAGCTAGTAGTATGCCAAATAATCATTTTACTTGGCATGTAAGTTTATAATCAATCACGGTTCTCCATGATCAATCAAAATTTTGTCTCTCCGTATATAACAAGTTCTGATAATACTACTGCTAGGATCAAACAGTCATATGAAAATGTATTTGTTCACAGTACATGTACAACCCATAACACTTAACATTAAATGTATACGATAAAAATCATAAAAATTTGGACATCTTGAGGACTTGCTATAATTCTCCTATAATTTTAACAAATTCGTTTCATGATCCAGCAAGGAGTCCAAAAGGTGCATACAAAATGGCAAACAGTGTAGACCCTGATCAGACTGCTTCAGGAGCAGTCTGATCTGGGTGTGCAATGTTTGCTCAGACCTGTCTGTCCTAATTCTTAGGATCATTATGGTAGATTATAAAGAAAAAAATGGTCATTTTTCTGCATAATTTATACATTTGCCATGTAGGCTTCCTCTTCATTATATCCATAACCATTTAATAGTGGTCATTTACACCAAGTATAAAGTCTTCCGGAGGCAAGGAAAATATGAGTGGCCTTCTTCAGAAAAACTGAATTACACAGAACACTACATCGCTAAAGTCACCATTGATTTCAAAGGAAATAAACAATGTATAAAAGTGGCCTATTTCAAGATTTAATAGTGGTACATGTATGAATATTTCTGGAAGCCATAATGATCGATGTCTGATCAATCATCCGTTACTTACAGGTAAACAAATGATGATCTGCAAAATCTGAGTCAAATACATCACTTCTTAAAGTAGCATAGCCCCACCATGACCTGGGCACATGAAATGATGTGAAGGGCTAAATCTTCTCACCTTATTGATTCCGGGACATGTTAATGCCACATCTGGAGACTGTGTCAAAATGGCGCTTGACTGCTGGTAACCATAGAAATAGGCTATTGCTGCCCCACTGAAAAAAAATATACAGTCGAACTTCAATGGCTCGAACACCTTTGGGACCACGAAAATCTGTTCGAGACAGGGGTAGTTCGAGCCACTGAGGTTACTGTCAGGAGGCATAACGAGAGTTTTAGACATCTTTTCGGTGTTCTATAATGAAAATGTATGCTGTGTGTACTCATTAGAATCTCCTCATCGAGGCGATTCTAATGAGTACACACAGCATACATTTGCAAGATAAAAGACTAAAACCTCCTTAATTATCCCCCACTATTTCTTATGTAGAGGATTTCGCTAGGGGCTCAAGAATGGGTTTGACACATCCATGGTAAACGAGCCATCGGTGTTCGAGCCATCGAAGTTCTTCTCTATATATGAGGTACAGTCAAACCTGTCTACAAGACCACTCAAAGTAAAGAAGAAATATGGTCTTTGTCCACAGGTGGTCTTTAGTCAGAGGGTCAGGTTTGCATCAATTGCTCTATCTCTTTAGAAGACAAGGATTACTTCACAGCATTTATGCAGATATATATTGGATAATCCCAGTTACACCTGAATGATTCATTGATTAAAACCCCTAAAGGTAATATTATGTCAGGTTTTAATAATGAATCACTAAAAAATTAATTTGGCTCATTTAAGGATGTACACAAACAATTAATTGCCCAATTAAAATTTTGGTCAATGCTATTCAAAGCACAAAGTGGTCTTTGTTTAGGGTAAAATATGCATTTGGGAAGGATTTTGACTGTCCTCTGGTCATAGTGGTCTCTGTTGACAGGTGCATTATATAGAGGATCTTACATGAGTGTTCATGTATTATTGAATTTATTAAACGAGTTGAGTAAAAGGGATAAAATGCGAGGCTGTGCCGAGCATTTTATCCCTTTTCGTCAACGAGTTTAATAAATTCAATAATACATGAGCACGAATGCAAGATTCTATTTATCATATGACATTTAAAACGCATTTTATTCACGATTCTTTACAAAAATGTCAATATTCCGCCGTTAGTTAACGCGACGTCGTTAAGGACGTCGTGCATGTAACGTTACGGAACGTATCTAGATAATTTGCATATTTAATCCACTAGTGGATTATCGAAAATAATACATGGCGTTACTACACTCTCAGACGCGACGTCATATGATAAATAGTCTAATGGGATGAAAGGAACTGGAAGTGGTCTTTGTAGACAGGTGGTCTTTGTAGACAGGTGGTATTGGTTTACAGGTGATCTCTAAAACAGGTTTGACAGTACTGTATTTACCCTAAATATTCAGTCAGGCTTATACACAAACAGGCTAACCAGTACAGTGCATATTCTTAGCCAGAAACTGAAAACTGCCCTTCTTGAATCAGTGGAAGGGAGAGAATGACCGTAGAAAAGATTTCATTCTCAATCTCCACAAATGCTGCCGATCCCTGCAGGTATCAAACCCATGTCCTCCTGATCAACAGTCAGATGCGCATCCAACTGAGGCCGGCCAAAATATTAGCGAAGATATATGTAGGTAGGCATATAATTTTACTATTGTAACACTTTACCATTACAAACAGGCCACATCCTTTGGAGTCAGAAGCAGACAACATATAATCCTTAACCCATTGTCTGCTAATGGACTGTTCTATTGCTATAATTATGTTTGACAAGTCCATTTGTCATATAAGGGGTGTCAAGCCTATTTTTTCGTTCTTGTTCCATTTTTGACGGAAAATTCTGTCAGCAAATAGTGCAGGCCCTAATCAGACGCAGCAGAACCTGGTCTGGGCCTGCACTGTTTGCCAAGGTACCCCATTAGGGCTTTCCCGCATACAATGGGTTAAGGAAAGTTGAAACATAGTCCAAGAAATAAAGTATTCAGGGTCTTGTTTACAGAACTAAATCATGTATCACTATTGTCCTTACTTTTACCAACTGGGGTACAGATTTCTGTCAACTTTCTTCTGAATCCTACCAGTATTTGTATATCATTGTACATGTTGTGTTTATATGTACATGTATTATTTATACAAATAAAGTTTAAACCAAACAGGTCAGAAATTTGAAAGCCTTTTGTTTTACCCATTTGGACCTGGGAACAACAACATCAATAACTGGCAAACAGCGCCTGCACAAATCAGATGATGCAGAACAGAACATGTGCTCAGCACCTATACCATTTGCAAAAAAGTTCAACTGCTTTCCAATTAAATTTTGAAGATAACAAAACCTGACAACCCTAAATTTTGAAATGGACTCAAGCTATATAAAAGGCGGAAAATTTCATTTGGTACCAACTACCAAATATGTTAAAGCCGTTTCCCTGAGCCTTTTCATTTAACCAATAACAATTGTTGTCTGCTTTGTCCTCTGCTGGTTTCTTAAAATGTTATTTTTGCAACTAGTGTGGACCCAGATCAGACTGCTCCAGTCTGGCCAGGGTCCACATTTTGCCTGTATGTATAAATATGTTTGAAAGTTTGCAAGATTCAGCAGATGACAAAAACTAGACATTTTAAGATAGTTTTCTTGGCAGCCTAAGGGTTAACCCATTTTGTAACGGAAACACCTAAACGGGTACCCTGGCAAACAGTGCAGGCCCTGGTCAGATGCCGCAAACGCAACGTCTGATCAGGGCCTCCACTGTTTGATAAAAGTCAATTCATTTTCCAAATAAATTTTGATAAAAACACAACTTGACACCCCTTAATTTTGAAATGGACTCCTGCCATATGTAAGGAGGAAGATTCCATTTGGTACAAAATGGTTAAAAACACCTCCCAGTTACTTACCCCAGAAAGATTGACACCACATACAACACCAGATAGATGCCAATTACTCCAAATGTAGCAAAATAGAGGATTATACCAAGGGTTATCCACTTCCAAGAAATTGCCAGCATCTGAAACAATCAGTATGTAAGCTTCAGATAAGGACATACAATATTGTAAAAATTATAAAATTTGGGAAACCTTTAGGTCTTGCTGAAATTCTGCTACAATTTAAAACTAGCTTGGTCCTGTATCGCTCACCTGAGCTAACAGATTCAAAGTTTAAGGAAGTGCCAACCTTTACTGAAGGCTTTATGGGAGGACATGGTGATGACAGGGTAAGCATTTTCTGCAAATCAAGTAGAATGTAACTCTATGATAAACAGGCTGACCTCACCAGTTTTCAAACTCATTCAAGCTTTTATTCCTGACTTGCTAAGAAGATCCGATCTAAACTGAAGTGGCTATGGTGATGACAAGTTCAAAAACAAGAGTTTTCAAACTCCTCCAAGCTTTCTGCCTGACTTCCTTGTTTGTAAGTTTCATGAAGATCCGTTCAAAACTAAAGTGGCAGCAGTGCTGACAAGGTCGAAAATAGGCGTTTTCAGCAATCAAAGGCACATCACTCTATGATAAATGTGCCGACTTGGCTGGTATTCGAACTCACCTGAGGTTTTATTCCCAGCCACCTCACATATAAGTTTCAGAAAGATCCGATCAAAACTGAAGGGGCTACGGTGATTACAAGGTCATAATTTGGCATTTTCAGCAATCAAAGGGATGTTATTCTATGAAAAATGGGCCAACTTGGCTGGTTTTCGAACTCATCCGAGGTTTAATCCCCAGCAACCTTACACATACGTTTCAGAAAGATCCGATCAAAACTGAAGGGGCTACGTTGATGACAAGGTAAAGAATCAGCATTTTCAGCAATCTAAGCGAGGTAACTCTATGATAAATGGGCAGACTTGGCCGGTATTGAAACTCATCAGAGGTTTTATCCCCAGCCACCTTACCTACATAAATAAATATCAGAAAGATCCGATCAAAACTGAAAGGGCTATGGTGATGACAAGGTCAAAAATCAACATTTTCAGCAATCAAAGAGACGTTACTCTACAATAAATGGGCCGACTTGGCTGGTTTTCGAACTCATCCGAGGTTTTATCATTAGCCATCTTACATATAAGTTTCAGAAAGATCAGATCAAAACTGAAGGGGCTACGGTGATGACAAGGTCAAAAATCGACATTTTCAGCAATCAAAGGGACGTAACTCTAAGAAAAATGGGCCGACTTGGCCGGTTTTCGAACTCATCCGAGGTTTTATCCCCAGCCACCTTACATATAAGTTTCAAAAAGAAACAATCAAAACTGAAAGGGCTACGGTGATGACAAGGTCAAAAATCGGCATTTTCAGCAATCAAAGGGATGTAACTACGATAGATGGGCCGACTTAGCTGGTTTTCGAACTCATTCGAGTTTTTATCCCCAGCCACCTTACATATAAGTTTCAGAAAGATCCGATCAAATCTGAAGGCGCTACGGTGATGACAAGCATTTTCCCATAGTAAGTCTATGGGACCATGTGGTTGCCATAACAACCAAAGTTTTAGAGCAATTTCGAAAAAAAAGTTTATGTCATCAATGCCCCACCAGAGGCATGCTACAGATGAGAAATGATTGCGATCAGCCTGCAGGCTGCAGAGATATAGCTGCTCAAAAGTGTGGACGGACGACGGACGGACGATGGACGACCCACTATACTATAAGCTCCCCTGGAGCCTTCGGCCCAGGTGAGCTAAAAATTGGCATTTTCAGCAATCAAAGGGACATAACTCTATGATAAATGGGCCGACTTTCGAACTCGTCCGAGTTTTTATCCCTAGGCACCTTACATATAAGTTTCAGAAAGATTCAATAAAAACAGAAGGGGCTACCATGATGAAAAGGTCAAAAATCGGCATTTTCAGCAATCAAAGGGATGTAACTCTATGATAAATTGGCTGACTTGGCCGGTTTTCAAACTCATCCGAGGTTTTATCCTCAGCCACCATACATAAAAGTTGCAGAAAGATTCAATCAAAACTGAAGGGGCTACGGTGATGACAAGGTCGAAAATCGGCATTTTCAGCAATCAAAGGGAAGTAACACTATGTTAAATGGGCGGACTTGGCCGGTTTTCGAAATCATCCAGGGTTTTATCCCCAGCAACCTAACATATAAGTTTCAGAAAGATACGATCAAAACTGAAGGGGCTACCATAATGACAAGGTCAAAAATCGGCATTTTCAGCAATCAAAGGGACCTAACTCTATGGGCGGACTTGGCCGGTTTTCGAACTCATCCGAGGTTTTATCCCCAGCCACCTTACATATAAGTTTCAGAAAGATCCGATCAAAACTGAAGGGGCTACATTGATGACAAGGTCGAAAATGGGCATTTTCAGCAATCAAAGGGACGTAACTCTATGATAATTGGACTGACTTTGCCGGTTTTCGAACTCATCTGAGGTTTTATCTCCTGCCACCTCACATATAAGTTTCAGAAAGATCCGATCAAAACCGAAGGGGCTACCATGATGACAAGGTCAAAAATCGGCATTTTCAGCAATCAAAGGGACCTAACTCTATGATAAATGGGAGGACTTGGCCAGTTTTCGAACTCATCCGAGGTTTTATCCCTAGACACCTTACATATAAGTTTCAGAAAGATCCGATCAAAACTGAAGGGGCTACGGTGATGACAAGGCCGAAAATGGGCATTTTCAGCAATAAAAGGGACGTAACTCTATGATAAATGGGCCGACTTGGCCGGTTTTCGAACTCATCCGAGTTTTTATCCCCAGTCACCTTACATATAAGTTTCAGAGAGATCCGATCAAAACTGAAGGCGCTACGGTGATGACAAGCATTTTCCCACAGTAAGTCTATGGGACCTTGTGGTTGCGATAGGAACAAAAGTTTTAGAGTGATTTCGAAAAAAAGTTTATGTCATCAATGCCCCACCAGAGGCATGCTACAGATGAGAAATGATTGAGATCAGCTTGCAGGATACAGAGATATAGCTGCTCAAAAGTGTGGACGGACGGACCACGGACGGACGACTGACGGACGACGGAGGACCCACTATACTATAAGCTCCCCTGGAGCCTTCGGCCCAGGTGAGCTAAAAATTGTTTTATGATCTACCAAGGAGTCTGAATGGCAAACAGTGCAGACCCTGATCAGACTGCACAGTTTGCTTAGGCCTGTTTGTCGCAATACTTAGGATCATTACAGTAATGTTAACTGCTCTGTGTAATGAACACCCTTATAAACCCAACTTTATATGGTGAAAACTGAGGTGTTTACTGTATAGGGTAATACAGTATTTTTCAAAACATGGATGCCATTTAAAATTCAAATAATAGCGCAATACTGTGATGTTGTTTGCCGTTGCACTCATATCAATGAGGAATACTTGCCAACTGTTTCCAATAGAAATGGCGAGAAATGAATTTTGCATAAAAAAGCATCATATCAAAATACATGTACTGGTGGTTACACTCAACATCGTTACATGCTTTATGGTATTATGGATGTTTTTTTTCAGTATAAATGACTTTAGGCACTTTCACTTCCTGGCAACGGCAGTCCGATTTTCGCGCATGTGCAGTTTGTGTAGGGCAAAAAGTCGCAAGTGTAAAGTGAAACAACACTGTATTTTTGTAAATATTGCTTGAAAAATGAGTCACTATGTCAAAACAATTATCGCCATAACACAACAACGGTAGAACAACAAATTAAAAATACTGTGGAAAAAGATTTTCCACAGTTTACATGTACGGATGTATGGTCAAAAACGAGCGAATCTGATACGTCTTTGTTATGGCACTAAATAGCCAATTGTTGAGTTCGGTTATGTTTATGTGTGCATGTACCTAACCTGTTTGATAATGTCATTTGCTGGGTTTGTAAACTGGGTTTGTAAACTGTGAGTCCGGATCACGCTGTGCATTCTACGCCTGCATTTAATGCCCGATTGTGAATGTAGCAGTCATAGCTTGCCTCGCCTCTACTTCTTGTAAAGGATGAACTTAAGTATACAGGTTAAGGTGTGACAGACAGAATTATCTTACAGTACCACATATGAGAAACGGTTTGGTAAGATGTCCCAGCCAGCACCAAACTGCGGGCCAACGTCGGACAGACAGCGATACGACGTTGCCATATCGTATCTCTGTCGACCCGACGCTGGAACGACATTCTATGCAGGCTGGGGTAGTATGTATAGCATGCTCCCAGCCAGTACAAAACGGCAAGCCAACGTCTGGCTGACAGCGATACGACGTGGTAACACCGTATCACTGTCGGCCTGACGCTAGCCAGAAATTCTATGTGGGCAGGGGTAGTACAAGACAGGATGCTCCCAGCCAGCACAAAACAGCGGGCAAACGTCGGCCCGGCAGGGGTTGTATCGCTGTCGGCCTGACATTCTTTGTTGGCTGAGCTATGACGTGGGAATCTCAGAAAGAAATTCAATACTCGAACATGACAGGATGAGGTTCTGGGGCGGTTGGCTTTGTTTTGATTGAATTGAGCTTTTACGTCCCCATCAACACTATTTAGGTCATTTTGGAGGCGTTGCTTCCAATTTTATGGGACTTTTACCCGACACTGAGATGAAATGACATCTCAATACCAGGTATGTGATATTTAACCGACTATTGTTAATCCGTTGATGATTCATGCTTACATCAATCAGTAAACTAATTAATTGTAATCCGTAATATCAAGGGGATTAACGCGGCGAGATTAAAAAGGTACATGTCGCGAACCGACCACTTTCCAATATCGTCTCTCCCACTGGCTGGTGCAATAATACCTGTCAATATAGGACACACCTACTGATTTGTGGCACGTGTGCTTTCAACACAAAAAGCGGCGCCACATTTGATCTTTTACTGGTATTGCGTAAGCGGCCTAAATTAGCTTCTGAATTTACCGCTTCTGTAATTTTGGACGCGTGTCGCAATAAAAACATGCGTACATAAGAATCGGTGGTAGTGAATTTTACGCGTACAACGGCAAAATGTTGGCGTAAAATACGCAGAATCCCGCGTTTCCGAGAGCTCTGTACCTGCCGCCCAAACAAACCAACGGGTTAATATGTAAGGACGGTCCGACTCGCACCACTTTGCCTGGGCAGGCTTAGATCCCTAACAGTCTTTCACATTTGTACTTGTTCGAAGTTGATGACGGAAATCATTATCACTGCGTTTCCTGCTTGTGCAATGTGGGCACAACATGATATGATAGCACTAGGGTCACTGTTTTTGACAATTGTTTAGTGCTTTTTGCCCTACGTAATTTGCGCATGAGTGAGAACACTGCAGTATGGGATCGCTTTTCCTTAGCAACCGATGGCGTCATAAAGTCATCTATATTTTTACAAACAAGAATTCCCCCAAAGGCTATGTCATGCCGGTGGGGGTTCATAGTCACTAAACAATAAAATCTAGGTCAAGGTCAAACATGGATGCTTGCAATTCCTAGATGCAACCTTGCACCAGGTATCATTGATGAAGCTCTTATAGTTCTGAGAAATGAACTTCAACATTAGGATGAACCATGAAATGTAGGTTAAGGTCAAATATGAATGCTTGCATTATAGCTGTCCATTCCAAGATGCAAGTTTGCACCAATTTTCTTTAATGAAGCTCCTATAGTTCTTGAGAAATAAAATTGACCATTTGGGTAAACGCTATGGTACCGGAAATGTTCACAAAGTCATTGAACCAAGGAATATAAGTCAAGGTCAAATATGGATGCTTGTATTAGAGTTGCAATCCAAAAAAGAAAATTTGTACCCAGTAAAAACAAGAGGACCAAACCGGTCCTGTATCGCTCACCTGAGCTAACAGATTCAAAGTTTCAGGAAGTGCCAACCTTTACTGAAGGATTAATGGAAGGACAGGGTGATGACAGGGTAAGCAATTTTTGCAAATGAAGTAGAATGTAACTCTATGATAAATAGGCTGACCTCACACGTTTTCAAACTCATTCAAGCTTTTCTTCCTGACTTGCTAAGAAGATCAGATATAAACTGATAGGGCTATGGTGATGACAAGTTCAAAAATAAGCAATTAACTGCTGCAATCAAAGGGATGTTACAAATAGGCAAACCTCACAAGTTTTCAAACTCCTCCGAGCTTTTCTGCCTGACTTATTTGTTTGTAAGTTTCATGAAGATCTGATCAAAACTGAAGGGGCAGCAGTGCTAACAAGGTTGAAAATAGGCATTTTTAAGCAATCAAAGTGAGTGAGTGTTTGAGTTTTACGTCCCACCAACAGCTAAGGTCATACGGGGACGGGACCTCGGTTTAAAGACTCATCCGAAAGTCTGGAGAAGCCCGGGATCGATCCTGCGATCCTTGGTTTACAAGGCGAGTAGCGTAACCACTACACCACAGAGGCTTCATTAAGCAATAAAAGGCACGTAGCTCTATGATAACTGTGCCAACTTGGCCAGTATTCAAACTCATCCAAGGTTTTATTCCCAGCCACCTTACATATAAGTTTCAGAAAGATCCAATCAACATTGAAGGGGCTACGGTGACGACAAGGTCAAAATTGGCATTTTTAGCAATCAAAGGGAGGTGACTCTAAGATAAATGGGCCAACTTGGCCAGTTTTCGAACTCATCCGAGGTTTTATCCCCCAAAAATTGGATCAAAACTGAAGGGGCTACGTTGATGGCAAGGTCAAAATTTGGCATTTTTAGCAATCAAAGGGATGTTACTCTAAGATAAATGGGCCGACTTGGCCAGTTTTCGCACTCATCCAAGGTTTCATCCCCAGCCACCTTACATATAAGTTTCAGAAAAATCTGATCAAAACTGAAGGGGCTACAGTGATGACAAGCTCAAAAATCAACATTTTCAGCAATCAAAGGGACGTAACTCTATGATAAATGGGCCAACTTGGCCAGTATTCGAACTCATCCTAGGTTTTATCCACAGTCACGTTACATATAAGTTTCAGAAAGATCCAATCAAAACTGAAGGGGCTACGGTGATGACAAGGTCAAAAATCGACATTTTCAGCCATCAAAGGGACATAACTATAATAGTAAATGGGGCGACTTGGCCGGTTTTCAAACTCATTCCAGGTTTTATCCATAACCACGTTATATATAAGTTTCAGAAAGATTCGATCAAAACTGAAAGGGCTACGGTGATGACAAGGTCAACAAGAGCACCGCATGCAGGTGCCAACGCTCGTCTGCAGTTTCTTTTAGAAAACCAAAGTTCTAAGTCAAACAAGAGCAATCAAATTGCAAGATGGAGTTATAAAACTTGTAGGGAATGTAGCTCTTGTGATGGTGAGTATGTGTATGAAGTTTCATGAAGGTAGGCCAAATACTTTTGGAAATATGGTCAAGGTTAAGGTTTTCGGTTAAGGACGACGCCAGACGACAACGAAGACGCCGGAGTGATGACAATAGCTCGAAAGTTTTTTTTCAAAAAACAGACGAGCTAAAAATCAGCATTTTCAGCAACCAAAGGGATGTTACTCTACGATAAATGGGCCGACTTGGTCGGTTTTCGAGCTCATCAGAGATTTTATCCCCAGCCACCTTACATATAAGTTTCAGAAAGATCCGATCAAAACTGAAGGGGCTACGGTGATGACAAGGTCAAAAATCGGCGTTTTCAGCAATCAAAGGGATGTAACTCTATGATAAACGGGCCAACTTGACCGGTTTTCGAACTCATCCGAGATTTTATCCCCAGCCACCGTACATATAAGTTTCAGAAAGCTCCAATCAAAACTGAAGGGGCTACGGTGATGACAAGCATTTTCCCATTGTAAGTCTATGGGACCTTGTGATTGCCATAGCAACCAAAGTTTTCATGCGATTTAAAAAAAAAGCTTATGTCATCAATGCCCCACCAGAGGCATGCTACAGATGAGAAATGATTGAGATCAGCCTGCAGGCTGCAGAGATATAGCTGCTCAAAAGTGTGGACGGACGACGGATGGACGACGGAGGACCCACTATACTATAAGCTCCCCTGGAGCCTTCAGCCCAGGTGAGCTAATAATGCTATTATGAATGAACCTCTTATAGTTCTTTAGAATGGACTCTTACATTAGGGTGAATGCTAAGGTGAATACAAATATTTTCAAGGTCAATATGGATGCTTACATCGAAGTTGCCATCCCATGATGCAAGTTTGTACCAAGATCATTGATGAGGCTCTAATAGTTCTTGAGAAATGGACTCTTGACATTAGGGTGAAAGCTAGAGTAAATGCAATTGTTGACAGCTTGACGGAGAAACAGACAGAAAATCAGACTCCTATATTGTGCCATGCTAAAAGCTGGAGAGACGAAAAAATGCAATTTTCAAACCAAAATTTAAGTGACTGATTAAGTCACTGGTGTGTTTACTAAAGGAGTATGTACGCTAGCCCTTTGTTTCAAATAAGCTAGTTGTGTAGGACTTTCATACATTTTTCAAGCTTTTTTTGTATCACAGCAACACTTGTAAAAAATTTTTAACTGCCCAACCAAATAACAAGAGAAGTTAAAGTCTTGTCAACTTCTGGGTTTTTTTTTTTTTTTTTTTTGGTTTGGGTTTTACGGCCCTTTCAAGATTATTTCACTCATATCGAGCCGATCGTTAATCAGAGGTGGGCGAAAACCGGAGTACCCGGAGAAAAACCACCTGACCTTCCGTTGCAGAACTTGGCGTCTCACATGTGACCCGAGCGAGGCTCGAACCTACGGCGGTGAGAGGCCTAATGACTAAGAGTCAGCGCTCTTATCCACTAGGCCACGGAGGCCCGTAACTTCTGGGGTTATAGTGTCTTCAAATCGGTCTTCAAAACGTATGAAGTCTATCATTAAAGTAAATTTAATTTCAGTGCTTCGTTTATTAGAAGCCTCTGTGGTGTAGTGGTTACGCTACTCGCCTTGTAAACCAGGGGTCACAGGATCGATCCCGGGCTTCTCCAGACTTTCGGATGAGTCTTTGAACCCAGGTCCCGTCTCCGTATGACCTTAGCTGTTGGTGGGACGTAAAACTCAAACACTCACTCACTCGCTTCATTTATTCGCAAATGGAAATAGTCCCTCCTTCCATAACTTCATTGAAACACAAATTGATCTCATGGAATAAACCAAATAACAGTTAACAATGAATAATTACTAGATAAGATAAAAATATAGTGTGCGACTTTCATACACAGAAGTATGCAAATTCTTATTAAGTGCAAAAACTAGTTTGGAACTCGATCGAAATGCCCAAAATTAATCACGGTAAATAATTTTGACAGGACAATTCTTAAACAATAGTAATTTAGCAAAATGAGATTGGTGATTAGTTTTACCTTTTGTTCTTTAAAAGTTTCGCTTGTACGAAAAACAGAAGTGGAATTGGAAAGTAGAAGTAAAACAAAGATCAGGAATTGATACAATTAACTTACTCCATCCACAAAAGACACCAAAGGGAAAGAAATACAAACATTAAGCGACCAGACCATAATGGAAACCTAAACAAAGGAAGGCCATATGGACAGTTACTTTCCCACAAAATGGCCATATGGCCATCCAAAATTAAAAGACACAAGTGATACACACAGTAAGTAACAAACAACAACATAAATAAATCGCCACAGAAGAGCCGCCTTGGAACGGTCAGTGGAAGATTTCCACTGGGGGGCTTAAATCGATTTTACGTGGCCACAATCCTCGCCCTTACTTCCGTCGCGATTTAGACAAATAATTTGTTCAGTCCGCATGAAGGCCTCCTAACTCATCAGTGCAACATCTCCGTGAACACAGAAATCAAAGAACCACAGAGGTGAGACAACGGTGAGGACTCGACAGCAAGAAACCACTGAAATGCTGGAGCAAAAGAAAACCAACAGTTAGACTCCGATGAGCCCGACCAGAGACAGAGCATCAGGCACCAACCAACATTATCTCTTTAATTTTCAATAAGCCTTTACGTTGGAGCCGTCATAGAATCTGAGGCCTGACCCACCGGCGTGCAATTAAAGAGGGAAGCAAAGTTGCCAACCGTGATTGGGTTAACTACCATGCATGCAGTCTGTCGTATAATATCCATGTTGTACCCAATCTTTTTATATCGAAGAATGATTTTACGAAATTGGGTGCTGAAGTCATTGCGGTTATATATTTTTCGGAATTTATATACTAAGTCACCATAAAATTCGGGTTCCGATAGACCTTGTTGCAGAAGAGATTTAAGTCCAATATTGAATTTTGAAATTAAATCAGAATGGCGTCTATAAAATTTTGAAAAGGCTTTGCGTAGTTTATGGTACCGATAACCCTGATTAAGAAGTTTAGCCGTTAATAATTTATTACGAGTGTTGAAGTCAGTTACATGACTACACACTCTAGCAAATCGAATTAATTGCGAAATATAAACGCCATAGGATGGCGCACGAGGAACATCACCATCCAAAAAAGGAAAATTTACAATCTCAAAATCAAAGTCATCGCGTTTATCATAAATTTTGCACGAAACAAATCCATCTACAATAGATAGATGTAAATCCAAAAACTGGGCCTCGGTATCAGAAGAATTTGCTTTATTTAACTGAAGTTCTAGGGGGTAAATCTGACTGATCAAACCATCAAAATAGGTATTATCAATATTTAATAAATCATCTAAATATCTAGAAGTAGAGCTAAAAGCTTCAATAATTTCAGATTGGTTATCAATGGAAAGCGACAAAATGAAGTCTCTTTCATAACAATACAAGAACAGATCAGCCACAAGAGGTGCGCAATTAGTACCCATCGGAATACCCACAATTTGTCTAAATAACTTAGTACCGAATCTAATATAAATATTGTCAAGTAGAAAGGTGAGGGCATCACACACTTTCTGACATGACCAAAGTGTATAATTCTTATGCTCTTTAGAAGTGAAAAATGCATTTCTGACATTACATGCAAGATAGAGAGAATCTTCTCTGTGAAAAGCCCATTCAATTAAATCATTAAGCTTTTCTTTTATAAGATTATGAGGAAGTGTAGTGTAAAGAGTGGAAAAATCGTAGGTAGACAGACTAGAAGCACGAAACTGTCTAGATTTCAATTTATTTAAAACCTCATTCGAATTTTTTATAGACCAAAACAGATTTCTTCCTGATCTTTCAAAGACTTTATCACAATATTTAATTACATGCGTTTTAATAGCAGTAAGACAGGAAGTTAATAATTTAGAAAGTTCAGTGGTAGTGCAAGAACTAGAATTTGCAATAAACCGTGCTTTGTAAGGTTTTTTATGAAGTTTTGGTAACCAGTATAGCGTAGGAAGCTTGTCTTGGCCTTCGTTAACACACACAGCAAACTTGGTGGCTGAAAGACAAACATGTTTATCTACTATAGCTCTCTCTTCAGCCAAAGGCTGAAGTTCATAGGCCTTAGTACCACCAAGCTCCTGCTTAAGCGTGTTAACATAGTGGAGCCGTCACACAACGACGACGTTGTTAGCGGCCTTGTCTGCAGGGGCCAAAACAAACTTCTTATGAAATTCTTGAATACCTAGTTTAAGATGACGTAAAGACGTCTTGGGCTTAGGAGGTAATAAGTTAGTATTTTGAGAATAGAAAGAAATGCGTTTATTCACTAGTCTTAAAATGCTAAGTTTCCAGTCCTTTAGGGCTTTATACTCAACATACTCTCGCTTACACCATCGATTACCGAATTCATTCAAGGAAGCAGCGATTTCATCTCTACATTTACTGAAATCAATTTTAGAAGGAAACCGATATTTCGGTCCTTTAGAAATTATATTCCTTATCCTAGAATCAGGAATAATTTTCAAATTGCCAGTAATTACATGACCAGCAGCAGGATAGCAATACTTTGAGTTTTTACAATCACATGAATCAGGAGTATCAGTATCAATATCAAGATCTGAAACAAGTTTATTGAAATTAAAAATGATAGATCTAACAGGTTTGTTATATTTATAGCAAATTATAGGTGTTTCAGTATTTTGAAAATAAGCAGGAATGGAAGAAAGCACCGATCTCTCACAGAAGATACTGGGCAAATCTATAAAATCCATACCCTTATTAATGAAGGATATTTTGAAGAAATGACGTTTATGATTAGTTTCAGAATCAATGTAAGGACGGAGAGTATGCTGAGTATAGCCTCTAGTTAAGAGAGCCGCATCATATAACTGATGAGAACTATCGTAGAATTTATTCGCCTCGGTGTCCAGAAGACGTAAAACAGAAACGGGTAATGAACTTAAAAATGAAAGCATAGAGTGGCGTCCATGATTTAATAATATAATTGACAGTCACTTCAGTTTAGTATTGTTTCGTTTAAACGCACGTGATTTACGTTTAAAGTTACCATTTTTCCTGGCGCCGTGAGATCTAGTTCTGCGTTTTCGACATTCCAGGAGTGAGAAAATATCAAAGTCCGGCATTCTGGAAATATTACCCTCATGATAAATGTTGTCATTAAATCCCAGTGGAAAAGGGGTCTGTAAAAATTTAATCCATTTCAGTTCAGCTTCATGTCTTTTGATTATTTTGAATCTAGATGTAGAATTTGCATCGTAATAAAGTTTTTCCACTGGTTGTATAATAATGTTATTTACAGAATGACCTGTACGTCGAAAGTGACGGTACAAGAAAGTGTCAGTTTTCTTAGGCTTACTCATTCTACGATAATGCTCGTTCAATCTAGTTTTAAGCATGCGGTTAGTTTGACCGACGTACTGCATATTACAGTTTGCAGCACGTCAAGTAATTAGATAAATTAAATCTGTAGACTGTCATGTCAAATCAGACATGTTAACTACAGAGAAGCGTCTACCGTTTACAGATGAAGTAACGGTAGACGCGGTGCTTAAATGCGAACAACATCTGCACCTCTTGGCATTGCACTTAGAAATACTAGGATACATTCCACTTCTTTTCCACGGATTAGTATATTTTCGAAGGATGGGTGATTTGAGAGGAGATAGTCTTATACGAAGATTACTCCCAAAAACATTGGTATTGCCTGCTCCTTTGAGATTAACTGAAGTTACAGAAGACAAATTTAAGGGTCTAACCAATACCGAAGGCAACATAGTATTAAAGTTCTTAATAGAATGGGGAATCCGTACAGAAGAAGCAGAGTGTAACCTAAGGGGTGATATTGATATTTTAAATGTATTTGTAATACTCATTTTGGATAATAAGGTTGTGATACCGCCAAAACCAAAGCGATGTTCATACCGGTTATTAAATAAATAAAATTACTGAAGAAGATTCCTTCGAATAGAAGGAAGGTACAACAAAAGCCCACAAAACATCCTAGTCTCCTTAAAGTACAGGGATGTCAAACAAGCAGTTGTTATACAACGAGGAACGAACATCGGTTTAATAATGACCTTCAACAGGTATCTAAAGGATGTCAATTGATGGAACAGTGAAAAGCAATTGCATAAGCAATCCCTGAGGATTGGAAAAATAAGAGCACTAAATGCATGTACGGGGAGACCTTTTACAGCCGCCACACGGCACAAACAAAACAGCCCTGATATGCAAAGTAGAAGTAAAACAAAGATCAGGAATTGATACAATTAACTTACTCCATCCACAAAAGACACCAAAGGGAAAGAAATACAAACATTAAGCGACCAGACCATAATGGAAACCTAAACAAAGGAAGGCCATATGGACAGCTACTTTCCCACAAAATGGCCATATGGCCATCCAAAATTAAAAGACACAAGTGATACACACAGTAAGTAACAAACAACAACATAAATAAATCGCCACAGAAGAGCCGCTTTGGAACGGTCAGTGGAAGATTTCCACTGGGGGGCTTAAATCGATTTTACGTGGCCACAATCCTCGCCCTTACTTCCGTCGCGATTTAGACAAATAATTTGTTCAGTCCGCATGAAGGCCTCCTAACTCATCAGTGCAACATCTCCGTGAACACAGAAATCAAAGAACCACAGAGGTGAGACAACGGTGAGGACTCGACAGCAAGAAACCACTGAAATGCTGGAGCAAAAGAAAACCAACAGTTAGACTCCGATGAGCCCGACCAGAGACAGAGCATCAGGCACCAACCAACATTATCTCTTTAATTTTCAATAAGCCTTTACGTTGGAGCCGTCATAGAATCTGAGGCCTGACCCACCGGCGTGCAATTAAAGAGGGAAGCAAAGTTGCCAACCGTGATTGGGTTAACTACCATGCATGCAGTCTGTCGTATAATATCCATGTTGTACCCAATCTTTTTATATCGAAGAATGATTTTACGAAATTGGGTGCTGAAGTCATTGCGGTTATATATTTTTCGGAATTTATATACTAAGTCACCATAAAATTCGGGTTCCGATAGACCTTGTTGCAGAAGAGATTTAAGTCCAATATTGAATTTTGAAATTAAATCAGAATGGCGTCTATAAAATTTTGAAAAGGCTTTGCGTAGTTTATGGTACCGATAACCCTGATTAAGAAGTTTAGCCGTTAATAATTTATTACGAGTGTTGAAGTCAGTTACATGACTACACACTCTAGCAAATCGAATTAATTGCGAAATATAAACGCCATAGGATGGCGCACGAGGAACATCACCATCCAAAAAAGGAAAATTTATAGGGCTGCCACGATACGCTCACCTCACGATACGATACGTATCGTGATACTTGGCTCACGATACGATACGTATCACGATACATTTTTAAGGCTTCAACTGCTGAGTTACCAACTGCAAAGGATAACATTATTTGGCCAGCAACATATGAAAATCTATGTTTGGTGTGGTTCAGAGTTTAATTAAGAATGTTTCTATAAAAGTTCTATGACAATAACTAAATGTTTTTTTTTAGAATAAATTCTCAATAAGAAAGAATCACATTAAAACAAAGTTTAACCACTTAATTTATGCTTGTAGACATGCTGTAGATGCCTTTTTTAACCTTTGTTTGAAAACACGATCTGTCCCGAAAAATGTTCAGTTTTTGATCATGGGAGATTGGCTCATTTTCTATAAAATAACATGAACAACTTTTCAAAAAACAGACTTAAATTAAATTGAAGAGTGTTTGACAGAACTTTTCTGGTCATTTTGAAAGGTCTTAAAAGTCCTAATTAGTGACAGTCATTGATTGAAAGATCGATTTTCGTAAGTCGCGAAAACTAATGACATTCGCATTAGCGCTTTTGTTTGCTTGAAATAAGTCATAAAAACCTTGCCTAAAGTAATAATCCATGTGTGTATCTGTTCAGTAACATTCAAAATGAAGTTTACTGTTGAAGAGTACTAGTTTTTTTCACTTTGCCATGCAGTAATTAAACAACTAATTGATTGACAATTGTTGACAATTTTGTGAATCGAACCGTATCGAAAATGGGATCAAAAGAATCGTGAACCGAATCGTGACCACTGAACCGTGATGTATCGTGATTTCGGTGAATCGTGGCACCTCTAAAAATTTACAATCTCAAAATCAAAGTCATCGCGTTTATCATAAATTTTGCACGAAACAAATCCATCTACAATAGATAGATGTAAATCCAAAAACTGGGCCTCGGTATCAGAAGAATTTGCTTTATTTAACTGAAGTTCTAGGGGGTAAATCTGACTGATCAAACCATCGAAATAGGTATTATCAATATTTAATAAATCATCTAAATATCTAGAAGTAGAGCTAAAAGCTTCAATAATTTCAGATTGGTTATCAATGGAAAGCGACAAAATGAAGTCTCTTTCATAACAATACAAGAACAGATCAGCCACAAGAGGTGCGCAATTAGTACCCATCGGAATACCCACAATTTGTCTAAATAACTTAGTACCGAATCTAATATAAATATTGTCAAGTAGAAAGGTGAGGGCATCACACACTTTCTGACATGACCAAAGTGTATAATTCTTATGCTCTTTAGAAGTGAAAAATGCATTTCTGACATTACATGCAAGATAGAGAGAATCTTCTCTGTGAAAAGCCCATTCAATTAAATCATTAAGCTTTTCTTTTATAAGATTATGAGGAAGTGTAGTGTAAAGAGTGGAAAAATCGTAGGTAGACAGACTAGAAGCACGAAACTGTCTAGATTTCAATTTATTTAAAACCTCATTCGAATTTTTTATAGACCAAAACAGATTTCTTCCTGATCTTTCAAAGACTTTATCACAATATTTAATTACATGCGTTTTAATAGCAGTAAGACAGGAATTTAATAATTTAGAAAGTTCAGTGGTAGTGCAAGAACTAGAATTTGCAATAAACCGTGCTTTGTAAGGTTTTTTATGAAGTTTTGGTAACCAGTATAGCGTAGGAAGCTTGTCTTGGCCTTCGTTAACACACACAGCAAACTTGGTGGCTGAAAGACAAACATGTTTATCTACTATAGCTCTCTCTTCAGCCAAAGGCTGCTTAAAATGATACACATTCTTGTTATTTCTTTATAACTTTGTTATACCGCCAGATCTCTGACTAGTTTTACCTTTTGTTTTTTAAAAGTTTCACTTGTACGAAAAACAGAAGTGGAATTGGACATCTGCTTAAAACGATACACATTCTTGTTATTTCTTTATAACTTTGTTATACCGCCACATCTCACCAAATACCGGTATACATGTGTATTGTTAAATTCTTTGCTTTATGCCGGTCTTTCTAGTGAGAAAATTGTGTTAAATTCTGAAATAAATGGCTTATCAGTCATAGATCAAGTACTGGTAAACACTTATTAATGTTAACAGTAATGGATGCTTATTGAATCTTATAGGAAGTTGTCGGTCAGGTTTGTAATTACGGAAGGTGGAGCTGTAGTGTGATCACGTGTATATAATGGAATGGAATCTCTACATTATCTGATATGGAATCTGCACATGATCGTTTAAAAATAGTTCATTTGGAAAATAGCTTAACTGTTTGCAAACAGCATAGGCCCCAATCAGCGGCATTTGATCTGAGCCTGCACTGTTTTCCAATTACCAATTTTGGGGTTTCCGGAACAAAATGGGCATTTTGCAGTAAACCAAAATTCGCTCTTCTAGTCACTACAGGGCTATATCAATTGCCCCAAAACAGTATAATTTAGCACTGAAGACATTTTAGGGTAAGAGAAGATTTGAGAGACGTGCCCTTTTAGCATGTGAATGTGCCCTGTTTACATGGCTGTGCATATTTAAAGTGCCTTTTTTACATATTTCACGCCTTGAAAGTGCCCTCTTTCCTGATCAGCACCATGCCCTTTTTAGGAGAGCTGGGGGAACCACTAAAACCGTGATAATATTGATTTGATTTCACTGAGAAATCTCTATATTTCATTGTAAAGCATGTAAGAATATGACCTTTTTTCTTGTTTGAAAAGGTTTCGAACACGCCTGTTTGGTCCAAGATTAGAAGGCATCTTCTACCTATCTACTTATACTGTGATCGGTCACATTTGACCATTATTCGCAGGTGTATATTACTTCACGCCTAAGGAACGATAGAATGCGTAACCATTGGGTAAGAACATCTTCCTTGAAAATGCGCAGCTTCTTTACCTTTTTTAGCAATCTAATTCCTCACCGGATGTCGCTCTAATTGCTTCATGTTCTTACCCAATGGTTACGCATTCTATCGTTCCGTAGGCGTGTTACTTACAAAACAGCTTTGCAGGATAAAATCCTACACACAAATCATGAGATTATGGTAGGGGTCTTTAACCTGCAAAAGGGATGACTCTTCCTGCACAGGGGCCTCCACTCCAGTTAACATCCCGATTCAAAGGACAGAGCACTTTTTGACTTTCACTGTTTGTTTGATTTGAGGTTCAACATGCCCGTCAACACTATTAAATTAAAGTCATTTTGGAGATGCTGCTTCTAATTTTGTGTGACTTTTATCCGACGCTAACAGGGGTCATCCTAGGTCCAGGATGTAGGGAGAAGTGACTTCTCCCGCCAGCCCTGACAGGACGAAGTCAGGGACAAATGGGAGAAGCAGGGCTCGAGATAAACCACTAAATTACAGAGATTGTCAAGCCGAATTGTCAGTAATTTCCGTAAATATTGTTGGTCTTCTGCAATTTCAAAATACAGGGTGTGGGCATGATATCGTAACGAATGACATACCAATATAATGCTGTTTTGCTTACTGAACGATTATGCACATTGGTATCTCGATTATAGCAGCAATTATTTCTCACATGGTTCAGACAAGCATCTACTTTCATTTTCGCAATATCCGGGTTACTCATTCACTGAAGAAAACTAAAGGGTAACAACCCAGATAATCCACATTGCTTAGTACTGGTTTCTACCCAAGAAGAGGAAGAAAAGAGGGCCACATTGGCTTGTTTTGAACAAAAGAAGCCACGTTGATATACCCTTACCGGTGCTATTCTTCCCATAACATGTTTTCCCAAACAGATATGGTGAGCCTCATGAATATTCAAGATGAATCTTTGGGGAGACCCGTTTCAGACTACTTATGAGTCCAGTCAGGTGTGAGTTTGGGTCTATGCGACCATGCTGTGCCGGCAAGTTGCAGCAGATGCAGAATGGGGGCTGTTTTTCTTTCTTTTCTTTTTTTTCCATCTAACCCATTTATATTTCCTTTTTTCTAGTTTCTGTCTCTTGGGAGAGGGCTTGTTACACATTTCCTGTCAGTATGATCCCTGATCGGACTTAACCGGGATGACAGGACGGTTTATATTGGGTTAATCCGTGCCAATTAATGTCGCATCTTGTACATTTTGCAATTACCAATAAATGAGTGAAAAACAATATTGATATGTTACATATGACACATAGCCAATTTTGACACAATGTTCAAGTGGCCCGACGATAAGATCAAAGATGCCGATGTGGACTAATCAGATTCATCTACATGTATTTAGGTAATTAACTGATCTGACAACTTAATTGCCCGTGTCTGAAACTGACAACCTGTAATGTGAAACTCCTTGAGAACAACCGATCTGACAACTTGTGCTCAAGGTGTTACACAAGACAGGTTGTCAGTTTCTGACAATAGACATGGGCAATTAACACATTCAATTGGATTATTAATTACCGAATTATCAATTAGTGTATTTGTAATCAATTTGTTGTCTTTATCGATCCTGGAGATGGAGAAGAAACAAAGGAGTCGGGAAAAAAGTGTTTGGTAAAAAAACTAGAGGGCCATGATGGCCCTGGATCGTTCACCTGATACATAGTGTAACAAGTGAGCCCTGGGGAGGGCCATTATTGGCCCCAGGACTATAATTTGCATTATCTTGAGGGAGGTCTAAAAGGTGACGTTTCACACCAAATATCAAAGACTGGAGCATTCTGGTTTCAAACAAAAAGATTTTTAAAGGTTTTCCTTATATAAGTCTGAATAAAACCTGTGGGCCCTGGGGCAGGGCCATTTTATGCCCCAGGGCTATAATTTGAACAGTCTTAAATATCAAACACCTGGGCCTTCTGGTTTCAGACAAGAAGATTTTTAAAGCTTTTCCCTATGAAAGTGTATGTAAAATCAAAGGGCCCTGGGGCGGGGGCATTTTTGGCACCAGGACTATCATTGAACAGTCTGGGTAGAGGTCCACTACTGTAGATGAAGCTACACACCAAATATTGAAGGCCTGGGCCTTGCGGTTTCAGGAGAGGATTTTTTAAGTTCTCGATCTGAACCATTTGAACAACTTTGAAAGGGGATCACCTAAGGATTATTCCTGTGAAGTTTGGACAAAATCCCATCAGTGGTTTAGGAGGAGATGACATTTGAAGAAATTGTTTACGCACGGCGAATGAAAAGTGCTCCCAAAAAGCTCACCTCGTCATTACATGACCGGTGAGTTAAAAACACGGCGAAGTCAACTTCTTTTTTCTGGTCTGGTAAGGCGAAGTCAAAGAACTTTGGGCAAAGAAGTCGCCCGAACCACCCCCTTGGCTGATCACTGCATTGAGATGAAATGACATCTCAATCCCTACCGCCAAATGGAACCAATAGTCTATATATGCAAGGATGGGCTGATTTGCACCATTTTACCTGGTCACGCTTAGACCTTCTAAGTGATTTACCATTTCTCAATGACATGTGCTGTCAGTTTTGCTAGGTGCATGGCAGTATCATGCAGCCCAATTTATTTCTCCAAGCCCGATGGGCGGGGACCAATTTTGACATTCATCCCCGCAAATGTCAGTGTAGCATGTTCAGACACAAAATAATCACTGCCACCTGGGATCACACCGGGGGACTCTTATCATCAGAGGCAAGTGCACCAACCACTGAGCTATCAGAATCAGAATTGTTACTGGTGACATGTCGAATGACATTCATACACTAGGATCTGTGATGTGGGAAGTTAGTCACTAGCTCTAACCAAAGAGGTAAATTTAGCTACACAATCATCAGCACCTTCAGCCATCGAAAATAATGGATTCAGGAAGGGCATTCCAATCTCTAATCGTTCTGGGGAAGAACGACTCATTTGGTGGCGATACAATTACGGTATCTGAACACGCTCCATTGGCATCATTTGCAGGGATGAATGTCATACATCCTTCGGATCAGGACTTTAACTAGAGGGCCCCTGTGCAGGGAGTGTCATGCTCTGTGCATGTTAAAGACTAGGGCTGACTATCGATGCCAATTTTGACTATCACAATAGTATTGCTATCGTGCAAATGTCGCCGCCCAGGGTTTAGGGGTCGGGTTGCTTCGGGTGACAGGGTGCAAATTGTGGGTCCCTGCCTCTCTTTAGCCCCAGGCCTTGCATGAGCGCACTCGCTTGGCAAAGTGGGGAATTAAGCTCGAGACGGTAGCATACAAGACCAGGGGTTTCCGAACCCAAATACCCTGGGTGACATATATAATCACACCAGACACAAAGTCTGATGTGAGGTAGATTAGAGAGTTCAACACAACACAGTTCACTTTTCCCAAATTTGTATATTTAAATATTTTACTATCAAAATTTAGTTAAAGTTCCAAAACTTAATAAAACGCGATTGATGCGGACTATTTTTCTTATTTTAATGTCCTATTTTTCCTTAGAATGTCCTATTACTGTCTTTATTCACTTTAGCACAATTTTCCTTTGAATTCACATGAAATGACAAGTCCTAAACGAGTCCTGAAATGTCAAGTTCCTAACACAATTTGTTACAGCTGTAATGTCGACCAGCATATAATTTTCCCAAAATTTAATGTTCATCAATTCACTCAAATCAAATGTCTTGCAAATTTCCTAAAGTTATCTCCCTTACTTAGCTATTTAATTTTCCTATTTTCCTTATATTGCAAAGCACTTCTTACACAAGTCCGTTACTAAGTTTTAACAAAGATTTGTAAGTCTCTACACAGAACTTTGAATCAAACAGTCTGTGTAGGGTCTACGATGCAAAACCAAGTTAACAGTTCAATTTCGTTCACTATGTATTCTCTGTATTGTATCTGTGTATTGTATCTCTCCCTCAGTTTCCAAAACTTGTCTCTTATAACTGCTTGTGTGGGCTTATCAGCCCCATCTCAAATGAGCCAATGAACAGGCTTCTATCATCCAACCAATAGTTGCACATTTTTGAAGTGTCAGTTTGACCAATCAAAAGTCAGACCCAAAAGGGTGTTAAAAGATTTTTCTGAAGATAGACAATTTCACCTGAGAAAACAAACCAATTATCTAAAGATTGCAATTTCCTGTGAACAATAAAAGTTACTTTTCTCAAAGTGACAACTGTTTCAATAATTTGATCAATTTTCAATTAAGTTGTCTACCAAGTTCCAGTTTGAAACCCAAAGAGTGACTTGTGTTTCCTTAGTTGATTAATCTTATTGTTTTGCTTGATGACCTCCCAGCTCAAGCGTTTCAAACTACCTTTGTTGGCTCATAGGTGCTAAAACACTTCTCAAGCCATGGTGCTTAACTTGTTTGTTTGTCAAAACAATGCCTCTAGACCCATTTTACAAAGATTAAGCTTGATGAACAAAATCCTGGGAAAATATGAAATTATGCAATTTAAACTAAAATGAAAAATTAACTTTTTTTTTTTGAAATTATGATTTTCTCATTCACCCATTCTCTCTTACTTTGACCTAAAAAAATAAAACCATTCATTCAACTTTCATCCCACATCGAGATACCCTTTCTCACTTATTTATTCACTTATTTTTCTGAAATGTAAATGCCCTAAAATTTTGACTGGTGACACAAACTACCATCACGATACTATCACTATCGTGGCATACTATCACGATACTATCGTGATACTATCGGTAATCTTATAAATGATTCCTAGATGGTATATGACACACATGAAAATGGCTAAGAGTGACAGAATGAGTTAGGAAAATTGCAATGGCTTAAAATTGTATGTTTATTGTTTGTTTCAATATCAGCATTCATTCCCTCGGGGCTACTTCAGAAAAACGTCATTCTGAGGCGGCACTTTATTTATCCCCACCGCCTTACAGAAGGACCAACCACGTAAAAATTAACTTGCTGCTTCCAACATTTTAGGGAGTATATATGCCTATCAGTGATGGTTATCATACCTTCAATACCTATGCACATACACCTTTGCAATGTTTGAGATTTTCTGCTAGTGGAAACTGTCACATGTTGATTGGTATTGGATTGTTTGATGTTTACCGCCTGTGGTAAATTAATCTGTGTATTCAGTTAATTAGGTAACTGGATTAATCATTGCACAATATAAGTTATCACAGCAGGACATTTTAGCACCTATTTAAGGGCGACGTGAATCTAACAACCTGCATTTAAACTTGAAAATACATATTTTTTTATTTGAAGATAGTATCAGAAGCTAGACGTTTTCATTTATCAATATGTACAGGGCTCGATCTGGGCACTCTGTGGACATTGAGAGTGAAGTCCTTGCACACCAGACAGCTAAGTCAAGCAGCAATAATAATTCAAAGTTCTCCTGAAATTGGGCCGTTCTGAAATGTTTTTTTTTTTTAACATGTTTAATATCCCCCAAGATATTTAATATTTGCTGTTTATCAGACCCAAAAATAAGAAAGACAACCGAAAATAAAAGAAGATAGACACACGAAAAAGAAAAAAAAAATCGCCAGTTTGTACCAGGTTGTCCACCATCAAAACGTCCAGAATCACATTAAGAAAGTAATTGATAGACTAGGACTAAGTATCAAGGCCTCGTGCTGCACGCCTTTTTTTTTCGTTTGTCTAAAGCCTGTAGCATGGCCGCAGGAAAATAAAACTTAAGACAGCTTAAAGTGAAGGTTCCCACTTGGGCTCTAGAAATTTTGAAATCCCTTTCGGTCTGTTCAGCTGACTGATGACGTCATCATCAATGCATTTGTGCAGACCTGTCAAATAATCTGAGTCTTCTATGTACGCACATGTACATGTTGTGCATTTCTCGAGAAGCATTTCTAATGAGACCAGAAGGGCAGTTTAACAGTCTGGTCCTAATACTCATTAGCTAATAGCTATCATGTTTGTCCGACGTAAAAAGAGTCGCATATACAACATGTTAAACTGCTTAATACCGTTGTTTAGTATACATTGATATATGCAAATGTGTCAGCAAACAGCGAAAAAAAAAAAAAAACATAACTTCATACAAAAGATCAGCCTGTGCATCTAGCAAATGTTGTCAAAATTGATCAGGGGAATGACATTTGTCCCGGAAGCCATACTACGGAAGACTCATTCAAACAACAAACATTTACACATGACTGTGCAGGCTGATCTGAGCCTTCACATGTCGCACAGGTTTCACTGATGTTTTCAAAAAGTTGCATGCAACAACCGTGTGAGCAAACTACCATTGACACTTTGTTATTAAAAGATGCGGGAAAATTTTTGACTGCCTCAACTGCACATGCGAAAAATTACGGCGGGAAATTCAGCGCGGCGAGAAATTCATCGCAAAGCAAAACCATAACAATCATGTGCGACCAGCAAAGACTCAAGATCATCATGCGCGTATATGGAGGCATATTAGTCTGTCCTGATTACAGCTGCATGGATATCCTAAGCAAAACTACTTGCGTTATTACACAACAGTAAAGGTACATTTTCAAAGTCTATTCAAGAAAAAAAAACTATAAAAACTATCAAAACTATCGATAATTGAATGAACTATCGGCGATAGTTATCGATAGTCTAAAGTGCTATCGATGCATTGCTATCGAGGCAGTCCCTATCGCGATGCATCGAACTATCGATGCATCATTACACCCCTATTAAAGACCCCTACCGCAATTACATGATTACTGTGTAGGCTTTCGTCCTGCAAACCTGGTGTGTATGCAATATACATCTGGGAGTTATGGTCAGATTTGACTGATCGCAGTATATGCATTCCAGATGTTCATATTTATATGCTGATATTTATGATATTTATTCATCGAACTTTATGCACAACTATAATAAAAAAAAAAAAAAATCTATAAATGAATGCATGCATATGTCTAACATGTTGGACTAGAAGCCTCCTGTTGTATGAATGTCATTTGATGTGTCACCAATTCTGATTCTCTGGGGTGTAGTGGTTACGCTACTCGCCTTGTCAACAGGGATCGCAGGATCTATCCCTGGCTTCTTCAGACTTTCGGATGAGTCTTTAAACCGAGGTCCCGTTTCCGTATGATCTTAGCTGTTGGTGGGACGTAAAACTCAAACACTCACTTAACTTGTTGGACTAGGGGGAGTTATGCCATGCAAATTGAAACGAGAATGGAGACGCATATGCATCTTAACCGAAAATATACCTTAAAGACAACGCCTTCAAAATGGAACAATTGAAGAGTGCCTATGTTAACAACTTCTTAAATTATTCAAAAGTGCATATAAGAAGAGAGAACATGGGATAAATATAGACTTCCTTTTCTTTTGGACACTTTGACACCATATTGAATACTTTTTGGAGATTGAACCAATCAGAGTCGCGTTTACAAGATTTCAAGATTGAACTGAAGAAGCTAGTGTTATAAAGATCGTGTTACGGAGTCGTTTCGCCCCAAATTTCCCCCCTTACAAATCTATAGAAACAGAGCTGCAGATATCTATGGGGTGACAGACGAACATTTCCTACACGGGGGAGAGAAGCTACTCCAGATTACTACAGATATAATCAATGCCCTTTAAAAACATTGTGCTATAACTGACTGTATGAAAACAGGTGTATTAACCACAGTTTATAAAAAGATAGGATCACACATTGAAGCAAAGAACTACAGGGGCATCACCATTCTCCCAACTATAGAAAAAATTCTTCAGAATCAGAATCAGAATTGTTACTGGTGACACGTCAAATGACATCCATACACCAGGACCTGTGATGTGGGAAGTTAGTCCCTAGCTCTTACCAAAGAGGTAAATTTAGCTACACAATCATCAGCACCTTCAGCTGTCGAAATAATCGAATCGGGAAGGGTATTCCAATCTCTAATGGTTCTGGGAAAAACGACTCTTTATAAATGTCAGTTCTTGCAGTAAGGGTCTGAAACGCCAACGAATGGTGATTTCTACAGTGTCTAGCTGGGGAAACAAGGTCATGTGTTGGAATGCTGGCAGCACACTTTAGACCTTTGTATAAAAGGATTAGCCTACTGTCTTTTCTCCTTTTCTTGAGAGACTCCCATTTTAATTTTTCAAGTATTCCAGTCCTGCTCCCAGTTTCAAAGCAGTAATTGCCTTTTACAAATCTAGCAGCTCTATTCTGAACTTTCTCAATTTCATCGTTAAGGACCACTCCACGGGGGTCCCAGATACAACTGCCATATTCCAAGATTGGGCGAACAAGACCTTTATATGCTGCCTCTTTTACATCCTGAGGGCACTGATGAAGATTTCGCCTCAGGAAACCAATCGTTCTATTTGCCTTAGTACACATGTTGCTAATATGAGTATTCCATCTCAAGTTGTGTGATATTGTTACTCCAAGGTATTTAATGGAGTCCACATTCTCGAGGACCGTTCCCTCTAAGGTGTAAGAAGCCTCAAATTTATTAGATCTCTTCCTAGTTATCTGCATAATATTGCATTTAACTGGCTGAAATCTCATACCCCATTTACGGGCCCAACATCCTAATCTATCTATGTCAGCCTGAAGTTTCAATGAGTCATCTGTATCTCTAATTTCCCGGTAACAAACAGTTATCTGCGAACAGTCTTATTTCTGAGTCAATGTCAGTGGAAATATCATTGATGTACAGGGAGAACAAAAGTGGACCAAGAACGGTCCCTTGCGGGACTCCAGACATAACTGGAGCCCACTCTGAAGATTCACCATTAACAACAACCCGCTGTTTTCTGTAGCAAAGAAAGAAATCTATCCATTTGAGGGTCTTTCTGCCAATTCCATAACCAAATAACTTAGATTTAAGTAGTTCATGAGGAGGGGTGTCAAAAGCCTTCTCAAAGTCCAGAATAAATGTGTCCACCTGGCCCCCTTTGTCCAAGATTTTTGCCCAGTCATTAATAACTGTGCTTAGCTGAGTTTCACAACTGTGCCTTTTCCTAAATGCATGTTGTCAGTCTGACAAAAGTTTATGTTCGTCCAAGTAGGCCATGATGTTTGAGCAGACTATATGTTCCAGCAATTTACACAGAACACTAGTCAGAGACACAGGGCGATAATTACGGGCAAGAGCCCTATCTCCTTTTTTGAAGAGTGGACAGATGTTTGCTAAGAGCTATCCTTCGGGGATTTCTCCCGTATCAAGAGACTGTTGAAACAAGTGTGCAAAAACTGGACCCAACTCATTTGCTAGTTCCTTCATGACTCTAGGATGAAGCTCAGGTCCTAAGGCCTTACTTGGGTTTAAGCCTTGAAGTAACTTGATCACTCCTGCAGCTGTCACAACAATATTATTCATGAATGGGGCCGATCTTCCAGTCAATGGAACCTCCATGAACTCAGTTTTATTAAACGCATCATTGAATTGACCAACTAGTTCCTCTGCCCTTTCAGAGTCTGATTCAGCAATCCTGTTCCCTCCTCTTTTATTAAGGGGCGGGATACCTTGCCTGTCTTTCTTCTGGCTATTGATACATCTGTAGAAGTCTCTGGGATTTGCCTTTACATCACCTACCAAGTTATTCACATACAAATTATGCTGTTTTTTTATATCAGTCTTGATTTCACGTCTCAAGTTTTCAAATTTTGTCCAGAGTTTACCACTTCCCGTCTTTTTTGCCTTTGCATGAATCTTATTCCTTCTGTGAATTTTTCTTCTTATCTCTGGAGTGATTCAGGGAATAGAAGATACAGACCTACTAGTTTTTGAAGGGATATGATTTTCGGCCGAAGTATGAATGAAAGAAGTTATCAAATCAAAATTATCCTGTACAGACCGAGCATCTGAATGACCATTAAAGTATTTCTCCTTTGCAAATCTGAGAAACCTCTGTATCTTGCATTTCTTGATGTGATGGCGGCCTTTGATGTCGTGTCTCATGACAGCCTTCTTCGGAAGCTTTTTCATGTGGGGCTGGAGGGTACAGAGTAGTCACTTATCCGTTCCCTACATTGTGGTGCAGAATCGGTGGTAAAGTGGGAAGGATCAACCTCACGCAGCTTCCATGTAAAACAGGGAACGCGTCAAGGTGGGATACTGAGCACCGACCTCTACAAATTGTATGGAAACGACCAGCTTGACAGAATCAAGGAGATGAGAGTCGGGAGCTACATTGGAGAAATATGTTGTGCGGCTCAAACAACTGCGGATGATATCGCCGTGGGAGCACCAAGCCTGGGAGTATTGCAGCGCTTAGCTACAACAGCCGTGGATAACAGCAATATTGAGATGTATGTACTACAGCCGACTTAAAAGTGTAATCCTGACAGCAGTTCTACAGGGCAGAAAAGCCAAGGAGAGTTATAGTGATATAAATATCACAATGAATGGAGGTAAAATGTCTTAAGTAGAAGAAGCCATGGACCTAGGGATACTGCGCTCTTCTGACAGCCAAGAGTAGACTGTGATGCATAAATAGAGAAAGCAAGAAGGACAACATACTGCCTGATGGGAGCTGGACTTCATGGCCATAATGTGATGGACCCCGATACATCCATACATGTATTTCAGACATATATCTTCCCTCTCCTAGTCTACGGATTAGAGGTGCTTCTTCCAAGAAACTGATGGGGAACGCTGAAAGGTTTCACAGAAAGCTGTTAAAACAGATACTCTCTCTCCCAGATACAACAGCAGACCCAGCAGTATACATACTCACAGGTTCCATTCCCCTGGAAGGTGTGATTCATAGCAGGGCTTTGACTCTCTTTGGTAATTTCTGTCGGTTGGATGTGGAATCAATAGAGAAACAATTGGCCCGACGTCAACTTGCCGTCAAAGGATATAACTCCAGTAGCTGGTTCATAGAAATCAGAAATATCCTCTTGAAGTATGACCTACCAGTGTCATACACCTTGCTGGTTACACCCTTCCAAATACAGGTGGAAGAGAAATGTCAAGCAGCAAGTAAAACAGTATTGGACAGAGCTACTACAATCCAGAGCTGCACTATATCCAAGCCTCCAATATCTCTGTTCAGACCAATTCAAACCAGGGGTGCGGTCTACCTTGATACAGAATCCAAGTGGTATAAGGGATGTGCCACGTATACACACAAAGGTTAAACTTGTGACCAGTACGTATATATTACAAAGTAGAAGTAAAACAAAGATCAGGAATCGATACAATTAACTTACTCCACCCATCAAAGACACCAAAGGGAAAGAAACAGAAAAATTAAGTGACCAGACCACAATGGAAACCTAAACAAAGGAAGGCCATAAGGACAGATACTTTCCCACAAAATGGCCATATGGCCATCCAAAATAAAAATACATAAGTGATACACACATTCAGTAACAAACAACAACATAAATAAACCGCCACAGAAGAACCGCCTTGGAACGGTCAGTGGAAAGATTTCCACTGGGGGGGGGGGGGGGGGGGGGGGCTTTAATCAATTTTACGTGGCCACAATCCTCGCCCTTACTTCCGTCGCGATTTAGACAAATAATTTGTTCAGTCTGCATGAAGGCCTCCTAACTCATCAGTGCAACATCTCCGTGAACACACATAATCAAAGAACCACAGAGGTGAGACATCGATGGGGACTCGACAGCAAGAAACCACTGAAATGCTGGAGCAAAAGAAAACCAACAGTTAGACTCCGATGGGCCCGACCAGAGACAGAGCATCAGGCACCAACCAACATTACCTTGAATTAGATCACTCTAATTCTCAAGCCTTTACGTTGGAACCGTCATAGAATCTGAGGCCTGACCCACCGGCGTGTCAACCGTTCCTCATTCAACCAGAATCAGATTAGCCCAGTGTGTTTACTTTGTAAACAGGAAGAGGAGTCATTGGAATAACTTCGTGATACGCTGCGAATCCCTTGAACATGTCAGAAGACCCATACTTTCCGACACACAGCGACACTGTGCTGAAAGGGGAATTCAACTCGATAGTATTGATACATTCATGCTACTGCAGGTCATCCTGGACTACTCTTCGGTAGCATCTGATCTCCAGCTTAAAGATACAGACATAAAGGCAATAGAAAGACAGACAAGATGCCTGTGCCATGCCCTTCACATAGAAAGGTTTAAGAAATTGCCACACTCAGTCACTAAACGTAAGAGAGTTAAATGCAAACAGGGCCGCAGCACAAGTCAGTGGGGGAGATGTAACTAGAGCTGCCGCCTAACGGGCGCCAATTATACCCCCGCATGCGTTGTCAGACAAATTTTTACAAGTATTTGACCTTGAGGAAGGTCAACGTAAAGGTCAATGTCAGGTTTGTGTATATCAATCTTAAGTACTAGTGGCAAGGTGTGTGGTGTGTGAATATTAAAGAAATCGGTCAAAGAATAAGGAAGTTATGAGCAATGTTAAAGTTTTTTGTAACGGACCGACGACAGACGACGACGACAGACGACAAGCTGACTCCTATATACCCCCTTCAAACTTCGTTTGCGGGGGTATAAATAGATTTCTTAAAGTGTATATAGGGTGACGGGAAACGAATGTCATTTTAATCCCTCAACGTGTCCTTCGAAGATTACTCCTGAAGGAGGTGTGCCTTCATTGGCAGAAATTATTATAACCAGTAACCATAGCAACCAAACTAAAGAGCCGAATTTCATTAAAACACAAAACCTGTTCAGGCAAATATGGTGCATATTTCCATATAGTTTCAGCCTCATAGAGCATATGGTTTTTGTGAAGACGATTTTAAATGTGTTTTATTCTATTTTTTGGCGCATTTTGGTTTCCATGGCAGCCAATAAAAGTGACCAGTTGGCCTAAAATTTTACGGCAGATGGGTGATTGCTTAGAAATATTTCTAGGAAAATTTGTCAAAATATCTGGAAAGGCCTAGCAGTATGTTCCATTTTTCAATTGTTCGCAATTAAACATCACTACATGAGATATACAGACAGCAACGAGGGTGACGGTTTAAATTGTTTTAATGTGTGTGCCGGATCCTTTGCTATGTACACTATATACAAGTCAGAAATCAGACTCTGAATGCACAGCATACCTTAAATGCACTTGACTTGGATGTCTGCACATACTCAAGATGTCTGACCTACCTAAAATGCACTTCTCTTACACAAGAAAGACACCACCAATGGAATAGAGACCCAACGCCCATTTGGCAATAATTACTCTAAACACTCAACAAACTTGGGCGGACGTGGGAGGGTAAAACAAGATCAAAGTAGAAGTAAAACAAAAATCAGGAATCGATACAATTAACTTACTCCACCCATCAAAGACACCAAAGGGAAAGAAACACAAGCATGAAGCGACCAGACCATAATGGAAACCTAAACAAAGGAAGTCCATAAGGACAGTTACTTTCCCACAAAATGGCCAAATGGCCATCCAAAAAAAAAAGACACAAGTAATACACACAGTAAGTAACAAACAACAACATAAATAAACCGCCACAGATGAACCGCCTTGGAACGGTCAGTGGAAAAAAATCCACTGGGGGGGGGGGGGGGGGGGGCTTAAATCGATTTTACATGGCCATAATCCTCGCCCTAGCGATCCGCTGTCGTTCATACTTTCATGAAAAGCAGAAAAAATAAGTTTATTTTTTATATTTACATTCTTTGTCAATCATCACTGGACGAAAAATACTTATTGTGCAAACTTCTAAAGCTGAAAAACATCCACACGCTGTTTTTCTGCAAAGATCCGAACAGCGTTGACGTCACCAACGCCCGTAGAGAACCATGGTTTAGACTGACGTCACTGAAAATCATGTCGCTCGATGCGTAAATGGAAGTATGAACTGCATTGCTTTAAGCCTTGCAAACTATATTGCTGTGTATGAAGAGACTCAATAAAACCTAGTCTCCGATTTTCTTTCTTTTTTATGTTCTTTGTTTCCAAAGGCAACCTTTTAGCTTTTTATTTTACCTCAATGCAGCTCGTGTAAAGTGCCGTGTGACGGCCGTAAAAAGTTTCCCCGTGCTTCATCATACTGCATATTATGTTTTCGTTTTCTTTGGGATCATTGAGACCATCTGTTATGCATAAGAATTTATTTTTCTAATTCCCACTTTCACCCCACTGAGTGACCTAAATATATCTTGTTTATTCTTCTTAAAGAACTTTCTGGAAAGAAATGAGTCACAGATTAATTTTATTTGAAAACTCAAGGAAAAGTACTTTGGAAACTTCCAGAAAGTTCAGGTTTGCATTATTTTTAGAAAATTACCTAATCTTATTCCACAGCCCTCTAGAACGTTCTAGAGAATTCTTAGGGTCTATAAAAGAGCTTGATTTTTCTCTTTTAGGGAGACTTTGGAGTTTGAAGTTTTTTTTTTTTTTTCTAAATTTTATGTTGGATTGTTATAGGATATTATATTTCATTTCGGACTGTGAATTCTGTGGGATCAAGGAAAATAGATTCATTCAAGGATATTTCATAACAGAGCTAAGTACATTTAATTTTCTTACTTCTACAGGTTAAAGATTGTTTGCAAATGAATTCTGTTAAATTTTTCAATAAGGCTTGTTTGCTTTATCTATCTGCTACGCCTGGCTCGTAACAGAAATGGGGGGCTCGTCAGGGATAAAAACATCTTGAGCAATTTAGGACTGACATTTCATTTGCAGGCAAGTAATTGTCATTTCTTATCAAATATAGACTTCACTACAGCTGGTGTGTGGGAATGTGTGGCGGCGGTAAAACGTCTCCCTGCCCTACAACATAGTGTAGATTATATTTATATCTTGTCCTTTGGGATCATTGATTCCATTGTGGAATTCTGAAAATATCTGAGGGTCACTGATGAGGCCTAATTGGCCGAAACTAGCTAGTCTGGCCCAGAAAACATGCACACTCCATATTTTTCAGTTCTGTGGTGTATTCCTTGCTTCCAAAGGATAACCCTTTTATAGAACATATTGGCAGTTGCTTCAAAAATTGGTATTTCCCTATACGCATATAGGGGATCGTTATTTCAAGTGAAATAGTACTTGTCATTTCATGTGAATTAGTACTTGGCATTTCAGGTGAAATGGTACTTCTTGCGCACCTCTTGTGGCTGATCTGTTCTTGTATTGTTATGAAAGAGACTTCATTTCGTCGCTTTCCATTGATAACCAATCTGAAATTATTGAAGTATTAGCTCTACTTCTAGATATTTAGATGATTTATTAAATATTGATAATACCTATTTTGATGGTTTGATCAGTCAGATTTACCCCCTTGAACTTCAGTTAAATAAAGCAAATTCTTCTGATACCGAGGCCCCGTTTTTGGATTTACATCTATCTATTGTAGATGGATTTGTTTCGTGCAAAATTTATGATAAACGCGATGACTTTGATTTTGAGATTGTAAATTTTCCTTTTTTGGATATGATGTTCCTCGTGCGCCATCGTATGGCGTTTATATTTCGCAATTAATTCGATTTGCTAGAGTGTGTAGTCATGTAACTGACTTCAACACTCGTAATAAATTTTAACGGCTAAACTCCTTAATCAGGGTTATCGGTACCATAAACTACGCAAAGCCTTTTCAAAATTTTATAGGCGCCATTCTGATTTAATTTCAAAATTCAATATTGGACTTAAATCTCTTCTGCAACAAGGTCTATCGGAACCCGAATTTTATGGTGACTTAGTATATAAATTCAGAAAAATATATAACCGCAATGGCTTCAGCACCGATTTTCGTAAAATCATTCTTCGATATAAAAAGATTGGGTACAACATGGATATTATACGACAGACTGCATGCATGGTAGTTAACCCAATCACGGTTGGCAACTTTGCTTCCCTCTTTAATTGCACGCCGGTGGGTCAGGCCTCAGATTCTATGACGGCTCCAACGTGAAGGCTTATCGAAAATTAGAGAGATAATGTTGGTTGGTGCCTGATGCTCTGTCTCTGGTCGGGCTCATCGGAGTCCAACTGTTGGTTTTCTTTTGCTCCAGCATTTCAGTGGTTTCTTGCTGTCGAGTCCTCACCGTTGTCTCACCTCTGTGGTTCTTTGATTTTTGTATTCACAGAGATGTTGCACTGATTAGTTAGGAGGCCTTCATGCGAACTGAACAAATTATTTGTTTCAATCGCGACGGAAGTAAGGGCGAGGATTGTGGCCACGTAAAATCGATTTAAGCCCCCCAGTGGAAATCTTCCACTGACCGTTCCAAGGCGGCTCTTCTGTGGCGATTTATTTATGTTGTTGTTTGTTACTTACTGTGTGTATCACTTGTGTCTTTTGGTTTTGGATGGCCATTTGGCCATTTTATGGGAAAGTAACTGTCCTTATGGACTTCCTTTGTTTAGGTTTCCATTATGGTCTGGTCGCTTAATGTTTGTATTTCTTTCCCTTTGGTGTCTTTTATGGGTGGAGTAAGTTAATTGTATCAATTCCTGATCTTTGTTTTACTTCTACCTTGTCGTTTCATGTTATATTTCTAGTTAGGCTTGTCATTCCCCCCCCCCTCATAAAAAACTTTGTCAAATTAACCTAAATCTGTATTACCATCCATTTTTACTTTATAAAACAAACAAAAAGCAACCATGTCGTTTGATTTGAGAAGCTTTTTGGCTCAGCCTACTCAGGATTTGTTTAATCTGGCCAAAAGGACAGATTTGTCAGAAATTGCTTCCCATTATGGGGTCACTGCTGTCAAAACAAGCATGAAGAAGCATGAAATTAAGAATATTTTGGAACAGTTTTTTGTTGATGAAGAACTTTTCGATCCATCTGCTTTGTCTTTCATTTTGGTTTCACACACTAAATTGCAAATGAGACAAATTGAAATTGGAAGGCAAATTGAATTAGAAAAATTGAGATTATAGATGGAAGAACGCATACAGAAAGAAAAAATTGAAAAGGAAGAAAAGGAAAGAGAAATGCAGAGACAAAAGCAGATGGGAAGATTAGAAATGGAAGAACGTGTTCGAAAAGAAAAAAATAGAACAGGAAGAAAAACAAAGAGAAATGGAGGAACGCCTTCAGAAAGAAAAAACAGAAAACGAAGAGCGGCTCGAGTTGGAAAAGAAAAAAATGAGATATAGTATTGAAACAAAAAGAAAGGGAAAGGCAATTTCAATTAAGGCTGAAGGAACTGGAACTCCAGGGTCAAGATAGGGTGAAACCTACCCCTGTTTTTGACACTGGTAGTTACTTTGATGCTACAAAGCACACCAGATTAGTTCCGCCATTTCAGGAAAAAGAGGCAGATAAGTATTTTTTGCATTTTGAAAAAGTTGCAGAAAATTTTGAATGGCCAAACGAGCATTGGACCTTACGCAAAGCGTTGTTGTCGGAAAGGCTCGAGACATTTACCCTCAGCTGACAGTCGAGCAAAGCTCAGACTATGATTTGGTTAAGGAGCTTATTATTAAGGCATATGAGTTGGTCCCTGAAGCTTACAGGCAAAAAATTAGGAATTGTAAAAAAGAAATTTCCAAGACCCATATATAATTTGCTCGAACCAAAGAACAGTTATTTGATGTTATTTAGGTGGTGTTCTTCTAAATAAGTAGGTTCTAATCATAAAAAACTTAGACCGTCTGTCCTTGTTGAAGAGTTCAAACGGTGCATAAATTCAGATATTAAGTCGTTTCTCGATGAGAGACAGGTTGAAACTTTGGGGGAAGCTTCTTGTTTGGCAGATGATTATGCTTTGACTCATTAAGTCTCATTTGTGAACAGGCCTTATCCAAGAAAACCTTATAATCCAAAGGCAGGTCCAAGATTCTATCCTAGTAATCCATCTGACAGTTATAGCCATACATCTTGTGCTATGCCCAAACTTTCTGGCGAAAATAAAAGCCAGAATCCTTCCAATAAAAATCAAAAATGAGTTCCTTTAAGAGCAATGAAAACATTCATAAGAAAGAAGATGGGTCATACTACGTAGTTTCGGCTAATAAAGCCTCATCAGTGACCCTGTAATGATCCGGCAAAGAAAGCCAGAGGAAACATACTGCAATTTTGCGAATTTCGAATAGGCAGTCGATTCAAAGACTGATATAAATCAAAATGGGGTCCAAATAAATAAAAACCTGTCTAGAATATGAGTCTTAACCAATATTTTTTTCTGATTTCTCAGAATATTCACGCTGATCTCAAAGGACCAAAACTAAAATATAAACTGCACTATGGTTGATGTACGGGGAGACGTTTTACGGCCGCCACACGGCACAACACCAGCTGCAGTGAAGGCAAATAAAAATCAAAAATGAGTTCCTTTAAGAGCAATGAAAACATTCATAAGAAAGAAGATTGGTCATACTACGTAGTTTCGGCTAATAAAGTCTCATCAGTGACCCTGTAATGATCCGGCGAAGAAAGCCAGAGGAAACATACTGCAATTTTGCGAATTTCGAATAGGCAGTCGATTCAAAGACTGATATAAATCAAAATGGGGTCCAAATAAATAAAAACCTGTCTAGAATATGAGTCTTAACCAATATTTTTTTCTGATTTCTCAGAATATTCACGCTGATCTCAAAGGACCAAAACTAAAATATAAACTGCACTGTGGTTGATGTACGGGGAGACGTTTTACGGCCGCCACACGGCACAACACCAGCTGCAGTGAAAAGGAAGGGGGTCAAACCTTCTGTAGAAAATAGAAGCCAGAATTTTTCCAAACTTTCTGGTGAAAACAAAGACCAGAATCCCTTATCTCAATCTCAAGTAGCTTGTAACTATTGCAAAAATACAGGTCATTTGATCTCTGAATGTTTAAAGTTAAAGCGAAGAAAAGAAAGAGAAAGACAAGAGGAACTTAAGCCTACAGGCTTGACTTCTATAAGGCCAAACCCACAATCTTGTGTAAGGGAGGAAACTCTTTCTCATACCAAGTTATCTGTGACTGATTCAGTTATGGAGATTTATGAACCATTCTTATCAGATGGTTTTGTGTCACTAAATGGTGACAGTTATGCCCATCCTATCCCTATTAAAATTTTGCGAGATACTCGAGCTTCTCAATCTCGTATTCTAGCAGATACTCTGCCTTTTTTTAGAAGACTTCTTTAGGTCAAAGTGTCCTTATTCAGGGTGTGGAATCTGGATGTGTTAATGTTCCGCTTCATAACGTTTATTTATCGTCAGACTTGGCTGTTGGTATTAGACCTTCTTTACCTTTTAAAGGTGTTCATTTATTGCTAGGCAATGACTTAGCTGGAGATAAGGTTGTGGTAAAGCCACCTTTGACTTCTAATCCTTGCACTGATCAACCACCTGATCCCATTGAGCAGGAAATTCCTGATCTTTATCCGTCCTGTGCAGTCACAAGGGCTATGGCACGTAAGACCAAGCAAGCTAATGGGAAACAGGATTTTGATTTTACTGATACCTTTTTGGGTCAGTCTTTTAATGACGAGATAACAAGGTCTCTGTCTTCAAGCCTGCCTAATTAGCAGACATATTTTCATGAGAATAACTCATCTTTCCATCTAGGACAAAATGTCCGGGTCTCAACTAGCTATAGAACAGCACAAGGATCCTGAAATTTCGCATTTTTTAAAGGGCTTTAGATGAGCAGGAGGTATCTCAGGTCCCAGTCTGTTATTATGTCAAAAATGACATTCTAATGAGAAAATGGCGTCCACCAGACGTCTCAGCAGAAGACAAGTGGACTGTCAACCACCAGATAGTGGTTCCACGGGTTTACCGTCCCGAAATATTAAATTTGGCATATGACACTCCCATGTCAGGACATTTAGGTGTAAATAAAACAAGGTTCTCAATCATTTTTACTGGCCTGGGTTAAAGGTCCTGCCAAACATGCCAAATGGCAGGAAACCCCAATCAGACTATACCTAAGGCTCATTTGCAGCCTATACCTGCTTTTGATGAACCTTTCTGTCGAATAATTATAGACTGTGTGGGTCCCTTGCCCAGAACTAAGTCTGGCTGTGAATATCTTTTGACTATTATATGTGTGCTTCCACACGTTTTCCTGGAACCATTCCACTAAGAAATATCAAAACTAACACAAGCGTCAAGGCCTTAGTGAAGTTTTTCACATCTGTTGGTCTTCCCAAATCTATTCAGTCAGACCAAGGTTCAAATTTCATGTCTGGAATTTTTCAACAAGTATTGCATGAACTAGGCATTGTACAGTATGTCATCGGCCTATCATCCTGAAAGTCAAGGCGCCCTTGAAAGATTCCATCAAACATTGAAAAAACATGATAAGATCATATTGCTTTGACACAGAGAAGGATTGGGATGAAGGCATCCATCTGCTTTTATTTGCTGTTAGAGAATCTCTGCAAGAATCTCTTGGCTTCAGACCATTTAAATTAGTATTGTTCGTGGCCCTTTGAAACTTCCGAAAGAGAAATTTCTGTCTAACGTTGATACTTCCTTGAATTCACTTCAGTATGTGTCGGATTTCAAAACTAGACTTCAGCTAAACAAGGCAAATTCGTCTGATACCGAGGCCCCTTTTTTAGATTTACATTTATCTATTGTAGATGGATTTGTTTCTTGCAAAATTTATGATAAACGTGATGATTTTAAAATTTGATTTCGAGATTGTAAACTTTCCTTTTTTTGGACGGTGATGTTCCTCGTGCGACATCGTACGGGGTTTATATTTCGCAGTTAATTCGATTCCCTAGAGTGTCTAGTCATGTATCCAACTTCAACACTCGTAATAAATTATTAACCGCTAAACTTCTTAATCATGGGTATCAGTATCATAAACTATGTAAAGCCTTTTCTAAGTTTTATAGACGTCATTCTGATTTGAATTCAAAATTCAATGTTGGACTTAATTAGTGTTGGATAACCCTTTTATAGAACATATTAAAACACTTCTGCAACAAGGCCTATCGGAACCCGAATTCTATGGTGACTTAGTATATACATTTAGAAAAATACATGCCTGTAATGACTTTAGTACCCAATTTCGTATAATCGTTCGTCGATATATAAAGATTAGGTACAACATAAATGTTATAAAACAGACTGCATGCGTGGTGGTTAACCCAATCACGGTTAGCAACTTTGAGGATTGTGGCCACGTAAAATCCTCTAGATGTGACAGTTTCTGGTCAAGGGCGAGGATTGTGGCCACGTAAAATCGATTTAAGCCCCCCAGTGGAAATATTCCACTGACCGTTCCAAGGCGGCTCTTCTGTGGCGATTTATTTATGTTGTTGTTTGTTGCTTGCTGTGTGTGTCGCTTGTGTCTTTTGGTTTTGGGTGGCCATATGGCCATTTTGTGGGAAAGTAACTGTCCATATGACCTTCCTTTGTTTAGGTTTCCATTATGGTCTGGTCGCTTAATGTTTGTATTTCTTTCCCTTTGGTGTCTTTTATGGATGGAGTAAGTTAATTGTATCAATTCCTGATCTTTGTTTTACTTCTACTTTGCACACCGGTGGGTCTGGCCTAAGATTATATGACGGTTCCAGCGTAAAAACATAAATGGAATTTTATTTTATTTTAGTATTCTTTATGTTGGTTGGTGCCTGATGCTCCGTCTTTGGTCGGGCCACTCGGAGTCTAACTGTTGGTTTTCTTTTGCCCCAGCAATTCTGTTCTTGTATGCTGTCGAGTCCTCAACCTTGTTTCATCTCTGTAGCTTTTTTTTTATTTGTATGTTCTCGGAGATGTTACACTGATGAGTTAGGAAGCCTTCATACGGACTAAACAAAATTAGTGTATACCGCGACAGAGGTAAGGCCGATGATTATGGCCATGTAAAATCGATTTAAGCCCCCCCCCCCCCCCAGTGGAATTCTTTCCGCTGACCGTTCCAAGGCGGTTCTTCTGCGGCGATTTATTTATGTTGTTGTTTGTTACTTACTGTGTGTAACACATGTGTCTTTTTATTTTGGATGGCCATTTGGCCATTTTGTGGGGAAGTAACTGTCCTTATGGCCTTCCTTTGTTTAGGTTTCCATTATGGTTTGGTCGCTTCATGTTTGTGTTTCTTTCCCTTTGGTGTTTTTGATGGGAGGAGTAAGTTAATTGTATCGATTCCTGATCTTTATTTTACTTCTACTTTTCAAAAGCTTGTGAGGCTGCTCGGACCAATCAGCCCAAAGAAAAATGAAACAGCTATATGACATAGGGACAAAAGAAAGGAATTTTAAACCAGGTGATGAGGTACTAGCTCTTTTGCCTATTCCTGGAAAATCTTTGCAAAGTAGAAGTAAAACAAAGATCAGGAATTGATACAATTAACTTACTCCATCCATAAAAGACACCAAAGTGAAAGAAATACAAACATTAAGCGACCAGACCATAATGGAAACCAAAACAAAGGAAGGCCATATGGACAGTTACTTTCCCACAAAATGGCCATATGGCCATCCAAAATTAAAAGACACAAGTGATACACACAGTAAGTAACAAACAACAACATAAAAAAATCGCCACAAGCCGGGTATTATGGTCCATACACTGTAGACAAAAAGATCAGTGACGTAAATTACATAATAAACACTCCTGGGAGGCGCAAGCTAAAGCAGCTGTGTCATATTAACATGCTTAAGGAATACATTGATAGGGACAATGCATCTTTAACATCAGTCAATCTAGTTAGCTCTGTTCCACTTAATCCATGCGACAATGACTGTGATGATCTTAATTCAGTGAAATCTGATCCCACATCATCAAAACTTCAGAATTCTGACATTCTGAGGAATCTCGACCAGAAACTGTCACATCTAGAGCCAAATCAGCGGAATGAACTGAAACAGCTGACTTTTGAATACGAACACTTATTTCCTAATATTCCAACACGGACAGACAAAATATTTCACGACGTGGACATAAATGGTTCTAAACCTGTAAAGCAACATCCATACAGGATGCATCATATGAAACAAAAATATCTTAAAGAAGAAGTTCAGTATTTATTAGCCAATGACTTTATTGAACCAAGCCAAAGTGAATGGTGTTCTCCTTGTATTCTTGTACCAAAACCTGATGGGACATATCGTATGTGAACAGATTTTAGGAAAGTTAATTCCTTAAGTAAAACAGATTGCTTTCCAATTCCAAGAATGGATGACTGCATTGACAACGTCGGGAATGCCAAATACATAACGAAATTCGATCTTCTGAAAGGATTTTGGCAAATTCCACTCACAGATAGAGCAAATGAGGCTTTGGCATTTAATACACCAGGCGGATTATTTAACTATAAAGTCATGCCATTTGGAACAAAAAACTCCCCGGCAACATTTCAGCGCTGAATAAACATGATAATTGCAGGGCTGGGCGGCTGCAGTGCTTATATTGATGGCGCTATCATATACAATGACCAGTGGAATCAACATCTGGGGACTATTCGAGCATTCTTTGATAGACTGAGTAATGCCAAATTGGCAATCAATCTTGCTAAATGCCATGCAAGGTTGACATTCCTAAGTCATGTTGTAGGGCAAGGTCATGTGAAACCCATTGATGCTAAAGTTGAGGCTTTATCAAATTTTCCCATACCCACGTGCAAAAGACACACAGGAAAAAGTCGCCAAAATAAACAAAAATACGCAAATTACGTGTGTGACAAAGTTTACGTGTGCAAAAGCATTGTGCGTATATGAAACGAATACGCAATGCGCGTATTGTGAAGTTTTAATCGTGCAGACGCATTGAGCGTATCGATAAACAATACACATTGCGTATGCATGCTGACGCAGATGGACTTATTGAAAAACAATACGCATTGAGTGTGTGACACAAACGCGTTTTGCGGATTTGAAATACGACAATCGCAAAAACGCAGCCGCCTCGATGTTTAAGAACAAGTGTTTGATATCTTGACCTAGGCGTAAAACATAGTTGTGCTTCTACTATCATGCTGAAAAAAGGTTGGTCAGTAGGGTGCGAGAATTTTTTTTTATTATTTTATTTTTTTCCCTCGAAAAATACAGGATCGGGCTTGTATCCCAGTAAGTATTCTACATAAATCTACAGCGGGCCGTTAGCGGCCCGTCAGGGTAGCTGACGGGCCGCTAACGGCCCGCTGTAGATTTATGTAGAATGCTAGCAGGGATTTTTTTTTATGTATTTTTGTTTTTGAACATGTTTTTTGTCAATAAAGTTTTCATGTTGAGACTTGGATTGTATATCATAATTCATTTTAAATGATTAAAAAAAGTCAGCTCTGTATTTTTGAAGGTACTAAATGACAAAAACTAAAAACATGTACTTAAAACGCAAAAATAATATGGGAGAAGACGACACTGGGTAGGATCGGATATTGAAAATGGTAGGGTTGGTGTTTTAATTTTTATTTTGTTCTTTATTGATAAAACTAGTAGAGTCAGTGTCTGAAGCAGGGTCGTTGGGTTAGCGAAAACATGGCTATTTTTTGTGTGGGGGGTGGGGGGTGGGGGTGGGGGTGGGGGGGGGCTTAGCTCACATTTGGCTTTTATTTTCTTTACCTTCGCGGTCTGTATATTGTCACAAATTACGAGTACATCTATATATTTCTGACCCCCTTAACCCCCATTTTGAAATAGTAAAACTTGAGTTGACTCGGATAAGCATTAATTTTCTTTTTCTGCTTAAAAACATAGATTGTGGGTTATCGTAAAAACAGCCTCACCGAGGTGATTCTATTGAGTGTTCACGGTGTGTGGTTTGAGCAGAACATGAAAACTATCAGGATTTTTATCTCAAAAACATAGATTGTGGGTAGTCATAAAAACAGGCTCGCCGAGGCGATTCTCTCGAGTGCCCACGGTCTGTATTTCGAGCAGAAACATGAAAAATATCACGATTTTTATCTGAAAAGTTAATTTGGTTCTATTTATTTATTTATTTATTTATTTATTTATTTTGGTGCACACATTTGACCAATATATTTGAATAGGCGTCATATGTCAAAGAATGCAGATCCTTATACTGCTCCTCTCGGATCTGGGTCTGCATTGTTTGCCCAGACATGTATATATAAAAAAGTATTTAGTCGTTTTGTTGGGAGCAGGCTATCTTGTACATACCTCGCTGACTCTTAGTCATTAGGTCTTTCACCGCTGTGGGTTCGAGCCTCGCTGGGGTCACGTACGAGACGCCAAGTTCTGCAACGGAAGATCAGGTGGTTTTTCTCCGGGCATTCCGGTTTCCGCCCGCCTCTGATTCACAATCGACTCGATATGAGTGAAATAATCTTGAAAGGGCCGTAAAACACAAACCAAAGTACATGCCATTGACATCAGTTACATATTGCAACATTGTGTTAGAAATCAACTTACAACTGACCAGTACAACAACATAAATTATATTAAAGTCAGATTAATGGCCATTTCTCTCGAATGCCACTGATTAAGTAATTAGATAGCTAGGGTCGGTCTTGAAGAAAATAGGGGCTTAATTGCCCTTTGGGAGACATTATCACTGCATTGGGCCATTGGCTAAGAATATCTCTGAGTAACAGAAGTAATTTTGTTTGATTTGAGGTTTAACGTCCCCGTCAACACTGTAAAGGTCATTTCGGAGACGTTGCTTCCAATTTTGTGGGACTTTTACCCGACATTGAGATGAAATGGCATCTCAAGCCCTGCCGCCCAATTATGAAACCAATAGGGTTTATAAGCATGGACTGGCCGACTCGCACCGCTTTGCCTGGGCAGGCTTAGATCCTATAAGCAGTTTACCAGTACTCGTGTGCGGGTCGGTTTCAGCTCTGCATGGAAACATCATCCAGCCAGCCCCGATTGGCGGAGCCGATAACAGAAGTAAAGTTTATTTATCTATTTATTTATTTGAGTATACGTGCACACATCCTTTTCACCAGAAGCGCTTCTTGAATCAGAGGAAGGGAAAGAATGACTATGAAAAGATTTCAAGATCAGTCTCAACGACGGAATTTATAGGTTCATTTTTTTCATTGACACTTTATTTATTTATTTATTTTATTATTATTATGCCCCTTCCCCTGAAAGGGGGGGGGGGGGGGAGACACATTGTTTTGCTACGGTTCTGTGCGTCTGTCTGTCCTTTGTTAGTCCTTATCCCATTGAACACGAAAATGTCTACCTTTGCAAACAATGTAGGTCCAGATCAGATGGCTTCTACACCGTTTGCCATCTAGCGAATACATTTTATCATCAGGAAAGCACGCCTATATAATTTTGACCCAACTTTTTGGACGGGGTTTTTCAAGGAAAAAGTCCGTCCTTTAGAATAGCGATGTCCGTGCGGGCGGGCGGACGGTCTGGCGGGCGGCCGGGCGTCCGCGTCCCGGTTTACCTTTTTCGGTTTACCTTTTGGTAAACCTTTTTAGCTCACCGTCACGTAGTGACGAGGTGAGCTTTTGGGATCACTTTTTGTCCTTTGTGCGTGCGTGCGTGCGTGCGTCCGTGCGTCCGTAAACAATTTCTTTAAGCGACTTCTCCTCCTAAACCACTGATCGGATTTTGACCAAACTTCACAGGAATGATCCTTAGGTGGTCCCCTTTCAAAGTTGTTCAGATGGTGCCGGTCCGTTGCACATCTAGGTCAAAGGAGCCAAAAATAGATTTTTTTTCACCAAAAACTTAAAAAATCTTCTTCTCTGAAACCACAAGGACCAGGTCTTTGATATTTGGTATGAAGCTTCATCTAGTGGACCCCTACCAAGATTGTTCAAATTATAGTGCTGGGGCCAAAAATGCCCCCGCCCCGGGGCCCTTTGGTTTTA